>CM033737.1:21968096-23168096 GCA_019671005.1 Hibiscus mutabilis
CATAGCAAAGGGTAATCCGACAGATTTTCATTTCGATGATGATGGAGTTTTGTGTTTCAAGGGTCGAATAGTGGTGTCGGATGATCCAAAGTTGAGGCACACTATCTTGTTAGAGGCTCACTCTAGTCCTTTTTCTATGCATCCTGGTAGTGTTAAAATGTATCGTGATTTGAAAGAGGTATACTACTGGGTTGGACTGAAAAAGGATGTGGCTGAGTTTGTTTCCAAGTGCATGGTGTGTTAGTGGGTTAGGGCTGAACATCAATTTCCATTAGGGTTGTTGCAACCGCTGAAAATTCCGTAGTGGAAATAGGAGATAATTACCATAGATTTTGTAACAGGTTTGCCGTTGACACCGGTTAAGAAGGATTCCGTTTGGGTGATTGTTGACAGTTCACAAAGTGTGCACATTTCCTACCAGTGTATACATCGTACACCTTGGACAAATTGGCAGATTTGTATATAGCGGAGATTGTGCGTTTGCATGGTGTACCTAAATCCATCATTTCATATAGGGATATGAGGTTTACGGTAAGGTTTTAGAGGAGTTTGCACCAGGCCTTGGGTTCGAGGTTGAGTTTTAGCACTGATTATCATCCTCAGCAGGTTGGGCAGCCTGAGCAAGTTATCCAAGTTTTGGAGAATATGTTGAGATGCTTTATTATAGAGTTCCAAGGAACCTGGGAGAAGCATTTGCCTTTAGTTGAGTTTGCTTACAACAACAGTTATCAAGCAAGTATACAAATGGCTCCTTATGAGGCATTATATAGCCGGAGATGTCGTACACCCTTATGCTGGGCTGAGGTAGGGGAAAAACATGTTACCTTACCGGAGGTGTTGAAAGACACAGACGAGAAGGTTGAGCTTGTATGCGACCGGTTGAAAGCGGCTACGGATCGGCATAAATCTTACGCGGATTTGAAGCGTAAGGAGGTAGAATATGCGGTGGGCGATCGTGTATTCATGAAAGTGTCACCATGGAAAAATATGATGAGATTCGGACGTATGGGTAAGCTTAGTCCAAGGTTCATTAGACCATACGAGGTTATTGAGCGTATGGGTCCTGTGGCATATCGGTTGAGGTTGTCTCCCGAGTTTGAGAAGATTCATAATGTGTTCTATGTTTAGATGTTGAGGAGATATCGATCAGATCCATCGCATGTTATGCCGGTGGAGTATGTGTGTTGAGGCCGGATCTATCCTATGATGATGAACCTGTAGAGATCCTCGACACCAGTAAGAAAGTTCTGCGTGGTAAGACGATAGAGCTCGTGAAGGTCTTGTGGCAACACCGAGGTGTTGAGGAAGCTACTTGGGAAAGCAAGGCAGATATGAAGGAGCAATTTTCGCATCTGTTTCCTCCAGGTAATTTCGAGGACGAAATTTCTTAAGTGGGGGAGAGTTGTAACACTCCGGTTTTGGGCCTAGCGGCTTTGAGGTTTATTAGACTCCCGAAGGATCGCGTTAGAGATTCGAGTCGGATTCAGGACTGTATATTTTTTGTAAGATAAAAATATTTAAAAATCATATTTTATTATATATTGATTTTTGGTGGAATCAATTTTAGGAAAAGGAATTTGGAAATATGACATTTTGGGTTACTGACCAAAATGCGATTTTTGGAAAACTGTTTTTAAGTGACTAAAATCAAAAGGGTCAAATTCTTAGAATACTTAAGGAGGTAATCTACCATGTGTTTTTTGGTGGTTTCTCTCTTCAATTAAAACATTTTAAACATGTGTTTTAAAAGGGTGTTATTAGGGATTAAATATCTAAAGTTAGTTATTATCTTTTAAAAGAAATTCAAGTAACTATTTCCTAAACCTTTTCTCTCAACTTCTTTTCTTCCAAGCACTCATAATTTCATCAAATCTAAAGGTAAGGAACTCTTTTCGCTCATATTATTGATTTTAATTTGATTTCTTAACGTTGTTTTGCAAAGTCCCATTGGCATTTTATGTTTTCTTAGCTTTAAAAAAGCCAATTGAGGGAGAAATCACATAACAGGGGTAAGGTCCATGATCTCCTCTGTTAAATGGTTCTTTATTAATATTCCCAAGTATTTGATCCTTGATTTATAAGTTGTAATGTTATTTTAATGTTTTATCAATGTTTAATTGAGTTATTTTGGAAATATTGATGAAACATGGTGATTTTCGTGGTGGATCTACTTTTCAGTATTTGAGATTGATTTAATATATATTTTGGATGTGTTTTGATGTTGATAAGTTGTTTTTATCAATATAATCCCGAAACTCTTGAATCTCTAGTTATTTAGGTTTCTAGTTTTGAGTTATTGTGGTGATAATCGAGTTTAATCTTTGCTGGAGATAAAATGATGTTAGGAAAAGGTTTTTGGATGTTATTAGATGTTGGTTGATGGCTTGAATTGTTGTTTTATGGCTGGGTTAGGTTTTAGAAATGTTTAAGGATGATTTTGGTATGTTTCGAACAGTTTTTGAGTGGGCAAATTTGGAGTTGCGGGAGATTGTTGTTAGGCAATGGTTTGAATGCATTTTAATGCATTTATCCTCTAGTTTTATGTGTTGAAAATTGGGGATAGTCAAGGTGACGAAGCTTGACATTGTTTGGTGGCTGCCAGGAGCTTGATTTGTGTTGGCAAGGAAGGCGAGGTGTATTGGTGAGTGGAAACTGGTTTAAAATGCTTTACAAAGGTTTGTAAAGGTTGTTGGGAGTTTAGGGTAAGCGTGAGACACTTACCTAAGCTCAGAAGTAAGTTTCCCTCATTTTGCTCTTGAATATTAGCTTAGATATGAGCATGTTGTTTGCATGTTTTGGTGATAAACATGGTATGATTTACTTATTGGTAAGGCATGATTTTGAGTACATCTACAGGGGTTTGAAAGTATATTAAATGCTATTGAGTATTGGTTTTCATTTCGGGTGGGAATGGTATTATTGCATTGGCAATGAGATATGTATATGTGGTGTTTTATGGAATGCATTGTAAAACAATAAGTAAATGGTTTTGTAAATGATATATTGGCTATGTGACAAGATGAGAAAACAATCAGATATAGTTGGCATGCCATAGGATTAAGAGTGCACTATAAAATGTAAACAAAATCGATCATGGCCATGGGTCCTTGAGGTATGGCGGTGTAACGAGGCCACTCAGACTATTGGAACCTCATCTGGGGATTTGCGATTTAACTAGGCAACCCAAATTGATGGTGATCATGCGGATTAACTAGGCAAGGTCGGTATACTTGCAGTTAAACTAGGCAAGGGTGAGATCTCACGGTTTAACTAGGCGAGGGTGTCAAATCAAGTGGTTTAACTAGGAAAGGTTTGGGATATCATGCGGTCTAACTAGGCATGGTATGAGAGATCCGTGTATCCGATATGTGTATAGGATAGAGGTAGTCTATCCAGGTCACTATAAATGCCAATATATGAAAAAGATCATGTGTTGAATCTTGTATGAAATGCTTTGGGATTTAAGCATGGTTTGATTAAAATGCTTTGGGATTCAAGCATGAAATGTTTATGATGTTATATTGAGACTATTATGTTTTGATTCGGTTGGAATCATGAGAAAGTGCTTTGGTAGTAAGCATGTTTTGGGAAAAGCAAGCATGTGGTTTTTAAATGAACTTTAATGCATCATTGTTTATGAGCCTCCTCACTAAGCATGTGTGCTTACGCTCTCTTTTGATCATTGATTTATAAGTTGTAATGTGATTTTAATGTTTTATGCTTACGGGAAGCAAAGGCAAGGTTTGCAAGAATCTAAGGGATAAACTACTTTTGAGTAGGAACTCGGTTTATGTTTTCGATTAATAAGGCAATGTGTTCGCCAAGTTTTTTGGGATTTGTAACTCTATTTTCTTATGGATTTTGAGTATGTTTCTATTCTGGTTTTTGTGGGTGGTTGATGTTGCTAAGCTTGATGTTAATACTTGTTTGTAGTTGTAGATGATTGGTGGTTGGTATTCCTATAGAGCTTCCTTGATGATTGCCTTGTTGAGATGGTTTGAGCAAGTTTATTATGCGGTGAGGTTTGTTTTGTTATGATGCATATGTTGAGAATGGTTTATTTGTGTAGTTTGGGATGTTTTGGCAAAGTATTTTTAGGAAGCATGCCTTTAAAATATCATGGGATGTATGAATGCCAATTAGTTGCTGAGCTTATGATGTTTAGGTTGATATTCCATCTAGGTAGTGTTGTGTGAGAGTTTGTGGCATGATGTAATGGTTTAGTTTTGAGATAAGCATGTTAAATCAGCCATTTGTGACCATTCAGGTTCAGGCGTATCGGTATGCGTGTTCATGTATCGGTACACGGAGCCATTTCGGGCTTGTGGTACCAGTACGCTGGCTAGGCATTGTGATACGATAATGCATATTTAGAGTAGAGTATCGATACACGGGTCCGCGTATCGGTACGGGACGATTGAGTTTGGCTTGGGGGTTCGGTACTCGAGTTTGAGGATCGGTACGGGCCTTTGGTTTTGTTAAGGCGTATCGGTATGCAGGGTCGTATCGGTATGGAAGTTGGCTACTGGAATATTAGGAATTCAAAATGGAAAGGGTGTACCGATACCCAAGTGAGCGTACCGATACCCGTGGCAGTTAAGTTAGTTAATGGTCTTAGTGAAGTTCTGATTTCTTTTGTTTTAGTCCCTAAATCTTGCTTTGTCAATTATTTAAAAATGGATGATCGTTTTAGGCTGAGATTTGACATACAAGCATGAAATGAACTTAATTAAAGGTTGGTAACTTAAAAAGTGGAAAAGCCTTTGTATTATGCTAAATTTACATTTTGGTCCCTTAATAGTGTTATGACCAATTGGATGTCATTACGATGCCCGATTGGGATGAGTGCTCACCTATAAACAATATGATCTTGTAGGAATGCGTAAATGCATCTAGACAAGATGAAAGGAAAAAAATGGGCATGTTTTAGGTTAAATCTTCCTGGTTTACTTCGGTAAACCTAATATAGCTTGCTCGGTTCGATCTTGAGACTAGGCCGGGTCGAGGGAGTTACACATTCAACTCTAAACAAACTAGAGTAATGCTTTCACATGGGAAATTACTATATTGCCCATGGTACTTTCAAAATATTTCAAAATTGCCATTGTGACCAAATTACCAAAACTAGTCACTTAAATCAGTGATTTTTCCATTTTGTAAAAATCCAACTATTCTAGTTAGATCGCAATCAACCAATTAATAATTTATTCATAAAATTATATTTTATGAATTTTTTGTGACTTATGGAACAACCACTGAAATTTTGATTCGATCTGATTTCCCGATACTCACTTACTACTTCTACTGCGATTTTCCTTTCACCGGGCTCTCAAATAAATTCTAAAAATTCCTTATTTCCATATCTAAAAAATAAATAATATTATCAAATAAAATATTCCATATTTATGAAGTCAAACTTAAAATTTTGACTCGGTCCAAATATACCGATAATTACCCGAAATCTTTATCGGATACAATTTCTCTTAATATTTCTTAATCGGCTATCCATATGAATAATATTAACTGATTCCTTTTTATCAATCTAAAGTACTGACATGGGACCTTCCCAACAGGTCACCCATCCTAGTGTTACTCTAGCTTGAGCACGCTTAACTTTGCAGTTCGATCTGGGTATCCGAATTCCACTTAAACTTTAATTGTGATTTCCCAATATTTAAAATATCGGATCAAACCAGTAATTCCACATTTGGTCCACACCAATAGGTGCTCTATCTATTTATGAAATAAAACACCTAACTTTTGGGAAATTACAACTTTGGTTCTTCAACTTTTCATATTTCGACTTGTACCATACAAGTTTTGAAGACTTATCATTTTTGTCACTAAACTTTAACCTTGAATTCCAATTCCAATTTTTTCTTGGACTATTATCAAACTTTGAGAGTACCCTAATTTGCTTATCCCCTATCACACGGTACTCTAAATTCTCAAAAATTCCTTTCCTAGAATCCATAATTAAAGAAATCCTAACTTTTATATTTTGTCATTTTAGTCACTAAGTTAGCTTTTAAGCCCTTATCTTAGTGCTAAACGACTCTTAAACAACTTAGCAAATTTTGGGGTATTACAATTCTTCCCCTTAATAAAATTCATCCTCGAATTTTAAAACGTACCTGATTTAAATAGTTTCGGGTATTGCTTTCTCATTTTCTCCTCGGTCTCCCAAGTTGCCTCTTCCACTTTATGGTTCCTCCAAAGGACTTTGACCAATGAAATTTTCTTATTTCTCAATTCTTTGACTCCATACGATAAAATCTCCACTAGTTCTTCTTCATATGTTAAATCATGTTACAATTCAATCTCTTCTGGAGTGATAACATGCGAGGGATCTGATCGATACCTTCGCAACATAGATACATGAAATACATCATGGATCTTTCTCATCTCTGAAGATAAGGCCAATTGATAAGCCACTGGTCCAAATCTTTTGAGAATTTCATAAGATCCAATGAATCTGGGACTTAGTTTCCCTTTTAGACCAAAACGTAGTACTTTCTTCCAAGGTGAGACCTTCAGGAATACTTTATCTCCAACTTGAAATTCAACATCCTTTCTCTTTTTATCTGCATATGCCTTTTGTCGATCTGCGTCTGCTTTAAGATTATTCTGAATAATCTTCACTTTATCTTCTATTTCTCAGGTTAAATCAATCCAACCTGTTTTTGGGCAAATATGAATATTTCGATCCTTTCCCATGATCCAGTGAACTCAATAATGCAAGCTCGCAACATGTCTTCTAAAATTTGGATTGTTCATTCTGACTGCCAGTCCGTTTGTGGATGGAATACAATAATAAAATTTAATTTAGTACCTAATGCCTCGTATAATGCTCCCTAAAACCTCGAGGTAAACCTCGGGTCTCTATCCGATACAATCGATATTGGGACACCATGTAGTCGTACTATTTCTCTAATATACAATTTTGCATACTTATCCATTGAATAATCTACACGAACAGGAATAAAATGAGTAGACTTCGATAAACGATCTAAGATGACCCATATTGAATCCTTTTTGTTTGGCGTAACTGGTAGCTCTGTTACAAAATCCATAGTCACTTTTCCCATTTACACTAAGGAATGGAGACAGGCTATAACAGTACAGAAGGTACTTGATGCTCTGCTTTAACTAGTTGACATATCAAACATTTTGCTACGAACTCTGAGATTGCTCTTTTCATTCCCGACCTCCAATAGCGAGTTTTCAAATCTTGATACATCTTATTACTTCCTGGGTGCATAGTTAATGGGCAATAGTGAACTCTTGATAAAATCTCTTTCTTCAATTCACCATTGTCAGAAATATAAACTTTTCCTGGATAGTATAAACAACCATCAGACTTGATTTCATAGTCTTGCGCTTTCCTAGATTTAGCTTGTTTCCTCTTTTCAAGGTATTCCTCATCTGAAAGCTGTAAATCTTTAATCCGATCCAGAAAAGTTGGCTTAAGCTGAAATTCTACTGCTAAAGAACCATCTTGTCCCAAAGATAGTTGTGCATTCATTGCACGTAGAACAAAAAATATTTTTCGGCTAAGAGCATCTACTACTATATTAGCCTTTCCAAGGTGATAATCAATAACCACGTCGTAATCCTTTAAAAAATCGACCCATCTTTGTTGTCTTAGATTCAGATCTCGCTGTGTCATCAAGTACTTCAAACTTATATGATTAGTATAAATATGACACTTTTCACCATATAAATAATATATTCCAATTTTTAGTGCAGAAATCACTACTGCCATATCGAAGTCATAAGTCGAATAATTCTTTTCATGAGTTTTGAGTTGTCACGATGCATAAGCTACAACACTTCCTTCTTGCATTAATACACAACCTAAACCATTATAGGATGCATCACTATACAGAATGTACTCTTTTCCTGGCTTGGTTGAATTAATACTGGTGCCTTAAACAAAACTTTCTTTAGTCTTAGAATATACCAAGATATCATCTATAAACACCACTACAAACTAGTCCAAGTAAGGTTGAACACCCTATTCATCAAATCCATAAATGTGGCAGGAGCGTTTGTGAGTCCAAAAGACATTACTAAAAACTCGTAGTATCTATAGAGATGTCATGAATGCTATCTTTGATATATCTTCTTCCTTAACTTTTAGCTGATAATAACTTAATCGAAGGTTGATATTTGAAAATGTAGTAGCGTCTCTAAGCTGATCAAATAGATATTCAATTCTTGGCAATGGATATTTATTCTTTATTATAACCTTATTCAATTGTCGATAATCTATACTCAATCGTAAAGATCCATCCTTCTTCTTTACGAATAATATTGGGGCTCCCCATGGCGACACACTTGGTCAAATATAGCCCTGATCTAATAACTCTTATAATTGAGCTTTCAACTCCCTTAATTTGGTTGGCGCTATCCTATAAGGTGCCATCAATACCGGCTCTGTTCTGGGGTACACATCTATTTTGAATTGTACCTCTCTATCTCAACGTAATCCTGGTAACTCATCTTGAAATTCTCGCACAGTTGGGATATCTACCAATTTCATGTTTGATACTTGCGTATCCACCACATTAACTGAATACGCTTTACACCCATTATTTAACATCCTTCGAGTCATTACTGCAGAGATTAATGAGCTTAGGCAGTCATTTCTTTCTCCCACTACAACCACATCAGAACCATCCGGTCCTTGAAGTACTAATTACTTCTTTTCACATTTAACATTCGCATCATATGCAGATAGCCAGTCCATCCCTAAGATAATCTCAAATTCATGGAATGGTAGTTCCATTAAATTTGCTGGAAATTTAATCTCTTGATTCACTAAGGGTCAATTCTTACATATCTGGGTCACTATAGCACTATGACCAAGTAAATTACTAGCAATCATATCACTACTAAAAGTCTCTATAAAATTCTTCTTGTAGTAACTAGTTTACAGCTAATATATGAATGAGTAAAACCAGGATCACATTAAACAAAAATAGATTCACTAAAAAGTTGGAAAGTTCATGTTATAATATCTGAATCATACTTGTCCTCATCTATGCGTATATTGTATAGATAACTCATCCTGGATAGGAGTTAACTACCATATTTATTTCACTGTGTTGTATCCACTATGGGTCTTTTCTTAACCCTCGAAATTTGTCAACTGACGAAATCTAACAGTATCTTATTTTTCTTATAGCCATTAGAGTCTTATTCATACTATTGAGGAACTACATCACGTCATGCAAGCAATACATCAGTAACATCACATCCTAGGGCCATGTACACTTTTAGCAAAATCATATTGGACTCGGTTTAACCTCCAGAATCGGTTAAACCTTTGCTCCGATATAGCTAAATGTAACACCCTTAATGTATATTGGATATTCGAACACACATTAAAGATGTTACTAATTGATTTACACTGATTTTCAGACTTGTAAATTTTTTTATAGTATTCTTGCTTATCTAGTCAAGTGGTTGGCCCTTTCTCTGTTTCTACTAAATTACAAATCTATCTAGAGTAACCTAGTTTTGGCCCTAAATTGGTTTATAAAATACTTTAATTAGTTATTAAAAAGAAAATATAATTCAGGGTGAAAACTATTTGTGCTGCCTAAACCCTTTCTTGATTTTTAAAATCACTAGGCGCTAAACAACCAACTAAGTTTAAAATCGTTTGAAGCATCTTTTCTAATATTCTTAATTCCTCAAACTAAGTCATGTTTCTAGATCATACAAAATAGCCACTTATTTAATATCTATACATGCCCCACTAGACTAGGATGTGGTGATACTTACTGATAATGCAGGCTAACTTGATCCAACAATGTGCAGCTCCTCCTCTGCTATCTAGTCCGAGGTACATACGTTTGATAAAAAACAAACGCTAAGTATAACTTAGTGAGGCATAATCATAACAATGTAAATAATGATTATTAATCTGTAATGCAGGAATAATCATGTAAGACATTTTTTACTGCAATAATTTTGTATTGTAAAGTCATGTACTGTACCGTAAAATCTTATAGCCCAAAGTAAAAATCAAGTCATATAACAGTGCAATACAGTTCATGTAAAATGGCAAGCAATTTCCAATTCCAGTTGATAACATTTTATCATGCATAGAACTACCTTACATGTATAGTTCATTAAACCAATATATTATTCAAACCATAGGATTTGATATGTCTTACCAGTCTTGTGTACGACAAGCTTTTTATCTTAACTACCTGCATAAATGCATTTCAAGTTTTATAGCCCAAAGTACAAAATCATGTGATGCTATGGTACGCGAGTCATCATGACACTGTAGTGTCTGCATTGCTGAAGCGACTGAGATGAGTACATACTCGAGGATGTCGTTTGCTCCTCACACTCGCACTTTTTGTGCTATGTAACACAGTAGTGTTTGAATCGACTCCGTAGAGTCCAACTCGACTCCGTAGAGTCTGTCTCGCACCGTAGTGCTATGACGCAGCTACTAAGACCCTATGGATATCCAACTATACCAAAGGTTCTCATACAATTTCATGTGAACCTATGGTATACGAGTCATCATAACAACACCGTAGTGTCTGCAATGCCGTAGCGTCTGATGGTGAGTACGTACTCGAGGACGCTCTTTACTCCTCATTATAGCATCTTTTTGTGCTAGTCGACACCGTAGTGTATAAACATCATCGAAGTGACTGCAACGCTGTATCGTCTAATATCAACACTGAAGTGTCTGGATCGCACCGTAGTGCTGGATTGCAGCTGCTATAACTCTATGGATATCCAATTATACCAAAGACTCTCACACTAGTACTTGGGCATAACAATATAATATTTTCATATTTAATATCCAATCCTTCAATACTGTTATCCATAATTCGTTAATGTACAGTTCATTATGCTACAATCATTGTATCAATATGCCCTTTAATATTTCATGCTATTTGCATAAATATGCCAACATACATTTTTATTTATATCAATACCGGTTCATTGCAAGTTGTCCTATTTATCAACATGTCATAAATACATATAATGAAATCACTAATATCACATATATAATAAATAAGTAAAATTGCACTCACCTGGGCCATGCATGAAATTAGCCTCACTAAGTTATTTCGATACTTTTTCCTTGCTTTCTTTTAATCTGATACTCACAGCCTCATTAATAGCTGTACAGTACCATTTGAACATATATAACAATATTCATGTTAGATTTTTAATCTAACATTGCTTAACTATAAAATACTAGTCTAATTATTCGAATATAAAATTTTTCCAAAAATTTTCTCTTTTTCTCTCTTAGTAGTCGAAAAGTCTATTTTGGTCCCTAGTGACCATTTTGTAACTTTTCCAATTTATTCAAGCCTGAATCACAATTACTTCATAATTCTAACATTTTCCACTAACTTTTACTCAATGTCCTTCAATCCATTAACTTTTTCTAAAGTGACATTTTAGTCACTAATTTCACACAAAAGTTTGCAAACTTGTACTAATTAATCAATCCAACATTTTTACAATGTTTCTCAATTTTTTCCTTTTATTTTAGCCCTTAACAGAATTGGTCACTAAACCTTCCCAATGTTGTTTCTCATTTAAACAGTAACACCCTTAACGTATACTCGTAAGCCGAATATACATTAAAGATGTCACGGAGTCATTGAAAAAAATCTTGACTGGAATTTTTATATACCAAACTTTATCTTGTAGTATAACCCTTTCTCGATTTTAAATTAAAAACTCGTGAGTCTATAGCAGCTAGTTTTGACCTTGAATTGGTTAATAAAATTCATAATTGAGTTATTGAAATGAAAATATAATTCAGGGTGAAAACTATGTACATTGCCTAGACCCTTTCATAATTTTAAAATTTTTACGCGATCAGGGTTAAACAACACTTAACTACGTCAAAATTCATAGTTATTAATAGCAAACCATTTCTCTAAGTCCATACTTCCAATGAAAATGTATAAATACGTTATAAATTAGACTTACAAAACAATTTACCCACTTAAAATATTACATGCCCGCTAGTCTATCAAATTTCGTAAAGATGTACGTACTGTACTTATAGATAGTAATTTGATCTTCCCAATTAACAGATCCTCCTTGCTAGTCTATTTTTGGAGGACCTACGTGTGAAATAACACACGCTAAGTACGAACTTAGTGAGGCAATAATCTTATTTAACAAAATATAAAATAAAGCAATACATGTTATACATTAACCTAGCATAGTTTCTATCTAAGGTAAAATTGTACTATTAAGATTCCCTAACCAGTAAATATTTATGTGCTTGTCATATTCTTCTACATTAGACATGTTTCATATACTCTATCATCAACAAATAAATCATATACATGGCATCGTTCATATACAGAGCATATTTCATATACATTGCATGATTCACAAACATGGCATGATTCACATACGTGGCATAATTCATTTACATGACATGATTCATATACATGACAAAATAACAGCTCCTCCTTGCTAGTCTATTTTCGGAGGACCTACATGTGAAATAACACATGCTAAGTACGAACTTAGTGAGGCAATAATCTTATTTATCAAAACATAAAATAAAGCAATACATGCTATACATTAACCTAGCATAGTTTCTATCTAAGGTAAAATTGTACTCTTAAGATTCCCTAACCAGTAAATATTTATGTGCTTGTCATATTCTTCTACATTAGATATGTTTCATATACTCTATCATCAACAAATAAATCATATACATGGCATAGTTCATATGCATAGCATATTTCATATACATGGCATGATTTACATACATGGCATGATTCACATACATGGCATAATTCATTTACATGACATGATTCATATACATGACATAATACGTACACATGGCATGATTCATATGCATGGCATAATTCATATACGTAACATAATTTGTATGTATCGCATGATTCATATGCATAACATATTCATATATATGTGACATACTTCGTATACATGGCATAATTCGTGTACTTGGCATGATTCATATACTTGACATCATTCATATGCATGACTTAATTTATATACATAACATGATTCACATTCATGACATGGTTCATATATGAAACATGATTCATATTCATGGCATTATTCATTTATAACTTGATTCTTATACGTGGCATATTTCATTTGCATGACATGATTTTCATACGTGGCATGATTCATATACATAACTTGAATCATTTACATGACATGATTCTTTTACCTGACATGATTCATATACGTGATTTAAATCATATACATAGCATGTTTCGTATTCATGGCATATTTCATATACATGACATATTTCATTTATCATTGCCCATAGTACGCTATATGAGATTGAGGTACGCGAGTCATCTTGAAATGACACCGTAGTGTCAAGCATAACATGAAGATGAGTACGTACTCGGGGATGCTCTTTGCTCCCCATAAACATAAAGCACATCGACAGTACACTTGGGCATAGTGGGCGTAGATCCCCAGGGTGCATGCAACACAATTATTTTGTCACAATATCTTTCTGATAACATGAACATAAGGGTGCAGCTGCTAAAGACTCTATGGCATGCCAACTATACCATGGAATCTCATACACAATACTTGGGCATTTCTTTTATCATCATTCAATCATCATAATCAATCATATAAATAAACATTTCATGTTTCATGCTTCATCATAAATAGTCATGGCAAACATAGATCATCATCGTTTCTCATAATAATAATTCATACTTCATATTCCATTTAATCTACCTTTATGGCAACATGCAGTAGCTCAACGTATATATGTATAAGGCAATACTATTTTTAAATTAAGGTCGACTATTCGTTAGTCTTTCTAATTGCAATTTAAAACATATAAATGCACTCACCTTTGGCCATGAATAGTATGCCTCACTAAGCTTAATCGAGGTTCTTATCTTTCTTTTTTATCATTTGGTTCTCCTTCAATCTCTTTTGGAACTGTATAAAGCCAATCCAGCATATTCATCATTTCTCTTACGATAAACTTAAATCTAACATTGCTAACTTGATTCTTAAACATAACTATTCGAATATAAATTTTTTCTGAAAATTTCCCCAATATTCTTCAAAGTTGCCGAATTGGTCCCTAGTTCCTTAGTGAACTTTTTTGAACATTAAACAATTGTTCAAGCCTAATTTGAACAATTTCCATAATTAATTACTCATTTTGGACTATTACCTTTCTAATCCTCAAACTTTATAAAAGTGACATTTTAGTCACTACTTCACTTTTTGTACATAAATTCATGTACAATTAACCATTTATTTATTTCTAACATCCTTAGAAATTTTCCATCAACTTTCAACTTTATTCAACTTGGTCCTTCACTAAATTCTTTATTTTTGAAAAGACCCTTAAATTTTCGTTTCTTGTCATTTCAACCCCTTAACTTTCATAACATGCTTGAATCTTCAATTCTTCCAATTTTGCATAAATTCAAGATCAATACCTAATTTTTCTAAATTACAAAATTGGTCCTTCAACTTCCAAATTTTTTCATTCTGGTCCCTAATCACCAATTCAAGTTACTTTCACCATAATTCAATGATTCCAATGCTATAAAAATTTACAACAATTTCCCCTAATTTTCCAAATTTTCGAAATAGGTCCCTAAATTTACAACTTGCGAAATTATTCAACATGTCATCAAAATAGGACCCATAACTTCATAATTCATTCAATTTTATCCTTAATTTAGCTTCTAACCAAATCCCCCAAATTTTAGGGTTAGGGTTTAAAATCTCTAACATGGAATTTATCCAATTTCAAACTTAATTCCATGTTTAAATCATCAATTTAACTACCTACAAGTCTAATCCATCATCAACTTCAATTTCCACAATCAATCTTCATACATAAACATGAACCAACTTGACTTCAATCATGCAAAAATACTATCAAAATGAAGAGAATCAAGTCGTAGAACAATTTACCTAAAACAAATTTGCTTGAAACTATCCTCGATTTCTTCAATTTAAGACTTGAAATTGAAAATTTTCCTTTCTCCCCCTTTCTTTCTTGCTTTCGAAATGCATGAAAATATATGAGAAAGATTTTTCTCATCTTTTAATTGTTTTTAATCTATGTGTAAAGTTAAATGAATTTTAAATTCATTTAACTAGTGAATTTACTATTTTGCCCTTTTAATCCAATGGCCAAGATTCATTCTCATCAAAAATCAATGGCCATGGTTTAATCCAAGTGTTATTCCTCTTCCAAAATTGCCTTCAAAGTTCCAAAATATTTTAAAAAATGCCATCCATGGCAAATGACCAATTTGCCATCCAACTTGATTTTATTTACTTACACGACTTAAAATTGCCATTCCATAAAAATTGAACCAATTTGGTTCCATTCTAACCAGCCGCTTTCCCAAAATAACATAAAGTTTAATTTATGATATTTATTCGATCCAATTATTTGGATTTCACTCACTACAATTTCCAAAATTCCTTTCTTTGAGCTTTATAATCACTCCATCATATTCTAACTAAATCTAGTTAGAATTCCACCAACATTAATAAAATATTCATAAAATAATATTTTATGAATTTCCCATAATCTTTGGACATGTCTTTAAAACTTCAGTTCGATATGATATACCAATAATTACCGCGAATTTTTACCGGATACATTTCCTCTTAGAGATCTTATCTCAACAATCCATTATGAATATTATTGTCTTAAGCTAAATCCTTTTTATCAGTCAAAATATTGAATATGGAACCTTCCCAATAGGTCACCCATCCATGTGCTACTCTGGCCTGAGCTCACTTAACAATTTTTATTCGATCCAAAATTCGAATAATATAAGCCTCGTATGAAAAATCCGGGTAACACAAAAATACCACTCTTGGGGGTGAACTATCCATCTACGGGTTAAATTACATAACTTTTTTAAAATTACACTTTGGTCCCTAAACTTTTCCAAAGTTTACACTTTAACTCCTAAACTTTCAAAAATTACATTTTAGTCACTAAGCAAAAATTGGGATATTACAATTCCTCTCCTCTTAAGAAAATTCGTCCTCAAATTTTCAACGTTTACCCGTTTCAAACAATTTCGTATACTGCTTATTCATTCTCTCTTCAGTATCCCAAATGATTTTCTCTACTTTGTGATTTCTCCAAAGGACTTTAACCAAAAAAAATTTCTTGTCCCTTAATTCTTTAACTTTGTATGCTAGGATTTTCAGTACTTCTTTATACGTCAAATCTGGTTGCAGTTCAATCTCCTTAGAAGTAATTACATGTGAAGAATCCGATCAATACCTCTGAAGCATGAATATGTGAAACACATAATGAGTCTTGTTCCTATCTAGAGGTAAAACAAATCGATAAGCCATTGGTTCCTTTCTTTTTAGAATCTCATATGGCTCAATAAATCTGGGACTACTCTTTCCATTTCAACCAAAATGTAACACCTTCTTCCAAGGTGAAACCTTTAAGAACACTTTTTCTGTAACTTCATATTTAATATCCTTTTTCTTCTTATTTGCATAGGCTTTTGTCAATCCACGACAACCTTGAAATTTTTCTGAATAATCTTTACTTTATCCTCCATGTCTTGTGTTAATTCAACTCCCCAACATTTGAGTTATTATGCACATTTCGATCTTGTAACTCGGATCAAATAAAAGAACTCCCCAACATTTGAGTTATTATGCACATTTCGATCTTGTAACTCGGATCAAATAAAAGAAGTTCACCATTTTCTTTCATATGCCATCTTGATACTTGCTTGATAACTATTTTTATAAGCAAATTTGGTTAAAGGCAAGTATTTTTCTCATGATTTTGCAAAATCAATTATACAAGCTCTTAGCATGTCTTATAGAATCCGTATGATCCTTTCAAAATGCCCATCTATTTGTGGATGAAAAGCTGTACTAAAATTTAATTTAGTACCTAAAGCTTCATGTAACATATCCCAAAACCTCGAAGTAAATCATGAGTCTCTATCTGACACTATCAATGCCGAAACACCATGTAGTATTACTATCTTTCGAGTATAAAGTTCTGTATATTTATTCAACGAATAATCTATTCAAACTGAAATAACGTGAGCAAAATTGTCAAACAATCCATAATGACTCATATTGAATTCTTTTTTACTTGATGTAGCTGACAATCCCGTTATAAAATCCATCGTTACTTGTTCTCACTTCCATTGGGGAATAGAGATAGGCTAAGGTAATCCAGAAGGTAATTGGTGTTCAGCTTTTACTTGTTGACATGTTAAACACTTTACCACAAATTATAGGATTGCTCTTTTCATTCCTGATCACAATTTCAAGTTTTCAAATCTTGATACATCTTATTACTCCCTGGGTGCATAGTAAATAGACTATAATGGGTGTTTGGTAATATCTCTTTCTTCAGGTTATCATCATCAGGAATATATACTTTACCTCAGTAATATAAACAACCATTAAACTTAATCTCATAGTCCTATGTTTTCTCCAGTTTCAGCTCGTCTCCTTTCTCCAAGAGATCTTTCATCTATAGACTACAAATCCTTAATTTGATCCAATAAAGTTAGCTTTAACTGACATTTTGCTGTTAAGGAACCATCTCGTCCCATAGATAATGTCTTTTGGCTAAAATTATCTGTCACTACATTAGCCTTCCCAGGTGATCATCGATAACCACATCATAATCCTTTTTAAAATTCAATCCATTTTCATTGTCGCAGATTCAAATCGTTTGTATCATTAGATACTTAAACTTTCATGATCCATGTAAATATGACACTTTTTACCATATAAATAATATCACCAAATTTTTAAAGCAAATCATAGCTGCCATCTCCAGGTTATGTTGAATAGTGCCTTTCATGAGTTTTGAGCTACTTTGATGCATAGGTTACTGCTCGACCTTCTTGCATTAGCATGCAACCCAAATCGCAATGAGATATATCATTGTACAAAATATATTCTTTTCATGGTTCTGGTTGAATTAGAACTGGTGCTTCAACCTAAACTTTCTTTAATCTTTCAAAACTTCCCTGACAACTAGAACTCACATTTCGAAATCTTGGCATATAGCTGCTTGTCTCTTAAAGTTTATAGTACCACTCAAAGATGGTAATCTTACTCAACTTCAGTCTTTGAATAAACCAAAATATCATTTATGAAGACCACAACAATCCAGATAGGGTTAAAATATCATATCCATCAAATCTATGAATACAACAGAGGCTTTTTTAAGTCCAAACAGCATCACCAGAAACTTGAAATGTCCATAACGAGTTCTGAATCCTTTCTTCGATACATTTTCTTCCTTGACCATTAGCTAATAACAATCCTGATCGAAGATCTATCTTTAAAAATGCTATTCCATCTTTAAGCTGATCCAATAAATCCTCAATTCTTGGTAGGGAATGCTTGTTCTTAATAGTTACTTTATTTAACTGCCGATAATCTATACATGATCATAAGAAACCAACTTTATTATTTACAAATAATACCGGAGCACCCCATGATGATACATTCGGTCAAATGTAACTCAGTCCAGCAATTCTTGTAATTAAACTTTTAATTCCCTTAACTCAGTTGGTGTCATCCTATATGGTACCATTGATATCGGTTTAGTTCTAGGATAAACATCAATCCTAAACTGTATTTCCCTATCCAAAAGTAATCCTGATAACTCATTCAAAAATATATCAGGAAATTCCATTACAGTCAGGATGTCTTCAATCTTTTTAGGTAACTTTTGTGTATCTTCCATACAAACCAAACAAGTTTAACGTCCATTGCATAACAGCCTTTGAGCTGTCGTTGCAGAGATTACTGACTCTAAACAATCAGTTCTTTCTCCCACATGGGTTACCTCAAAACCATCGGGTTCATGAAGTACCAACCTTTTCTTCTTATACTTCATATCTGCATCATATACAGATAACCAATCCATTCCGAGAATGACTTAAATTCATGGAATGGAAGTTCCATTAAATCTACTGGGAACTTAATTCCTTGAATTTCTAATGAACTTTTCTTGCTTATTCTAGTTACTTGTGCACTATATCCAAGAAGATTACTGGCAATTACATTATTAGATATTCTCCATAGAAATCTTTCTTTGTGCTACTATCTTAGTACCAATATATATATTAATTGAACCCGAATCAATAGAACAATTATAGGTTCTTTCCATAGCCTTCGCTCTGTTCATAGCCTCTTGGAAATTTGATAAATTCATGCCCAATAGAATCTCGTTGGGCCTTGGACATAGCTTCTCTATAAACCACTATTCACATCGAGACCTTTCGATCATCATCAATTTAACTGCATACCAACTCAGACTATTAAAATCTAACTCGTACTCATAGACAATACGAGTACCTTGTTTTAAACTTAGGACTGCTGCACGTTTCTCTTTTAACTAGTTGCCAACATACTTGGCTTTAAACATTATTCTTCATTCTTTTGATTCCCATAATTAAGCATTTATCGCAGTCCATCAATACTTAACATCATCTATTTCTACTGAAACTTATTCATGTTATTGGGGAGCATAATCAAGTTACACAGTAGTACACCAGTAACATTACATCCTAGGGGCATGTACTTAACATTAAATCACATTAAACTCGATTTAGCCTCCAGATTCGGCTAAACCTGTAGCTCTGATACCAATAAATGTAACACCCTTAACATATACTCGTAAGCCGAATATACATTAAAGGTGTTACAGAGTCATTGAAAGAAATCTTGACTTGAATTTTTTATACCAAACTTTATCTTGTAATTTAACCCTTTCTCGATTTTAAATTAAAAACTACGTTAGTCTATAGCATCTAGTTTTGACTTTGAATTGGTTAATAAAATTCATAATTGAGTTATTGAAATGAAAATATAATTCATGGTGAAAACTATGTACACTACCTGGACCATTTCTTAATTTTAAAATTTTTACGCGATCAGGGTTAAACAACACTTAACTACGTCGAAATTCATAGTTATTAATTGCAAACCATTTCTCTAAGTCCATACTTCCAATGACAATGTATAAATTTGTTATAAACTTAGACTTACAAAACAATTTACCCACTTAAAATATTACATGCCCGCTAGTCTATCAAATTGCGTAAAGATGTACGTATTGTACTTACAGATAGTAACTTGATCTTCCCAATTAATAGTCCTCCTTGCTAGTCTATTTTTGGAGGACCTACGTGTGAAATAACACACGCTAAGTACGAACTTAGTGAGGCAATAATCTTATTTATCAAAACATAAAATAAAGCAATACATGCTATACATTAACCTAGCATAGTTTCTATCTAAGGTAAAATTGTACTGTTAAGATTCCCTAACCAGTAAATATTCATGTGCTTGTCATATTCTTCTACATTAGACATGTTTCATATACTCTATCATCAACAAATAAATCATATACATGGCATAGTTCATATACATAGCATATTTCATATACATGGCATGATTTACATACATGGCATGATTCACATACATGGCATAATTCATTTACATGACATGATTCATATACATGACATAATACGTACACATGGCATGATTTATATGCATGGCATAATTCATATACGTAACATAATTTGTATGTATCGCATGATTTATATGCATAACATATTCATATATATATGTGACATACTTCGTATACATGGCATAATTCGTGTACTTGGCATGATTCATATACTTGACATCATTCATATGCATGACTTAATTTATATACATAACATGATTCACATTCATGACATGGTTCATATATGAAACATGATTCATATTCATGGCATAATTCATTTATAACTTGATTCTTATACGTGGCATAGTTCATTTGCATGACATGATTTTCATACGTGGCATGATTCATATGCATAACTTGATTAATTTACCTGACATGATTCTTTTACCTGACATGATTCATATACGTGATTTAAATCATATACATAGCATGTTCCGTATTCATGATATGGTTCAAATAAATGACATATTTCATTTATCATTGCCCATAGTATGCTATATGAGATCGAGGTAGCCATCATGAAATGACACCTTAGTGTCAAACATAACATGAAGATGAGTACGTACTCGGGGACGCTCTTTGCTCCCCATAAATATAAAGCACCTCGACAGTGCACTCGGACATAGTGGGCGTAGATTCCCAGGGTGCATGTGACACAATCATTTTGTCACAATATCTTTCTGATAACATAAACATAAGGGTGCAGCTGCTAAAGACTCTATGGCATGCCAACTATACTGTGGGCTCTCATACACAATACTTGGGCATTTCTTTTATCATCATAATCAATCATATGAATAAACATTTCATGTTTCATGCTTCATCATAAATAGTCATGGCAAACATAGATCATCATCATTTCTCAGAATAGTAATTCATACTTCATATTCCATTTAATCTACCTTTATTGCAACATGCAGTAGCTCAACATATATATGTATAACGCAATACTATTTTTAAATTAAGGTCGACTATTCGCTAGTCTTCCTAATTGCAATTTAAAACATATAAATGCAATCACCTGGGCCATGAATAGTATGCCTCACTAAGCTTACTCGAGGTTCTTATCTTTCTTTTTTTATCATTTGGTTCTCCTTCAATCTCTTTGGAAACTGTATAAAACCAATCGAGCATATTCATCATTTCTCTTGCGATAAACTTAAATCTAACATTGCTAACTAGATTCTTAAACATAACTGTTCGAATATAAATTTTTTCTGAAAATTTCCCCAATATTCTTCAAAGTTGCTGAATTGGTCCCTAGGTCCTTAGTGACCATTTTTGAACATTAAACAATTGATCAAGCCTAATTTGAACAATTTCCATAATTAATTACTCATTTCGGACTATTACCCTTTTAGTCCTCAAACTTTATAAAAGTGACATTTTAGTCACTACTTCACTTTTGTACATAAATTCATGTACAATTAACCATTTATTTATTTCTAATATCCTTAGAAATTTTCCTTCAACTTTCAATTTTATTCCTAAATTATTTATTTTTGAAAATTTCCTTAAATTTTCCTTTCTTGTCATTTCAATCCCTTAACTTTCATAACATGCTTGAATCTTCAAATCTATCAATTTTCCATAAATTCAAGACCAATCCCTAATTTTTTCTAAATTGCCAAATTGGTCCTTCAACTTTTAAAATTTTTCATTTTGGTCCCTAATCACCAATTCAAGTTACTTTCACCATAATTCAATGATTCCAATGCTAAAATAATATTTACAATAATTTCCCCTAATTTTCAAAATTTCAAAATAGGTCCCTAAATTTACAACTTGGGAAATTATTCAACATGTCATCAAAATAGGACGCATTACTTCATAATTCATTCAATTCCATCCTTAATTTAGCTTCCTAACCAAATCATCAAAATTTTAGGGTTAGGGTTTATAATCTATAACATGAAATTTATCCATTTTCAACCTTAATTCCATGTTTAAATCATCAATTGAACTATCTACAAATCTAATTCCATTATCAACTTCAATTTCCACAATCAATCTTCATCCATAAACATGAACCAACTTGAATTTTATCATGCAAAAATACTATCAAAATGAAGAGAATCATGTGTACAACAATTTACCTAAAACAAATTTGCTTGAAACTAACCTTGATTTCTTTAATTTGGGACTTGAAATTGAAAATTTTCCTTTCTCCCCCTTTCTTTCTTGCTTTCGAAATGCATCAAAATAGATGAGAAAGATTTTTCTCATATTTTAATTGTTTTTAATCCATATGTAAAGTTAAATGAATTTTAAATTCATAATCAAGGACTTTATTTTGGTCCTAATGCCATAACCAAGCTTCTAAATTCATAATCTCTTCAAATCCATCACTAGGACAATTTTCACAATATTTCTCCGAATTTCCCCATGTATTCCGAAATGGTCACTTAAAGGACTAGTTGAGGATTTTTCATTCTAATATCATCAATCTTTTATTTTCATCATCAATTTAAAAACCCTAAATAAAATCCCAAATTCTAGGGTTAGGGTTTTTAATCCTTAAACATGGAATTAATCACAATCTAAGCTTGATTTCATCTCTACAACACTAGATTTGCATATATAAAGCATCAATCTAAACATGGAACATGAAACCCTATTTTCTTTCTCTTCAAGAACATAATCAAATCTTCATAACTCTTGATAAAATTACTATCAAATGAAAGAGAATTGAAAATAGATAAATTTTCTACCAAAAACATACCTTGAATCTTGTTCGGGAGCCTTCAAAAAGCTTGGAGAAAGTTTTGTATATTTCCCCCCTATTTTTCTCTTGTATTTCGAATTGGTGGGGAAGAAGATGAACATTTTGTTCATCTTTGTTTTTAATTTATGTCATATGTAATTAATAAATTGAATATTTTATTCAATTTAGTCCTTATTCCAAAATTAACCTCCAATTGAATCACAATTTGCAAGTTGCCATTCTAGTTCAATTCCAACCAAATTCCATTCAACTCTAACCAAACTAGAGTAATGCTTTCACATGGGAAATTACCATATTGCCCATGGTACTTTCAAAATATTTCAAAATTGCCTTTGTGACCAAATTACCAAATGACCAAAACTAGTCACTTAAATCACTAATTTTGCCATTTTGTAAAAATCCAACTATTCTAGTTAGATCACAATCAACAATTAATAATTTATTCATAAAATTATATTTTATGAATTTTTCGTGACTTATGGAACATCCTCTGAAATTTCGATTCGATCCGATTTCCCAATATTCACTTACTACTTCTACTGCGATTTCCTTTTCACCGGGCTATCAAATAAATTCTAAAAATTCCTTATTTTCATATATGGAAAATAAATAATATTATCAAATAAAATATTTCGTATTTATGAAGTCAAACTTAAAATTTTGACTCGGTCCAAATATACAGATAGTTACTCGAAATCTTTTTGGATACAATTTCTCTTAATATTTCTTAATCGGCTATCCATACGAATAATATTAACTCAGACTGATTCCTTTTTATCAATCTAAAGTACTGACATGGGACCTTCCCAATAGGTCACCCATCCTAGTGCTACTTTAGCTTGAGCACGCTTAACTTTGCAGTTCGATCCGGGTATCCGAATTCCACTTAAACTTTAACTGTGATTTCTCAATATTTAAAATATTGGATCAAACCAGTAATTCCACATTCGGTCCACACCAATAGGTGCTCTATCTATTTATGAAATAAAACACCTAACTTTTGAGAAATTACAACTTTAGTCTTTCAACTTTTCATATTTCGACTTTTACCGTACAAGTTTTGAAAACTTATCATTTTGGTCACAAAACTTTAACCTTGAATTCCCATTCCAATTTTTCCTTGGACTATTATCAAACTTTGCGAGTAACCTAATTTGCTTGTACTCTATCACACGGTACTCTAAATTCTCATAAATTCCTTTCCTAGAATCCATAATTAAAGAAATCCCAACTTTTATATTTTGTCATTTTAGTCACTAAGTTAGCTTTTAAGCCCTTATCTTAGTGCTAAATGACTCTTAAACAACTTAGCAAATTTTGGGGCATTACACGGTTGTTGTCCAGTCATGAGCCGCTTGAGACGACAAGCGTAGTGTTGGAATCTTTGATGTTTCGGGGAAACTAAACCCAGGGTATAGGAAAGACAAACTACCACCTTCTAAATGCGGTTCAGACCAGTTGGGTTGACGGCGTGAGATTGACCAAGGAGAGTCATGAAGGGAGCCATGTTCCTTTAAAGAGTGAAGCATTATTGTTACGAGTCTAAGTATAGTAAAAAGAGGATTGAGAAATGATTACCTTATCAATCGGATTGATGGTTAAGTAACACTCAGAGGGATATGAGGATGACGTGGAATAGTCTTAAGGAAATCCTGACTGTGTCATCTCTTTCTTAAAGGCAATGCATATGAATGGCGAGAGACGTAGAGTTAGGACCACAACATGTTTTCTCAACATGGGGTGTTCCTTGGGTGAGTCAGGAGAAAGGTATGTTAGAGAAGCTCTTATGAAGAAGATGAGGGATCAGTTCTTGCAGTCAGTTTAAGGTGTCAAACAGTGTTAGGTATAAGTAAGATTTTTCTACGGTTGAGCTGTTATGCCCAAAGGTTGTTGCTATCGAAGAGTAAAGGTGGTTGAGGCTAGATGTGGATTCAAAGTTGACATATTGATGCACGGGACAACATTTTTACTCGAAATATTCTTTGAGCTAGTCGTTAGTACGAAACACTCGAATGACCTTAGAGCCAACATTGTGTTAGTTGAGGATTCTGTATACCGTGTTTCAGGGAATCAGAACATCGTAAGATTCTTCTTAGGCCCTGAAAAGGGGAGGGTTTGTGCTTTGAGAGGATCAAAAGATCTACTGAGGGTTGGTCAGAAATCTGAATTGAAGGTTTTATAAGGGGCTTATCAATTTCTTCTATAACGGAGAATGTTGATGGTTCGACCCTAGCGTCTTTTCCATCGATTCGTGAGCCTTGTGGTTGACATCACCTTGAGGTGTGTTTATTGCTTGGAGAATTTTCTATGAGTGCCAGACATCGGGTCAAATGGCAAGGGACTGCTCAATTGTGGATGAGAATTTACCGGTTTCAGTCTTTGAGGTTGACTTCTTATGGGCATAGTTAAGGTTTTTTGAGAAATAGTGTTGGGTCATTGTCGAAGTATCAGGGTAGAGGTTAGTGAGATCTATAGTTAGAGTCATCGCACGAGCTTTTGTTAGACAATACGTTTTTCATGCCAGAAATGATAAGCTTGTTACCGAGAGTGTGTTAAATGATTTGGTCCCATTGTGGTTTTCAGTTTCTTGATGGCAATTTGATTTCTTGTTCTTCCCTTTCCATAGATTTTATTGAGCGGGTTCTGTGATAAGTTTCATCGAGGTTGATATTGGATTGGTAAATTAATAGATTGGTAAGTGTTGGTAAGTAAAGGTTCCATCGTGGGTGATGTGTATGGTTTGGAATAACAGTCCTTGTAGACTTGCTAGACTTAACTTTGGTACGGGTTGGTCACGAGAGTGCGAGGGGTGACTTGATTTCCAAGCAAGAATCTCAAAGTTGAGGTTTGGAATGAACCAGTTTGTCGGTACTGTGCGTGAATAAATCCTATCTCCTCAACTTATGTGTTGTGCTCATGTGATGCTAGTTGAAGAGGAACTTGTAGGTTGTAAGATGGTCTTAGTTTGCATAGTTGATGCAAGGGTGAGAGTCTGCGGTTTAGAGCGGTGGACGTGCAAGTGGTTATCGAGGTGCCCTTCGAGGGTTGAGCGGGATAACCTCTTGATCGTAGAGTGGTACCCATGATAAGGGATGTGTTGAGTTCGGTATTAAGTGTTCATCACCTTGTGGTCT
Source organism: Hibiscus mutabilis (assembly GCA_019671005.1). Lineage (NCBI taxonomy): Eukaryota > Viridiplantae > Streptophyta > Magnoliopsida > Malvales > Malvaceae > Hibiscus > Hibiscus mutabilis. The sequence goes on from CM033737.1 coordinate 21,994,480, forward strand.
GACATCTATCGAACCTCTTGTGTGAGGAATCCTTGGTAGAGGAGGGGGCGCAGGCGATGTCGCCAAAGGGTTCACCTTGGGACGTGCTTACGTTGGTATAGCGAGATATAGAGGTGTTAGCTATTGTGGGTCGATGTATAACAATGGAAGGCTAGTATTTATTTTTCGAGGCTGACGATCTTGTTAATATTGAAGAGTTTTGAGATTCCTGTAAGATCGTTCAGGATATTGGTCTCGTAAGTTGAAGGTTTAGGAGAATTAGTACTAAAATATGGGGTTTGATGCGATGTTTGAACTCTAAGGGCAAGTTGAAGAGTGTTTTGGACTTACGAATATGTCGAGATAATCTTAAGTTCGATGAATAAAGGGTTGCTTATTTGGGTTTGAGATGGATTTTTTTTCATGCATGGCAACAGTGTAAAGATGTTCCGAATGGCTTTGGTTAAATATGGGTTTTGGGTTAAAGTCGTATGGAATCAGATTCTTGTGTTGTAATAAGTTGTGTTGGGAGAACCATTAGGAATCTTGAAGGACTTGCTAAAGTTTTAGCACTAACGCTAGTCAAAATTTGGTGGTTGGAAGTGAAAGAGAGTGTTCGGACCTTTGAGGTTAGTTTGGTGGTTTGATCCCTAGTAGATCTTGGTTGTGGTAACAATTTTCCTTTGGAACCAAAGTGGCTTGGCTAGTAGAATCGCTTAATCGTGGATTCACATCTGCTTATGTTGTAGTGGGTTCAAGTGAACGAGGTGTTAAGTCTTGTATTAATTAATCAAGTTGTGAAAGAAGGTTGTATTTTCATGTTAGATGGATGATAGAACATGATTGATGGGGTTTGTTATTCCTGAACACGTGGGTTCTGGCGATTATATGAGGAAGTGCCATGTGGTATACCTTGAAAAAGTGTCGCGTTATGGATGCAAATGAGGGATGGGTTTAGGAGTTTGGAAATGCTAGTGATGGTAGAGAGGTTTGTTCACCGAGTTGTGACTCATCCGAAATGAATTCAGCGTACCGATGTTCGACAATGCTATTGAGATTATCTTTGGTTCAGGTTCTATATGAGTGTTGTGTCGGACGTTGGGAATGTTTTGTTGAGGAGTCATGTAGAGAATTGAGAACTTGTGCTAAGAGTTTTGGTTAAGAAAGTTTCATGGAGAAACTTAGTAGTTGTGTATGCGTGACCAAAAAGGGTGGTTGGATCATCAGTAGTATCATCTCCTTCCCATGCTTAAATTTCGGGGACGAAATTTTCTTTTAGGAGGGGAGAGTTGTAACGACCCGGACTCTGGATCCAAGAGTCGAGTTGACTCGAGGCGTGGGCTTCACGTTTGGGCTGTGATGCTGGGCCCTTGGGAGTCCTTTTGAGCTTGATCTTGGTTGTTGGGCTTGTGTTGATGGGTTGGGTTGGGTTTGAGTTAGGAGGAGTTGGAGAAGGGTAGTTCAGTAATTATATAATTGTATAACACCCCTTTCCCGTACTGAATACGAGTTAGAGATGTCGCATTATTAATACCTTATCTTGTTTTATCCATATACGTTTCATCATCAAACTGATTAATTCGCTATATGTTTAGTTTAATTTCATGCATCATACTCTACTACTAATCAAATAACTGCATGCCCACTAGAGATTATCATAAGCTAGAATATCTTACTGATGTTTTGCAGATTGAAGCTTGATCAGCATGCTTAACTCCTCTTCAAGTATTCCACCTTAACCTACGTATGAATCAAACGCACGCTAAGTTTTCACTTAGTGAGGTAATAAACAAAATTAATAATAATTTAAACTTATTAAACTTTATAGCTACATTTATATAGCATGAAATATGCCAATATATTAACTTTTATATATAGAGAGAAACTTAAGTATGCAAGATCGATACTTCTAGAGTACTAGTCACCGAAGTGACAATAAACATATAGACACATAAAGTACTGGTAACATATAGACACATAAGTGTCAGCATCATGATAATCTCTATGGCATGCCAACTATATCTTGTCCCTTAATAACTTACTTGGGTATGTATTTCATATTCCATAATCATTTCATCCATGGCAATATATATATCAACATAATTCAACTTGGGCATTTCATACCCAAAATATTATGCATAAGCATATCAACCTTGTCAATATAAATAATTAAATGATCAATGCATTTTATTTCCCAAAACTTGACATATTCATATTATATCAATCATATGTTCAATGACATAAATATTAATGTATTATGATATGCCTGCAATTGCACTCACCTGGGCCATTTATTAGCTTGCCTCACTAAGCTCTATTCGATCCTTTCTTTCATAGTACCTCGAACCTTTTTTTGATTCGGATCCAAACTTCATTAATCACATGAATGTAAACATTGTTAGATTCAAATCTAACAATTCCTCAAACATGCTATCAAATCTAATCCTTCAAATATACAAATTTCCTCCCTTTCTTATACTGTCCAAAACTCATTTTTGGTCCCTAATGACCATTTTAAACTTGAAATAATTCCTCCAAGCTTGTTAACTAACATTAGATACAAAATGTCTCAATTTCCATTTTCTGGGAGCTTGCACTACCTTCAAAGATTTATTTCTATAAAGTGATCTAAAACTCATAATTCGATTCCGTTTGTTCTGAAAGAAACTAGATTCAATAAGCTTTTCAACCATATAAACTAATTGCCCAAATTCAACTTGTACGATTTATGGCGAATTTTCAAAGTCAATTACAATGCTGGAATTTGGAACAGATTGGTGTGTTTGTTTTCTGACTTTTCGTCACTTAAAAATTCATATATTTTGACTCGGAACTGGAAATCAGTTTTCGTTTGCTGGAAACGAAACTAGACGAACAAATATTTACATTGGTATAAAATTCACCATCTAACCATTTATGTAGAATTTATGGTGAATTTTCGAACTTACTGCCATAATCCAGTTTTCTACACTACTTCCATAAATGACTCCAAACTTTATACTACCTTCTCCTTACTTCTCTACTTTCAATTTAGTCCAATTTCCTACTTTAAACCACCGACATATCACCATCCTCAGCAAGTAATTATTCTAAAATAATTCCTTTTAATTTTCCTCCTTTACCGAATTAGTCACTAAAATGCAAAGATAAAGATTTAAGCTTCTTAACTTTGCAAACTAGTCCTCAATTCAACATTATTACCTTAATTCTATTATTTAAACTAAAATTAAGATTTAATCCTCACCCAAAACTCCCTTGCCGAAATGGTTACTTAATTTTGACAAATTGTCAAAATGACCACTAATTCAATTCAACATCGGTTTAGCATTCTAACATCAATTTCACATCTCCAACATCATTAATAACATAAATACACTTCAAAATTATAAAAATTCATATTAGTCCTCTAACTTTCAGAATTTCAAATGGTCTCTATCTAATAACTTTTGGGTTTTGCTTCCAAATAACAATTCAAGCTTACTAGATCATTAATTCAACATCACAAACCCTAAATTAAACTTGAATCCATAAACCCTAATCATCTTCATAATAATCAAAACATGTAGAGTTTAAATCCCAACTCAATAACATGATTTTAACATTACAAAAGCTTGATTTCAACTTGAATTTCAACATGAAATCATAAAATCTCAAAACCCCAATTTAGTCCATAAACCCTAATTTCTTCTCATACAAAATTCTCATCAATCAAGCATGTTTTCCATGTATTATTTACACCAAAATATAGAGCTTGATGAGTAGAACAACTTTTAGTTGAGGAGATTACCTGAAAATCGAGTTTCGGGGCTTGAATCGAGCTTGGAAAATTTCTCCCCCTTTTTTCCTCTAATTTTCAAAATTTAGAAGATGAATTTTTGTCTTTAACTTTTTAATCTCTACAATTATGCCACTTGTAAATATAAATAGTAAAATTACTAAAATGCCCTTTTAATCTAATGGTTGAGATTGATCTTACAATCAATCAAGGGCCAAGATTAAATCTCCCATTTATGTCTTCCAAAAATGCCCTTGTAACTTTTTAAATATTTCAAAGTTGCCATTGGGGCCAAATGACCAATTTGCCCTTCAACTAGTTTTTATTTACTAGTTTGTCATTCTTGTAAAAAAATCAACTAAATCTAGTTGGAATCCAACCAACTATAATAAAATATTCATAAAATAGTATTTTATGACTTTTCCATGGATTTTGGATCAGTCTCTTATTTTTCATTCGATTTGATGTACTGATATTCATTAAATACTTCTACTGTGATTTTACTTTTCTGAGCTATCAGGTTTATTCCGAAAATTCAATATTTCCATATTCGGGAAATCCACACTACCATCTCATAAAAATTTCCTTTTCCAAGGACTTAGACTAAATTTTCCTAAATCAGTCTATTATTCCGATAATTATCGAAAATCTTTATAGAATAAAATTTCTCTGAGAAATCCTTTATCGATAATCCAGGCGAATATTCTCTACTCTTACTGAGTCCAAAATATCGATTATAAACACTTTTATGAGACCTTCCCAGAGGTCACCCATCCTAATATTTCCCTAGCATGAGCACGCGTAACAATTTTATTCTATCAAAATTCAGTACCTTTTACATCTTAATTCTTAAAACCGATATCAAGGTACTTATTTCGATCTAATTCACTCTTATACTGAATAAAATTACTTATTGAGAAAATTTACACTTTAGTCCCTAAACTTTTTTAAAGTTTATACTTTTAACCCCAAAACTTTCAAAATTTACAATTTGGTCACTGTCCAAAATTTGGGATATTACAATTCCTCTGCCCTTTAAGAAAATTCGTCCTCAAATTTTCAACACATTCCAGTTTCAAACAATTGCAGTTATTGCTCCCTCATTTTCTTCTCAAACTCTCAAGTAGCTTCTTCGACCTTGTGATTTCTTTTTAGGGCCTTGACCAATGTAATTTTTCTTATTCCTTAATTCTTTAATTTTGTAAACCAATATTTCTAATAACACCTCTTCATGTATCAAGTCTAATTGCAGTTCTCTTTCCCCAGGAGTGATAACATAACATGTAACCAATTTAATCAATGTCTCCAAAACATAGGTACATATACTATAAACTTTGCTCTCTTCTGGAGATAAGATCCATTAATTATGCCCTTGGTCCAACTATTTCACAATTCCTTAAGTTATAATAATTTTGAAACCAAGTTTTTCCCTTTTTGACTTGCACAAATCATCTTTTCTCAAAGTGGTACGTTTCCTCTTTTTCTCTTCCTTCAGCTTTTAACTGATAATATCTTGATTAAAGATCAACCTTCCGTTTTCATCTTACTTCTATGTTAGTCATAGGTAACCAATTTATCTTAAAATTGCTCTTAAATTCTCAGATTACTAGCTTTGTTCCCAACTTTACTAACAATCAGTTCTTATAATTTCTTGTAATTCTTGTGATATACTGCAAATCATTTATTAGCAGTCATACTAACAATCTTTTTGTCTTTTAACTTTTTAATCAACACAATTATGCCATTTGTAAATATAAATGAATTTTAAATTCATTTAAATAGTAAAATTACTAAAATGCCCTTTTAATATAATGGTTGAGATCGATCTTATCATCGATCAAGGGCCAAGATTAAATCTCCCATTTCTGTCTTCCAAAAATGCCCTTGTAACTTTTTAAATATTTCAAAGTTGCCATTGGGGCCAAATGACCAATTTGCCCTCCAACTAGTTTTTATTTACTAGTTTGCCATTCTTGTAAAAATTAAACTAAATCTAGTTGGAATCCAACCATCTATAATAAAATATTCATAAAATAGTATTTTATGACTTTTCCATCGATTTTGGATCAGTCTCTTATTTTTCATTCGATCCAATATTCTGATATTTATTAAATACTTCTACTGCGATTTTACCTTTTCCGAGCTATCAGATTTATTCCGAAAATTCTATATTTCCATATTCGGGAAATCCACACTACCATCTCATAAAAATTTCCTTTTCCAAGGACTTAGACTGAATTTTCCTAACTCAATCTATTATTCCGATAATTATCGAAAATCTTTATAGAATAAAATTTCTCTTAGAAATCCTTTATCGATAATCCAACGAATATTTTGTACTCTCATTGAGTCTAAAATATCGATTAGAATCAGTTTTATGGGACCTTCTCGGAGGTCACCCATCCTAATATTTCCCTGGCCTGAGCACGTATAACAATTTTATTCGATCCAAATTTAGTACCTTTTACTGCATCTTAATTCTTAAAACCGATATCAAGGTACTTATTTCAATCTGATTCACTCTTATACTGAATAAAATTACTTATTGGGAAAATTTACATGTTGGTCCCTAAACTTTTTCAAAGTTTATACTTTTAACCCCAAAGCTTTCAAAATTACAATTTGGTTACTGTCCAAAATCTAGGATATTACAATTCCTCCGCCCTTTAAGAAAATTCGTCTTCGAATTTCTTAAATCCCTTTAGGAAAATCTTGATGAAGACAACTTGAGTTTGATGTTTAGGCCAAAATCCCCCAAAAGATTTGAAGAAATTTGAAGAAAAATTGAATGGATTTAAGGGTTTTAAATAGAGTTTTTGGCTAGGTTTTTAGAGGAAAAAGAATGTGTTTAAAACTAATTAGGAAAGCCCCATTAATGCCTCAGACGCACGTGTACAACTACAAAAAATCACCCACCGAAATGTCGCGACCGATAGAGAAACAAGCCGTATCGGTCCTCGACTCGTACTGAGCTTTTTGTACCGAAACACTGTCCCAAGAACTCGTACTGGTACGAGGAATACTATATCGGTACCCTTTGCCCAAAAATGATAAATTTGGCGGCAAAGAATCCAAAAATTCAATTTTAATCGAATCGAAATGCATGTTTATGACGTATGAGCATACATGAATAGGCATACAAAGATATACCCCCTAACTATTTGAATAGGTGCATTTAAGAACAAAATCATATAAACATGAAATTCATAAATATTCAAGCAAGGTTTAAGAACAACCAAGGGCTCTAAGGTTCAAGAAAGGGTTGTAAGCCCTAGCTCTCTCCTAAGTGTCCAAAAATATTCCTTATCTAAAGGTTTGGTAAAAATATCCACTACTTGATGAATGGTATCTACGTACTCTAGAACTACATCATCTTTTAAGACATGATTTCTAATGAAATGATGTCTTATTTCTTTATGCTTGGTTCTAGAATGTTGGATGTGATTTTTAGTGAGACAAATAACACTTGTATTGTCACACTTAATGAGAATGGTACCTACATCAATTTCATAATCTAAGAGTTGTTGTTTCATCCATAGGACTTCAGCACAACAACTACCGGCTGAAATATATTCCACCTCTCAGGCACTTGCTTAAGAATAAGAAGAAGGAATCTCATTTAAATACTACGGAACAAGGTTTGATCGTATTCACGGGGATTCCGGAAATATTCCATTCTAAAAATAGAAAGTTCGAAACAATTGTGATTTTTTTAGAGATCGGATGTAGTTACTAATTCATAATCTGACATGTATAGAATGAAAACTTCGTTCTTGATTCTACAAGAATTTTTATGAAAGCCTTTCATTTGCTTCTCTTCGATGGAAGTTTTATTTTCCCAGAATGTATCCTAATTTTTGCCCTATTTCTTCTTCTGATGATTGATTCAACCTTTGATAAAAAAGATATAGCACAATGCTATTTTGTTTCTTAGAGAACCATGAGATAAGCATGTTTCCTTGGAATTGACAAGTTCCTAGGGTGCTCTTTCTATCTATTTTACAACATCCATAATCCGCATTCGAATAAGCATGCAAACTAAAGTATGAGTCTCTAGGATACCAAAGACTTAAACTAGGTGTATCTCTAAGGTATATAAAGATTCTCTTAACAGCTTGTAAATGCAATTCTATAAGATTAGCTTGAAATCTAGAACACAAGAAAACACTAAAAATAATATTCGGTCTACTTGCGGTAAGATAAACCAAAGAACCTATCATAGATCTATAAAGCTTAAGATCGGCACATTACCTCTTTTATCTTTGTCAAGCTTTCTAGAAGAGCTCATTGGTGTGGATTGAGGCTTCACATTCTCTAAGCCAAAATTCTTGAGCATATCCTTGGTGTACTTAGCTTGATTGATGAAGATGTCATCCTTCATTTGTTTGATTTGGAGTCCCAAGAAAAATGGGAGCTCCTCCATCATGCTCATTTCAAACTCACCTTACATTAACTTAGCAATTCTTGGCAAAGAGATTCATTATTAGATCCAAAAATAATATCATCAGCATATATTTGAACTATTAAAATATCTATCTTTTCTTTTAATAAAAGTGCAGTATCAACCTTCCCTTTATCAAAACCTTTTTCAACTAGAAAATTTGACAATCTTTCATACCAAGCTCTAGGAGCTTTTTCAAACCATACAAAGCTTTTGAAAGTTTGAAAACAGGGTTTCAATATTTTGGATCTTCAAAACTGGGAGGTTGTTACACATACACTTCCTCATTTATAAAACCATTTAGAAAAGAACTTTTAACATCCATTTGAAAAAGTTTGAATTCATGAAAACATTAAAATGCAAGCAACATACTAATAGCTTCTATTCTACCTATTGTAACACCCCCAAAAATTGGTCTAGTCAGAATTAGGTTCCGGTGATAGAAAAATCTATATCAAAAAGGTCCAAATATTTAATTGACTTAAACTGTATGGCCAATGCATCATATTAGACTCTAATTGAGACTAATTTAAAAGACTTTGGACTTAATTGAATTCTTAGAAACCATTTAGTGACCAAATTGTAAAAATTAGATGTTTGGGGGGTAAAAGTATGAAGATTAGAAAGTTAAAGGACCACTCCTATAATTATCCCACTTTGAGGTGAGTCACCTCTTTGCTTAGACATATTCACGTGAGCTGAAACACCCCTTAACAAGTATAGTTCATACACCGAATTAAGAAGCATTGCTAACAAACAAGGACTCTCGAGTAAAACAATAAAGGATGACCATCTTATAAATCAACGAAGATCAAAGATATACATAAAAGGATGTAATATCAAAATTTGATTTTATTCAAATTAGAGAAAACTGTGTTCTACTATTGACTCCCAACCAACAAAATTAACATGATATGTCTTACTAAAATAATTACTAGATTACTAATATACAAAGATAACACAGTCTGTAAGCAAATTTCTAACAATCTATGATGCTCATGCCAAACAACAATACATATGCAGTATATCAATTAAAGGATCAATCCACATCATTCATACAAGACTTAAAATTTTAAATAAATACTTAATCAACTTATTAGACTTTTAATCATGTTTTATGCTGTTTAGTACTCCCACTAACATATTGTATTATAGGAATTATTACACTTCATTCTCATAAGTGACAAATGAGCATTTCACAAGATCGGTTGCCTAGTATTCTACTTGGAATTCACCTACTTAAATTGGATATAATATCTATAACTTGATCATACAAGAAGCTATATCGATTCAAACAAATATTCAAGCATATGCAAAACTCCAATCGATATCTAGTTAGCCCAAGCATACTCCCATTGCATATTCTACACATATCAACCAAGCATACAAACCAAACATTAACTACTTATAAACAAATACTTATAGAGACCAATTACAACCATTTCCAAGATAGCATGATGCTCGCAAATATTTGCGTACCAAAAAGGGACATATCAGCATATGTATGCATTACAACACATGTTGCCATCCATCTAGGAGTCTTAACAAAAGGGTTTACAAAACATACATTGGAATACTTGTATCTAGCCAAGCTCCTAAGCTATCTTGTAATTCAAGCTTTACCCTGGAATATAATGAAAGGACAACATAAGTTTTCACTTAGTGAGGTAGTTTAAAGTAGCATATAGTAACAACAATAAATCAAGCTTTCCTTTCATTCATTCCATTAATCTAGCATAACAATATTTTGAACAAGAAAACAAGTATAAATATACATGGCATTCCAAGCATGCAACTATATATATATGCATGATTATCAAGACATTTTTAATCAATCGATTACATATAGGCATAATTATCCACAAATCATATACAAGCATACTATATATTAAAGTAAAAACAATGTTTAATTATAAGCTTCTTATTTTCTCTAAAAGATGATTTATAAATAAGAATATAATTATTACTTGTGATACAAGTTAATTCAATACTTCCTTAATTCATTTATAAACTTTATGATTCTTATTAGCATAGCCTTGAGATTCAAGCAACAGCCTAGGTACACGAATCCCCAACCAACTGTCGCCAAAATAACAACAATGGTACTCGCAATACCAGTCAATCCCTTCTACTGTCGCCAAATGACCATTATACTTCCCTCTTACTGTCGCCAAAATAAGGACCGTAGTCTACCTTAAACACTAGCTCTATGGACTCTATGGCATGCCAACTATACCTAAGACTGACTCGAATCAAGGCTTTCATATTTGTCATATCTTATGCAGAATAAAGTGAGCATAGCTCATTATCAAGATATTATATCAACAATCTTATTACCCTTAAGCATATATTCACCACATGTGAATTTTTATATTAAATAATTTCTCATTTTTGAATGGTATCAAAGCAAGGGTTTCCATCAACATGAATCATATCTAAATCACATTATAATCATTTTAACTATTTCACATATAGATTATCATGAACATGAGTTGCACATCTTCAAACATATCATATAGCAACTTACCTCCAATCCAAGCTTATTGTTGCAAGTAACATATGCACATTTATCGTAAACAATAAAATTAGCAATAAGCAATGCTCGGGAAGGTTTTGAGCTTATCTCGAGACTTTAAACTACACTCACAAGTAATCCAGCTATGTTTGATCTCGAATCACTATTCCAGTTTGCTTTTCTACAGCTTTACCAGCCTTAGATTTTGCTTCTTCAAATACTTCTTGATCTAGATACAACAACACACATGCATCAAAGTTCATTCCATTTATACAATGTCATACAAATCTATATACATAAGCTTTATAGTACATAACACTTTATCTTTATGTTTAGCATATCATTCTTTTGATCAAGGTCATACATATACATATTAGAACTTGGTTTATCAACCATATATATGATAAACCATTCAATCACATTTGCACACTTATACATCCAACCAAAGCTGCCCAATTCACTAGTATATACATTTATACATACATATGCATTAAAGTTAATTTCTATTACATCTATATACATTAAAATCACTTATGAATGTATTTATACCTATGTATACTAAAACAATCCATTTTACATTCAAACATACAAAATAGTCCCTAATTATATAATGTAGCCCACCATTCTTGTAAAAACAGTCCCTATGAATATGTATATATGTAGAGTAGTCCCCAATTCATGTGTTTCATTTATTTACATAACAAAACAGTCCTCAAATGTTTGTATAAGTGCAAAACATACTCCATTTTATGTGTACACATATTCATGCCTAAAACAGTCCCTAAGGTTTATGCAATTGCATTTTATGCCCTGCTTTTATATGTATCCATTTATTTACTCAAAATAGTCCAAATACATATATATCATAGCAAAATAGTCCCACATTCTCTTATTATTCCAAAATAGTCCCAAATTACTCATGTGCATAAATATATATACAAACTCAATCAGTCCAATCAAGTCTTGTATTAACAAAAATAGTCATAATTCATATACACATACTTATACATAATTGAAACAGCCCATAAACCTATTTAACAGTCCAATTCATTGGAATTTAATCAAACAATGATCTAATTCAAATTCATATATATGTATATATATTCGAATACACCATGATATTTAACAATTCTAATAGACATACAACTATCTACAATCAAATACATAGCTTTCACTCAAACATAGAAGATGAATTAAGCAATTACCTTCCCCTAAGCTATTTCGATCATGTACTCAAGCAAGAAAACAAAGATATAAGATGAATTTAACCTTGATCAATCTTTCTCTCTCACTATGTCTTGATCGGCTATAGAGGAAAGATGAAAGGAGGAAGATGATGAGTATTTTGTTTAATTTCTTCTAATTTTTCTCTCATTGCCGAGTCAACCTCCCTCCCCCCATCTTGCTAGCTCTAAGATGGACAAGTGTACAAGTCATTCATGTAAAGGAAGTTTACATGCAAACCTCAAAACTTTAATAGACTCTTTTGAGTCATTCAAAAATAAGCCTTCTACTTAGCTATTATTCAAATTTAGTCCTATCATTTTAATCGTCTATTCCCGAATTATCTCAATCAAATTGGATTATATATGAATTAGTATAAGATAATTCTAGGTCTTATTTTGGGGTATTACATGACCTCCTTGTGAATTTGAGGGACAAGATAGTATGGAATTTATAGCTATTATTGCTATCTTAATTGTTGGGAAATGAAAATTAAGGTTTATAGTTTACCTATCCTTGAAGGAAACTTCGTGATTGGGTGTGTGAGAGGTGTGATTATTCTAATGAATTAAAAATAAGCTTACCTTTGGCTAGAGGAAATCTATCGGGTAGATTTAAGGAAGTTTGAAGAGTTGGAAACATTCTCCCAAAGTTATAGTAGACACCGAGGCCTCCTTGCTATCGTCCTTTATCTTTCTCTAAGAATAATAAGCACTCCATTGTCATCTCTACCTCTAGCTCAAGCAAGCACCTCTCTTGTTTACGCAAGCTTTCCTTGATTTCTTTACATCATTGGATAGCTCTTGGATTGGTGAGTTTAAGCCCCCAAACGATTTTATGATTCCATGAACCATTGGAGTTTAATTTCAAGAATTAGTTCTTGAAGACCATAGTTGAACCCATACCTTTAAAGCATGAATCCATAGAAGTCTTATTGGCTAAAAGCTCTTCTAAGCTTAAGTATTGATTTTAAATCAATAAGTATTTATTCTAATATATCCCTTTGTTTTACCTAGTTCGAGAGTTGGAGAAGGAAGGTCCACCATCCCCTTCAAAATCTAGGAACAAGGTAGTAGTAATTCAAGAGCCGTAGGAGCTTCAAAAATTCAAGGTGAGTGTAGTCGAAGTCTTGGGGATAGGCTAGGTGCCTTTCTCGAATCTTTGAATATCGATTATTGCATTGCTAACTTTGTGTATTAAGGTTTTTTCATAAGAACGTTGTTGATGACTCTATTGGTAGGTATTGGTAAGTATTGCACCGATTCATCGTCCGTAGCATTATCGTTATAGTTATTGAAGTCATTGAAGTATTGGCATATAGAATCATTGATCATTGAATATTGAATAAGGCGATTGGATAGCTTTACATCATTGATTTCTTTACATCATTTGATAGCTCTTGGATTGGTGAATTTAAGCCCCTAAACAATTTTATGATTCCATGAAGTATTGGAGTTTAATTCCAAGAATTAGTTCTTGAAGACCATAGTTGAAGCCATGCTTTTAAAGCATGAATCCATAAAAGTCTTATTGGCTAAAAGCACTTCTAAGCTTAAGTATTGATTTTGAATCCATAAGTATTGATTCTAATATCTCCTTTTTTTTTACCCAGCTCGGGAGTTGGAGAAGGAAGGTCTGCCAACCCCTTTAAAAGCTAGAAACAAAGGAGTAGTAATCTGAGAGCGGTAGGAGCTTCAGAAATTCAAGGTGAGTGTAGTTCGAGTCTCAGGGATAGGCTAGGTGCCTTTCCCGAATCTTTAAATATCAATTATTGCATTGCTAATTTTGTGTATTAAGGTTATTGCATAGAACATTGTTTATGACTCTATTGGTAAGTATTGCATCGATTCATCGTCCGTAGCATTGTCGTTACTGTTATCGAAATCATTGAAGCATTGGCATATAGAATCATTGATTATTGAACATTAAATAAGGCCATTGTAACATTGATATTGATTTATTGTCATTGGATACTGTATTGAATCATTGTTATTTCTTATTGATATCGAAATATGGCTATTGAACTATTGTTATTAATCTATTGACATGAATTATTTATATCGGACTATTGATATTAAACCTTGGATTCGAGTAGTATTGGATACAATTGCATGCCATAGAGTTCATGAGATCATTGGTACGAGTAGGCTACGACCTTTATATTGGTGCGGCGGAGGGATGTTGTGTGTGGTCATTTTGGTAGGCAGAGGGACTACACCATTATTGATTTTGGTGCGGTGTAGGAAGTCGTGTATCCATATATTGTACATCGATCCAAGGAAAACTTATTGTTATACAATATGAAATGCTCTTGAGTATTGCTATTGCATTGACTATTGTTGTTGTATTGACTATTGATCATGTCTAAATTGCCATTGAACTACATGCCATTGTTTTCGTTTAAAAGCATGCTAGATTGCATTCTATGCTTATTCCATTGTTTCTGACTGCATCACTAGGTAAAATATGCCTAATGCATGCATCTTCCATACATTTTAGGTTAAGAAGTTTTGAGATCGAGATCAGGGTCAGAGAAGGATTTTGGCAAGTCACTTGGTTGATAAAGTAAAGTATATCAACTCTATAGACTCCTAGTATGGTGGCATAAGTGTTGCATAAGTCAAATTTACCCTTTTTGATATGTATGTAATATTGTTGGCTTGTGTAAGTTTAGGGTTTAAACTTGACCTTTTAAAATCTATAAATGGCTATCTATGCATATTTGGCCTAAATGAGGGAAAACGTAGCAAATGGATTCGTTCGACCTTAAAATTTGACGTGATGGTAGTTTTAAGCTATATAGAATTGTTAAAATTTCATTGAATTTGGACAGGGTTCGGTCGAGCAAAACGTTAATAAACCAGATAAAATTTGGAATTACAAGTCTTACCGTACTGATATGGGAGATAGCCTATCGGTATGGGTTTATGTTTCTAGAAATGGATTGAGGGGCGTACCGATACGGGTGATGGCATATCGGTATGGTGCTTTGAATCTAGAAAATTTGAGTTTAGCTCAGTATCGATACGGTTTGGGAGCGTATCAATACACCTTCTCAAGTCTGTAAAATACATTTAATCGTGTATCGATACGATTTGGTCACGTATCGATACGGGTCCAAAGAACCTAACAAAATTAACGGTCTTGGCTGGGCGTATCGATATTTCTGGATGTGTATCGGTATGAGCCTTTGTTACTGAAATTTTTAAGAGTCACATTAGCCATAGCGTATCGATACGGTGCTGGAGCGTATCAATACCCTTGGTCTAAAATTTGATAATTTCCTTGATAAATCACTGAAACTTATTGATAAAACTTCCTTAAATTTATAAGAGATTTAATTTGATCCGATTCATGATATACGTTTTATTGTTTTCCTAAAATCCTCTAAATTTGTATAGATTATTAAACGAAGTATCCTATCGGTCATCGTTTTATTCCGGTAACACTTTCCAAACCAACTTTCTACCAGACTGGGTAGGGGTGTTACATTTGTGGTATCAGAGCTAGAGTTTAGTCGATTCTAGGACTAAACTGAAGTTATTATATTGTCATTGCATTGCATTGCATTATGCCACCTATGAGTTATTTATTGTATATTGTGACTTGTCGGCTAACCCAATCACTTTATTTATAGATGTCTAACTCTAATCAGGCTCGTATAGATGAGCATGTTACTAGCTCCACAACTCATGGTGAGGAGATTAGAAGAAGAGAACCTACAATTTTGCAAAATCCTCCGGCACAAAACCTTGAGCCCGAGGTACAAATTGCTCAAACCGAATGTTATAGGAATATGGCTAACATGTTCAAAATATTTATGAGCTTGATGAAGGCTGAGCAGACTTTCCAACCTCCTACCGTTGCTTTTAGAATGCCCGAGCTCCCATTGATAAGTTACCTCAACATTGGGCTTACTCTTTCACTAGTCGTGATGACGATAATCCTAAAATTGCTGAGTATTGGTGACCATTTTGACAATGTCAAAATTAAGTGACAAAATAGGAAATGAATTCTTGGATGGGGATTAAATCTGATTTTTAGTTAAAATAATAGAATTAAGGTAGTAATGTTGATTTGAGGACTAAATTGCAAAGTTAAGAAGTTTGAATCCTTACCTTTGCATTTTAGTGACTATTTTGGAAAGGAAAAAAAATTAGAGGGAATTATTTTGAATAATTATTTGATGAAGAAGATGATGAATTGGTGGTTTGAAGCAAGTGATAGGACTAAATTGACAAGTAGAAAAATTATAAATTAGAAGTTAATTATGGAAAGCTATGTAGAAGATTGAATTTTGGCAGTGACTTTGAAAATTCACCATAATTTCTACAAAAAAATGTTTAGATGATGAATTTTATATCAATGTCAAGGTTTGTTCGTCTAATTTCGTTTCCAACAAACGGAAACTGATTTCGAGTTAAAAGATATGAATTTTTAATCGAATGAAGGTCAGAAAATTTTCAGAGCAGTTTCTATCAGGACAGCTTTGTAACGGGAGTTTGAACAATTTTCATAATTTTTTTAGATTTTATTAATTTATTTGGCTTATACCATTAGAAACGTTATCGAATCTAGTTCTTACAGTATGAAGGATATTAAGGTCCAATGTGTATTATGATCTTTAGAAGTAAAACTCTAAAGGTGGGACAAGTTGCCAAAAAGTAGAATTTGATACATATTGTATCTAAATGTTTGATAACAAGCTCGGAAGAATTATTGGAAGTTCAAAATGGTCATTAAGAACCGAAATGAATTTTTGGATAGTATAAGAAAGAAAGGAAAGTCATGGAAATTTTTATGTTAAATGATTAGATAGCTTAATTGAAATATTGTTAGAAGTGAATCTAACAAATGTTAGTTTATATTCATGTGGTTAAGGAAGTCAAATCCGAATCAAAAGAAGATTCGAGGTACTATGAAGGAAAGGATCGAGTAGAATTTAGCGAGGCATGCTAAGAAATGGCCCAGGTGAGTGCATTTTTATTTATTTATTATATATGTGATTGAGTGATTGCATTATATATATTTATGACATGTTGATAAATAGGACGACTTGCGATGAACCAGCCTTTGTATAAATAAAAATATATGATGGCTTATTTATGCAAATAGCATGAAATATTAAATGGCATATTGATACAATGATTGTAGCATAATATTTACTCAAGGTAAATCGAGTTTTAGATATTTGGATATGCATTGCTCATTACTGAATTATGGACAATAGTATTGAAGGATTGGATATAGAATATGAAAAATAATATATTGATATGCCCAAGTACTAGTGTGAGAGTCTTTGGTATAATTGGATATCCATAGAGTCCTAGTAGATGCGTCATAGCACTACGGTGCGAAATGAACAATGTAGACTCTTTGGGGTCGAGATAAACAATGTAGACTCTTCGGGGTCGAGATAAACAATGTAGACTCTTCGGGGTTGAGATAAACAATGTAGACTCTTCAGGGTCGAGATAAACAATGTAGACTCTTCGAGGTCGAGATAAACAATATAGACTCTTCGGGGTCGAGATAGACAATGTAGACTCTTCAGGGTCGATATAAACAGTGTAGATTCTTCGGGGTCGAGATAGACAATGTAGACTCTTCAGGGTCGATATAAACAGTGTAGACTCTTCGGGGTCGAGATAGACAATGTAGACTCTTCAAGGTCGAGATAAACAATGTAGACTCTTCGGGGTCGAGATAGACTCTTTGGGGTCGAGATAGACTCTACGGAGTCGAGTTAGACTCTACGGAGTTGGTTCAAATACTATGGTGTTACATAGCACAAAATATGTGAGTATGAGGAGCAAAGGGCATCCTCGAGTACTTACTCATCTCAGTCGCTTCAGCGATACAGACGCTAAGGCATCGTAGACACTATGGTGTCGTGATGAATCGCGTACCATGGCATCACATGATTTTGTACTTTAGGCTATAATACTTGAAATGCATTTATGCAGGTAGTTAAGCTAAAAAGCTTAACGTACACAAGACTGGTAAGATAGATCGAATTTTATGATTTAAATATTATATTGGTTAATGAACTATACTTGTAAAGTAGTTATATGCATGATAAAATGTTATCAATTGCAATTGGAAACTGCTTGCCATTTTCCAGGAAATGTATAGCACTATTAAATAATAGGGGAATGACTTTGATAAGTTTATTTTATGTTATTTCTATACATGGAAATGCTTTACTTCAATTTATAGTTGCCTCACTAAGTGAATACTTAGCGTGCGCTGTTTCACACATAGGTTATTGGAAACTTACCAGAAGAGGAGTAAAGCATGTTAATCAAGCTACAATATGCCAAACATCAGTAAGACATTCTAAATTTATGATATTCTTTAGTGGACATGTATCAGTTTATTCGTTGGTTATTTTATAAGCTAGTTTTATGTCAGATGTTAAAAAAAAATTTAAAAAAAATTCAAGTCATGAAATCAGCTAAATAATTTAGTAACATCTTCAATGTGTATTTAATCATCGAATATACGTTGATGGTGTTACAGTCACATTAGCCATAGCGTATCGATACGGTGCTGGGGCGTATCGATACCCTTGCTCTAAAATTTGATAATTACCTTGATAAATCACTAGGACTTATTGATAAAATTTCCTTAAATTTATAAGAGATTTAATTTGATTCAATTCATGATATACGTTTTATTGTTTTCCTAAAATCCTCCAATTTTGTATAGATTATAAAATAAAGTATCGTGTCGGTCATTGTTTTTGTTCTAGTAACACTTTCTGAACTGGTTTTCTACCAGACCGGGTAAGGGGTGTTACAACTATGGATGCATAGGTTTCATCAAAATCAATTCCTTCTTCTTGAGTGTAACCTTGAGCAAAAAGTTTAACCTTGTTTCTAACTATGTTACCATTCTCATATAGTTGGTTTCTAAAATCCCTTTTAGTACATATAGTAGATTTATTACCAGGCCTATCAACTAATGTCCAAACTTGACTCCTCTCAAATTGATTTAACTCTTCTTGCAAAGCCATAAGCCAATAATCATCATTTAATGCTTCTTTGATATTCTTAGGCTCTATGCATGAGATAAATGCAACATAATTACATATATTTCAAAGAGAAGATCTAGTGGTTACCCCTTTGGATGGATTACCCAAAAATCACCACCTTTGACATAGTTGAACTCCCTTGGGTAGATGACCTCCCTTTCCTCTATAGACATGTCCTTAAGGCTTCTAGAGGTGGATCTTGTGGTTCTTCTTTTGATGGAACTTCATCTACCTTTGATGATTGTCCTTCACCATCATTAGCATTTAAAATCCCTACATCATCATCACAAGTATCCTTCTTCGGAAGGAGGTTATCATTGAAAACAACATGTATTGACTCTTCAACCACCAAAGTTCTTTTATTTAATACATGATACGTTTTAGAGTTTAAAGAATAACCAAGAAAAATGCCTTCATCACTTTTTGCATCAAACTTGCCTAAATTTTCTTTTCCATTGTTTAAAACAAAACATTTGCATCCAAAAGGATGAAAATAGCTAATGTTATCCTTTTATTTTTTAAAGCTCATAAGGGGTTTTCTTTAAAAGTGGCCTAATCATGACACAATTAACAATATAGCAGGTTGTATTTGTGGCTTCTGCCCAAAAATACTTTGGAAAATTATTTTCACAAAGCATGGTTCTACCCATTTCTTCTAAAATTCTATTTTCCTGTCTACAACCCCATTTTGTTAAGGGTGTAAGGAGCCAAAAAATTATGGCTAATTCCATTTGAGTTGCAAAACTCTTCAAAACAAAGATTTTGAAATTCAGTTCCATGGTCACTCCAAACATGTGAAATAGAGCAACCAACATCATTTTGGTTTTCTTTTGAAAATGTGATTAATTTTTCTAAAGCTTTATCTTTTTACTTAAAAAGAGAACTCAAGTAAATCTAGATTAATCATCAACAAGCAGAAAAGCATATTGTTTTCCACCCAAGCTCATCGTTCTAATAGGGCCAAAAAGATCAATATGGATCAATTGTAATATCCTACTAGTTGACACGTCATTAATGGATTTAAAAGAAACTCTTTTATGTTTGCCTTTAGCACATGCATCACAAATTTTATCTAGAGAAAACTTGATTTTAGGCAAACCTCTTACTAGATCATTAGAAATTCATTTTTTTCAAAATACTCATGCTAGCATGTCCTAGTTTTCTATGCTAAAACCAAGAATCATGCTCATCTTTAACAACAAAGCATGCATTGGTAATATGAATGTCATCTAAATGCACCATATAAATTTGAGGATAAAACACATCAGTTTTGGCACCAAAGAGCTAGAATCAATTGGTTGAAATTCAGGGATAAAAACACAAAAATTTTCATGCCACCACAATCCAGAATTGGAGAAGGAATTACATTTGTAAACTGAAGACTAGTGATGGGAGATGGGTCGATGAAGAATCAGATATTGTTTTCCATTTAGAGAAGCACTTCAAAGATTTGTTCTCAAAGTATTCTTCGACCGATTTTAACAGTATTTCTGATTGTATTCCAGTTTCTATTACTAATGAGATTAACATGGAGCATTGCAAAGAAGTTCATTATGAGTAAATTAAAAATACAGTGTTAAATTTGGGTGCTTTGAAATCCCAGGATCGGATGAATTTCCCAGAATTTTCTTCCATTCTTTCTAGGAAGTAGTCAAAGATAATGTCGTGAATTTGGTTTTGGAATTTTTTCGCACAGGGTCTTTGCCAAAGGATTTAAATAAAAAACAATGTCCTCATCCTAAAGATTAAAAACCATGTTGAAGTGAACAACTTCTGCCCTATTAGTTTATGTAATTTCTCTTACAAGGAGATCTCAAAAATCTTGGCTTCAAGACTTAAAGTTTTTCTTTCGTAGATTATCCCTCCATCTCAATCTGCTTTTATTAATGGAGGACTTATTCATGATAATATCATTATGGCCCGTGAAGCCTTTCATGCCATTAAAAAGACGAAAAGAAAGGGGAAGCATTATGGCCCTAAAGATTGACCTTGAAAAAACTATGACAAGGTTGACTGGGGGTTCTTCAATCGCCCATGGTCAAGGTGGGTTTCTCGCAATGGTGGACTTCTAGGGTGATGGAATGTGTCTCAACGTCTTTCCCATTGGTGATTAATGGAGAACGTTAGAATGAGTTTGCTTCGGAAAGAGGTTTGAGACCAGGTGACCCTCTTTCTCCTTTCTTATTCCTTTTTATTTCTAATATTCTGACTTGGCTTATTAAGAAGGAGCAAAGAAATTAAGCTTTCTCTGGTTTTCGTATAAGCAGAAAATGTTCTATCTGGAGTCATCTTATGTTTACAGATGATTGCATAATTTTCACAAAGGCAATTAAAAATTATGAATGCATTAAAAGAGTTCTCCATGATTTCCAAATAGATACTAGGCAAACTATTAATTTCTGTAAGTCATCAATGTATTTCTTTCCAAAAACAAGTATGAATGCAAAATAGAATATGACATTCATTCTCGGATTTTGTCCAATGGAAGAAGGCATTAAATATATTGGTCTTCCTTTGGTCGGAGGCAGAGAAATCTATCCTAGAGCGTGTTAGAGCAAAACACAAGGGCTAGAAATCTATTTTCTTGTCATAGGTAGGTAAGGAAGTTTTGGTTAAAGTTGTTGCCACTACGATTCCATCTTATGTTATGCAATGCTTTCTTCTTCCTTCGACCTTTTGTGATGAAATTAACTCTATTATTGGAAGATTTTGGTGGAAGGGATCGAAGGATTCAAAAATGTAGTCACTGGATCAGTTGGCCAAAGTTGTGGAAATCCCATGATGAAGGAGGACTCAGCTTTAGGGACCTTCGAATTTTCAGCAAAACCTTAGTTGCGAAACAAGCTTGGAGATTAATTTAAGACCATGGTTCACTTGTTTATCGCATATTAAAGGGAAAAATACTTCCCTAATGGAAATATCTTCTCTGCTCCAAAATGCAATAACCCATGTTGGGATTGGACTAATATCTTAAATAGAAGCGGGGTGCTTAAAAGTGGTGCAATTTGGAGAGTCGGTAACAGAAAGGATATTGAGATTTGGTTTGACCAATGGATCCCCTCTTCTACTTTATCCCGAGTTTTCCCCTAAGATTGGATAGTTGTATGGATTTCTTTGTTTCTATTTTGATCAACATGGAGACATGTGTGAATGGAATTTTAACAAAATTTGAAGTCTCTTCTCCCTTGAGGTGTGCAAGAAAATCCAAGCTATCCCGATTGGAGGCCCATTGGTAAAGGACGATCTTATTTGGCCTTTTAACAAAAATGGGGACTATTCAGTTAAAGTAGGTTAACATTTCCTTGTTAAGCAAGAGGTGACTAATTCCCATCCTTCCTCTAGTTCTAATCCAAAAGGTGACTCATGATTGAAAAAATCAATTTAGAAGATGGATATTCCTCCAAAGATAAACAAATATATGGAGAGCCTGCCATAACGCCATTGAAACAAAGTGCAACCTAAGAGGTCGTTTCAAAATGGGCCTTGATGATTTTTCGAGATATAGAGATGATAAGGAGAGCTTGGAACATATCCTTTTTTGTCCTCTTGCTCAGGTATTTGAAAGGCATCAGGGTTTAGTTATTGGCCTTCTCATTTCGGTTTTATGGTTTTTTGTTTATGGTGGCTCAATGTAACACATCAATCCTGATCTAGATCTGAAGCGCTACATTCAGGTCGTTACAAATCAGACCATCAAAATTTCCAATTTAAAACCTTATATTTATCCATTTTTAAAATATCAAATAATCCATGATTCCATGTAATTAAATAAGCATTATAAATAAGTTTATAAAATAGGAGTTCCAAGTTTAAAATATATTATATCAAAATAATATTTCAAATAGAGCTTACAGAATCAACCACTGTAATTTCCTATGAATACAATAGCCCGAAACTAAACATCAAGTATTGTACTCTAAAGCGATACGGTGCTGGGGAAATCCCTTCTCGATGTGCTCCTTGGCCACGATCAACCTACTAACATGGGAACGACAACAACGATTCTAAATGCTAAGATTAGCAAGCTCAGTGGTATTTTTCTACTCTACGATAATTTATGATTATCATAAAATAAGTATGCGAGATGAATATAGTCTAGAGAGCATAAATAAGGCTTCACTATCTATGAGTTATTATCTAGCCTAAACTAGCTAGAGTTCTTAGATCACCTATCTCAAGGCATCAATAAATCTACAAGAAGTCTTACATATACCACAATGCTTTACCATACTCAAGATAATTCAGCCTATCGAGTAGATTTCATACCGCATCCTGATCACTCAGCCATCGGGTACATAGGCTATCATCTATAGCATCCATCCAACATACATAAATAAATCCATACATAATCTACATAATGGCCAATGAAGCCCTACCTTAACTATGCTTACACAGCTATCGGGTTACCCGTACTCGCACAGCTGTCGGGTTACCCGTGCTTACACAGCCATCGGGTTACCCATACACACATAGCCATTCGGTTACCCGTGCTCACACAGTCGTCGAGTTGGATGTACCATATCAAGATCACCATTGCCACATATATGTCCTAGACGTACTTGGATCACATTAGCCACAAGTAGTCATTACCTGAGGTTACTCAGCCTATCAAGTTGCTCGAGTTCACATAGCCGTCGAGTTAACTACCTTATCCTAATCACCATAGCCATAGATATATTTCTAACTGCACCAGATCACTCAACTTGTGGGTATGTCAAATGTACTTGTTCACATAGCCCTAAGTACACATCCCCTTATATAAGTACTGTAGTACTAACTCTAGGACATCTGAATTCCTTTACAACAATCATAACATAAGACATGCTCCCTGATGCTTGTGAAATAGATATACACTTCAGAGTAAGTATACTCGTCGATCAAGTAATAAAATGATAAAGTAATAAGGATTAGGTCAATAAATATGAAGCGATCGTACTTACGAATTGGTGAGCAAGTATTAGTTTGATGGTGATTATCAAAACTAAATGCAACAAAAATAAAGTAGCAATAATCAAGAGAAGTAGATGTTGTAGCAGTTATTTAGATGATTATCGAAGTTGGGTTTATTGCCGAGGAATTCTGCCTAATTACTCTTCTAATGCTATAGCGGTTAGTGATACATGTCTGTGTTAACAAATTAAGTCTTTACCTATTCGACAGTGTTTTCTAATTAACATCTGACTCTATCGATGCCTAGAAGTTGATAACAAGGAAGCTAAGGTAATACATGTCTGCGTAAACCCTCACAACTCTATTACCTATTCAAGTTCCCCTTATTAGTCATTGAAATCCTAAACTTATGTCTAAGCCGGATTAGAACCTAAGTTAACAGCTTAAGCTCCACTGTTCATGTTTGAATAACCTATCTCTCTCGATATTAAGCTGCATATCAATAGTTAAAAGGCATCTCTTGATAGATCTTACAATAACTACGCATAAGGGACATGAACAGAATAGATAAAGGAAAATACTATAGCATTAATCAAGCAATTAAAACATAAAATCCTAAAATAATAAACCCAACAAAAGTATTTAGCTCATGGCTAAGCCTAAAACATCCATAATATAAGTATAAAAGAACATGACAGTTTATCAAGCAAGGGAAAAGAAAGAATTAAGCGTCCTCGATGGTCTCCTCTAAGCTTTCTAATTGTGTTGCAAGTCCTACACTCCTCAAGCCTCTATCGATGGCTCTCGTCGTATGGAGACTCCTCTAGAACTTCGGCTCCAATGGTTCTCCAATAGTTGAGACTAAGGGCTGCTGTCTAAGATCGAGCTCTCTTTGTTTGTGGCCCAAGTTTTCTTTATATAGGCAAAAAAACTAGGGTTTTGAAACCCTAAAGCGCGCAAAGCCTCTTAAAGAGGATCTTATTTTCCTACTTCATTAAATGAGTTTTGTATTTGATGAGAATCCACATTTACCAAAGTTTGATTTATCTCTAACTCTACTGCCTTGTCAGCTCAATGCTCGACGAATGTCACTCAGTGCTCCTATGTTTCATCAATTTCATGCACATACACCACTAAAATGCACTACCTTCCTCATTAAATGCA
Source organism: Hibiscus mutabilis (assembly GCA_019671005.1). NCBI lineage: Eukaryota > Viridiplantae > Streptophyta > Magnoliopsida > Malvales > Malvaceae > Hibiscus > Hibiscus mutabilis. The sequence goes on from CM033737.1 coordinate 22,019,504, forward strand.
TCAAGATATAAACATTTAAGCACAGACAATGTAACTCCCTAAATATATGCAAACTACATGCAAACTACTCATACATGCAACTATATGATTCTAAACACATGCAAAAGCTAAGTAAATAGGATACGCAAAATAGGTTATCTACACAGTCATCACTCCTTGAGCATGCATACACCTCACCAAGAGGTAAGTGGCACAAAGCCAAGCTGTCAAGCAAATGCACAAGGCATAACTCCAACCAATATGGTTATCGCTCGTTTCATCATTAACAACCCCTCAAGTGTCCAACCAGCACTCAAGGATAACCTCAACGCATTTACCAACCTCTATGGTTACTATCATAAACAAGTCGCCTAATTAAGTTACCGAGTTGTTGCTCATTTTGCTCGTATAGAGGGACAAAATCCCAATTTTCTATTTTACAACCCTTTTTATCCTATTAGAAGTCCATTGGATCACATCCCATAATTTTTCAACCCCTATGGCTCAAACTCTACATTTTTGGGCAAAATTCCTAGTGGGTACTGGTACTGGCCTTCGTGTATCGATACGGTACCCCTAGGTACTAGTACTCACAGCCTACCGATGCAAAAATAGCTCATTGGAATTTCTCCAAGCCCTTGTGAACCGGTACAGGTCAACTCAAACCGATACAGATATGCATGGCATACTGGTACAGGTTAAATGTCGTATCGGTACCCTCTCTCAGCTTAATTCAATCGAACAGTTCTCTTCAACCTAGAACACTTAGTGTATCGGTACAACTTCATGTGTACCGATATCGAAGCCCAAAAATGGCTTCTTAGGCTTGGGAAATCATCCATAAAGCCCTTAAATTATACACCATAACCTCATAACTTGATCCTATATCTTATAGTAGTTGTTTAGGGTTGTTTACTGCCATTTTTATATGTCATTAACATCTAATATGAGTTATACCATTTTAGAGTCTCAACCTTCCCCAAAATGCTCCCAGCAATCATAAACACCAAATCTAGCAATCTGAACCATAGAATCAAGCAAGGTAATTAATTTATGATCTTCAAGAAAAGTAGGAGTCAGAGATGTACTGACCTTAGCTAAAAATCAAGGATTTAAGCTTACCCATAATTTTCCTCAATCTTTTCCTCGCCTCGAGCTTGGAAAGACCCTTTAAACTCTTTACATGCCATACAAACATGAAAATTGAATCCAAGCTTGAACTAACCGTCATGGTGAGCTTAGCTACAAAATTATAACTTCAAAATTCATGGAAAATCTTCATGCAAACCCCCAAATCTTAAACCTCTTAAAAACCCATAAATGCAATGCAAAACTTACATTTCCACCACAATACTATGCTTTTCTCGAAGCACATAGAGAGGAGATCAACATACTTGAATCCAGAAATAAAGAAATGATGTATAAAGTTAGCTCCTTTAGTTCAAAATAGCCATGGGTTCTTGAGTAGAAAAAGATGAAGGGAGATGGGGAAGAAAAGAGGGTGGGAAGGGATGATATCACCTTGTCTGCTTTTCCCCCACGTGAAGACAACAAAAATTAGAGGGAGATTAGCCCTTTTCTTTAAAAGGGATATATTTACCACATAAACACTTCAAGCTTCATCCTTTTTACAAAATGGTCACTTGTCAAACCCAATTAGCTTAATACTCATCCAATAAGGCCCAATCTCAACCCAGTGAATCCAACTACCCAACCTAACACATAGGTCCATAACTCGGGTTAACGCTCAATTGTTGACCCAAAAATTCAGGTCGTTACAACTCTCTCCTCCTAAAAAAAAATTTTCCTCAAAATTAAACGAATGGAGGAGATGCAACTATCTCAAATCCAACCTTTTCCCATCTTACATACGTTCACCTCGGTTCTGAAGTTCCTCTACAAACTTCCTTAGCCAAAGCTCATAACACTGGACTCATCAACATCTCTATCATGAATCCCCAACAATTCATTCCCAACAATCTAACAACACTCACATCGAACCCTAAATCGGAACAATACAGGGTGGACCCAAAATATATTGTCTAGGCATCAATCAAGGAACTCACTTCAGATGAGTTCCATCTCAATTAACAATTCTCTCTACATTTATTCGTGATTCAAAACTCTTGGACTCAAACCTCATTTGTGTCCACAATACGAAACATATTCAAAGATATACAACTAGGAACACTTCTTCATCTATTATTAATACCATGGCAAAATGTTTTGAGAACATGCGAAACCCTGACAATCAAACTCTACCATCGATTTATATTGAATTAACAACCCTTCATCCCTGACTTGGTATCCTTCTTTACTTGAACACGCCCAACTTAAACGAAAGCTAACTCACGATCATGCAACTCCACTAATCGAGCCTGTAACGCCCCAAATTTAGTCCTAGGTGTTAGATAGGTTGATTAGACGGTTCGGGAGAATCGGATTAGGCAATTCGAGCTAGTTTCAGGAATTAAATCTTAATAAATTATTCTTAGCTAAAATAAAATATGGAAAAATGCTAGAAAGTGTTTAATTAATATTCTAAGGGTTTTGGTAAGCTCAATTTGAAGGAATTAAATTGGATTTTGGGACATTTTGGTCCGATAACTAAAATGTAAAGTTTTCAAAACTGTTTTGGTGACTAAATTGTAAAAGGGTCAAAACTTAGAATCTTTAAGGAGCTAATTTACAAAAGTTTACCAATTTCACTTTCTTACGTAACTACTTTTGCTCTCAACTTTCTCAACAACCAAACTATCAATTTCATTCCAAAATTCTCAGGAAACAATCTCTTTTGATTTCTTTTTGATTTCCTACTTGATTACTTTGATTTCTACATCAAAATCTACTTGGTTTCTTGAAGTTTTCATCCAATCCTTGCCAATTAAGGGAGAAATCAGTAATTAGAGGTGATTTTCATTTCTCTCCTCTAATTAAAGGTTGTTTAATGAAATTCTCAAGTTCTTGATCCTTTACAACTAATTTTTGTTATGGAATTATGATTAAATTATGAATGTGGTATTTAAATTGAGTTTTGATATGAAAATTGATGAATCTTGATATGGATCTAATTTGTGTTGATTCTAATTGGTTTAGATCAATTAAGAGATGTGTCTTAATGTTAAAAGAAGAGATTAATAAAAAGAATCATGAAACTATGTGAATTGTTAATTTTCTAGGTTGTGAATAGTTAGATTTTGAAGTGATCTTGGTGTTTTAAGGTTGCTGGAGGTATAAGGACATTATAAGGATGTTTTTGGATGTTAATTGATGTTGTTAAGATGTTAAAATCAATAGGTTTTGGGTGGGCTTTGTTTGGCTGGAGTTTAGTTGTGATTTCAATTATTTTCGAGAAATGTTTGGTGGTTTTAAGTGAGGCGAAGTTGTGGCTGATGGTTTCTGGGAATTATACATGCATGGAAGTGCATTAATCCTCTATTTTTGATTGGGTAAAGTATGAGAGTTGGATCCTTTAGCTTTTGGAGAGGCTGCGGAAGCTTCAGAAGCTTGATTCTAGCGGCAAGAGGGCATTGTGTTGTTGGTGAGTGGAAACATGATTTATTGATTTTAAAATGTTTGAAAGAGATTTTTGTAGTTTAGATTAAGTTTGAAACACTTGTCTAAGCTCGAAAGTAAGTATCAGACGTTCTCGCTCTCGTTTTCGGTTTTGCAAAATACTATCTCATGTACATGTTTATGATTTTGATTACCTACTGTTATATTCGTGTTTTAGAAATGAAAGATGTTGCAATTGATCATATATGATGATTATTGAGAATGATAAATGCTTTATGAAAGAATTTTGAGAAAACTAGAATACATGGTTTGATGTATTGGAACTTGATTTGATTTGATGCATATGTAAAACAGTGAGGTAATGTGCTTTTATTGAGCATATTAGCAAGTGGCTAAGATTAAATGTTATCGAATATAGTTGGCTAGCCATAGGGTTTAAAATGCACTACAATAAGTTGTCTCATGTGTGTCGAGGGGTCAAAAGTGTGCCATGCTCCACCATGAGAACCGCAACGGTCGAGGGGTCAAGAGCGTGCCAATTGTCCCACTGGTGGATTTATGCGTTATAACCGTTGAGGGCTGCTCTAGTTCGAGGACGTATGTGAAGTGGTCGAAGGAAAAACTTGAGAAATCTGTGTATCTAATGTGTTTTAATAAAATAGAATGGAACTTGGTTTTGAGTCACTTGAATGCCAATATATGAATAATGTATCATGAGAAATGGATTATGTTTTGTATAATATGGTTTATACATGAGATGTTTTTTAAGCTTCCTATTTATAGATTTTGGCATATGAAGCTTAAATTGAGGTCCTTAAAATCTATTCGTATGTATAACCAAATTTTAATTTAATCATCACTTTAATCCAAAAAATTTAATATCAACAAGCAGTAATTTTTTTGGTATCAATTTTGGGCGGAGTGGGGGTGCAAATCCTTCCCCATCCGTAACCGACACCCAGACCCATTTTTATATATGGTTTCATTTTCAGTGTCCGGTCTACCCTTTTTAAAATGACCGGTGGCGACTCCATTTTGTTTTCAAAAATAAGACAAAAATTTCCCGTCTTTAATTTTTTTAAATATTTATATATATTAACTATTTTCCTCACTTTTTTAAAAAGTAAAAAACAATTGTCCTCATTTTTCAAATTATCAAAATCAACTTTTACATATTTAAAATATTTATTTTCAAATTTTTAAATTAAAAAAAAGGTCGCAATAGCTGGCGACTCCGCTAGGGACTATTTTGGTTTTAAAAATAAAAGAGAGTCAAGCCTGTTAAAAAAACTAATTACCGCTTCATTAATATTGGAAGTTGTGAATTAAAGTGACAATTAAATTAACATTTGTTTATAAGTGCGAGTTCATTTTAACGTATTTAAAATTTGGCATTAAAACCCGTTTCTTTAAATGGGGAAAACGCTAGTGCTTTTGTAAGGATATTGTTCCTTCGTATGGGCCTAGTAAGTACCTTTGGGGCTCGAGTACCCTATGTTTTCGTGGGAATATTGTTTCCCCGTATGGACATAGCAAATGGGTCCCCTCGAATTGAACTCGATTGAAAGGAGCTATAATGGGTGATGATCGGGAGCCTTCCTACCCTTAGAAGGAGACAACGAGGACAGTTCGGGTACCGTTTTAGCACCAAAACTGCATATAGAGAACATAACAAGCCCACCTCTTTTAGAGCCATGTGGATAACCAAGGTTTTAGATTATGTAAATATGTTTATTCTGCTTGATGCTTTATTTCATTTACTGCTTTATTTCTTTCTCCGACATTAATTATTTTACTTTGTGTTTCATTTTTTATATATATTGCTTTCATCAACATTGCATGACATAAAGGTGTTGGCTCGGGTGGTTTTCCAATTAAGAGATCTTTCATCACAGATAAGAGTTGTCTCAAAAAGTAGGAGACACACATAGGAATTCGACATTGCTTTGAAGCCAGCCAGAATAATATTCGAAGCTACAGTTCAAGATCAATTAGGCGCCTTCCTAGTCCTAGGAAACTCATTCATGATCAAGGTCAATACAACACATTTTTGACAGTCCAAGCACAAGAGTTAGCCTGGTGTAGGAAGACTCTAGCCAGGGAAGCCGATTCATTTCATCCCTTCATCACCTTAGGATAAGAGAAGGCATCAGACCCTTCTTAGCTATGTAGAGCCCTCAAAGAATTCAAAGACAGGTTCGAGGCATGGAAGATAATCTACCTCCTTTGTAGCGAGAATATTTCCAATCCAATGAAAGTTGCTCAAGGGTGACCACCAAAGGAGTCAACACCTTTGTTTGCATACATCCTTGCATTCTATTGTTCCATGCATCTCATAACATATATTTTGCATGAATTAATTAAAACCATGGGATTAATAGTGGGAATCTCATGGCAGTAAGTTCAAATCGCAACCATTCCACACTCGTACAGCACACGTTCTCAGACCAGAGTCATGGATGATAGATTGGATACTATTGAAAAGTCACAAAAGGACATCGAGGAACGCTTGAATAGTATCAAGTCAAGGATTGAAAAATCTTAGGAAGAGATCATAGCCCGCATCACTGCTCTACTAGAAAAGCCCACATGGTCGATGAACGTTCCAATATGGAAGGCATAGGCAGAAACACATCTCACATGAAGGTCCAACTGGAGGGATCAATTCTAAAAAGTGTCCACATAACTGGGGCATCTGCTAACAACCCCGTCGACGTGGGGCATAGTTTCGAGAATGATGTTGATGCGGATATTCCAGACTTGAATATGATGAATGAGATAGAAACAAGACTGAAAAGGGAGTTTGTGAAGAAGTTTAAGGAGTACCGCATCCAAATGGAAGAGAAGGTCAGCTCGATGCAAGTGACCGATGACTATGGAATTGATGCCTACAAACTGAGCTTGGTATCTAATTTGGACATTCTACCCAAATTTAAAGTGCCAGACTTCGAGAAGTATGATGGAACCACTTGTCCCACAGCCCACTTGACTATGTATTGCTGTAAGATGGTGGCACACTTGAAGAATGAGAAGCTTCTTATTTTTTGCTTCCAAGATAGCTTGACCGGGGCAGCTGCCCGTTGGTAGGCTTAGCTAAGTCGTACCAATATGAAGACATGGAATGATCTCTCGAGAATCTTTATCGAGCATTATATGCATGTGAAGGATATGGTCCCAAATAGAACATTGCTTTAGGGTCTGACTCAGGGGCAAAATGAGAATATTAGACAGTATGCCCGAAGATGGAGGGGCATCGCGGCGCAAGTTCAGCCACCCATTTTGGAGAGTGAAATTACCCGTTTGTTTGTGGACACAATGCAAGATCCATTCTATGAGAAAACAATCAACAATGTATCCTTGGGATTGGTTGAATTCGTGAATGAGGCAGGATCCATTGAGGCTACTTTCAAAAGTGGCAAGCTCAAGACTGGGGAAAATCTGCAAAAGTACCAGAAGAAAAAAGATAATAAGGTAACCCATGTGAGTACTCATCGCCCGAGCAACGTCACAATCGCACTGAAGACAGCGGCAACAAGTTCATAGAGGCCTAAACAAGGGGAGCCTAAGAAGGAGGAGGTATTTACTCTGTAACCTATAACTTACAATGAGTTATACCCAAAGCTTTACGAGGCAGACTTGGTTCGCCCATATCACCTTACTCCGATGCAACCTCCTTATCCATCATGGTTCGACCCTAAGGCTAAGTGTGAGTACCTCACAAGAATCTTCGGCCACAACATCAACAACTGCAAAGCCTTCAAGAGGGTGGTTCAGAATCTGCTCAATACTAGAGTTCTGCAGCTTGACACACCAGATGTGGCTACCAATCCTTTGCCTAATCACGGTGGCTACTAAAGGGTTAGAATCTTCCGAGAAGATGAGAAGTCAAGATCGGCCTCAAATTGCCAAAATCTTTAGATGCATGTTACCTTTGTCTTTTCTTAGATGTCAGTTTGCATGAATGTCCTTGCTTTTTCTGTTTTCCTTTTCATGTTTTAAATCAACCTTCCTACGACCTTTTGTAAAGGGCACTTGTCGTGTTTCAAATTTTTATTTCAATAAAAGGATGCATTTTGTTAAATCATGAGTATATATGTATATCCTCTCTTACCTCTGAGGGTCCTTGCATATCACTTGCATGTTGTGACATTGATTCTAATGCAAAGATTAATCGAATGTTGTGATCACGATGAAGTATGATTTCTTACTCAGCATGCTCAGGTTTGTAAAGCACGAGAAGCAAGACTACTACTCTTTGGATAATGTTCAAAGATGAAAAAAATCTCCTAAGAAAGACCGTAAGAGTTGTTTAAATTTGAGAATTCCTTTAACATTTAAACAAAAGAAGGGAAAATGAAAAAAAAATCATCTTGATAAAGCTATAAGGAGAATCAATCTAATAAGGAACTAGATTCCATCGGTTCAATACCCCAACATCAGAGGTAAATCTTTAAAAATCAATGAACAATTGAACAAGTATTAGAACATCCTAATTGAGCTATGGGGGAAGAAAAAATCTAATAAGGAACTAGATTCCATCGGTTCAATACCCTAACATCAGTGATGGATCTTTGAAGACACTGACACAACCATAACTGCGATTAATTTTTAATTTATGATTACATCCCGAATTCTCAAAAGAATGATTGTAAGAGGAGAAAAATGTGTAGAACTAGACCGAGTACTTTTCAAATGGATCAAGCAAATTCCATAATCATGAGGATGAACAGAGCCATTCGAGAAAGACATCACAACTTCAAATATCGCCTCAACATTCAGAGGCAAGCCATTGATCACCGGGGTTGAATCTAGGACACTCTCGCATTGGATATACAAGGAATCATATTCTTTTTATTTTCTTTTCCATTTTGGATTTTTAAGCCCTGTATATTAATTTACAAATGCATCATTCATTAAAGTACCAGTTAGCAAACTAACCCTTTTAAACAAAAATTCTTTTATTCAAAAATTGATTTCAAACCTGCAAGGCTTTTGATGCAAATGAACATCTTGGGTTGACAATGAGTGACAAGGCCCAAACTTGAAGGGGCAGTGTGAGGCTTGAGGTGATGAAGTATCCCTCGAAAGAAGTGGGGCAACATTGTCTACAAGATAACTAGAACTTTAAACTTGAGATCCTGAGTTAGAATGGACAAGAGAAGACTTTTTGAGCCATTTGAAGTTTTGCTTACACCAATAGAGCAAGGATAAGCAACAAAATTCTTGGGGCAAAAATTTTGTTGGGGCATGAAGATGATAAATTGGTTGAGATACTTCTGGGACAAAAATTAACCAATTGAGCAAAGTTCAAGAAGAACAATCTAGAGTAGAAACTTTGAAGATACACCTTGAAAGGTTGATCCCGAGTGTGAGATGGGTTATTCTAGTCGCATTAGGGCCGCAATGAATAAAAACAAGACCAATATTTTTCAATAAACTTCCTTGAAGAATAAGACTAGTCCAAGTAGCCCTCTATTGGCATTCATTCATGCATCATATAGTTAGACATCCCTAGGTTAAGGGGCACACTAACACATGCATCAAATTATTTTATCTTTTTTTGACAGGTATTCAGAGATTCAAAAATTCCTAATTTGGAACTTCACAATGGGAGAAGTAGATTTTATCATGATCTCAGTTCATGCTTTCATGAAACCAAGCGAAGATTTCGGTCCATGACCTCACAAAAAGTGGATCATAATGAAGAATCAAGAGTTTCTAATAAGAAGAGCTCACCCAACAAAGATTTTGATATGCAATTTTAAGTGTGTAAGGGTCAGATCACAGCCCAGTTAAGGGTTCTCATCGAGACGAGTCCTTCCAACAAAATTTTGTATGACATTTTAGATTTCTACCAAAGCCTCAATGCTTGGTTTCATTTTCGAATTGTCAACCTTTAATATCAGATGTTAATATATCAGTAGCCTTCAGTGCTCGACTTTAATACTTTAAGAATCAGTTAGACTTTTAGTGCATGATAATCAGATCATCAGTAGCCTCTAGTGCTCGACTTTTATTCTTCTAGAAATAAGTAAGACCTTAAGTGTATGGTAAACTAGACTGTCGGTAAACCCTTCAGTGTTTGACTTTATTTTCCAGCCATCAGTAATACCTTCAGTGTTTAGTGAGTGGAACCATCTGTAAATCCTTTAGTGTTTGACTTTACTTTCTAGTCATCAGGAAGACCTCCAGTGCATGGTGAGCTAGGTAGTCCGCAAATCCTTCAGTGTTGGACTTTCTTTTCGGTTATCAGTAAGACCTCCAGTGCATGGTGAGCTGAACCGTCTGTAAATCCTTTAGTGTTTGACTTCATTTTCTAGCCATCAGTAAGACCTGCAGTGCATGGTGAGCCAGGTTGTCCATAAATTCTTTAGTGTTGGACTTTTTTGTCTGATTATCAGTAAAACCTTCAGTGCATGGTGAGCCAGACCGTCTATAATCCTTCAGGGTATGACTTTAATTCTCTAAGCCACCAGTAAGACTTTCAGTGTATGATGATTTGGGTTATCTATTCAGCCTCCAATGCTCGATGTTTAATCACCCGGACCCTCAATAATACCTTTAGTGTTTGACTCGTGAGTGAGACTGTCAGTACAAGTCATTAGTAAGACCTTCAGTGCGTGGTGATTTGAGTTGTCAACAAAGACTTTAGTGCTTGACCATTAATCTTACGAACCATCAATGAGACCTTCAGTGCATGGTGATTCAAGTTGCGAACAGAGAAGTGGGACAGAATTTATGTCTTTTTGTCTTTGCTCTATTCTCGTTTCACAACAATGAGCATAGAGGGGCAGTTGTGATAATAAATTTTGTCCGGGTTTGAATTAAATGCTCAAATTAAAATCAATCCACATCGTCCTCTTAATACCTAAAACTTTATACCCTAAACCAATAGCCCACATCAAATATGGCCCATTACCTATGATTTTATATAATAAAAAATAAATATTCCAACTCCTTCATCATTAAGTCTTTACTCCCATTGGATGAACCACTACTTGATTTTCATGGGTTTTCATTTTAAAGGGATAAACCAAAAATACCCTTCATCACCCTAATACTAAAACCTAGATCTTATTTTTTATTCCCACTAAATACCCGTGATCACCCCATATATATAATACCTAACAAGGAGGGGGATTGACTTTTTTCCAATTACACAGCCGCATGCCCCCCACTGCCATGATTCCAATTCCCCCAAAACACCCACCATTGGATGACAAAATATAACCCAATGCCCTTTTGATTTTGTTAGTCATTCCCAGCTCCCATAGTGTTGGTAGCCCCCAAAACCCCATACACTTTCCTTTTTTCAATCGGCAACTTTCAAAACCACCGACCCTTACAACCATTTGAATCACCAACCCTTAAATTCCGCTTTTCAACTCCAACAACAACGATCCGTGGATTGATTAATATAGCATATACTTGGGGTTTTGGCATTTTCTTCCCTTTTTATTTATTGTGAAACCCTTTTTATAATTTAATGAAATATTGACAAGAATTGTTGACAATCTCTTTATTTATTTTAAGTTTTTTTCTTATATGTTTTGTTTTGCTTAATTTATTTATTTGCACTATATGTTATTATTATATTATGTTATTATTTATAATATATATATATTATATATTATTTCTATATTTTTGGTTCTTTTGTTTTTATTTATTTTATTTTGTTCGAATCGGCCTTACGGTGACCCGCAACGAGGAATGACCTGTTTAGTGTAGCCAACTAACATCTAACATTTAATTTTCCACATCTAACATTTAAATTCCCGCATTTTAATTTCCGCTCTTTATTTTGTGCTCTTTTGTTCGATCTGGTCCTTTTTTTGGATATTTCCATTTTCGCATTTCTTTTCATGTTCGATCTGGTCCTTTTTCCAGAATTTTTTTATTTTATTTTTGGCAAGTTTAAGGATAAGAATGACCTTGCCAACTGTATTATTTGTTGTAACAAACTATGTACGCCCCTGGGTCACACAAAATACCTACAGGACAAGTGTCTTTTCATGGATGGCCTATAAAAGGACGAATCTATAGGGGAGAGAGCCACGCTTTTATCATTTCTCATATCATCTTCAACCTCCAAGCTTTCTCCCTCCTTCCATGGCAGCTTAAGCTTATTTCTGAATATCTGAGGTGAAGTGAGGCAGATTTATCCTAGGAAAAGAGGAGTCAAGTGATGAATCAAGGAAAATACGTTGTTATCTTCTTAAACTCTTCTTCATTTAGATGTTTTGTGAAGATTACTTTTATATTTCATGCTTGATTGATGATGGTTTAATTTATTGAGCTTTATGAACTTGTGGAAGCTATTTCTTCAGTTTAATATCTATTTATGTTAGCTTTTTCTTAAAATTTATTTCTTGGATTTGATTACCGTTTTGCATGAGAGTGTTAAACTTGCCACTGACATTGAGGATGCAGTGACAAGTCAGATTGATGAGTTTTGTAATGAAAGTTGTTTGGATGCAACGAAAGTTGATCCACTTGTTCAAGGGGTTATAGTTCTGACTTATGATGAGAGTTGAAGCCAATCTACATCATTGAGTCAACAATTGAAGATTAAACGGAAGTTGATACTCAAGCTGACCTTCTAATTGTTGATTACACCATCACTTTCCCTTGAAGTGTACTTGATCGTTCTGCCGAACTGAACCAAGGAGATCTAGTCTTTATTTTCATATTTCTCTATCTTTTTATATACTATGTTAATGCTACCACAATTAATCTTTTATTCATCTCTTTACTATTTTATTGCAACCACCATTGCAGCCATAATTTCCACTTTTACATAAATGCTTGGGCTACATAAATCTCAAACCAAGTACATCATCCCGTGGTATCGATATTCAAATAAGATTTCCATATTTCTATTCTTGAATCGACAGTGTTGCTTGCACTTTTAATGTGATGTTTTTACACCGATCATGTTTTGGCCCCATTGTCGGGGATAAGGTTATTTGGTTTTTTATATTTCTGCTTGCAATTTTATTTTATTTATTTAAGTTTGTAGTTGTTTCTAATAGCTTTGCTTTTGTTTTTCCCTTTTTATTACTTTTTGTAGTTATTGTATGACCAAAAGTGCTACTACACCACTCTTTGTACCAGATCCAGAAGTTGAAAGAACTTTTAGAAGAAGGATTCGCAAAAATAGTGGAATGGCACAAAATCCAAAAAACAAGGAGAGAATTCCTCAAGATCCTAAAAACCTACCACTGCAGCCACCAGCCTAGAACAGAAAAATCTGCGAGGTTGTTATTCCTCGAAAACCGATCTAGACAGAATTAGGTTCTAGGGATCAGAAATTTTATATCATAAAGGTCTAAATATTTTATTGACTTAAGTTGTGTGGTCAAAAACATCGTATTGGACTCTAATTGAGTCAATTTAAAGACATTGGACCTAATTGAATTCCTTAGAAATAATTTAGGTGTTAAATTGTGAAAATTAAATGTTTAGGGGAAAAAGTGCAAACTTTAGAAAGTTGAGGGATCACCATTTTAATTACACCATTTAGAGAATGAATCACCTCCTTACTTGGACATTATCACGTGAAAGTGGTAAGGATGGCCGGGTGTTGGTGTGTGTCTTGGATAAGTTATTATGGTTTAGTTTCCCAAAATAGGAAAAGATGAAATCAAATCAAGGATAAAAAAATATAATAATATTTTAAGGTTTCCTCATGCGGGAGGAAAGCCTTGGCTGACATAGACTCCTAGGAGAAGAGAGCATCGTTTTTAAGATTTGAAAAATCCTTTGAAGTGATCTACTGAGCCTACTTTCATTCATATTCATCTTTTCTCCACATTTTCCCAAGAAAGCTAGCACTTCCATTGTCATCCTATACCTCTAGCTTAAGCAAGCACCTCACTTAATTGCTCAAGTTTTCTTTGATTTCTCTACACCGTTGAATAGCAACCGTGTTGGTAAGATAAAGCCCCTAAACAATTCATTGATCTTGTGGATGGATTTTGAGTAATTTCAAATTGATACTGAACCTTGGATTCGAGTAGTATTGGATACAATTGGTATGCCATAGAATCCATGAGCTTATTGGTACGGGTAGGCTACGACCTTTTGTAACCCCTGACTCGGCCTAGACGCCCAACTGGATCAAGAAGGCTACATTAGGTTTGCCGTAGCAAACTGAAGAGATTTAACAAAACCCGGTCCTTTTTTTCTTTTTATATTATCTAGATGCCAATTATTTATCCTACATGTTCATGCAGATAACAAGTGTAACCCCAACTCAGTCGGGCATCAATTTGACATCCAATTGATCACGTTTACCACTTAGGGACCAAACTGTAAATTTGACAAAGCTACAGGTCAAAAACCCACTTTTAAGTTACCGATCTTAGATTAGTCAGGTTTCATGCATATATCTCATATTACAACTCAAACCAATCATTTTATTTCATAGAAATGCATTGGCAAGATTCAGGGACTATATTGCAAAGATGACGAAAACACTCGAAAAGCATTTTTAGAGAACCAGCTATTCGTACCGATACAGGTTCACCTATATCAAAACGGTTGTAAGCACCTCGTTTCTATACGCCACTATGTCATATCGATACGCCTGACTGAAATACCTAACTTTTGAAATATTTAAACCCGTACCGATACGGTCTTCTAGGTGTTTCGATACGCGGGTTCATGTTGAAAAGTGAATTCCAGAGGCTAAAACTCGTATCAAAACGCCCCTACCCGTATTGGTACGCCAAGCCAAATTTGCCTAGGCATATCGAAACACACAATACCCGTACCGATCCCACAAGCCTGAAAACACCTAGCCGTATCGATACGGTCCCCTGCGTATCGATACGCCTAGCCTGTAATGTCACATTTGCTGGTTTTTCAACCTAAAAGCATACTTTAATCAATCCAACATGCTTCAAACACAATACCAACATGCCAAACATATCACAAGCCACCTAGCAACACCGTTCCTACAGCATATCCAAGCATCTTGCTTCAAAAGGAAATCTATAGGCATGCTTCCTAGTTTGCACCCAAACAACATATCAAAAGATAAACCAACACCAAAATCAATCCTTAAAGGTCAATTACAAACCAAGAGCAGCTAAAGAAATATGCTCAAGCAGGGAGTTCCACAAAACATCTCCCAAAACATAACAAGTACCCCATTGCTCTTATTCATTATAGTCTAGACTCTAACATACTTTGGAAACTAGTCTTGCCAATATCCTTTGCTTCTTGCTGCCTTCCGAGACTTTAATTCTCTGCATTGATGGATAAAAAGAGCGTAAGCACACAAGGCTTAGTGAGGAAAACTCAGAACAAAACACCATCAATGCATTTAAAACCATTTGCTCAACATCATTTTTAAAACATCATGCCTCCTTTAAAACATGCACTTTATATCACTAAAACTGACATATTAAACAATATGCTACATGTATCACTAATCACCAGCAAGTCACATTGCTAACCCTCTACTTAAGCCTTCCCATGCATTACTACCAAATGCAAAGCTTAAGGAGAAACATGTATAAATCACATTGTACAACATAAAAAA
Organism: Hibiscus mutabilis; assembly: GCA_019671005.1. Lineage (NCBI taxonomy): Eukaryota > Viridiplantae > Streptophyta > Magnoliopsida > Malvales > Malvaceae > Hibiscus > Hibiscus mutabilis. The sequence continues at coordinate 22,034,547 of CM033737.1, forward strand.
TTTCAATGATACATTAACAATTATATTGGCTTTCAAGTGATCATTAAAAAGTTAAATAACAAAAGAGTTCATTGGATACACGGATTCAACAAGTGTTAACCCAAAACTTCAAGCCATCTCAACCGGAATAGCGATACAATCACAATCATGGTACATTAACAATCGGGTACAATATCAACCGGGTACACTTTCAACCCATAGGGATACCAATCCCACTCATCGGTTAGATGCTTAACCCACTAACGGGAGTATTCGATACTGTTTAACCCCTCTACCATTAGGGTACTTGGATGGAGTATTCGGTACACCGTATAAACCCCTCAACATCCAAGGCTACTTATTTTACAGCACACTCAATCTTATGGCCGGCCAACTATATCCGATAACAATTTTAAAACCATATCACTTGCCAATATAATTAACCATTTAAACATTTACCTCACTATTTCTAACAAGCATTAAGCCAAACCTTTTCCAAAGCAATAACCATGCTTTAAACCACAAGTATAAACCATACTTACAAGGATCATTTACCATGTGCATCCTTCAGCAAAACATGCTTAAAAATAGTATATCAAATACTTTAAATCATGCTTAAACAATAGGTAACATGTAAGTCAAAACAAGTACATAAAACCATTTAACACTAGCACGACCGAGAGAGTAAAACCATTTTACTTACTTCTGAGCTTAGTTAAGCGTTTCAAGCTCTACCTAAACTCCCAAAAATCATCTTTAAAACATTCTAAAGCTGGAATCCACGTTTTCACTCACCGATGCACGAAACCTCAATCCTTCCTACACTTCTCCAATCACTTCCGGATCAACCTCCTCTCTTTTTACCACAAAACAACAGAGGATTAATGCATCATAATGCATTCTAAACACAGCAACCACAATCCTTCCTGGATCTCCACAACACCCTCACAATTAACCCTCTACAACAACCGAAAACATAACCAAAACACTTCGATTCATAACCCAGTCAACATCTATCAACCTAGCATCATTTTCAACATCAAAACTCATCTAAAAATAGATCCAAACAACCTACCACCTCTAGCAACCTTACAACCATAAAAATACCACAAAACCTCAAAATTAACAACCTAAACAAATAGAGATTCTTAAGTTTCAGGATTCCATTGATAAAAATCACTTATCAACATTTTTAACATCCAAAATATAGATCAAAGCGTCATTACTTACTGGATAATAGATCCAATTCATGAATCAACTCATTTCCCTAAAGAACTCAATTAGACATAAGAAATTCATCAAAATTAGATTAGAAACACAAAATCAAGGATCAAATTCATGGGAATTTCAATAAAGAACCATACAATAGAGGAGATCTCAGACCTTACCCCTATTGTGAAGTTTCTCCCTCATTTGATTTGTAAAACGCTAAGAAAACACAAGATTATTGTAAGATTTTGTGTAAACAATCTTTATAAAACAATTTGCAACAATAAAATCAAGTTAGAAACCACCTCACCTCTGGAAATTGATGAAAACCTGAGTACGTCTTGATGTGTATCGGTACAGGCCCTTGTCAATGGAATTTTTAAGAGCTACGTTAGCTATAGCATATCGATACGGCCCTTGGGTGTATCAATACCCCTATTAAAAAATGTGTTAATTAACCTTAGCAAGTCCGTGGAAACCATAGATTAACTTCCCTAAGTTTGTAAAAGGATAAAATTGCTCTAGTTCTTATTATACACTTTATGTTTTTTTCTAAAATCCCCTAAATTTGTATAGATAATTAAACGAAGTATCGTATCGGTCATAGTTTTTATTCCGGTAACACTTTTCGAACCAGATCTCTACCAGATCGGGTAGGGGTGTTACATTTGTGATATTAGAGCTAGAGTTTAGTCGATTCTAGGACTAAAATGAAGTTATTGTATTGTCAATGCATTGCATTATGCCATCTAGGAGTTATTTATTGTATATTGTGACTTGCTGGCTAACCTAATCTCTTTATTTATTAATGTCTAACTCTAATCAAGATCGTATAGATGAGCATGCTATTGGCTCCTCAACTCATGGTGAGGAGATTAGAGGAAGAGAACCTCCAATTTCGCAAAATCCTCCAGCACAGAACCTTGAGACTGAGGTACAAGTTGCTCAAGCCGAATACTATAGGAACATGGCTGACATGTTCAAAATATTTATGACCTCAATGAAGGCTAAGCAAACTTTCTAACCTCCTATCGTTGCTATTTTGAATGCTCGAGCTCCCATTGATAAGCTATCTCAACATCGGGAGTTTTTCCTTCATGAATTTCGAAAGAAATACATTAGTGAGTACTATCTTGCTGAAAGGCGTGACATCTTCCTTCACTTGAAATAAGGGGGGCGACCTATGGAGTAATGCATCCATGATTTTTGTATCTACTGTCAGTACGGGGCTGAATACATATAAGGAGGAGGAGAAGTGTAGAATGTTCATCAATGGACTGAATGATGATTTGCGCCCTATGTTTACGACATTGAGCGTTACCATTTTTCAAGACCTTGTAAACATGGTTAAAGCTACTGAATTTTCTCAGAAAGCTCAGAAGGCTGATGGATAGGGCAAGTCTGAGAAGAGTATCGAGATGACTCACATTCTTCTGAGTCTTTTAAGAAAGGGAAGTATCATGATTCGAAACAGAATGTGTATTCACACCCTTATTGTTTTGAATATATTGTCAAGCCTCAAGCTGTAATCTAGTCCTTCCCTAGTACTAATTACATTAAGAGTATTGGGGGTTCTAGACAAAAGACGCAACTCCCAATCTCCAATTTCTGTCAATACAGGCATCCTGTAGGGCAATGCCATAAGAAGTCTGGAGCATGCTTTTTCTGTAGCGAGATGGGACATATCATTTGTGATTGCCCTAAAAATATCGTCAAGTGTACTTCTGCATCGGTTAATCCTTTATCCCTTGCTCGATTCTTCCGAGGCAAAAGAGTGAGACAAGGATCTTTCGAAAAGCCTAGTGGTTCATCTAAGGCATCATATATACCTGAATCTAAGGCTTCTACACAGATGTACCACGTAAGGGGCAAGGAAGAAGAAGATGATATCGACATCATTGTAGGCAAAAAATTGAGGACAAATTTTTCTTAAGGGGGAATTGTAACACCCTGAAAACCAATCTAGTCAGAATTAGGTTTCGATGATCAAAAATTCTATATCAAAAAGGTCCAAATTTTTTATTGACTTAATTTGTATGGTCAAAAACATCGTATTAGACTCTAATTGACTCAACTTAAAGACATTGGACCTAATTGAATTCCTTAGAAATAATTTAGTGGTTAAATTGTAAAAATTGAAAGTTTAGGGGCAAAAGTACAAACTTTGGAAAGTTGATGGATCACCATTGTAGTTACACCATTTAGAGAATGAATCACCTCCTTGCTTGGACAATATCACGTGAAAGTGGTAAGGATGGACGGGTGTTGTAACACCCTTAACGTATACTCGTAGGCTCAATATACATTAAAGATGTTACAAAATTGTTGGAAAAGATCTTGACTTGTAATTTTTTAACCAAAATTCATCTTTTAGTTTAACCCTTCCTCGATTTTAAATTAAAAACTATGTCATCTAGATGCAGTTAGTTTTAACCCTGAATTGGTTTACAAATCTTATAATTGAGTTATTGAAATAAAATATAACTCAGGGTGAAAACTATGTGTGTTGCCTAGACCCTTTATTGATTTTAAAACTTCTACACGATTAGGGTTAAACTATGTTTAATTGTACCAAAATTTATTGCTAATATTAACAAACTATATTTCTAAACTTATTCATCACAAAAGCATATCTTTAACTAGTAAATGTATACTTGTAATACCCCAAAATTTACTAAGTTGATTAAGGGTCATTTAGCACTAAGATAATAGCTTAAAAGCTAACTTACTGACTAAAATGACAAAAATGCGAAAGTTAGGATTTCTTTAATTATGGGTTTTGGAAAGGAAATTTATAAGGTTTAAAGGTCTCATGTGAAAGATAGTGAATTGAATAAGGTATTCTTAAAGTTTGGTTGAATTCCAAGGAAAATTGGAATGGGAATTGAAGTTTAAAAAGGTACTGACCAAAATGTAAGTTAACTTAGTGACTAAAATGACCCTTAATCAACTTAGTAAATTTTGGGGCATTACAATACTTTTAAAACAGTTTAACTATAAAATATTTACATGCCCAATAGATATCAATTTACGATAAGGATGTACTTACTGGACTTACTGTAGTAACTTGATTTTTCCAAACGTTCAACTCCTCTTCGCTAGGAAATTTCGGAGAACCTACATGTGACATAAGACACACGCTAAGTACAAACTTAGTGAGGCAGTTAAACTTATTTATTTCAGGAACATGAAATACAGTATGGCATATATAAAAGTGCATTTCGTTTTCTCTATAACATGGTAAGTATACACAATGTACATATGTCATGTATCATAACTATCATATAAATCATGTTATTATTGCATAATATATTCTCTATCATGGACATGTTATCATTAACATATCATGTACTTTATCATGGTCATACTTCATTATGCCATCATTTGCATAACATGTATTATATCATATAGCATGTAATATTTCTATCATATATCAATAACATTTCTATCTCGTATGTCATGTACTTCTCAGTCATGTAACATATAACTTCTTTATCATGTATCATGAAATCATGTAACATCTTTTTCATATATCATGTAATCATGTAACATCTTTGTATCATGTACCATTTATGTTATATGAATCATGTATCGTCACGCATTCATTTGCATGCTCATGATCTACCATGTAATCATCTTGCTATTATTTGATCGTGTCTGGCTAGAGACCCATGGAAACCCCATAGCCTATCTGCATCGTAGTGCCATGTAGAGTACATACTCGGGAGGAGGCTCTTTACTCCTCATATAAGGACACTTTTTTCTCCTTATATTAAAACACCTCGCTTGTGCCATTTGCACCCCATGGTGTATATTGTTTCATTTTAATCTTGTCATTATCCATATTTTATGTATGCATAATGCATCATCATTTATGCACACAATAATTCGACCTGGTATTCCTTGAAGCTTGCTATGCCGAGCAATGTATCATATCATGTATTATAGAGAAATGCAATGCCATTTTCAATGAAATGCAAACATTTAGAAATGCACTCACCTGGGCCATATAATAGTATGCCTCACTAAGCTTACTCGAGGTTCTTATATTTCTTTTTATCAATGGTTCTCCTTCGATCATTTTTAGAACTGTATAAGACTAATCGAACATTTTCATCATTTCTCTTGCGTTAAACTTAAATCTAACATTGCTAACTCAATTCTTAAACATAACTATTCGAATATAAAATTTTCTGAAAATTTCCCCAATATTCTTCAAAGTTGCCGAATTGGTCCCTAGGTCCTTAGTGATAATTTTGAACATTAAACAATTGTTCAAGCCTAATTTGAACAATTTCCATAATCAACTACTAATTTTGGACTATTACCTTTTTATCCTCAAACTTTATAAAAGTGACATTTTAGTCACTACTTCACTTTTGTACATAAGTTCATGTACAAATAAACCATTCACCTATTTTCTAACATTCTTGAAATTTTCCTTTAACTTTCAACTTTATTCAACTTGGTCCTTCATTAAATTCTTTATTTTCGAAAACGTCCTTAAATTTTTCCTTTTCTTGTCATTCCAATCCTTCAACTTTCATAACATGCTTGAATCTTCAATTCTAGCTCATTTTCATCTAAGCCACTATCAAAACAATAAATTTCCAAAATAATCCTCTATCTTCCCGTTCTTGCCAAAATGGTCCTTTTTCATCATTTCAAGCCAATTCGATCACATTTTCAATAATTACTCTTTAATCCCTCCTTAATCTAATATTTTCAAAATCCCCATTTTAACCTTTTCAAGTTGCCGAATAGGTCACCAAAATTTTCCAAAAGTATAATTTTAATCCTAAATTGTCAATTTAGTCCTAAAATATTATTTTCTACCCATTTCCAAATTTTTGACAATTTAGTCCCTAATTTCTTCAAAATGCCAAAATGGTCCTCTAACTTTTCAAAATTTTCATTTTGGTCCCTAGTCACCAATTCAAGCTACTTTCACCATAATTCAATAATTCCAATGCTAAAATAAATTTTCTAATAATTTCCCCTAATTTTTCTCAATCTTTTTGAAATGGTCCCTATAATTTCAATTGGGGAAATTATTTAATCTAACATCAAATTCAAACTCTCAACATCATAATCTATTAAATTTCATCCTCAATTAACTCCCTAACCAAAATCCCTAATTCTTAGGGTTAGGGTTTATAACCTTGGACATGGAATTAATCCAAATTCAAGCTTGTTTCTATGTTTACAACATCAATTCTACTAAATACAACTCTAATTTCCATCATAGACTTCAAATTTCATAATCATCTTCATCAATAACATGAACTAAAATTAAATTTTATCATGCAATATTACGATCAAAATGAAGAGAATCAAGTGTAGAACAATTTACCTAAACTTGTCTTGACTCTTCAATTTTGGACTTGAAAAATGAAAAATTTCCTTTCTCCCCCTTTCTTTCTTGTTTTGAACAGCCCTTTGTCTGATGAAGATGATTTCTAATTCATCTTTTATTCTATTTAATCCATGTGTAAAGTTTAAATGAATTTTAAATTCATTTAACTAGTGAATTTACTAATTTGCCATTTTTTTCCAATGGCCAAGATTCAATCTCATCAAAAATCAATGGCTATGATCAAATCCATGTGTATTTGGCCTTTCAAAATTGCCCTCAAAGTTTCAAAATATTTCAAAAATGTCATCCATGGCAAATGACCAATTTGCCCTCCAACTAGACTTTATTTACTTACATGACTTAAAATTTCCATTCCATAAAAATTGAACCAAATCGGTTCCATACTAACCAGCCTCCTTCCCAAAATATCACAAATTTTAATTTATGATATTTATTCGATCCAATTATTCGAATTTCATTCAATACGATTTCTAAATTTTCTTTCTATGAGCTTTATAACGACTCCATCATATTCTAACTTAATCTAGTTAGAGTCCTTCTAGCATTAATAAAATATTCATAAAATAATATTTTATGAATTTTCCATAATCTTTGGAACTGTCTTTAAAATTTTATTTCGATTTGATATACTGATATCCATAAAATCTTGTACTACGATTTTACCTTCTCCGAGCTATTGGATTTATTCCAAAAATTCTATATTTCCATATTCGAGAAATAAACTCTATTATACCATAAAAACTTCATTTTCCAAGGGCTTAGACTGAATTTTCCTAACTCAGTCTATTATTCCGATAATTATCGAAAATCTTCATAGAATAAAATTTCTCTTAGAATTCCTTTATCGATAATCTATACGAATTTTCTCTACTCTTTCCGAGTCCAAAATATTGATCAGAAACACTTTTATGGGACCTTCCTGGAGGTCACCCATCCTAATATTTCCTTGGCCTGAGCACGCTTAACAATTTTAATCGATCCAAATTCGAATAATATAAGCCTTGTATGAAAAATCCGAGTAACACGGAAATACCACTCTTAGGGGTGAACTATTCATTTATGGGGTTAAATTACATAACTTTTTGAAATTACTCTTTGGTCCCTAATCTTTTCCAAAATTTACACTTTAACCCCTAAACTTTCAAAAATTACATTTTAGTCACTAAGCAAAAATTGGGATATTACAATTCCTCCCCCTTTAAGAAAAATTTTCCTCGAATTTTCAATGTTTACCCATTTCAAATAACTTCGTATATTGCTTATTCATTCTCTCTTAAGTTTCCCAAATGATTTTCTCTACTTTATGATTTCTCTAGAGGATCTTAACCATTGAAATTTTTTTGTTCTTTAATTATTTGACTCCGTATGCTATGATTTTCACTGCTTCTTCTTCATATATCAAATTTGGTCGCCATTCAATTTATTCAAAAGTAAATACATGTGAAGGATCCGACTGATACCTCCGAAGCATGAATACGTGAAACATATCATGAATCTTACTCATATCTAGAGGTAAAATCAATTGGTAATCCATTAATCCCACTCTTTTTAGAATTTCACATAGCCCAATAAATTTGGGACTAAGTTTTCATTTTTAACTAAAACGTAATCACCATCTTCCAAGGTACAACTTTAAAAAAACATTTTTTTCTCTAACTCCATATTCAATATCCTTTTCTCTTCTTATTTACATAGATTTTATTTGTCGATCCATTGCGGCCTTGAGATTTTACTGAATAATCTTTACTTTATTCTCCATGTCTTGTGTTAAATCAACTCTTCCATCGTTTGAGTTATTATGCACATTTCGATCTTGTAACTCAAACCAAATTAAGAGGAGTTCGACACTTTCTTCCCTATGCCATCTTAATATTTGCTTGATAACTATTGTTATAAGCAAATTTGGTTAAGGGCTCATGATTTTGTAAACTTAATTATACAAGTTGTACTAAGATTTAGTTTAGTATCTAAAGCTTCAAATAACGTACCTCAATACCTTGAAGTAAACCTTGGTTCTCTGTCTGACACTATCGATGCTGAGACACCATATAGTCTTACTATTTTTTGAACATATAGTTCTGCATATTTATCTAGTGAATAATCTATTCAAACTGGAATAAAGTGATCAAACCTGTCAAATAATCCATAATGACTCATATTGAATTCCTTTTACTTGATGTAGCTGACAATCACGTTATAAAATCCATAGTTACTCGTTCCCACTTCCATTGGGGAATAGAGATAGGCTGAAGTTATCCAGAAGGTACCGGGTGTTCAGCTTTTACTTGTTGACATATTAAACACTTTACCACAAATTCCGTGATTGTTCTTTTCATTCCTGATCACAATTTCAAGTTTTTAAATCTTGATAAATCTTAATACTCCTTGGGTGCATAGTCAATGGACTATAATGGGTCTCTGATAACATCTCTTTCTTCAAGTTATCATTATCAAGAATATATATACTTTACCTCATTAATACAAACAACTATTTGGCTTAATTTCATAGTCCTATACTTTCCTAGTTTCAACTCGCCTCCTCTTTTCAAAACATCTTTCATCCATAGATTACAAATCTTTGAACTAATCCAATAAAGTTGGCTTTATCTAAAATTTTGCTGTCAAGGAATCATCTCGTTCCAATGACAACTGTCCATTCATCATACGCAAAGCAGAATATGTCTCCCGACTAAGAGCATGTGCGATTACATTAGCCTTTCCAGGATGGTAATCAATAACCACATCATAATCCTTTACAAATTCAACCTACCTTCGTTGTCGCAGATTCAGATCCTTTGACGTCATCAAGTACTTTAAATTCTTATGATCCGTGTAAATGTGACACTTTTCACCATACAAATAATGTCGCTATATTTTCAAAGCAAAAATCACAGCTGCCATTTCCAAATCATGCGTTGATAGTTCTTTTAATGAGGTTTTGAATTGTCTTGATGCATAGGCTACTACTTGACCTTCTTGCATTAGCACGCAACCCAAATCGCAATGAAATACATCATTGTTTAAAATATATTCTTTTCCTGGCAACTAGAGCTTACATTTAGAAAACTTGGCATAAAGCTATTAATCTCTTAAAGTTTACAGTATCACACAAAGATGGTAGTCTTGCTCAGCTTCGGTCTTCGAATAAACCAAAATATCTTCTATGAAGACATCAACAATCTAGATAGGGTTGAAATATCCTATTCATCAAATCCATGAATAGAACAGAGGCATGTGTAAGCCCAAACAGGTTTACCAGAAACTCGTAATATCCATAACGAGTTATGAATCTTGTCTCCGATACATTTTCTTCCTTGACCTTGAGCTGATAATAATCCTGATCGAAGATCTATCTTTAAAAATACTACTGCATCTTTAAACTGATCAAATAAATCCTCAATCCTTGGTAGGGGAAACTTATTCTTAATGGTTACTTTAATCAATTATCAATAATCTATACATGATCATATAGATCCATCTTTCTTTTTTACAATTAATACCGGAGCATTCCATGGTAATTCACTTGGTCAAATGTAACCCCGGTCTAGCAATTCTTGTAATTGAGCTTTTAGTTTCCTTACCTTGATGTCATCCTATATAGTATCATTGATACCAGTTCAGTTCCCGGATAGACATCAATCTCAAACTCTAATTCCTTATCCGGAGGTAACCATGGTAACTCATCCGAAATTATATCAAGAAATTCCTTTTTAGGTGACCTTTGAGTATCCACCACATAAATTAAACATGCTTCACATCCATTACATAACAGCCTTTGAGCTGTCATTGCAGAGATTACTAACTCTAAATAGTTAGTTCTTTTCCCCACAAGGATTACTTCAAAACCATCGGGTCCTTGAAGTACCAACTTTTTCTTCTTACACTTCATATATGTATCATATGCAAATAACCAATCCATTCCAAGAATGACTTCAAACTCGTGGAATGGAAGTTCCATTAAATCTGCCAGAAACTTAATTCCTTGATTTTCTAATAATCCTTTCTTGCATATTTTAGTTACTTGTGCACTATATCCAAGGAGAATTACTGACAATTACATTATTAAATATATTTTCCATAGAAATCTTTCTTTGGGCTACTATCTTAGTACCAATATATTAATCAAACCCGAATCAATTAAAGTAAGTACAGGTTCTCTCTATAGCTTTTGCTTTATTCACCATATTCTAGTAAACCGGTAAATTCATACTTAAAAACAATTCTTTATGCCCCGATTGAAACCTCTTGATAAATCATTCTCACGGGGACTTCTTAGTCAGTATCAATCAGTTGTATATTAACTTAATCTATTAAAATTAAGCTCGTACTCATAAACAGTCCGAGTACCTTATTCAAACTTAGGACTGTTGTACATTTCTGTTTTAACTAGTTGCCAGCATACTTGGCTTTAAGCACTCTTCTTCCTTCCTTTGATTTCCATAATTAAACATTTATCGCAGTCCATCAATACTTAACATCATCTATTTCTACTAAAATTTATTCATGTTATTGAGGAGCATAATCAAGTTACACAGTAGTACATCAATAACATGACATCCTAGGGGCATGTACTTAACATTAAATAACATTAAACTCAATTTAGCCCCAGAATCGGCTAAACCTATAGCTCTGATACCAATAAATGTAACACCCTTAACGTATACTCGTAGGCCAAATATACATTAAAGATGTTACAAAATTGTTGGAAAAGATCTTGGCTTGTAATTTTTTTTACCAAAATTTAGCTTTTAGTTTAACCCTTCCTCGGTTTTAAATTAAAAACTATGTCGTCTAGATGCAGCTAGTTTTAACCCTGAATTGGTTTGCAAAACTTATAATTGAGTTATTGAAATAAAAATATAACTCAGGGTGAAAACTATGTGTGTTTCCTAGACCCTTTCTTGATTTTAAAATTTCTACACGATTAGGGTTAAACTATGTTTAATTGTACCAAAATTTATTGCTACTATTAACAAACTATATTTCTAAACTTATTCATCACAAAAGCATATCTTTAACAAGTAAATGTATACTTTTAAAATAGTTCAACTATAAAATATTTACATGCCCACTAGATATCAATTTACGATAAGGATGTACTTACTGTAGTAACTTGATTTTTCCAAACGTTCATCTCCTCTTCGCTGGGCAATTCCGGAGAACCTACGTGTGATATAAGACACACGCTAAGTACGAACTTAGTGAGACAGTTAAACTTATTTATTTCAGGAACATGAAATAATGTAATACAGTATGGCGTATATAAAATTCAATTTCGTTTTCTCTATAAATGGTAAGTATATCACAATGTACATATGTCATGTATCATAACTATCTTATGAATCATGTTATTATTGCATAATATATTCTCTATCATGGACATGCTTTCAATATGTAATCATTTACATATCGTGTACTTTATCATGGCCATACTTCATTATGCCATCATTTGTATAACATGTATTCTATCATATAGCATGTAATATTTCTATCATGTATTATGTAACATTTCTATCATATATCAATAACATTTCTATCTCGTATGTCATGTACTTCTCAGTCATGTAACATCTAACTTCTTTATCATGTATCATGAAATCATGTAACATCTTTTTCATGTATAATGTAATCATGTAACATCTTTTTCATGAATCATGTAATCATGTAGCATCTCTGTATCATGTATCATTTCCTTCATATGAATCATGTATCGTCATGTAATCATTTTCATGCTCATGATCAACCATGTAATCATCTTGTTATTATTATTATCATCGTGTCTGGCTATAGGCCCATGGAAACCTCGTAGCCTACCTGCACCGTATTGCCATGTAGAGTACGTACTCGGGAGGATGCTCTTTGCTCCTCATATAAGGACGCTCTTTGCTCCTTATATTAAAACACCTCGCTAGTGCCATTTGCACCCCATGGTGTATATTGTTTCATTTTAATCTTGTCATTATCCATATTTTATGTATGCATAATGCATCATCATTTATTCACACAACAATTCGTACCTAGTATTCCTCAAGCTTGCCATGTCGAGCAATGTATCATATCATGTATTATAGAGAAATGCAATGCCATTTTCAATGAAATGCAAACATTTAGAAATGCACTCACCTGGGCCATGTAATAGTATGCCTCACTAAGTTTACTCGAGGTTCTTATATTTCTTTTTATCAATGGTTCTCCTTCGATCTCTTTTAGAACTGTATAAGACCAATCGAACATTTTCATCATTTCTCTTGCATTAAACTTAAATCTAACATTGTTAACTTGATTCTTAAACATAACTATTCGAATATAAAATTTTCTGAAAATTTCCCCAATATTCTTCAAAGTTGCCGAATTGGTCCCTAGGTCCTTAGTGACCATTTTGAACATTAAACAATTGTTCAAGGCTAATTTGAACAATTTCCATAATCATTTACTAATTTTGGACTATTACCTTTTTATCCTCAAACTTTATAAAAGTGGCATTTTAGTCACTACTTCACTTTTGTACATAAATTCATGTACAAATAAACCATTCATCTATTTTCTAACATTCTTGAAATTTTCCTTCAACTTTCAACTTTATTCAACTTAGTCCTTCACTAAATTCTTTATTTTCAAAAAGGTCCTTAAAATTTTTATTTTCTTGTCATTTCAATCCTTCAACTTTCATAACATGCTTGAATCATTAATTTTAGCTCATTTTCATCTAAGCCACTATCAAAACAATAAATTTTCTAAAATAATCCTCTAGTTTCCCCTTATTGCCAAAATGGTCCTTTTTCATCATTTGAAGCCAATTCGATCACATTTTCAATAATCACTCTTTAATCCCTCCTTAATCTAATATTTTCAAAATCCAGTTTTTAAGTTTTTGAAGTTGCCGAATAGGTTACCAAAATTTTCCAAATGTGCAATTTTGGTCCTAAATTGTCAATTTAGACTTAAAATATTATTTTCTACCCATTTCCAACATCAAATTAAATTTTGACAATTTAGTCCCTAATTTCTTCAAAATGCCGAAATGGTCCTCTAACTTTTCAAAATTTTCATTTTGGTCCCTAATCACCAATTCAAGCTACTTTCACCTTAATTCAATAATTCCAATGCTAAAATAAATATTCTAATAATTTCCCCTAATTTTTCTCAATCTTTTCGAAATGGTCCCTATAATTTCAATTGGGGAAATTATTTAATCTAACATCAAATTCAAACTCTCAACATCAAAATCTATTCAATTTCATCCTCAATTTCAGTCCCTAACCAAAATCCCCAATTCTTAGGGCTAGGGTTTATAACTTTTGGACATGGAATTAGTCCAAATTCAAGCTTGATTCTATGTTTACAATATTAATTCTACTAAATACGACTTTAATTTCCATAATAGACTTCAAATTTCATAATCATCTTCATTAATAACATGAATTAAAATTAACTTTTATCATGCAATATTACTATCAATGAAGAGAATCAAGTGTAGAACCATTTACCTAAATTAATTTTGCTTGAAACTTGTCTTGATTCTTCAATTTTGGACTTGAAAATTGAAAAATTTTCCTTTCTCCCCCTTTATCTCTTGTTTTGAACAGCCCCTTGGCTGATGAAGATGATTTTTAATTCATCTTTTATTCTATTTAATCCATGTGTAAAGTTTAAATGAATTTTAAATTCATTTAACTAGTGAATTTACTAATTTGCCCTTTTAATCCAATGGCCAAGAATCAATCTCATCAAAAATCAATGGATATGATTAAATCCATGTGTATTTGACCTTTCAATATTGCCCTCAAAGTTTCAAAATATTTAAAAATGACATCTATGGCAAATGACCAATTTGCCCTCCAACTAGACTTTATTTACTTACATGACTTAAAATTGCCATTCCATAAAAATTAAACCAAATTGGTTCCATACTAACCAGCCTCCTTCCCAAAATATCATAAATTTTAATTTATGATATTTATTCGATCCAATTATTCGAATTTCATTCAATACGATTTCTAATTTTTCTTTCTTTGAGCTTTATAACGACTCTATCATATTCTAACTAAATCTAGTTAGATTCCTTTTGAAAATTAATAAAATATTCATAAAATAATATTTTATGAATTTTCCATAATCTTTGGAACTGTCTTTAAAATTTCAATTCGATCCGATATACCGATATCCATAAAATACTTCTACAACGATTTTACCTTCTTCGAGCTATTAGATTTATTTCGAAAAATTCTATATTTCCATATTCGGGAAATAATCTATATTATCCCATAAAAACTTCATTTTCCAAGGGCTTAGACTGAATTTTCCTAACTTAGTTTATTATTCCGATAATTATCGAAAATCTTCATAGAATAAAATTTCTCTTATAATTCCTTTATCGATAATCTATACGAATTTTCTCTACTCTTACTGAGTCCAAAATATTGATCAGAAACACTTTTTTGGGACCTTCCCGAGGTCACCCATCCTAATATTTCCATGGCCTGAGCACGCTTAACAATTTTATTAGATCCAAATTCGAATAATATAAGCCTTGTATGAAAAATCCGGATAACACGGAAATACCACTCTTAGGGGTGAACTATTCATTTATGGGGTTAAATTACATAACTTTTTAAAATTACTCTTTGGTCCCTGAACTTTTTCAAAATTTACACTTTAATCCCTAAACTTTCAAAAATTACATTTTAGTCACTAAGCAAAAATTGGAATATTACAGGTGTTGATGTGTGTGCTTGGATAAGTTATTATGGTTTAGTTTCCCAAAATAGGAAAAGATGAAAGCAAATCAAGGATAAAAGAATATAATAATATTTTAAAGTTTTCTCATAGGAGAGGAAAACCTTGGTTGGCATAGACTCATCGGGGAGGAGAGCATCGTTTTTAAGATTTTAAAATTCCCTTGAAGTGATCCACCGAGCCTACTTTCATTCCTATTCACCTTTTCTCCATCTTTTCCCTAGCACGCTAGCACCTCTGTTTTCATCCTCTAGCTTAAGCAAGCACCTCCCTTAATTGCTTAAGTTTTCTTTGATTTCTCTACACCATTGAATAGCCACTGTGTTGGTAAGATAAAGCCTCTAAACAATTCATTGATCTTATGGATGGATTTTGAGTAATTTCGAATTGAAAGCTTAAGCTCAATAGCTTGAAATCCATGGAAGTTTTGTTAGCTAAAAGCTACTAAAAGTTTAGATGTTAATTTTGAGTTCATAGCATTGATTCTAATATCTCCCTTTGTTTTACCTAGCTCGGGAGTTGGAGAAGGAAGGTCCACCATCCCCTTCAAAAGCTAGGAACAAAGGAGTAGTAATTCGAGAGCACTAGAAGCTTCGGTTGTAACACCCCATTCTCGGCCTGGTAGAGAACTGGGTCGGTAGGAGTTATCGAAAAACAATACAGTGATCGGTGTGACGATTATTAATCAACATCAGCAAATTTAACGTTATCATGCTTAGCAAACAATACAAACAAATCCAATTAATCTGATATGAGTTGTGATTATCCAATTAGGGCCAATTTTAAACTTTTACAAGTTCTAGGGACTAATCTATAATTATAGTAAATTATGGGTCCATTTCAGAAATTAAGCTTTCTACAATGAAGTTTAATCATTAAACAACATGTCTGTAAATTTTTATACAAATCAGAGTTACAAAACAAAGAGCTCGTATCAAAACAGCGACCACCCGTATCGATACGCAATACATTTATTAATCCTTAGAAATTCAATGAGCAGGGTTCGTATCGGTACGGTTAAGGAACTGTACCGGTAGGGTTGACCGTTTCGATACACCCTAAGGACCGTACCGATGCAATTATTTTCTTAGATTCCAGTGTTGATTTTTTGTATCGATACGCCCTTTGACTTACCATTACGCTATGTTGATCGTGGTTGACTATGTCCAAATATGCATATCCGTATTGATACGCCATCACCCGTATTGATACACCTTGCACTAAAATGACAGATTTTCTCTGGTTTTAATTCGATTTAACCTACCAAACGATGTCCAAATACAATGGAATTTTACCAGCATGTTATTAATACGCATTTCTATCAACATGCAAAATTTCAAAGCCATTTGAATCCATTTGCTACGTTTTCTCCTTTTTAGCCACTTATGGCAATTTTTACCAACTTTAACATTTACTAAAAGTCATTTCAGACCATTTTATGCATTCTTATAGCATGCATGGCATACATACAACAAAATACATATAAGTGACTATTACAACAACTATGCCACCATTCTAGGAGTATGTAAGGGAAGTATACATTACTTTAACCCTTGAAAACTTGCCAAAATCCTCGATAAGGTTGCCCGATCTCTCGACCACTTTTCTTAACCTGAAAATGCATGAAGATGAAATGCATTAGGCATAATTTGCCTAGTGAGGTAGTCATAAAAAATGTCAATAATCAATATGCATTCAATTTCATGCTTCATCAATAGACCAATGGCAATATAACAATGTTTAATTTTCAATGTAACATTAACCAATAACTACATGCCAATGTTCAATATCAATAATTCATTTAGTTCATTTGTAACCCTTGGATTGATAAAGATAGTGGATACGCGAATTCCTACGCCTCGCCAAAATCAATAATAGTCTAGTCCCTCCACCTCTCCAAATGACCAACACAACATCCCTCCGCCTCGCCAATATAAGGTTCGTAGTCCAAGGACCGTAGTCCACCCGTACCAATGAGCTCATAAATCCTATGGTATGCCAACTGTATCCAATGTCCACTCGAATCCAAGGTCCGGTGATTTAGGCCAATATTCATTATATTAACATTATTAATAGTTTCTGTAACACACCCTTCCCGTATCCGTATGTTGTCTGTTTTAAATGTTTCGCAATTGGTGCAAGTAAACACGTCGCAAGTTATAGTATAGAATAGATATCGTCTCCACAGGATTGGTGCAACTTATGGATTCTAACTTCTTGTACTGAAAAGAAAATTAATTGGTGGTGTAACAGGAATTGAATTAACAAGTAAAATAAAAGAGCAAGTAAACAAAGGAGATGTTGATTGAATGAGAGAGTAGGTCGGGTTATCGTGAGTTGTAGTGTGATGATTGAATGGACCGTCGTGGTAATTGATTGCAAGAGTAACTCAATCGTCTTAACAATTAGCATCAGTCAAATTGCTTGGGCAATTGTAATTGCCTGGGCAACTGGGAATGGTGTGATTGCCTGGGCAACTTCCTTCAAAGTTTGGCGAAGCATTCTTCAATGGCTTCCCGTTATCCCTAACTTGAAACACTGTTAATTGTGCATGCCTTAGCGATACATCCCTGTGTTAACCATGGGTGGACAACAACTATAATGCCCCAGTTTTGGGTCTAGGAGTTTTGGGATGGTTTAGTCGGTCCGGTGGATGAGAATTAGAGGTTAAAGTCGAATTCGAGATTTAAATTGGATTAAATATTTTTATTGGAGATAAAAATATAGAAAAATGGTCTAAAATAATTATTAAATATATAAATGATTTTGGTGAAAACAATTTTGGGAAATAAAAGACGGAAATGAGACATTTGAGTTGGTGACCAAAATGCAAAGTTTGCAAGACTATTTTTAGCGACTGTTTTGAAAATGGGTCCAAATTTTGAATCTTTAAGGAGCTATTAATCCAAAAAGGGTCTCATCAGATTTCTCCCTTTAATTAACAATTTACTTAAGTTTTTAATAGGTATAAATAGTGGAGAGAATTAATTAAACACAATTAAGCTTTTCAAAAGAATCTTACGTAACTAACTTTGTAACTTTTTTCTCTCAAATTCTCTCCAGCAAAACATATTTCCAGCTTCAATTTCTTTAGGTAAAATTAGGATTTCAAAGAGTTTTTGATTTCCAATTGATTTCTAAAGCTTTTACATCAAATACATATTGTTTCTACCTTGTTTTTCATGGTTTATAAAGCAATTGAGGGGAGAAATCAACATTGGAGGTAAGGTTTCATTCTTCTCCTCTAATGAAAGGTTCTTTATTGAAATTCCTAAGTTCTTGATCCATTTTATATGATTTTCATTGGATTTTGATAAATTAAACTCAGATTTATGGTTTAATTGGTGATTTATGATAGAAATTGTGGAAATTCGTAGTTGATCTATTTTTTCTGAGTGAAGGATTGATTTATAACTTGATTTTGGTGTTTAAAATGTTGATAAAGTGAGTTTTGATGATAGAATCCCGAAATCTAGAGAATCTCTAATTTGTCAGGTTGATAGTTAAGAAATTTTGAGATGTTGTGGTTGAATATTGTTGCTGGAGGTAAGAGGTTGGGTTGAGTTGTTGGTTTGATGTTATTTGATGATATTTAGAGGTTGGGATTCGTAGTTAATGGTTGGGTTGAGGTTAGAGATGAATCGATGATGTTCTCGGTTGTTAAGATAGGGTGTTGTGGAGGATTATAGTTGGATAAATGTTAATTGTTGTTTGCTATGAGTTTAGATGCATTATAATGCATTGGATCCTTTGTTGTGATGTGTTTGAAACAGGGAAAGATAATCCAGAAGTTATCCTTGGTGTAGAGGAGTTGTCGGAAGCTTAATTTGACATCAGCAAGGGAGGCGTTGCTTTGTCAGTGAGTGAAACAGATAAGAATGGCTTTTCAAAGATTTGAAAAGGTTTAATGGGAGTCCAGACTAGGCTTGATACGCTGGTCTAAGGCTCGAAAGTAAGTAAAGTGGATTTCTCTCTCGATTTCGGTTGGCAAATGATTTATGAATGCACTTGTTAAATGATTGTTTACCTCCTATTTTATGCATAAAACGAGCATGGTTTAATGCTGGGAATTGATATGAAATGATGTTAGATGCATTTGGAAAGTAATGCATGATTTTAAAGAATGTTTATGAACATGGTTTATGCATGGTTTATTGCAAAATGAAATATTTTGAATAATGCATATGAAAAAAGTGAGGTATGTTTATAAAAGTGGATTGCATTGGCAACTGATGAATTGAAAATGTTATCGGATGTAATTGGTCGGCCATATGATTTAAAGTGGATTATAATAAGTCGCTCGTGGTTGTAAAGGTAGTATGAGAGGTACTTACTCCGATCATGTGAACCCCAATGTTGTTGAGGTAACACTTAGATAGATTTTACTCCATCTATGAGCTGTAGAGGTTAAAGCGCCGAATGTGTGTACTCCAAGTTGGAGGATTAGCCTTGGCAATGTAGAGGTGGTGCATGTGTTGCACAACTCCATGCCACTGGCTGCAAGAGATTGCCAAATCTCTTGGGAGATCCGTGTATCTGATGTAATAATGATTTATGGAAAAAATGGATATTGAAATGGATCACAGAAAGCCAATATAATGTTTTAAATTGTATCATGTTGATGGATTGGTTTGAATGATGTGATTTACAAGAGTTATAATCCTTAAGGTTTGCATATGGGATGTTATGCTTGGGAAGGCTTAAGTAGAGGGAATTGCATATGGGATTATGCTGTGGAATCCATGATACATGTCGCATATGGTTTAATATGCTGATTTTCTTTGTAAAGTGTAAGTGCATGTTTTGAAAGAAGGGCATGATGGTTTGAAATGGTTTTAAATTGCATTGGATGATGTTATGTACTTTGAGCGCTCCTCGCTAAGCAACGATTGCTTACGTTCTCTTTTATCATCAATGCAGATTGATTAAGTGCAAGTGGCCTAGCAAGTAAGGAGGGGATTCTCAAGACTTGATTTACCAAAGTATGTTTGGGTTTTAAAGTAGTAATAATGGCAATGTGGCTTGAATGTTGCTGGGAGGATTTGTGGTTACTTCTCTATTTGAGCAAGTTTATGTTGATGTTTTGGACTTGTGTTAAGTTTGGTTTGTTGGATTTTGCATATGGTTTATGCTTTGATTGCTTGAGAGCTAGAGAGCATGCCTATAGTTGTTCTTTGAAGCATGATGACTTGTGATGTTAGCCCATATGTGATAAATGGTTGTGGTTGGATTCCTAGATATGCTGATTGTGTGTTAGGGCTATGTTAGTGGGTATCGAATTGATGAAAAGCTAGTTAGATACCCAGAGTGGATCTTATTGGTTCAGGTGTATCGGTACGCATACCTTTGTACCGGTACGAGTAGGCAAATCAAGCCTAGCGTATCGGTACTCGAGTATTTGTATCGGTACGATGTAAGGCATCTCGGGTTAACGTATTGATACATAGGCTTGGGTATCGGTACGGAGAAGCTTTTTTACGCGTACCGGGGCAGTATTGAGCTACTGGATTTCCAACTCATGCTTGCATACCGATACTCGATCCTACCGTACCGATACTGCAAGCAGTTAAGTTAGTGCTGAGTGTTATGAAATTCTATTTTCTTACATTTTGGTCCTTGAATATTGCGGGTGCAATTGAATGAGTTTGGATAGTCAATTGAAGCTGATTCCTGATATTCATGCATGAAATATGATATATTAAAAGATGGTAACCTAAAACCTGAGGAAGTCCACACATTTTTTGAAATTGCAATTTGGTCCTAAAATGCATTAAGGTTCAATTGAATGTCAATACGATGCCCGATTGAGTTGGGTTTTCTTTGGTTGTATATATGAACGCGTAGGGCATTAACCAGCGTTTAGAAAAGATAAAAGAAAAAGTGGTCACGTTTTAGGTTCTTCTCCTCGGTTTACTTCGGTAAACCTAATATAGCTCGCTCGGTCTTACAACTAGGCGGGGTCGAAGGGGTTACATTTGGTGGTATTAGAGCTAGGTTATAATTGTTAGGAGTGGGTTATGGTTGGTTATGTATGTTGGGAAGTTGTTTGATTTGTATGATTGGTTCCTCTAAGTTGAATGCTATACACGGTGATTGATTGAGTGTTATATGCCATGTTGGGGTACTATTTGAGACACATTGCCTTATTACTATTGATGTAAAATGCTTTTGATTTGAAATGGAAGTCTTGGATCCTTTCTTGAAGACGGCCTAATCATTTTTGTTTTGGTATATTATCATGCCATAGATTCTTTGTTTACGATGCCACCGAGGAGAGAATTATATTTTAATGCAGATGCGGGGAGGTAGGAGGATGAGGATAACATTATACCTATTGAGGGGTTGCCACCTTCTCCGCCGAATCCACCTCCGGGTGTGGAGCAAGTACCACCTATGCCAGTTGGGCTAGCGTTGGATGATATGACGCCTTTGATACAGGCAATGACATGAGCATTTCAGGCCACGATGGCTAGGGTGCATGTTCCTGCACCAGCACTGGTTGCTGCCGCTAATCCAAATTACCATTAGAGCATTTACGTGGCCTGGGATGGGTCGAGTTTAGAGGGTTGACGCTTGAGGCTTTCGAGGAGTGGTTTGCCAGCACAAATCGTATCCTGGATCATATGGGTTGTTCTAATGACCGTAAGCTTGGATGTACTGTATCTCTGTTGCAGGGAGATGCATATAGCTGGTGGACTACAGTGATTGCTGGAATGGAGCCTGGCAATGTGACATGGGAAACATTCCAGACTGCCTTTAGGAATAAGTATCTTGGAGCTAGATATCAAGATGAGAAGAAGCACGAGTTCATGGCCTTGGTACAAGGTGATATGTTGATATCTGAGTATGAGATACAGTTCGTGAGGCTGGGTCAGTATGCTTCCGAGTTGGTGCCTGATAAGAGCAGTCGTTGCGACCGCTTCCGGTATGGATTGACTCAGGAGGTTAAGACATATATATTGCTACTAAGTATGTTGATTTTGATGTGTTGGTTTTGAGAGCCAAGGATACTGAGTAGAGTTTGGGCTTGACATCCCGTATTGGAGGATCTGGCCATGGTAAGAGAGCCGTCGATTCTAATATTGGTGGTGGTCGGTATAAGAGGCACCGTGATCAGAGACATCGACCTGAGCTTGGACGGAGAGGTCAGTTAGGGCAGAGTTCTAGAGGTGGAATATCTGAGTGTGCCCAGTGTGGGAAAAGACATTCTAGGGTTTGTTGGATTTTGCATATGGTTTATGCTTTGATTGCTTGAGAGCTAGAGAGCATGCCTATAGTTGTTCTTTGAAGCATGATGACTTGTGATGTTAGCCCATATGTGATAAATGGTTGTGGTTGGATTCCTAGATATGCTGATTGTGTGTTAGGGCTATGTTAGTGGGTATCGAATTGATGAAAAGCTAGTTAGATACCCAGAGTGGATCTTATTGGTTCAGGTGTATCGGTACGCATACCTTTGTACCGGTACGAGTAGGCAAATCAAGCCTAGCGTATCGGTACTCGAGTATTTGTATCGGTACGATGTAAGGCATCTCGGGTTAACGTATTGATACATAGGCTTGGGTATCGGTACGGAGAAGCTTTTTTACGCGTACCGGGGCAGTATTGAGCTACTGGATTTCCAACTCATGCTTGCATACCGATACTCGATCCTACCGTACCGATACTGCAAGCAGTTAAGTTAGTGCTGAGTGTTATGAAATTCTATTTTCTTACATTTTGGTCCTTGAATATTGCGGGTGCAATTGAATGAGTTTGGATAGTCAATTGAAGCTGATTCCTGATATTCATGCATGAAATATGATATATTAAAAGATGGTAACCTAAAACCTGAGGAAGTCCACACATTTTTTGAAATTGCAATTTGGTCCTAAAATGCATTAAGGTTCAATTGAATGTCAATACGATGCCCGATTGAGTTGGGTTTTCTTTGGTTGTATATATGAACGCGTAGGGCATTAACCAGCGTTTAGAAAAGATAAAAGAAAAAAGTGGTCACGTTTTAGGTTCTTCTCCTCGGTTTACTTCGGTAAACCTAATATAGCTCGCTCGGTCTTACAACTAGGCGGGGTCGAAGGGGTTACATTTGGTGGTATTAGAGCTAGGTTATAATTGTTAGGAGTGGGTTATGGTTGGTTATGTATGTTGGGAAGTTGTTTGATTTGTATGATTGGTTCCTCTAAGTTGAATGCTATACACGGTGATTGATTGAGTGTTATATGCCATGTTGGGGTACTATTTGAGACACATTGCCTTATTACTATTGATGTAAAATGCTTTTGATTTGAAATGGAAGTCTTGGATCCTTTCTTGAAGACGGCCTAATCATTTTTGTTTTGGTATATTATCATGCCATAGATTCTTTGTTTACGATGCCACCGAGGAGAGAATTATATTTTAATGCAGATGCGGGGAGGTAGGAGGATGAGGATAACATTATACCTATTGAGGGGTTGCCACCTCCTCCGCCGAATCCACCTCCGGGTGTGGAGCAAGTACCACCTATGCCAGTTGGGCTAGCGTTGGATGATATGACGCCTTTGATACAGGCAATGACATGAGCATTTCAGGCCACGATGGCTAGGGTGCATGTTCTGCACCAGCACTCGTTGCTGCCGCTAATCCAAATTACCATTAGAGCATTTACGTGGCCTGGGATGGGTCGAGTTTAGAGGGTTGACGCTTGAGGCTTTCGAGGAGTGGTTTGCCAGCACAAATCGTATCCTGGATCATATGGGTTGTTCTAATGACCGTAAGCTTGGATGTACTGTATCTCTGTTGCAGGGAGATGCATATAGCTGGTGGACTACAGTGATTGCTGGAATGGAGCCTGGCAATGTGACATGGGAAACATTCCGCATCGCTTTAGGAATAAGTATCTTGGAGCTAGATATCAAGATGAGAAGAAGCACGAGTTCATGGCCTTGGTACAAGGTGATATGTTGATATCTGAGTATGAGATACAGTTCGTGAGGCTGGGTCAGTATGCTTCCGAGTTGGTGCCTGATAAGAGCAGTCGTTGCGACCGCTTCCGGTATGGATTGACTCAGGAGGTTAAGACATATATATTGCTACTAAGTATGTTGATTTTGATGTGTTGGTTTTGAGAGCCAAGGATACTGAGTAGAGTTTGGGCTTGACATCCCGTATTGGAGGATCTGGCCATGGTAAGAGAGCCGTCGATTCTAATATTGGTGGTGGTCGGTATAAGAGGCACCGTGATCAGAGACATCGACCTGAGCTTGGACGGAGAGGTCAGTTAGGGCAGAGTTCTAGAGGTGGAATATCTGAGTGTGCCCAGTGTGGGAAAAGACATTCTAGGGTTTGTTGGAGGTTGGATAAGGTTTGATGGGGCTGTGGATCTCGAGACCATGTTAGACGTGACTGTCCTCAGGTAGGACGAGTTGGTCCAATTCCTTTATCGATTGCAGCTAGTGCTTGTTGGAGTTGTGGGTCGACTGACCATGTAAGGCGTGATTGCCCTATGTTAGCTAGAGGTGCATAGGCTCCTGCACCTGCTGTGGTTGCCCCAAGAGGTCAAGGGTATGGACGAGGATATTTCCAGCCGAGAGATGGTGGGCGTAGGACTGTGGCTCACACTGTTGCTATCCAGCCAGAGGGTGGAGGTCCCGCGAGGGTGTAAGCGCATCGCGAGGGACGCAATGACACAAATGTGATTGCAGGTACCTTTATTTTGCAATCTTTGCTATTATTTTCATTGGTTGGCTCTGGTTCCACCCATTCGTATATTCTGAGCGAACATGCACAATTACTTGATAAACCTGTTGAGATTTTGAATGTTGGTGTTCGAGTAACTAGTTCTTTGGGCAAGATAGTTGTGGTTAGGAAGTTATACCATACGTGTCATTTGATAGTGCAAGATCATGTTTGCCATGGATTTGATGGAGTTGCCATTCCATGGTTTTGATGTGATTTTGGATATAGACTGGTTATCCGAGCATAGGGCAGTTATGGATATTGAAACCAAACGAATATCCTTGCGTCTTGCCGATGATTATGAAGTTGTGGTGGTTGGTGAGAATATAAAGTTCCTGGCCAATGTTGTTTCAGCTTTGGAAACAAGTCGAATATTTGAACTTGGATGCCAGGCGTGTTTAACCTATTTTATGAATCTTGGAACTAAGGATGTGTGTGTGCGGGACATCCGTATAGTTTGTGATTTTTCGGAAGTTTTTCCTGAAGAGTTGCAGGGTTGCCGCCGGATAGGGGGTTGAGTTTAAAATTGAGACGTATGTTGATACGACTCTGATGTCTATTGCGCCTTATCGCATGGCACATATGGAATTGAAGGAGTTGAAGACGTATCTGCAAGAGCTGCTTAATCAAGGTTTTATTAGACCTAGTGTTTCACCTTGGGGTACACCGATGTTATTTGTGAAGAAGAAAGATGGCACGATGAGGGTGTGCATCGATTATCGCCAATTGAATATGTTGACGATAAAGAACAAGTATCCGTTGTGGCAGATTGATGACTTGTTCAATCAGTTTCGTGGAGCAGCGGTGTTTTTGAAGATAGATTTAAGATCGGGATATTACCAGTTGAAGGTTAAGGATGTGGATGTACATAAGATCGTGTTTCGTACGAGGTGTGGGCATTATGAGTTACTGGTCATGCCTTTTGGTTTGATAAATGCCCCAACTACGTTTATGGACATGATGAATATGGTGTTCCATAAGTACCTTGATCAGTTTGTGGTGGGTTCATAGATGATATTCTCGTGTACTCTCGTACTGAGGAGGAGCATGATTGACATTTGCGGATAGTGTTGCAAGTGCTGAAGGATAATCAGTTATATGCTAAGTTGAGCAAGTGTGAGTTTTTGCTTAAGGAGGTGATGTTCCTTGGTCATGTGGTTTTCGCGAAGGGTATTCGCATTAATGCACAGAAAATTGAGGCTATTCTCAATTGGAGGCAACCTAAGTCTGTATCAGAGGTTCGTAGTTTTCTTGGGTTGGCTGGTTATTACCGCCGCTTCATCGAGGGGTTCTCGAGTATTGCAGCATCATTGACCAAGTTGTTGCAAAATAATGTTCCTTTTGTGTGGTCAGAGAAGCAGCAGCAGGGTTTTGAAAAGTTGAAAGCGGTTTTGACTCACGCTCTTGTGTTGATTCAGCCTGAATCTGGGAAGGAGTTTGTGGTTTATAGTGATGTGTTGTATGTTGGCTTGGGTTGTGTGCTAATGCAGGATGGGAAAGTTGTGGCTAATGCATCGAGGCAGTTGAAAGTTCATGAGCGCAATTATCCAACTCATGATTTGGAGCTTGCAGCTGTGGTGTTCGCTTTGAATATTTGGCGACATTACCTCTAGGGTGAGAAGTGTGTGGTTTATACGGATCATAAGAGCCTGAAATATTTGATGTTGCAGAAGGATTTGAACCTTAGACAGCATAGATGGTTGGAGTTGCTTAAGGATTACAATTTGACCATTGAGTATCATCCGGGTAAAGCAAATGTGGTGGCGGATGCTTTGAGTAGAAAAGCTGTGGTTGAATTGAGAGATATGTTTGCTCGGTTGAGTGTAACTTGTGATGGAGGTTTGTTGGACGAGTTGTAAGTGAAGCCATCATTTTCGCAAATGATAAAGGAGAAGCAATCGTGTGATGATGAGTTGGTACCTCATGTTAAAGATAACATGGATGGGAAACCATCGGATTTCCATTTTAATGATGATAGAGTGTTGTGTTTTAAGGACCGGATAATGGTGGCTTGTGATGAGGAGTAGAGATGTAACATTTTGACCGACGCTCATTTGAGTCCTTTTGCTATACATCCCAGTAGTACCAAGGTGTATTGGGGTTTGAAGGATGGGTATTTTTGGGTTGGTTTCAAGAAAGATGTGGTTGACTTCGTGGCCAAGTGCATGGTATGTCAGCATGTTAAGGCTGAGCATCAATTTCCTTCCAAGTTGTTGCAACCGTTGAGGATACCAGAGTGGAAATGGGAAAGAATCACCATGGATTTTTTGTCGGGGTTACCTTTGACCCCAACTAAAAAGGATTCCATTTGGGTGATTGTTGATTGGTTTACGAAGTGTGCACATTTTCTACCAGTGCATACGACGTATACTTTGGATAAATTGACTGATCTTTATTTTGCTGAGGTGGTGAGGTTGCATGGGGTGCCCAAGTTGATTGTGTCAGATAGAGATTCGAGGTCTATAGCGAGGTTTTGGGAATGTTTGCAGCGAGCTTTGGGTACTCGGTTACATTTTAGCACTTCGTATCATCCTCAAACGGATGGACACTCAGAGTGTGTGATTCAGATCTTGGAGGATATGTTAGGTGTTGCATTATTGAATTCCAAGGAACCTGGAAAAAACAGTTGCCTTTGGTGGAATTTGCTTACAATAATAACTATCAGGCGAGTATCCAAATGGCTCTGTATGAGGCCCTATATGGTAGGAGGTGTCGTACGCCTTTGTGATGGGCTGAGGCTGGGGAGAAGTATATTTCTATGCCCAATGTTTTTAAGGACACTAATGAGAAAGTGAAGCTTGTGTTTGATCGCTTGAGAGCGGCATCTGATCGACAAAAATCTTATGCGAATTTGAAGCGTAGAGAAATGGAGTATGATGTGTGTGACAAAGTGCTCTTAAAGGTTTCACCTTGGAAGAAGGTGATGCGTTTTGGGTGTAAAGGAAAGTTGAGTTTGAGGTTTATTGGGCCTTATGAAATTATGGATCGTGTTGGTCCTGTGGCTTATTAGTTGAGGTTGCCTCCCGAGTTGGAAAAGATTCATGATGTGTTCCATGTTTCGATGTTGCGGAGGTATCGCTCGGATCCATCGCAAGTTATGCCAATTGAGGAAGTTGAGTTGAGGCCGGATTTACCTTATGACGAGGAATAGGTAGAGATCCTTGATACCAGCAGTAAAGTTCTACGTGGGAAGACGATAGAGCTTGTTAAGGTGTTGTGGCGGCATCGAGGAGTTGAGGAGGCCATAGGGAGAGTAAGTCGGACATGAAAGAACAATTTTCGTATCTTTTTCCTCCAGGTAAATTTCGAGGATGAAATTTCTTAAGTGGGGGAGAGTTGTATCGCCCCGATTTTTGGCCTAGGATTTTTGGGATGGTTTAGTCGGTCCGGTGGACTGGAATTAGAGGTTCGAATCAGATTTAGGATTTAAATTGGATTAAATATTTTTACTGGAGATACAAATATATAAAAATGGTTTAAAATTATTATTAAGTATATAAATGATTTTGGTGAAAACAATTTTGGGAAATGAAAGTAGGAAATGAGACATTTGAGTTGGTCACCAAAATGCAAAGTTTGTAAAACTATTTTTAGTGACTGTTTTGAAAATGGGTCAAAACTTTGAATCTTTAAGGAGCTATTAATCCAAAAAGGGTTTCATCAGATTTCTCCCTTTAATTAACTATTTTAATTACGTTTTAAGAGGTATAAATAGTAGAGAGAATTAATTAAACACAATTAAACTTTTCAAAAGAAATTCACGTAACTAACTTTGTAACTTCTTTCTCCCAAAATCTTTCCAGCCAAATCTATTTCCAGCTTCAATTACTTCAGGTAAAATTAGGATTTCAAAGAGTTTTTGATTTCCAATTGATTTCTAAACCTTTTACATCAAGTACTTATTGTTTCTACCTTGTTTTTCATGGTTTATAAAGTAATTGGGGGGGGGAAATTAGCATTGGAGGTAAGGATTCGTTCTTCTCATCTAATGAAAGGTTCTTTATTGAAATTACTAAGTTTTTGATCCATTTTATATGATTTTCATTGGGTTTTGATAAATTAAACTCGGATTTATGGTTTAATTGGTGATTTATGATAGAAATTAAGGAAATTCATAGTTGATCTATTTTTGCTCAGTGAATGATTGATTTATAACTTGATTTTGGTGTTTAAAATGTTGATAAAGTGAGTTTATATGATAGAATCCCGAAATCTAGAGAATCTCTAATTTGTTAGGTTGATAGTTAAGAAATTTTGAGATATTGTGGTTGAATATTGTTGCTGGAGGTAAGAGGTTGGGTTGAGTTGTTGATTTGATGTTATTTGATGATATTTAGAGGTTGGGATTCGTAGTTAATGGTTGGGTTGAGGTTAGAGATAAATCGATGATGTTCTCGGTTGTTAAGATAGGGTGTTGTGGAGGATTATAGTTGGATAAATATTAATTGTTGGTTGCTGTGAGTTTGGATGAATTATAAGGCATTGGGTCCTCTGTTGTGATGTGTTTGAAATAGGTGAAGATAATCCAGAAGTGAACCTTGGTGTAGAGGAGTTGTCAGAAGCTTAATTTGACATCGGCAAGGGAGGCGTTGCTTTGTCGACGAGTGAAACAGATAAGAATGGCTTTTCAAAGAATTGAAAAGGTTTAATGGGAGTCTAGACTAGGCTTGATACGCTGGTCTAAGGCTCGGAAGTAAGTAAAGTGGATTTCTCTCTCGATTTCATTTGACAAATGATTTATGAATACATGTGTTAAATGATTGTTTACCTCTTGTTTTATGCATGAAATGAGCATGGTTTAATGCTGGGAATTGATATGAAATGATATTAGATGCATTTGGAAAGTAATGCATGATTTTAAAGAATGTTTATGAACATGGCTTATGCATGGTTTAATGCAAAATGAAATGTTTTGAATAATGCATATGAAAAAAATGAGGTATGTTTATAAAAGTGGATTGTATTGGCAACTGATGAATTGAAAATGTTATGGAAATGTTATTGAATATAATTGGCCGGCCATAGGATTTAAAGTACACAATAATAAGTCCCCCATGGTTGTACAGGTAGTACGAGAGGTACTTACTCCGATCACGTGAACCCCAATGTTGTTGAGGTAACACTTAGATGGCTTTTACTCCAGCCATGAGCTGTAGAGGTTGATGCATAGAGTGTGTGTACTCCAAGTTGGAGGATTAGCCTTGGTAGTGTAGAGGTGGTGCATGTGTTGCACAACTCCATGCCATTGGGCTACAAGAGATTGCGAAATCTCTTGGAGATCCGTGTATCCAATGTAATGATGATTATGGAAAGAATAAATATTGAAATGGATCACTTGAAAGCCAATATAATGTTTTAAATTGTATCATGTTGATGGATTAGTTTGAATGATGTAATTTACATGAGTTATACTCTTTAAGCTTTGCATATGGGATGCTATGCTTGGGAAGGCTTAAGTAGAGGGAATTGCATATGGGATTATGCTGTGGAATCCATGATACATGTTGCATATGGTTTAATATGCTGATTTTCTTTCTAAAGTGTAAGTGCATGTTTTGAAATAAGGACATGATGGTTTGAAATGGTTTTAAATTGCATTGGATAATGTTATGTCCTTTGAGCGCTCCTCACTAAGCAGCGGTTGCTTGCGCTGTCTTTTATCATCAATGCATATTGATTAAGTGCAAGTAGCCTAGCAAGTAAGGAGGGGATTCTCAAGACTTGATTTACCAAATTAAGTTTGGTTTTAATGTAGTAATAAAGGCAATGTGGCTTGAGTGTTGTTGGGAGGGTGTTGCACGTAATAAGTGCTCCGCAATTGTGCAAGTGTACACGTCGCAAGTTATAGTATAAAAGATATCGTCTCCACAGGGATTGGTGCCACTTCAAGAATCTAATCTCTTGCACTGTAAAAAGTAAAAGAACACAAGTTAAAGATTGTAGGAGTTTAACTAACAACTAAACTAGAAAGCAAATAAGTAAAAGAAGATGTAATCAAATGAGAGAGAATAGGTCAAGTTATCGTGAGTTGAGGTGTGATAGCCGATTGGATCGTCTTGGTAAAAGAGTGTAAGGGCAACTAATCGACGATTGTCTGGGGGACTGGCTGGGCAACTATTTGGGTGGTTGGGTAGCAACTTCAAGGTTCGGCAGAGCGTTCTTCAATGGTTTATTCTTATCCCTAAGCCGAAACTCTAGCTAATTGTGCATGCCTTGACAATACATCCCTGCGTGAATCAAGGGTGAACAACAACCAATCTTGCGCTCCTCTTAGCCGTTGAAATCCTTAACTTATTCCTAAGCCGGATTGATCTTCACCATTAATAGATTGAATAAAGACCATACTCATTCGTTTCTTGAATCTAACTCTCCTGATATTAGATAAATAGATGAAGTTACGAGATCCTCTCCCAATTCACTCGCAAACAAGAAGAAAAACCAAGAATGAGTAAATCTTGAATTGAAAGTGCAAACTCTTATTACCTAAACAAAATCCAATTGTTTCTCACAACCATAAAACACAATAACCTTAGCCAAATAGATTTAGTTCATGGCTAGGTTCCAAAGAAACACAAAACAAAGAATTCCTAGCATAAACCTAATTGAACAAGAAAGAAAAGATGAAGAATGGTTGAAGTCTTGTCGAAATCTCTCCTTACTCTTGTCGAAATCTCCTCCACTCTTTGTCGAAATTTCTCTCCTCTCCCCCTATGGAGTTGACGGCTTGGTCCTCAATTTATAGGGCTAGGTCAAAGTCTTTTTTGAGGAAGAAGTTAAGTTGGAATTAAATATCTTTAAAGAATATAATTCTTTATTATATTTAAATTCCATATAGAACTTCTCCTATCTTCTTGGCATTTAATTTCTCTTTAACCTCTTCATAGAAATCAAACTTCTTTGGTATTTAACTTCGTTCCACGTCATCTTGGGCTTATCTAGTCATCAATTTCGACTACCATATCATCTTATCCCTTATCGAAAATTGCCCTGGCAACTAGCTCGACATCTCCTTCATGCATTGCCCTGGCAACTAGCTCGGCATCTCCTTCATGCATTGCCCTGGCAACTGGTTCCAGCCTTTCTTTGGCAAGTGATTCTGCACACACACACAAAACACACCAAAGCAATATCTTTTTCCACAAAATTAAGCAAAATATGAAATCAAGCTTGTCCATCAAATAAACAATGCAAACATGCATGAATTGCTAATAATGCAACTAATATGAGCCTAAGTCTAGCAATAATATGAATAAAAAGGGTAATAAAAATAGTACTTTTGAACACTTAACACACCCCCAAACTCGAACTAGTGTTTGTCCTCAAGCAATGCAAACTAATAATTACCCACCAAGACTTCAATTTTCACAAACTTAGCTTTGAACTTGATTTCAATTCTCAGAACTGGGGCACAAAGTATGATTGGCTTTTCATTTTTTGGAACACTTAGGAGTTACTCTGAATTAAACTATAATGCTTGTGAGTGTGTGCGGAGTTGTGTGCAAGTTGATTTTTCGGATTCTTTGCAAGCAAGAGGTTTTCAAATTACTTCATTAGGTTCTTTTAACATGTTTTAACTAGAGCCGGTTTCGGGCACCTCTAGCATTTTGTTTTTAGTTTTCTTAAGTTAATTAATTTATTCGACTGGAGCCGGTTTCGGGCACCTCTAGAGATCAATTTTTAGCACATACTAGAGCCAATTTCGAGCACCTCTAGTGATCAATCTTTAGCACATACTAGAGCCAATTTCGGGCACCTCTAGTACTCATCCAATTTTTATTCTAATCCCCAAATTTTTTTAACTATCAACCTAAGTTCGCCAGAATTCCTTAAATCAATCAAGCCACACATTGTTTCATCAAGTTTAGCATCATAGAACGATTCTAAGTGTTTCCATGTTTATCCTAGAATAAAAAGTTCTATCAATTAAGTACATTGGCAAAGTCATCATCGGATATTCATCAAATATAGGCAATTCTTGTTCCAACTAAAGGCATGACAAGAAATTTATGTATCCTAAATGCAATACTTAAGATGAATGCAACTAAATATGGTAACTAACTAA
Source organism: Hibiscus mutabilis (assembly GCA_019671005.1). Lineage (NCBI taxonomy): Eukaryota > Viridiplantae > Streptophyta > Magnoliopsida > Malvales > Malvaceae > Hibiscus > Hibiscus mutabilis. The sequence continues at coordinate 22,067,627 of CM033737.1, forward strand.
TAACAATCCCCCCAAACTCGAGTGAGGCATTGTCCTCAATGCATGCAACAAAGAAAAATAAAAATAAAAATAAAAATAAAGAAAAGTAAAACGCAAACGAGGACTTACTCTGAGAGTTCGTCGTCGTGGATGATTAGTTTCCTTTTGGTCGGTGTCTTGATTCTTTTGCTTGAATGTGATGGTTGCTTCCTTGTTGTCGATGGTGGAATCGATCCTCGTACGGGGTTGTCCTTATCGTCCTCTTCATCAATGTCATTGGCTTTTCACTTGGGCTTGGAGGATTCGATTGGTGCGGTCTTTGTTGGTGCAATGGAGGACTCGTCTGAATCTGAAAAATTAGACAATGATTCAGTACGAGTTGATTCAGGCATAGGTGCTTTACCTTTGGCTTTTGCAGTGGTTGCCGGGGCATCTTTAGCTTTGGTTGCTGCGACATCTTCAGTGTTGGTTACCGTGGCAATCAGTGGGAGGCAGGCGCAGTGTAGGTTGCCACGGCATCATCTATTGCGGTTGTCGTGGCAACGGCTTCATTGGTTGCCGTGGCAAGGATTTCTGCAGGAAAGATGAGGAATGACACGCGGCTGTCCGGGTACTTTTCTAGGATGACTTGGGTGATGGCATTGTTGTGATCCTTCATGTACCGCATAAACATTAATTGCCGGTCTTCAATTTGCCTAGGGCGGTTCTCCAACAGTTGTAAGAGTGCTTCAAGTTGTCCTGGGGTTGCTGGTCGAGTTGCCCGGGCAACAGTTGCTTGGGCATTAGGGGTTGCCGAGGCGGCAGGAGTTGCCGCAGCAATTGAAGGCGTTGGGGATTTTACCGGTGTCTCTCCCATTAGCTTTCAGATTTGTGCTCGATTCGAACCGGACTTTGGTAGGGCCTTTTCATCAGTGGAGTCACTTGGGACATGCATCTCCTTGCAAAGATTGGAAATTAAGCAAGGGAAGAAAAGAGAACCCCTATCTTTTGTGCTACATACAAAAATCTCATCACAAATAATTTTTCCAATGTTAATGATGTGATTATGCAAGATAGAATGTATGAGCAAAAGACGAGGTGTATCAACGGTGGTATTGTGTGTTGTGGGTATTAAAGAAGTTTTAACAAACTTATTCCATAATTTTGCCTTGGGTTTAAGCCGAAGGCAATTTACCGTGCCCTTGTATTTACCGTCATCCAATGAGTTCCCGGTAGAGTGAGTTCTTGAAGCACCTTGTCGAGTTGCTTGGGTGTGAGTTGATCAACAAAGGTTTGATGCTCGTCTTTCTCAATGTAGAGCCCATAAAAGGTGTTGATGTTTTCAGGGTTATGAGTATAGCCTTGTCACGAACAAAAACATAAGGATTATCCGAGTTAGGTGAGTGAGCATAGAATTCTCTTACCCATGAGATGTTACCCAGTTCCGATTGATGGTAAAAGAATTGCCACTTTTGATGTGCAATCCTTTCGAAGATGAATGTTTCAAGTCCGAAATCTTGATGAGAGTTGGAGTATTCAAAGCCTTGTTCTTCACAAATCTTTCGGCTTTCAAACTTGGAGTGAAATCTTTCTTGAACCACCAGTGTAGCAAACTTCTTGTTTCTTGATTCTTTGGAGGAACTTGGATGAACCAAAAATTCGATTTTGGATGCCATGGATGATCTTGGTTGTGAGTTTGGTAAAAGCAAAGAAAATAAATCAAAAGAAACTAAAGAGTTGCAAGATGAAAAGTAGGAATAGGTTTCTTGGAAGTTAAGGGTGATGGGTTAAATAGAAAAGATAGGTAGTAAATATGGTGGGCGAGATTAATTGGAAAGAAAGAAAACAAGGGTTTAGATTGGGGAAAGGTGACGGCTAGGGGATTTAGGGAAGGGGAAGGGTTTGTCCGGTTATGTAGGCTTTATTTAGGGTAAATTAGAGGCTTAATATAAGCCTTAGATTCTGCCCATTAATTTCCTTGTTGAAGAAGTTTCCTTCTTGAATCAAAATTCCTCTTTATCTTGAACTCTTTTCCTACAATTTAAAAACAAATAAAATAAGGATTAAAATTAAAGATAAACTAATAAAAGAAAATAAAGAAAGATGTGCAAAGAAATTATTAAACTTAAAAATTTATAACAATTAGATAAATATGAAAGAAATATGTAGTTTTAATCTTAAAGAAAATAAATAAATCTATCCTAAAAAGAAATTTAATCGAAAATAATAAATAAAAAAATATTTCGAAAAAAATAAAAAGAAAAAGAAAAATAAAAGGAAAATATCAAAAGAAGAGCATGCTCATGCATCTCCTAAGGTGACCACTTCTTTGTTACGTTCCACATGGGCACCGTTGTAGTGTTTCAATCTTTTTCCGTTAACTTTGAATTCATGTTCGTCAGTGATGGACTTGATTATCACGGCACCATGGGAGAACGGTTTAACAACTTTGAATGGTCCCGACCAACTTGATTTCAGTTTTCCCGGGAAAAGTTTCAGCCGAGAATTGAATAAGAGAACTAGTTGCCCTGACATGAATTGTCGTGGCAATAGTTTCTTGTCATGCCATTGCTTTATTTTCTCCTTGTAGATTCGCGCACTGTTATAGGCGAGTGTACGAAATTCTTCTATCTCGTTAAGGTCCAATAAACGCTTTTTCCCGGCACTTTCCCAATCCATATTCACGGTCTTGATTGCCCAATATGCCTTGTGTTCGATTTCCTCCTGTAGATGGCATGTTTTGCCATAGACAAGTCGGAAGGGAGACATACCTAAAGGTGTTTTGAATGCAGTGCGATATGCCCAAAGTGCATCATCTAGCCTTACTGACCAATCCTTCCTAGAGGGATTTACAAATTTTCGGTTGGAAAGTTTTGCTTGCCCATTGGTTTGTGGGTGATATGTCGTGGCAATCTTGTATGACACGCCGAAGCGTTGCAACATCTTGTCAATAAGTATGTTGTCAAAGTGCTTGCCTTCATCACTGATAATTGCTCCCGGCATCCCAAACCGTGTAAATATATTTTTCTACAAGAATCGTTGCACGGTCTTGGAATCATTGGTAGGAACTGCAGCTGCCTCAACCCATTTAGACACGTAGTCAACGACAAGTAGAATGTAGAGGTTGCCGAATAAAGATGGTAAAGGTCCCATAAACTCGACCCCCCATACATCGAACAATTCTACCTTGATGATGTTTTGGAGCGGCATCTCATGTCGTCTAGAGATATTGCCCGCCCTCTGGCAACGATCACATTGCTTGTAAAATTCTTGGGCATCTTTGTACAGTGTTGGCCAATACAAACCGGATTGCAAAAATTTGGCTGCGGCATGTGTTCCTCTAAAATATCCTCTATAGGGTGAAGAATGGAATTGCCGGAGTACATTCTACTACTCCTCTTCAGGGACACATCGTCTTATAACCTAATCTGCACATTGTTTAAACAAAAGAGGCTCATCCCAAAAGTAATGCTTAGCATCATGGCGGAACCACTTCTTCCCTTGGTGAGTAAGACCATAAGGTAAAATACCATAAACAAGGAAATTAACTAAATCTGCGTACTAGGGTATTGCCGAGGCATGTGTTGCCATGGCAACTGCTTCTATGGTTGCCAAGGCGTGCGCGTCTAGAGTTACCGCGGCATGCGCGTTAAGGGTTGCCGAGGCATACGCGTCTGGAGTTGCCGAGGTGTGCGCGTCAAGTTTGTTGAGGCATGCGCATCCATGGTTGCCGAGGCAACTAACAGTTGCTCATCCAAGAATGCATAACATATCTCTAAATCTGCGTCCTTCTCCCTATTGCGTTCTAAGCGTGATAAGTGATCGGCCACTTGATTTCCTGTTCCTTTCTTGTCCTTAATTTCAATGTCAAACTCTTGTAAAAGTAATATCCAACGAATCAAACGAGGTTTGGCATCCGTTTTAGCAAATAGATACTTAATTGTCGAATGGTCCACATGGACAATTACCTTTGTACCAATCAAATAGGATCAGAACTTGTCAAATGCGAAAACTACGGCTAGTAACTCTTTCTTCGTTGTTGTGTAATTCACTTGATCACTATTAAGAGTTTTACTAGCGTAGTATATCACATGAAATGTCTTACCTGTGAATTGGCCTAGGACTGCTCCTACCACGAAATCACTTGCATCACACATGAGCTCAAAAGGTAGCGTCCAATCGGGTGGAACGACAATAGGTGCTGAGGAAAGCTTTTCCTTTAGGGTTTTGAATGCTTGGGCGCAAGAATAACCAAATTGAAGACTTTATCCTGTTTAAGCAAATTGCACAAGGGTTTAGTACTTTTAGAAAAATTATGAATGAATCTCATGTAAAAACCTACATGTCAAAGAAAGCTTCAGATTCCTTTAACTGAACTTGGTGGGGGTAATCTCTCGATCACGTCCACCTTGGCTTTGTCTACTTCAATTCCCTTGGATGAAATCTAGTGGCCGAGCACTATTCCTTCATCTACCATAAAATGGCACTTCTCCCAATTAAGGACTAAATCGGTTTCTTCACATCTTGCCAACACCTTCTCTAAATTGCCAAGGCAACTGTCGAAGTCATTACCAAAAATGGAAAAATCATCCATGAAGATCTCAAGGAAGTCTTCGACCATGTCTGAAAAGAGTGCCATCATGCATCTTTGGAAGGTTGCCAGGGTATTACACAATCCGAACGGTATCCTTCGGAAAGCATAAGTGTCGTATGGGCGTGTGAAGGTTGTATTTTCTTGATCTTCTAGTGCTATGGAAATTTGATTGTAACCTGAATAACCATTAAGAAAACAATAAAAGGGTTTACCTGCAAGAAAATCAAGCATTTGATCAATAAAGGTAATGGGAAGTGATCTTTCTTAGTGGCTTTGTTTAGCTTTCGATAATCCATACAAACCCTCCAACCGGTCACAGTCTTGGTTGGAATGAGTTCATTGTTTTCATTACTTACCACCTTATACCTCCATTTTTCGGTACACATTGTACCAGAGTTACCCATGTACTACTATCTGAGATAGGGTATATGATGCCGGCATCAAGCCACTTGATGATTTTTTCATCACAACCCCTTTCTTGGCATGATTCAGTCTCCTCTGGGCCTCAATCGAAGGTTTGTGATAATCTTCCAACAAAATCTTGTGCATGCACACTACCGGGCTAATTCCTTTCAAGTCGGCAATTATCCACCCTATTGCCTTCTTGTGTAGCATCAACATTTTGATCAACTTCTTTTCCTGCTCAGGCTGTAACTTAGAGGAAATAATTACATGCAATGTATTATCGGTTCCTAAGTAAGCATATTTTAATTGTCCTGGCAATTGTTTCAACTCAAGAATCGGTGGTTGTTCAATGGAGGACTTTTCGAGTTACCTTCCTTAGCTGAGTAATCCATTGGTTCAAAGTATGTACCTGGTCGATTGACTAACCAATTTGCCTCTTCTTGTTGTTCCTCATCGATCTATTCTTCATACTCCTCAGGTTCCTCTTGATCAGCAATGTAGTTTCCAAGGCAACTAAATTCCTCGTCGAAGTTAAACTCTATCGTGGCATGAAGAAGTTGGCATTCTTCCGGATCATCGGCATGCCTTAGTGTTTGGAACACATTTAGTTTAACTTGCTGGTCATTCACCCTCATTGTGAGTTCTCCCTTTTCAACATTGATCAAGGTTCTCCCTGTTGCTAGGAAGGGTCTCCCGAGAATGATAGGTGCATGCTCATCTGCTTCACAATCCAAAACAATAAAGTCAGCGGGAAAAATAAATTTATCAACTTTTACCAGTATATCTTCGATTTTTCCCTCTGGATGCACATAGGATCTGTCAGCTAGCTATAGCATAACTATTGTAGGTCTTGCCTTCCCGATTCCTAGTTTCTGGAAAACTGATTTAGGCATCATGTTTATGCTTGCTCCAAGGTCACATAATGCTTTCCTGACATAGTGGTTTCCGATGGAACAAGGTATTTGAAACTTCAGGGATCCTTCAACTTGGGTGGCATGCGATTGTGCAACATGGCCATGCATCCCTCTGTTGCAGCAACTGTTTCAAAATCTCCTAGCCTTGTTCTCTTGGACACAATGTCTTTCAGAAACTTGGCATAGTTCGGCATTTTTTTCAATCGCCTCAACCAATGGCAAGTTGATGTGGACTTGCTTCAGGATATCAAGAAACTTCTTGAATTGATATTCTTGCTTTTGTTGCTTCAACCTCTGTGGGAATGGTGGTGGAATTCGGATATCTTTGATCCTTTCATTGGTCTGGAACCTGATTGACGGCATGCCGAGGCAACTGGAGTTGCTAAGGCATTGTCAACTGGGGTTTCCATGGCATGCCTATCATTGGTTGCCACGGCATCCTTATCGCTGGTTCCCGAGGCAATTCCTGGTTCAGCATCTGAGGCTGTGCCGCTGAGTTCGTCTTGTTCTTTTTGTGGAGTTTTGTTTGATGAGCGAACTTGAGCCTCTTTAAGTTGTTGGCCACTTCTAGTGGTGATCGCCTTACATTGCTCTTGGCCAGTTCCTCTTGCGACTTCAATATCGCTAGGTAAACCTCCTTGCGGTCTAGTATTCAGGTTTTGAGCAAATTGTCCGACTTGATTTTCCAATGATTTGATTGTCGCCTCTTGGTTTTGCAATCTCATCTCGGTCTTGTTAATAAAAGCATCAGTTATTTTTATGAAATTACTATTCTCAACAATATAAGATTCAGTTTTCAACATAAAAGCATTGAGAAAATTTTCCAAAGAACTAGATGTTTTCGGTTGTTGCTACGGCAACTATTATCGTGGCATATTGTTGGGATTACTCCATGAAAAATTCAGGTGCTTCTTCCAAGCTGGATTGTATGTATTGGACATCACATTGTTGTTCCGGTTGTAATTCCCCACATAAAAGCTGGATTCGGGATTCTGCATACATTCAGAAGAATCATGGTTACCACCACATAACTCACAAAAGGAATCCATTACCTTGACCTCCTGTGTGTTGTTTGGTTTCTGACCATCTTGGTTAGAGTGGCCAATTGTGCCGAAATTGAGTCTGATGATCCCAATTCATGTATTGTGGCTTGGTGTCTAACTCCTCCTCTTCTAGCAGATGGGAATTGATAATCATTCTTGGCAAGCCTATTTAGAATTTGCATTGCTTCCTCCGGCCACTTATCTAGGAGTATGCCGTTTGCCGAGGCATCTAGCATCATCCTTGTTGGTGTATTCACAACATTGTAAAACATTGCTACTTGTGTCCACACTGAGAATCCATATAGGGGGTATTTGTGTAGAAGTTCTCTATATCGCTCAGAAGCTTCATACATGGATTCATCATCTACCTACTGAAAAGAAGTAATTTCGTTACGAAGCTTATAAGTCAAATTTGTAGGATTAAATTGAGCAAGGAAATCATGACAAAGATCGGTCCAAGATCCTATTGATCTGGCAGGAATACTATTCAACCATGCTTTTGCCCTATCCCTCAGTGAATAGGGGAATAATCTTAGTCGTAAAACATCGGGGGTGGCTCCTTGTATTTTGAATAAATTGCAAATCTCGAAGAAAGATTTAAAGATGTTGTCGTGCATCTTCAGTTGTTGAGCTGCCAAATTGAAAATTGTGTTGATCATATTGAACATCACCGATTTTCAACTCAAAGTGGTCGACTTCAATTTCAGGTGTGACAACTCTTGGATTAAGTCCTTCAAGATCTTCTTCAAGATAGTCTCGAATAGTTATGTTTCGAGCAAGAATCACTCCTCCTGCTGGAACATCTTGATTCATATTGCTGTCTTGAATAGCTATTGCTACTCTTAACCTTTGTCTGAGTCTTTGCAAGGTTCGTTCGATTTATGGATCAAAGGGATACTCCGGTGTAATCGGTCTCGCCCTGGTCATATACCAATGCAAAACCAAAGTTTGTTAACCCTTTGAATCTTAAACAAGAAAAATAAAAAGTGAAAGAAAATAAAAACAAAGTTGCTATTGCCAATCCATGGCAACGACGCCAAAAACTTGTTGCGCTTAATAAGTGCTCCGCAATTGTTCAAGTGTACACATCGCAAGTTATAGTATAAAAGATATCGTCTCCACAGGGATTGGTGCCACTTCAAGAATCTAATCTCTTGTACTGTAAAAAGTAAAAGAACACAAGTAGAAGATTGTAGGAGTTTAACTAACAACTAAACTAGAAAGCAAATAAGTAAAAGAAGATGTAATCAAATAAGAGAGAATAGGCCAGGTTATTGTGAGTTGAGGTGTGATAGGCAATTGGATCGTCTTGGTAAAAGAGTGCAAGGGCAACTCAGTTGCCGTGGCAACTTGCGTAGCGGGGTTGCCTTGGCAACTAATCGACGGTTGCCTGGGCGACTAGCTGGGCAACTGTTTGGGCGGCTGGGCAGTAACTTCAAGGTTCGGCGGAGCGTTCTTCAATAGTTTCTTTTTATCCCTAAGTCAAAACTCTAGCTAATTGTGCATGCCTTGACAATACATCCCTGCGTGAATCAAGGGTGAACAATAACCAATCTTGCTCTCCTCTTAACCGTTGAAATCCTTAACTTATTCCTAAGTCAGATTAATCTTCACCATCAATAGATTGAATAAAGACCATACTCATTCGTTTCTTGAGTCTAACTCTCCCGATATTAGATAAATAGATGAAGTTACGAGATCCTCTCCCAATTCACTCGCAAACAAGAAGAAAAACCAAGAATGAGTAAACCTTGAATTGAAAGTGCAAACTCTTATTACCTAAACAAAATCCAATTGTTTCTCACAACCACAAAACACAATAACCTTAGCCAAATAGATTTAGTTCATGGCTAGGTTCCAAAGAAACACAAAACAAAGAATTCCTAGCATAAACCTTATTGAACAAGAAAGAAAAAGATGAATGGTTGAAGCCTTGTTGAAATCTCTCCTTGCTCTTGTCGAAATATCCTTCCTCTCTTTGTCGAAATTTCTCTCCTCTCCCCCTATGGAGTTGACGGCTTGGTCCTCAATTTATAGGGCTAGGTCAAAGTCTTTTTTGAAGAGGAAGTTAAGTTGTAATTAAATATCTTTAAAGAATATAATTCTTTATTATATTTAAGTTCCTTCTAGAACTTCTCCTATCTTCTTGGGATTTAATTTATCTTTAACCTCTTTATGGAAATCAAACTCCTTTGGGATTTAACTTTGCTCCACTTCATCTTGGGCTTATCTAGTCATCAATTTCGACTACCATATCATCTTATCCCTTATCGAAAATTGCCCTGGCAACTAGCTCGGCATCTCCTTCATGCATTGCCCTGGAAACTAGCTCGGCATCTCCTTCATGCATTGCCCTGGCAACTAGTTCCAGCCTTGCTTTGGCAAGTGATTCTGTACACACACACAAAACACACCAAAGCAATATCTTTTTTCCACAAAATTAAGCAAATTATGAAATCAAGCTTGTCCATCAAGGAAACAATGCAAACATGCATGAATGGCTAATAATGCAACTAATATGAGCCTAAGTCTAGCAATAATATGAATAAAAATGGTAATAAAAATAGTACTTTTAAACACTTAACAGAGGGTTTGAGTGGTTACTTTTCTGTTTGAGCAAGTTTATGTTGATGTTTTGGACTTGTGTTAAGTTTGGTTTGTTGGATTTTGCATATGGTTTATGCTTTGATTGCTTGAGAGCTAGGGAGCATGCCTATAGTTGTTCTTTGAAGCATGATGACTTGTGATGTTAGGCCATATGTGATATATGGTTGTGGTTGAATTCCTAGATTTGTTGGTTGTGTGTTAGGGCTATGTTAGTGGGTATCAGATTGATGAAAAGCAAGCTAGGCAGCCAGAATGGACCTTACCGGTACGAGTAGACAAATCAAGCTTAGTGTATTGGTACTCGGGTTTTCGTATCGGTATGACGCAAGGCAATTGGGCTTAGCATATCGGTACTCGACTTTGCATATCGGTACGATTCAAGGAAATTAGGCTTAGTGGATCGGTACGTGGGATTGGGTACCGGTGCAGAGAGGCTTTTGTAAGGTAAGGCGTACCGGTACGCGTGAGTGTACATGTATGGTATTGAGCTACTAGATTTCCAACTCATGCTTGTGTACCGATACTCGATCCTACCATACCGATACTACAAGTAGTTAAGTTAGTGCTAAGTGTTCTAAAATTCTATTTTCTTATGTTTTGGTCCTTGAATATTGTGGGTGCAATTGAATGAGTTTGGATAGTCAATTGAAGCTGATTCCTAATATTCATGCATGTAATATGATATATTAAATGATGGTAACCTAAAACCTGAGGAAGTTCGCACATTTTGTTGAAATTGCAATTTGGTCCTAAAATGTATTAAGGTTCAATTGGATGCCAATACGATGCCCGATTGAGTTGGGTTTTCTTTGGTTGTATGTATGAATGCGTAGGGTATTAACCAACTTTTAGAAAAGATAAAAGAAAAAAGTGGTCGCGTTTTAGGTTCTTCTTCTCGATTTACTTCGGTAAACCTAATGTAGCTCGCTCGGTTCGGTCTTGCGACTAGGCTGGGTTGAGGGGGTTACAACAACCGATCTTGCGCTTCTCTTAGCCGTTGAAATATGATCCTTATCCCTAAGGTGGATTAATCTTCACCAATGATTTGTTTGATGAAAGGCATGTTCAATCATTTCTTGAATCTAACTCTCGAGTATAGATAAATAGATAACTCTCGAGAGCCTCTCCAATTCACTCGAAAACAAAAATAAGAATCAAGAATGAACAAACCTTGAATTTAATTTGCAAAAAAAAATCTAAACAATCCAATCGTTTATCACACCACAAACCCAAATAACCCTAGCAAATTAAATCTTGTTCTTGGCTGGGTGAAAATAAATCACAAAGAAAATAAATTCAGACATCAAAGAGAAAAAACAAATTCTAAACTCTTCAAAGCTCTTCTCGCCCAACTCCTCTCCTCTAGAATCCAATTCCTCTCCTCTCTTCCTCTTGTATTGATGGAATCAGCCTTAAATAGGTGAGGAAAGCTCAACGAGTCTTTAAGGAGATTTGATTTATTCATTTTTTGAGGAGATATTCTAGGCTTTATTTCGTTATCTAAAGATATGGAAATAATTCAGGTTTATTCCCTTGTCTAAAGAGAAGGAAATAATTCAAACTTTATTTCCCATCCTTATTTGCACATCATCCCATTTAATAGGGAATAAATCAGGATTAATGATGCCAAGATTCTCTCATCTTCATCTTCAACAGCTCGTAAATTGATTTTGGGCTTTATCTTATGCGATATGGATGAATCTTGAAAAATTCTGCATTTATTTTTGACTTGCCTTGGCAATCGCTCAGCAATCAGCATGGCAACTCCTTCAGAAATGACGCCTACTTGTCACAGCAATCCAGTCCTACACAAAATAAAGCACACCAGCAACGAATTTTCCACAAAAAGCAACCAAATACAATTCCAAGCTTATTAACTAAGGAAACTAGGAAAATATGCATGAATGCCTATCAATGCAACTAAAATGAGCCTATGTTTAACAATAATATGAGTAAAAAAGGTAAGAAAAATAGTACTTTTACATACTTATCACACCCTCAAACTCGAACTATTGCTTGTCATGAAGCAATGCAAAACACTAACAATTACCTGCCAAGGCCCTTACCTCCAAAAACATGCTCCTTACCTGACTTCAATCCTCAGAACCGTAGCACAAAAAGTTGATTACCTTTCGATTTCCGAATAGCATGGAAAATTACTCAAAATCAAACTACAATGCTAGTGAAAATGTGTGTGCAGAGTTGTCTACAAGGCAACTAATAGGATTCCATGTGAACATTAGGTTTTATCAAATTATTTGCTGGGGCAATTAAGTCCGCTAGAGCCAGTTTTAGGAACCTCTAGCACAGTTTCTTTTTTTTTAATTTAATCAACTAGATCTAGATAGGCACCTCTAGTGATTCTTAATGCGTGACAACTAGAGCCAGATGGGCACCTCTAGTAAGAAATTATCTTAATTCAAATTGTATTATAGGCTAGAGCCAGTTTTAGACACCTCTAACACAATTTACCCATTTTAAATAACCTAAAGTCCATTAGGTCTCCCTTAATCAACAAGTCACAACAGTGTCAACAAATGTAGCATCATAGTAGGATTCCAAGTACTCTTCATGCTAATCCTAAAATCTAAGATTTTATCATGTAAGTGCAGTGGAAAAATACATCATAGGATATCATAGTAGGTTTAGGTAGTTTAATCAGGTAAGAGACATGGCAAGTAACATATGCAACTAACATGAGACAATAACATGAATGCAACAAAAACAACCCCCCAAACTCGAGAGAAGCATTGTCTTCAATGCATGCACAAATTACTAAAAGAAAAATGAAATGCAAATGAGTTAGTCGGTGAGGTCGTCACATGGAATGACTAGTTTCTTGCGAGCCATTTTCTTGGTCCTTTTTCCAGCTCATAGTGGTTGTTGACGTAAAGTTGGTGGTGCATCTGGAGCCATTGTTTCCGTAACTTTTTGACCTGGTTCATCTTCTTTTGTAGCCACCTTGAGTCTAGAAGCTAAAAAAATAATAAACTAAAAGTAAAAATAAAAAAATCGGAAAATTAAAAAAATAAAAAAAACTATTAGAAAGAGCATTTTCATGCATCTTCTAAGGATACAGCCTCCTTATCGCGAGTCACATGTGCACCAACGTAGTGCTTCAACTGTTATCCATTAACCCTGAACTCGTGTCCATCCAACATTGACTTCACCACAACAGCCCCACGAGAATAAGGTTTTACAACCTCAAACGGCCCAGAACATCTTGACTTCAGTTTCTCGGGGAAAAGCTTAAGGCAAGAGTTAAAGAGAAGCACTAATTGCCCTGGCAAGAATTGTCGCGGCAATAGCTTATTGTCATACCAACACTTGGTTTTCTCTTTATAGATCTGGCATTTTCATAAGCTAAGGCACGAAATTGTTCAATCTCGTTTAAGTCCAGTAGACGCTTTTGCCCTGCACTTTCCCAATCCATGTTCACGGTCTTTATAGCCCAATAGGCCTTATGCTCGATCTCGACCAGCAGGTGGCAAGTCTTGCCGTAGAAAAGTATGTAGGGAGACATGCCTAGGGCGTCTTGAATGATGTCCGGTAGGCCCAAAGTGTATCATCAATTCTCGTAGACCAATCTTTTTGGGAAGGATTAACAACTTTTTCAAGGATAGCCTTCAATTGATGATTGAAAATTTCAGCTTGCTCGTTTGTCTGTGGATGATATGTCGTGGTAATTTTGTGTGTTACTCCAAATCGCTCCAACATTTTGACAATCAGCCTATTTTTGAAGTGTGTACCTCCATCGCTGATAATTACCCTTAGTGTCCTGAATCGTGTGAATATGTTTTTCTGCAAGAATTTCTGCATGGTCTTTGAATCGTTTTTGGGAACTGCAGACGTCTTTACCCATTTAGACATGTAGTCCACAGTAAGTAGGATGTACAAATTGCCGAATGAGGATGGGAAGGTTCCCATGAAGTCGATCCCCCATACGTCAAACAACTTGACCTTAAGGATATTCTACAGTGGCATCTCGTATCGTCGCAAAATATTTCCCGTTCGCTGACAATGATCATACCTCTTATAGAATTCTTAAGCATCTTTGAAAAGAGTGGGCCAATACAAGCAGGATTGTAGGACATTGGCCGCGGTACGAGTTCCTCCAAAATGGCTTCCACAGGATGAAGAGTGACATTGTCGAAGCACATTGTCCTGCTCCTCCTTGGGAACACATCGTCTTATCACTTGATCTATATATTGTTTAAATAAAAGCGGCTCGTCCCAATAATAATGCTTAGCATCATGTCGGAACCACTTCTTTCCTTGGTGGGTAAGGTCATAAGGCAAAATACCACTAACCAAAAAATTAACCAAATCAGCGTACCAGGGGGTTGCCGTGGCAACTAACAACTACTCGTCTGGGAATGTGTCGTGGATCTCCAAGGAGTCTGAATCTTCATCACCTTTTTCCAACCTTGATAAGTGATCAGCAACTTGGTTCTCTGTTTCTTTCCTATCCTTAATTTTGATGTCAAACGCTTGTAAAAGTAAAATCCAAAGAATTAAACGAGGTTTGGCATCTTTCTTAGCAAATAGGTACTTAATTGTTGAATATCAGTATGTACAATTACCTTAGTACCAATCAAATAGGAACAAAACTTATCAAATGCGAAAACTACTGCTAGTAATTCTTTCTCTGTTGTGGTGTAATCTGATTGTGCACCATTTAGAGTTTTACTAGCGTAGTAAATCACATGGAAAATCTTACATGTGCGCTACCCTAAAATGGCTCCTACCGCGAAGTCACTTGCGTCGCACATGAGTTCAAAAGGTAAGGTCCAATCGGGTGGGACAACAATAGGCGTCGAGGCAAGTTGCTTTTTCAGGGCTTCAAATGCCATGGCACAAGATTCATCAAAGTTGAAAGCCTTATCCTGCTCAAGCAAATTACATAAGGGTTTAGAAATCTTAAAAAAATTATGAATAAACCTTCTGTAAAAACTTGCATGTCTGAGAAAACTTCAGATTCCCTTGGCTGAAGTTGGTGGCGGCAATCTCTCAATGACATCCACCTTGGCTCTATCCACTTCGATTCCTTTAGATGAGATTTTATGGCCGAGCACAATACCTTCGTCCACCATAAAATAGCACTTCTCCCAATTTAGTACTAGGTCGAATTCTTCGCATCGTAATAACACCTTCTCCAAATTATCGAGATAATTTTCGAAGTTATCTCTGAAACTATGAAATCGTCCATGAAGATTTCAAGGAAATCTTCCACCATGTCGAAGAAGATTGTCATCATGCATCGTTGAAAGGTTGTCGGGGCATTGCATATTCCGAATGACATCCTTCAAAATGCATATGTACCATATGGGCATGTGAAAGTGGTCTTTTCCTGATCATCTGGTGCTATGGCGATCTGGTTATAACCTGAGTAACCATCAAGAAAACAATAAAATGATTTACGTGGAAGACGGTCAAGCATTTGGTCAATAAAGGGTAAAGGAAAATGATCTTTCCTAGTAGTTTTATTTAACTTACGTTAATCCATACAAACCCTCAAACCAGTCATAGTCCTAGTTGGAATTAGTTTGTTTCTTTCGTTACTTACCACTGTTATACCTCTCTTTTTCGGTGCACATTGTACCGAACTTACCCATGTACTGTCAGATATAGGATATATGATATCGGCGTCAAGCCATTTGATGATTTCTTTCATCACAACCTCCTTCATGACGGGGTTAAGTCTCTTTTGTGACTCAATTCATGGTTTATGATCATCCTCCAATAGGATTTTGTGCATACATACCGCCGGGCAAATTCCTTTCAAGTCTGCAATTGTCCAACCTATTACTTTTTTGTGCAGCTTCAACATGTCAATCAACCTCTTTTTCTGTTCAGGCTGCAACTTAGAAGAAATTATCATGGGCAAAGTGTTATCGTTTCCCAAATAAGCATATTTTAATTGCCCTGGCAATGGTTTCAATTCGAGTATCGGTGGTTGCTCAATAGAAGGTTTTCTGAGTTTACCTTCCTTACCTGAGTAATCCAATGGTTCAAAATACTTACCTGGTCGACTCACTATCCAATTCGCTTCATCTTGATCTTCATCGATCAGTTCCTCTGGGTTTTATGGTTTGGCAATGCAATTGCCGGGGTAATTCTCTTCCATGTCAAAATTGAATTCAGTGGTGGCTTGAATGACTTGGCATTCTTTTGGATCGTCAGCATGCTTAAGGGTTTGGAAGACATTAAGCTTGACTTGCTGGTCATTTACCCTCATGGTGAGCTATCCTTTCTCGACATCGATCAAGGTTCTTCTCGTTAATAAAAACGGCCTCCCAATAATAATGGGTGCGAACTCATTAGCTTCACAATCCAAAACAATGAAATCAGCGGGAAAAATAAATTTATCAACTCTTACGAGAATATCTTCAATTTTTCCCTCTGGATGCACATAGGATCTGTCTGCAAGCTGTAGCATCACTATTGTTGGCCTTGCCTTCCCTATTCCCAATCTCTGGAAAACAAATTATAGCATGAGGTTTATGCTTGCTTCAAGATCAGACAAGGCCTTCCCGATGTAGTGATTTTCGATAGCACATGGTATAGTGAAACTGTCGGGATCCTTGAGTTTAGGTGGCATGCGGTTGTGCAACATGGCCATGCATCCTTCTGTCATGGCCATTGTTTCAAACTCACCTAACCTTGTTCGCTTAGAGACAATATATTTAAGGAACTTAGCATAGTTCGACATTTGCTCTATTTCCTCTACCAATGGCAAATTGATGTGAACTTAAAGATGTCAAGGAATTTCGTGAACTGATATTCTTGCCTCTGCCATTTCAATCTTTGTGGGAATGGTGGTGGAATTTGGATCTCTTCTTTCTTCTTTTCTGATTTAGGATTTTTATCGTAAATTGCCTGGGCATTGGGAATTACTGGGGCAATTAGAATTGCTTGGGCATCAAATTTTGCCTGGGAAATTGCTGATTCATCAATTTTGGTGTCTTTTTGGATAGGAGATCGTTCTTCTGGTTGAGTGTTCTCCATTGGATGAGCTTGGTCTTCCTTAAGCTGTCGGCCACTCCGAGTGATGATTACCTTACACTGCTCATGGCCTACTCCTTTTGCGACCTCAGTATCGCTAGGTAAGCCGCCTAAGGGTCTTGTATTGAAGTTCTGAGCGAATTGCCTGACTTGTGTTTCCAAGGATTTCAAGGCTGCCTCCTGATTTTGCAATCTCATCTCAGTCCTGTTAATGAAAGTGTCAGTCCTTTTCATGAAACTACTATTATCAACCATATAAGATTCAATTTTTAACATAAAAGCATTGAGAGAGTTTTCCAAAGAACTAGATGGTGTCGATTGTTGCTGCAGCATCTGTTGTCGTGGCATGTTCTACTAGAATCCCGATGCTTGTGTACTCTGACTGTTCTGATTAATGACGTTGTTTGGGCTGCTCCATGAAAAATTAGGGTGCTTCCTCCAGGCTAGATTGTATGTGTTGGACATCACATTTCTGTTCCGATTGTGGTTTCCAATGTAAAAACTAGATTTTGGGTTCCGTGGACACTCAGAAGAATTATGGTTACCGTTACATAAATCACAAATTGAATCTACTACCTTGATCTCTTGTCTGTTGCTTGGTCATTGCATATTCTTAACCAAATTGGTTAGAGTGGCCAATTGTGCGAAAATGGATCCTGATGAATCAAGCTCATTTATCGTGGCGTTTCGTCTGACTATTCCTCTTCGGGTAGTTGGGAACTGATAGTCGTTCTTGGCAAGATGGTTCAAAATCTCTATCGCTTTCTCAGGTGACTTGTCAAGAAGTATGCCATTTGCCAAGGCATCTAGCATCATCCTTGTCGGCGTATTCACTGAGTTGTAAAACATTATCACTTATGTCCATACTGGGAATTCGTTCATAGGACATTTGTGTAAAAGCTCTATGTATCGCTCCCAATCATCGTACATGGATTCATCAACTACCTGCCAAAAAGATGTAATATCATTACACAATTTATCAGTCGCATTTGTAGAACTAAATCTAGCAATGAAATCATGACATAAACCTGTCCAAGATCCTATAGATCCGGATCAAATACTATTTAACCACGTCTTTGCCCTATCCCTCAGTAAATAGGGAAATAATTTCAGCCTTAGGATATCCTCATGAACTCCTTGTAGTTTGAATGAATTGCAAATCTCCAGGAATGATTTGAGATGTTGTCTGGCATCTTCAGTGGCCGATTCGCCAAATTGACCAATTGTATTGATCATGTTGTACATCACATGTTTTAATTCAAAGTGAGCGGCTTCTATTTTAGGTGTGACAATTCCTAGATTGAGACCGTTTAGATCCTCCTTTAGGTAATCTCGGATTGATCTATTCCTGACACGAACTGGTTGTTCGATTTGAGCTCTTCCTCCTCTTGTTGCGATATTCTAATTTCCGTCGGCATTCAGATTGCCGACTTGATTAATAGGTTGTTCTACCATTACTGCTCGTTGTTCTCGTCTTCTTCTATGAAGAACTCGTTCTATCTTAGGTTCAAATGGGTATTCTTGTGTTGTTGGTCTCGCCCTGGTCATGCACAGATGCAAAACCAAAGAATGTTAGCCCCTTGAAATCGATTAACAAAAATAAAAAGAAACAAAGGTGCAAGAAATAAAAATCAAAGTCGCTATTGCCAATCCCCGGCAACGGTGCAAAAAACTTGTTGCGTGTTTTAAGTGTTTCGCAATTGGTGCAAGTATACACGTTACAAGTTATAGTATAGAATAGATATCGTCTCCACAGGGATTGGTGCAACTTCTGGATTCTAACTTCTTGTACTTAAAAGAAAATTAATTGGTGGTGATAATAGGAATTGAATTAACAAGTAAAATAAAAGAGCAAGTAAACAAAGGAGATGTTGATTGAATGAGAGAGTAGGTCAGGTTATCGTGAGTTGTGGTGTGATGATTGAATGGACCGTCGTGGTAATTGATTGCAAGAGTAACTCAATCATCTTAACAATTAGCATTAGTCAAAGTGCCTGGGCAATTGTAATTGCCTGGGCAACTGGGAATGGTGCGATTGCCTGGGCAACTTCCTTCAAAGTTCGGCGAAGCATTCTCCAATGGCTTCTCGTTATCCCTTACTCAAAACATTGTTAATTGTGCATGCCTTGGCGATACATCCTAACGTTAACCATGGGTGGACAACAACCGATCTTGTGCTTCTCTTAGCCATTGAAATCCGATCCTTATCTCTATGGTGGATTAACCTTTACCAACGATTTGTTTGATGAAAACCATGTTCATTCGTTTCTTGAATCTAACTCTCCCAAGTATAGATAAATAGATAACTCTCGAGATCCTCTCCCAATTCACTCGAAATCAAAAATAAGAATCAAGATTGAACAAACCTTGAATTTAAATTGCAAACAAAAACCTAAACAACCCAATCATTTATAACACCACAAACCCAAATTACCCTAGCCAATGAATCTAGTTCATGGCTGGGTGAAAAGAAATCACAAAGAAAATAAATTAAGACATCAAAGAGAAAAAAAAATTCTAAACTCTTCAAAACTCTTCACGCCCAACTCCTCTCCTCTATAATCTGATTTCTCTCCTCTCTTCCTCTTGTGTTGATACAATCAGTCTTAAATAGGCGAGGAAAGCTCAATGAGTCTTTAAGGAGATTTGGTTTATTCCCTTTTTTAGGAAATATTCTAGGCTTTATTTCCTTATCTAAAGATATGGAAATAATTCAGGATTTATTCCCTTGTCTAAAGATAAGGAAATAATTCAAACTTCATTTCCCATCCTTATTTGCACATCATCCCATTTAATAGGGAATAAATCATGATTAATGACGTCAAGATTCTCTCATCTTCATCTTCAACCGCTAGTAAATTGATTTTGGGCTTTATCTTATGCGATATTGATGAATCTTGAAAAATTCTGCATTTATTTCCGACTTGCCTTGGCAACCGCTCAGCAATCAGTACGGTAACTCCTTCAGAAATGACCTCTACTTGCCACGGCAATCCAGTCCTGCACAAAATAAAGCACACCAACAGCGAATTTTCCACAAAAAACAACCAAATGCAATACCAAGCTTATTAACTAAGGAAACTAGGAAAATATGCATGAATGCTATCAGTGCAACTAAAATGAGCCTA
Source organism: Hibiscus mutabilis (assembly GCA_019671005.1). NCBI lineage: Eukaryota > Viridiplantae > Streptophyta > Magnoliopsida > Malvales > Malvaceae > Hibiscus > Hibiscus mutabilis. Next base: position 22,087,281 of record CM033737.1, read on the forward strand.
AGTTTAACAATAATATGAGTAAAAAGGGTAAGAAAAACAATACTTTTACATACTTATTACCGTACACCGAGTACGAGTCGGACATGTTATGACTTCTTTAATAAAAAATCGGGGTAATTTAAAATTTTTAGAAAAACTTCTCAATGGTCACCCATCCTAAAGTTGCTCTAGCCCAAGCACGCTTAACTTTATTTAAAACTGACATAAATTATTTATTCGAGTTCAAATCATAAATCAATTATCTTACCTTGCAATTCATTACCTGAGATTATTCTTAGCTTTGAATCTTTCCAGAAACCCCAAATTATCATGAAACCATAACGAACTTTAAAGGCCAATCACAACTTAAATAGGTTTAGCAAGTATACATGCCACTATAATAATCAAACCTCAATTAGGATGTCATTATTGTGATTACCTATTGAGCTTTCCCATATTGATGCAATGCTCTTCTCACTCTCATCTTGATTTACCTACGTAGGCACAATCAAACACACGCTAAGTATGAACTTAGTGAGGCAATAAAGGAAGTAACAACAATAATTTAAACTTTATTCGACTTCATGCCTATGTTTATATAACATGATATATATGCCAAAGCATCAACTTTCACATTGCATTAGTAATGATTTACTATATGCTAATGTCATAAGACTTTCATGCTTGTTTATTTGTCATAATATGCCTTATATGAATAAATGCATCATGATCTCCAGACATGTAAATCCATCATGATATTCATATATCACCATGATATAAATCACATATAAATTTCTTACCAATATACTTGCCATTTATTCCAAAAGCTCAAGCTTATTCACCTATTTATCATTTATTAACCAATAAACTATAGAAATATAAGCCTATAAGGACCCTGAGTACGCGAGTCAAAATCGTACATAAGGTTGTGCTAACCATCCACGCGTAAGGCCGTGCTAACCATCCGCACATACAGCCATGCTAACCATATACACTAAGTGTCCTTTATCTACAATACAGTGCTAAACCAAGTATACAAAGTGCTGCTGGACTCTATGGCATGCCAACTATGCCTTATCCCTCAATGACTTACTTAGGCATATTTTCCATATTTATTTCATCCATGGCAATGTATATCAACATAATTTAACATTGGGCAGTTCATACCCGAAATAACATTCATAATATAACATCATCTATAACTAGTTATCTATGCATTTATGTTCAACCTTTGACATATTTAAAACATGTCAATATATGATCAATGACATAAGTATCATGCCCATATGTAAATAAGGTAGACTCATCGCAAGTCTTCCTAATGATGTATAAAACATCCATATATCATGTTATGTATGCATTGCACTCAACTTGGCCACTTAACACGATGCCTCATTAAATCATAGATCGATCTTTTCTTTCATAGGACCTCGAACCTTCTTTGATTCGGACTTGACTTTATTAATCACATGAATAAAACAAAATAGTTGTTAGATTCAAATCTAACATTAACTTAAACATGTCGTCTAATATAATCATTCGAATATAAAATTTCCAAATATTTTTCCTTTCTTCCTTGTACTGTTCAAAACTCATTATTGTCCCTAGTGACCAATTTGAACTTCCAATAATTCTTCCGAGCTTGCTAACTAACATTTAAAAAATGTTTCGAATTCCATTTTCAGACAGCTTGCGCTACCTTTAAAGATTTACTTATACAGGGCAGAATACATACTGGATCTTAATTTCCTTTATACTGGAAAAACTAGATTCGACAAAAATTCCAACGATATAAGCCGCATAAATTAATAAAATCTACAAAAATTATGAAAATTATTTACATTCACGTCACAGAGTTGTCTAGGCATAAACTGTTCTGTAATTTTTCTGACCTTCATTCGATTAAAAAATCATATCTTTTAACTCGTAACTCGAATCAGTCTCGTAAATCATATCTTTGGTAAACATAATGTAGCTCGCTCGGTTCGGTCATGTGACTAGGTCTGGTCGAGGGGGTTACATTTGGTGGTATCAAGGATAGGTTTGCGATAGTTGGGAGTTGGTTTGATTGTTGTGATGTTATTGTGAACTGTTATCTGATATTTAATATGTACGGTGATTGCAATATGCACGGTGATTGCTTTATGCCATGTTGGGGGGGAAATTTGGGAAACTCGTTGCCTTATTATTATAGTCTGAAATGTTATGATTTTAAAATTGAAATCTTGGATCCTTGCTTGAAGCTGGCCTAATTGTTTTGTATTTGAATGATTATCATGCCTTAGATATATTGTTAGCACGATGGGACCGAGGAAAGAGTTGCGATCTGGTATGATTGTTGTTGCCTCTGGGTAGGTGATTGAGGAGAATGTTATACCTCTTGGAGGGTTACCACCACCCCACCTAATCTATCTGAGGTAGTGGAGCAAGTACCACCTGCGCCAGCTGGGCTAGGGATGGGTGATATGGCGTTGTTGATTCAAGCCATGATCGGTGCTTTTTAGGAAACAGTTGTAGGTGTTCATGTACCGACACCACCAGTGGTTGGGCAGGATTTGCCGTTAGAGAGCCTTCACAGTTTGGGCGGAGTTGAGTTATGAGGTTTGTCACCTAAGGCTTCTGAGGGATGGTTGGCCAGTACTAAGAGGATATAGGGCTAGATGGGCTGTTCTGATGCCCGTAAGCTGGGTTGTGCTGTGTCCCTATTACAGGGTGATGCATATACATGGTGGACTGCCACGATATCCGGTATGGAGAATGATGATGTAACATGGGAGTTCTTTTGTGGTGCTTTCCAGAAGAAGTACTTGAGAGTCCGATATTAGGACGATAGGAAGCGTGAGTTCATGGCTTTGGCACAGGGCAGTATGTCTGTTGTTGAGTACGAGGTACAATTCGTGAGGTTGAGCCAATAAGAACCTGAGTTAGCTCTTGACGAGCGTATGAGATGTGATTGATTCCGCTACGAGCTTGTGCATGAGGCTAAGATATACATGCTTGCTGCTAATTACACGGATTTCAATGTGTTGGTTTCGCGAGCTAAGGATGTTGAACAGAATCTGGGTATGGCTTTTGGATCTCGAGGCTTTAGCTCTGGTAAGAGAGCAGCTGATTCTAGTAGTGGCGGTGGTCAGGCTATGAGACACCGTGGTCGGAGGTTTCATCTGGAGCTGAGGCATGGCGATGGTGTTGTTGGACGTGGAGTCTAGGAGCAAGGTGCGCAGGTTAGAGCTCCGTTTAATACCTATTGGGTCTGTGGATCCCGAGATTATTTGAGGCGAGATTGTCTATGTTTGGCCAGGTAGGGTCAGGCACCTGGACTATTGTGGTGAATGCTTGTTGGAGTTGTGGGTCTGGTGAGCATCTGAGACGTGATTTTCCTTTGTTGGCTAGAGGTGGGCAGGGTGCTGCACCTGTTGTTGCTCTACATAGAGGTCGAGGTCGTATTCATGGATTGTTTCAGTGTAGAGATGGTGGGCAAAGGACTGTGGCTCATACTATTACTATCCAGCCTGAGAGAGGTGGACCGACTAGGGTGTATGCACACTGAGAGGGTCGCAATGACATCGATATGATTGTAGGTACTTTTACCTTACAGTCTTTGTCGTTATATTCGTTGGTTGATTTTGGTTCTACCCATTCATACATCTTGAGTAAGCATGCACAATTGCTTGATATATCTGTTGAAATTCTTAATGTGGGTGTTAGAGTGACTAGTTCTCTTTGGGAGCCGGTCGTTGTTAGGAGGTTGTATCGTAGGTGTCTGTTGATGGTTTAGGGACATGAGTTTGTCATGGGCTTGATAGAGTTGCCATTTCATGGTTTTGATGTGATTTTAGGTATGGATTAGTTAACGAATTATAGAGCGGTAGTGGATTTTGAGACCAAACAGATATCCTTAAGTTTGTCGAATGATTTTAAGGTAGTAGTTGTTGGTGAGAATGCTACGTTCATGTCTAATGCTGTTTCGGCTTTAGAAGCAAGTTGAATGTTGGATTCTAGATGTCAGTCTTTCTTGGCCTACGTTATGAATCATGGTTCAAAGGAGTTGAGAATGCGGGATATTCGCACTGTTTGTGAGTTTTCAAGTTTTTTGGGAAGAGTTGCTGGGATTGCCACCAAACCGTGAGGTTGAGTTTGGCATCGAGGTCTTTGCGGATACAGAACTTGTATCTATTACTCCGTATCATATGGCTCCGAAGGAGGTGAAGTCGTAATTGTAGGAGTTTCTTGACCAAGGCTTTATTAGACCTAGTATTTCACTGTAGGGTGCACCGGTGTTGTTTGTAAAGAAAAAGGATGGTACATTGCGGATGTGTATAGACTATCGGCAACTGAACAAGTTGACGATAAAGAAAAAGTATCCCTTTCCACGGATTGATGATCTGTTTGATCAGTTCAGGGCTACCTCGGTGTTTTTTAAGATAGATTTGAGGTCTGGGTACTACCAGTTGAAGGTGAAGGATGTGGATGTGCCCAAGATAGCTTTTCGTATGAGGTACGGGCATTATGAGTTTTTGGTGATGCTATTTGGTTTGACAAATGCACCAGCTTCTTTCATGGACATGATGAACCGTGTGTTCTATGAGTTTTTGGACCAGTTTATGGTTATGTTTATCGACGATATCCTTGTGTACTCTCGTACTGAGGAGGATCATGATAGACATTTATGGATTGTGCTTCGGACGTTGTTGGCTAATCAGCTGTATGCCAAGTTAAGCAAATATGAGTTTTGCCTTAGGGAGGTTGTTTTACTTGGGCATGTTGTATTGGTCGAGAGAATTCATGTTGATCCGCACAAGGTTGAGACTATGATGAGTTGGAAGGTGCCTAAGTCAGTGACAAAAGTTAGGAGTTTCCTTAGGTTGGCCGGTTATTATAGTAGGTTTGTGGAAGGGTTCACTAGTTTGGCGGCTCCTTTAACCAATTTGTTGAAAAAAAATGTTCAGTTTGAGTGAACGGAGGATAGACAACAAGCTTTTGAAAGGTTGAATAAAGCTTTGACACAAGCTGCAGTCTTGGTTCAACCTGAATCGGGAAAGGAGTTCGTAGTTTATAGTGATGCGTCTTATGTTGGGCTTGGTTGGGTGTTGATGGAAGAAGGTAAGGTAGTTGCATATGCATCTAGGCAGTTGAAGGTGCATGAACGTAATTACCTTACTCATGATCTTGATCTTGCCGCAATTGTGTTTGCCTTAAAAATCTAGAGGCATTACCTTTATGGCGAGAAATGTGTGGTTTTTACGGATCAGAAAAGTCTGAAGTATTTGATGTCCCAAAAGGAGCTGAATCTTAGGCAACGAAGGTGGTTAGAGTTGCTTAAAGATTATGATCTAACCATTGAGTATCATCCGGGTAAAGCTAATGTTGTAGCGGATGCTTTGAGAGCTATGTTCGCTCGGTTAAGTTTGACGAGTGACGGTGGATTGTTGGCTGAGTTGCAAGTGAAACTGTCCTTGTCGCAGTTGATCAAGGAGAGGCAAGTGCATGATGAGAGTTTGGTGCCGCATATGAAGGATATCATGGATGGGAATCCTACGGATTTTCATTTCAATGATGACGGGGTGTTGTGTTTTAAAGGTTGAATTGTGGTGTCTAAGGATGATGAGATGAGGCATACCATTCTGACCGAAGCGCATGCTAGTCCTTTTGCTATGCATCCCGGTAGTACTAAGATGTATCATGGGTTGAGGGAAGAGTGCTATTGGGTTAGGATGAAGAAAGATGTGGTTGATTTTGTTTCTCGATGCATGGTATGTTAGCGGGTGAAGGCTGAACATCAGTTTCCTTCTGGTTGTTGCAACCGTTGAGGATACCAGAATGGAAGTGGGAAAGAATCACCATGGATGTTGTGCCTGGGCTGCCTTTGATGCCAACCAAAAAGGATTCCATTTTGGTGATTGTTGATCGGTTTACAAAGTGTGCAATTTTTGTGCCAGTGCATACTACGTATACCTTAGACAGGTTAGTCGATCTGTACATCTCCGAGATTGTGTTTTTGCATAGGGTGCCTAAATCCATAGTTTCGGATAGAGATCTGCGTTTCACAGCAGGGATTTGGATGTGCTTGCATCGTACTCTGGGAACTAGTCTAAATTTCAGCACTTCGTATCATTCTTAGACGGATGGTCAATCGGAGACGTGATTCAGGTTCTCGAGGATATGTTAAGATGTTGTATTATTGAGTTCCATGGAACATGGGAGAAGCAATTGCCATTGGTGGAGTTTTCTTATAATAACAGTTACCAGGCTAGCATATAGATGGCACCGTATGAGGCATTGTATGGAAGGAGGTTCCGTACGCCTATATACTGGACTGAAGTTGGGGAGAAGCACCTTTCTTTGCCTGATGTATTGAAGGGCACAAATGAGAAAGTTAAGTTGATATGAAAGAGCTTGAAAGCGGCTTCGGGTCGTCAGAAATCCTACGCAGATTTGAGGCGTAGGGATATATAGTATGTTGTTGGTGACCGAGTGTTTTTTAAGGTATCGCCTTGGAAGAAGGTGATGCAGTTTGGGCGAAAAGGAAACTTAGCTCGGGGTTTATTGGACCATACGAGGTTGTTGAGCGTGTGGGTCCTGTTACTTATCGTTTGAGGTTACCTCCTGAATTGGAGAGGATTCATGATGTGTTTCATGTTTCGATGTTGCGAAGGTATCGGTCGGATCCCTCGCACGTTATGCAATGGAGGATATTAAGTTGTGACCAGACCTATCTTATGATGAAGAACTAGTAGAGGTTCTTGATACCAGCAGTAAGGTTTTGCGTGGCAAGACGGTCGAGCTTGCTAAGGTGTTGTGGAGGCACCGCGGTGTTGAGGAGGTTACATGGGAACGCGAGTCGGATATGTTGGAACAGTTTTCGCACCTGTTTCCTCCAAGTAAAATTTTGAGGATGAAATTTCTTAAGTGGGGGAGAGTTGTAACGCCCCAATTTTGGGCCTAGCAGTTTTGTGGCTTGTTAGACGGTCCAGTGGACCGGGTTAGAGATTCGAGTCAGATTCGGGACCGTATATTTTTCGGTAAGATAAAAATGAGGAAAAATGACTAAAAATCATATTTTAATATGTGATTATTATTGGTGAAAACAATATTGGAAAATGGGTTTTGGAAATGTGACATTTTGGTTAGTGACCAAAATGCAATTTTTGAAAACTATTTTTAAAATGACTAAAGTGAAAAGGGTCAAATTTTTAGAATCCTTAAGGAGCTATTTTACCAAGTTTTTTCTAGTGATTTCTCCCTTCAATTAAATCATTTTGACATGTGTTTTAAAATTTGATTAAAAGAGAATTGGTTATTAAAGTTAGTTTTTTGCTTTTAAAGAAAATTTACGTAACTTTTTCTCTCAACTTCTTTTCTATCAAACACTCAGAATTTCATCAAAATCCAGAGGTGAGAGATCCTTTTTACTCAGGTTATTGATTTAAACTTGATTCTTTAACTTTGTTTTACAAAATCTCATTGAAATCTTATGTTTTTTTAGCTTTAAACAAGCCAATTGAGGGAGAAATCACACAATAGGGGTAAGGTCCGTGATCTCCTCTATTGAATGGTTCTTTATTGATATTCCCAAGTCTTTGATCCTTGATTTATGGTTTATAATCTGATTTGATGTTTTTATGTTAAATTAATTGATTTATTTGGGTGAAATTGATGAAATAGAGAAAAATTCGAATTGAATCTGATTTCAAGTATTATGGATTGAGTTTAAACACATTTTGGATATATAATAATGTTGATAAGTTGATTTTGTCAATGGAATCTCGAAACTCTTGAATCTCTAATTGTTTAGGTTACTAGAAGTGTGTTTTTGTGGAGTTGTGGTGGCTGTGTGGTTGCTGGAAGTATTTGGATGTGTTAATTCTGTTTTTTAGTGTTAATTGATGATTATGGAAGTGTTAGATTGTTAGTCGTGGTTGGTTTCTATTTGGAAAGGATTAGATGATGATTTCAGTTGTTGTAGTTGGGTAATTTTGAGAGGATTGTGGAAGTCCATGAGGATTTGTTGTTGCAATGTTTTAAATGCATGGAGATGCATTAATCCTCTGTTGTAATGTGGTTAAACCAGGGGAGATTGATCTGAAAGTGATCGGTGGAGCTTTGGAGGCTTTGGACGCTTGATTCGCGTCGACGAATTGAGGTTTTGCGTATCAGTGACTGAGAATATGGATTCCAGCTTTGGAATGATTTAAAGGTGGTTTATGGGAGTTTAAACTAAGCTTGAAACACTGGTTGAAACTCAGAAGTAAGTAAAATGTGGTTTTCTCTCTCGGTCGTGCTAGTGTAAAATGGTTTCATGCACTTGTTTTGAATTACATGTTACCTACTGTTTAAGCATGTTTTAAAGTACGTGTTATATTGTTTTTAAGCATGAGATGCTGAAGGATGCACATGGTAAGTGTCCTTGTAAGTATATGGTTTATACTTGTGGTTTAAAGCATGGTAGTTGCTTTGGAAAATGGTTTGGTTTAATGCTTGTTAAAAACAACGAGGTAAATGTTAAAGGGATAATTATATTGGCAAGTGATGTGGTTTAAAAATTGTTATCAGATATAGTTGGCCGGCAATAGGATTGATAGTGCACTATAATAAGTCGCCTTGGATGTTGAGGGGTTTAGATCCGTGTACCGAAAACTACATCCAAGTACCCTAACCGTAGAGGGGTTTCATAGTACCGTATACTCCTGTTAGTGGATTAAGCATCTAACTGAGGTAAGGGGTTGGTGTCCCCGTGGGTTGAATGTGTACCCGGTTGTTTATGTACCGCAATTGTGATTGTATCGCTATTTTCCAATTGAGATGGCTTGAAGTGTTGGGTAAACACTTGTTGAATCCGTGTATCCGATGAACTCTTTTGGTAAATTAACTTGGTTAATGATTACTTGTGAGCCAATATAATTGTTGACGTATCATTGGAAAGTTTGTGTCGTGTAATGTGATTTGTACATGTTTACTCTTTAAGCTTTCCATATGGTTGTTATGCATGGGAAGGCATAAATCGAGGTTGAGCAATGGGACTTGCTGTTGGTTAATGATACATGTTGCATATGGTTTAATATGCTAGTTTTAAAGATGTTAAGTGCATGTTTTAAAGGCATGATAATGTTTTAAAGGATGTTTGAAATGACTTTTAATGTAATGTTGAGAAATGGTTTCAATGCATTGATGGTGTGTTGTTTTTGATCACTTCTCACTAAGCCTAGTGTGCTTACGCTCTCTTTGTCCATCAATGCAGAGAATTACAAGCTTGGAAGGCAGCGGGAAGCAAGTGATCAGAACAAGACTTGGTAACCAAAGTATGTTTGAATTAGACTGTAAGAAATATGGGCAATGGGGGTTTCTGTTATTTGGGAGATGTTTTGTTGAACTCCCTATTTGAGCAAGTTTGTTTTGTTGCTCTTGGGTTGTAATTGGCCTTTATGGTTTGATTTTGGTGATGGTTTGAAGTTTCATGATTTACTTGGTTGGTTAACTAGGTTGCATGCCTATAGATTTACATTTGATGCAAAATGCCATGGATCGATGTTGAATCTGTGATGTAATGTTGTGGTTGGATTTTAGGTTATGTTGGTTGTATGTTAGGGGCATGTTAGAATGTTTTGGTAAGGTTGAAAACATGTTAAACCAGCTAAAAATGACGTTACAGTCCCAGGAGTACCGATACGCGGGGGACCATATCGGCACGACTAGAAGAATTTAGGCACTTAGAATCGGTACAGGTATGTGCGTACCAGTACAGATAAGCCATTTAAGCTTGGCGTACCGGTACGGGAACTCGTTACTGGAAAGTTGCTTTTTGGGAAAAACCCGTGTACTGAAACAGTGAAGGCTCGTACCTGTACTGTATTAACATTTTGCAAGCTAACGTGGTGTACCGGTACGGAACACAGTGTACCGGATGCCGTTAATTATGTTAATTTCATGGATAGGAAGTTTTGTATCCTTGCGTTTTGGTCCCTGAATTTTGTGGTTGCAATTGAACAAGATCGGATGATCGTTTTGATCTGAATTTTGATGTGTAATCATGTAACCTATCTAATGAAAGGATGGTAACTTAAAAGTGGGCTAAGTCCTCGTAATTTCTAGAAACTGTAATTTGGTCCTTCAATTGCTATTGTATTAAATTGGTTGTCAATTTGATGCCCGATTTAGTTGAGGTATCACTTGTTGCCAGCATGAACATGTAAGGATTTAATTATGCATCTAGACAAGATAAAAAGAAAAAATGGCCGTGTTTTGGGTTGTATCTTCACGGTTTACTTTGGTAAACATAATGTAGCTCACTCGGTTTGGTCTTGCGACTAGGCCGGGTTGAGGGGTTACAATGGGTTTCTCGAACTCATCAGGGTAACGCTTTCCTTGCCAATGCCTCAGAGATACAACTTCTTTTTAGAGCAATCGATCGAGGATGCTTGTGACATTGCCCCGTAGGATGCTTGTTCTGACAATAATTGCATATCGGATGTTGTACAGTTTATCCTGAACCTCCAGTACTCTCAACTGAAGCAGCCTTGGCAAAAGACTGAGTCATCGTCTGCGGCTTAGCAATATTCCCAAAACGAAAAGGCTAAGGATAAACATTCTGCTTCGGTCCTCGATACTTTCCTTTCTTATTAGGCTTTGGAGGACGAGAATCATCATATTTCCTCTTCTTAGATATGCTAGATCCTCTAAACCTCTGGGCTTTTTTAGCAGCTTCGGTGGCTTTGAGTCGATTCACCAGTTCCTAAAAATTTTGATTCCTAATGCTGTGAACATAGGACGCAACTCATCACTGAGTCTAGCAATAAACATTCTGCACTTGTCTTATTCCTTCTTGATGAATTCAGCTCCGTTTCGGCAGTACTTGCAGAAGTCATGGATGTACTGCTTCATAGGTCGTCCACCTTGCTTATGATGGAGGAAGGTGTTGCGCCTCTCCAAAAGATAGTACTCCCTGATGTATCTATTACAGAATTCTTGAAGAAATAAGTCCCAATTTATAGCTCCTTCCGGTGCCATGAGAGTAGTCGTCTGCCACCACTAAAGTGCCTCATCGGCCAACAATGCGAGGGCGCCTTCCAGCTTGTGTTTGTCCAAGCATTGAAGCTGTTTGTTCAGGATTCGCAGTGTGCTATCCAATCATTATTCAGCGACCTCAGGGTTGTCATCATCCTGACCAGTGAAGGTGTAAGCCCGTAGCTAAGATAGCTTGTCAATAGGGACTCGCACGTACTAGATGCCCAATGTAGCAGGTTGCACAACCAGCTCAGCTCTTATTGATAACATAAATTGCTTGAACATGTCAGCCATGTTCTGATAACATTCAGTCTGAGAAGCCATTGCCTCTGGCTCAAGGTTTTGTTCTGGAGGGTCCTGCTGCGGTAGAGTATCTCCACCTCTAACTTCCTCACTGTGGGTAGAGGATCCGGTGCCATGCTCATCTATATGAGCTTCAACAGAGTCAAACATCTATAAGAAAAAAGATCGGACTAGTCGGGAAGTCATATATACACAATAAATAACTCCTAGGTGGCAAAGTAACACAATAACAATGTAATAGACTTTTGTTTAGTCCTAGAATCGACTAAACTCTAGCTCTGATACCACAAATGTAACACCCCTTCCCACCCTAGTAGAGAACTGGGTTAGAAGGCATTACCGGAAAACAATACAGTGATCGGTGTGACGATTATTAATCAATATCCGCAAATTTAACATTATCATGCTTATCAAATAATACAAACAAATCCAATTAATCTGATATGAGTTGTGATTATCCAATTAGGGCCAATTTTAAATTTTTACAATTTCTATGGACTAATCTATAATTCCAGTAAATTATGAGTCCTTCAGAAATTAAGCTTTCTACAATGAAGTTTAATCATTAAACAACATGTTTGTAAATTTTTATACAAACTAGAGTTCATTTACTTGCCCAATTAAACCATACAATATTTAGTGACCGTTTTACAAATTTCCAGAATTATTACCTAACTTACCAGAAACCGTACCGATACTCGAGAAGCTGTATCGTTACGCCTATGTCCAGACCATTAAGGTTGTTACAAAATATTAAGCTCGTATCGAAATAGCGACCACCCGTATTGATACGCAATACATTTATTAATCCTTAAAAATTCAATGAGCAGGGTTCGTATCGGTATGGGTTAACCAGGGTTGATCGTTTCGATACACCCTAAGGACCGTATTGATGCAATTATTTTCCCAGATTCCAGTGTTGGCTTTTCGTATCGATACGCCCTTTGACATACCGATGCGCTAAGTTGATCGTGGTTGACTATGTCCAAATATGCATATCTATATCGATACAGCATCACCCGTATCGATACGCCCTGCACTAAAATGACAGATTTGCTCTGGTTTTAATTCAATTTAACCTACCAAACAATGTCCAAATGCAATGAAATTTTACCAGCAAGTTATTAATACACATTTCTATCAGCATGCAAATATCAAAGCCATTTGAATCCATTTTCTATGTTTTCACCTTTTTAGACCATTTTAAGCATTCTTATAGCATGCTTGGCGTACACACAACAAAATACATAAAAGTGAATATTGCAACTACTATGGCACCACTCTAGGAGTATGTAAGGGAAGTATACATTACTTTAACCCTTGCAAACTTGCCAAAATCCTCGATAAGGTTGTCCGATCTCTCGACCACTTTGCATAACCTGAAAATGCATGAAGATGAAATGCATTAGGCATAATTGGCCTAGTGAGGTAGTCATAAACAATGTCAATAATCAATATGCATTCAATTTCATGCTTCATCAATAGTATAATGGCAATATAACAATGTTCAATATCAATGTAACATTAACCAATAACTACATTCCAATGTTCAATATCAATAATTCATTTAGTTCATTTATAGCCCTTGGATTGATAAAGATAGTGCATACGCAGATTCCTACGCCTTGCCAAAATCAATAATGGTCTAGTCCTCCGCCTCGCCAAATGACCAACACAACATCCCTCTGCCTTGCCAATATAAGAGCCGTAGCCTAAGGACCGTAGTCCACCTGTACCAATGAGATAATAAATCCTATGGCATGCCAACTGTATCCAACGTCCACTCGAATCTAAGGTCCAGTGATTTAGGCCAATATTCATTACATTAACATTATCAATAGTTTAAATGATTCAATAGCAATAATTTGACCCTTAGGTCCATTTCAATGATTCGGTGACAATATCAATAAGTTCAATAATTCGATGACAATGATCAATATCGATGACAACATTTCATTACTTAATGTCCGATGGTCAATGATGACAATGGTCTTTCCAATGCTATGCCAATGTTCATATTCAATACTTAGATGTAAATGATCAATATTCAATGATTGATACTCAATGTTTCAATAATTCAATAAGGAGCTTACCGAAGCTTACCAATACACCCACCAAAGGGTTTGATGTAATGACCTTACTATCAATGTTAACAATAATATATTCAATGGACCCATAAAGTCTATTCCCCATACGTCAAACAACTCTATTAGCATAATATTCTAGAGCAACAATTAATGTCTGTTAGAGATGTTACCTGTCCGTTGGCATCGATCACAAGCCTTGGCAAAGTAATGAGCGTCGTTAAACAACATAGGACAAAAGAATCCATATTGTAACTCCTTGGAAGCGATCTTCATTCTAGCGAAGTGTTCCCCATACGGTGTTGCATGGCATAACTATAGAATGTTGTGCTGCTCATCCTCTGGCACATATCTGCAGATCACTTGGTCGGCACATTGTTTGAACAAAATCAACTCATCCTAATAATATTGTCGAACATCTTGCAAAAAATGTCTCTGGAATTACTCGCCAAATCTGGTGGTAAAATATTGCTTACTAGGTAATTGACTATGTCAGCGTACCATGGCATTGAATCGACTATAAGAAAATACTCATCGAGGAATTCATCTCTAATGGCAGTGGCTCCACCTTCCTCTAGGTTATGCTCTAATCGTGATAAATGATCAGCCACCAAGTTTTCACTCCCCTTTTTGTCTCGAATCTCGAGATTGAATTCTTGCAGCAAGAGCATTCATCAGATTAATCTGGGTTTGCATCCATCTTTGCCATGAGGTATTTCAATACCGATTGATATGTATAGACCACAACTTTGTTACCTACTCAGTAAGATCTAAACTTGTCAAATGCAAATACAGCTGCAAGAAATTCCTTCTCGATTGTGGTGTAGTTAAGTTAGGCTTCATTCAATGTCTAGCTCACATAGTAAATGGTATGAAAAACTTGCCATGCCTCTGTCCGAACACAGCTCTAACGGCATAATCGTTGGCATCACACATGAGCTCGAAAGGCTCACTCCAATCTAGTGCAACGACTATTGGGTCATTAATCAATTTGTCTTTATGTTCATGAAACGCTTATAAACAATAGTCATCAAACGCAAAAGTGGCATTTTGTTCTAAAAGCAAGTATAAAGGTTTAGAAAATTTTAAGAAATCTTTAATGAAAAAGTGATAAAAACCCGCTTGTCCTAAAAAACTTCTATTACCTTTTACACTTATAGGAGGTGGCAACTATTTGATTACCTCCACTTTGGCCTTGTCTAGTTTCAGGCATTTCTTGGTTACTTTATGACTGAGAACTATGCCTTCCTTAACCATGAAGTGGCATTTTTCCCAGTTCAAGACCAGGTTAGTCTCAATACATCTCCTCAAAACAAGCTCTAAACTCTGAAGGCATTCCTCAAATGTCTTGCCAAACACCAAGAAGTCATCCATGAAAACTTCTAAGTTGTTCCCAATCATTCCAAAAAGCAAACATCATGCAAAGTTGTCGAAGCATTACACAGTCCAAAGGACATTTTTCTAAAATCGAATGTCCCATATGGACAGGTGAATGTGGTTTTCTCTTGATCCTCCAGAGCTATGGCAATCTGATTATATCCTGAATAGTCATCTAGGAAGCAATATAATACCTTACATGCCAATTTGTCCAACATCTGATCGATGAAGGGCGGTTGGAAGTGGTCTTTCCTGGTGGCATTATTCAGCTTCATATAGTCTATGCATACTTTCTAACTGGTAATAGTTATGGAAGGAACCAACTCATCTTTGCTATTTTGAACCGCGGTCATGTTACCTTTCTTTGGCACACATTGCACCGGACTAACCCATGAGCTATCGGAATGGGATAGATTATCCTAGCATCTAGCCACTTGATAATTTATTTTTTAACTACCTCTTTCATGCTTGGGTTCTATCTTTTATGACCCTCAATTGTTTTGCCATGATATTCCTCCAATATTATTTTGTGCATGCAAATAGTTGGGCTTATTCCTCGGATATCAGCCAAGGTCCATCCCAAAAGCTTGCTTATAATTACTTAAAATATTAAGCAATCTTTCCTCCTGATCATTAGATAGATCAGCAGCAATGACACTGTCAAAGTAGAGTGTTTACCTAAGTAGGCATACTTGAGGTGGTATGACAATGGTTTCAGTTCTAATTCTGGTGGCTCCTCAATGGATGGTTTAGGCGCCTTGATTTCTCTGCCAGCCAACTCCAATGGCTCTGGCTGTCCAAAGTGATTAACAACTTTATTCTCCAAGGTCGGTCCTTCAATGACTTTACTTGTCTTATTTTCATCATCTAGCTCTCTAGCATCATCATCTCCTTCTTGGCACAGCTGTGCCACGTCCATAGTGAAAATGGACTCCATCATCTCATCATCTTGGCATTCCTCTAGTTCATCTACTTGTAATATCCCAAATTTTGGCTAGTGACCAAAATGTAAATTTTGAAAGTTTTGGGATTAAAGTATAAACTTTGGAAAAGTTTGGGGACTAAAGTGTAAATTTCCCCAATAAGTAATTTTATTCAGTATAAGAGTGAATTAGATTGAAATAAGTACCTTGATATCGGTTTTAAGAATTAAGATGCAGTAGAAGGTACCAAATTTGGATCGAATGAAATTATTAAGCGTGCTCAAGCCAGAGAACTACAAGGATGGGTGACCTTCGAGAAGGTCTCATAAAAGTGTTTCTGATCAATATTTTGGACTCATAAGAGTAAAGAATATTTGAATGGATTTACGATAAAGGATTTCAATGAGAAATTTTATTCTATGAAGATTTTTGGTAATTATCGGAATAATAGACTGAGTTACGAAAATTCAGTCTAAGTCCTTGGAAAAGGAAGTTTTATGGGTTAATAGAGTTTATTTCCCGAATATGAAAATATAGAATTCTTAGAATAAATCAATAGCTCAGAAAAGGTAAAATCGCAGTAGAAGTATTTTATGAATATCGGGAAATCGGATCAAACTGGAATTTCAGAGGCTGATCTAAAAGCCATGGAAAAGTCATAAAATACTATTTTACGAATATTTTATTATAGTTGGTTGGATTCCAACTAGACTTAGTTGAAGTTTTACAAGAATGGCAAACTAGTAAATAAAAACTAGTTGGAGGGCAAATTGGTCATTTGGCCCCAATGCCATTTTTGAAATATTTAAAAATTTATAGGGGTAATTTTGGAAAGAGAAAATGGAAGATTAAATCTTGGTCCTTGATTGATGATAAAATCAATCTCGACTATTGGATAAAAAGGGTAAAATTGTAATTTCATTATTAAATGAATTTAATATTCATTTAATAGTTATATGTGTAAAATATTGGTGAAAAGATGAACAAATTGTTCCTCTTTTCCAGCGAAAAACATGAGAGCTAGGGAAAGAAAGAGAAATTTTTTCCAAGCTCGATTCAAGCCCCGAAACTCAGTTTTCAGGTAATCTTTTCAACTGCAAAGTTGTTCTACTCTTCAAGCTCTATCTTTTGATATCAATAATTCATGGAATTCATGCTTGATTGAGGAGAATTTACATGAGAAAGAAATTAGGGTTTGTGGATCAATTGGGGCTTTTGAGATTTTATGATTCCATGATTGAATTCAAGTTGAAATCAAGTTAGTATGATGTTAAAATCATGATATTGAGTTGGGATTTAAGTTCTACATGTTTTGATTTTTATGAAGATGATTAGGGTTTATGGATTCAAGTTTAATTTAGGGTTTGTAATATTAAATTAATGATCTAGTAAGCTTGAATTGTTATTTGGAAGCAAAACCCTAAGTTAAAGGTATAGGGACCATTTTGGCAAGTTTAAAAGTTATAGGACCAAGTCTGATTTTTATGATTCTGGTGTGTATTTATGTTATTAATGATGTTAGAGACATGAAATTGAAGTTAGTATAAAAAATTTGAAGTTTATTTATGGAAGTTGTGTAGAAAACTGGATTATGACAGTGAGTTTGAAAATTCACCATAAATCTACAAAAATGACTAGATGATGAATTTTATACCGATGTAAAAATGGCTAGATGGTGGATTTCTTTAATTGTTTGGGTCACCATCTACTCCTCTATTGCCTCGATGTGCCATCTCTCAAGCTTTCTTTTTAACCACCGTAGGGTTCTTTCAATTTCTGGGTCGTATGGCCAATCTTCCACAAAAAGGCAGTTTTTGGTTATACACCAGTTAAAACAAATAAATAAAATAATAAAATTAATAGAACAAGTAAAAATCAAAACAATAAATTCCATCGCAAGTCCCCAGCAATGGCGCCAAAAACTTGTCGACTATTGCTAACGCTTGGCAAACGATTGAATATTTAGTGTAAAAGTGCAAGAAAACAATTCTCGGGTGAGTCTTATGCGTGCAAGTATACACGGTCATCAAGTAATACAAAAATAAGCTGAGTATCAAATCCACATGGATTGATTAATAACTTATTTGCAGAATGTTTACTTGTTTGTAAGAAAATAAAAGTGTTTGAAATTATTTGGATTTTTGGTTGAAAAGATAGCAAAAACAAAGTAGTGATAATGGAATCAGTCTGGCAACGAAAGTGCATTCGAATGAATGATGAGCTTTGGTAGGGGATGCCTGGATTTCACGCTACTTATGCCAACCTTTAATAATATCCTGCCTTGGTTTTATTGCCGAGCAGATTAAAAGTAGTATTGCCTCTATCGATGGCAATACCCTAAGTTAACCATGATAAAACCCTTATATATCTATAGTGAAGCTTTTCACTATTTAACTCGATTAAGTGTCAACCTTTACTCCTAGGGGGTAGACTCACTTCCGAAGTAAGTTCATCTAGTTGAACATCTTATGTCGAAGCCTCTCACCTTAGTATCTAGCAACTGATCGTTGCCCCTTAAGTCAGTTAAGATATTAAGGTGCAATAAGCACACTATGCCAATTGTTGTATGGCAAAGGATTTGAGAAAATTAAGTACTAGCATATAAAAAATAATACCAAGGCTTTTAAATTATTAAAAATGAAACATAAAAATAGCGTTAATCGAAAACATCCCTCAACCAACTGTAAAAGCTTAGTTCATGGTTGGGGGTCCATCCACAAAACATCATCGTTTATCATCATCATTTTGAAATAAAAACAAATAAAACTAAGAGAATGGGCAAAGAGGAGATCCGTCAATGCAACCCTTTGAATGCTTCAGAGCTCTCGGTCTTAGCTGGTCAAACCACGTTGCCTCTATGTTCACCATGGTGCAACCTCTCTTTGATCCCCCCAAGTGGCGGCTTGAGCTCCTTTAAATAGGCTTACGTGGAAACCCTAGGATAAGCTTTTGAGTTTGAATTTTGAATGGGCAAAGGGATAAGACACCTTATTCTCTTATCTCGATTTGAATCCTAGGGATGACATGTACAAGGTCCAACGGCTACCTTGATCGATCATCGAACATCAATGCTTTGCTAGCCGAGCTTAGCATTGTTTGGTCCATCTATGCAAACTGCTACTCGGCAATTCTCTTGCTTTCTTTCTTGCGTTCTCTACCACCGTCTCTCTGTCAGGCCTGCCTACCTATGTCCTGTACCAAAACCAGCAAAATAACCCTTCATACTCGCAATAGAATAGCTCCTAACTCCTTATACAAATACATGGATTTAACAACTAAATGCAAACATATCTACTTAAAGGCAAGCAAAAGCATTATAAAATAGCATAAAAATCAATACCTTTAGGGAGTTAACAAAGCTCTTTGTGATTTAGGGGCTAGTATCAATTTAATGCCATTATTTACTTTTCAAAAGTTAGACATTGGAGAAATAAAGCCCACTGCAGTCAAGTTATAATTGGCAGATAGATCTTTGACTCATCTAAATGGTCAAATCAAGGATGTGCTTGTTCGTGTAGACAAGCTTGTTTTCCCATCAGATTTTATTATTTTGTACTATGAGGCTGACAATGATGTCCCCATCATTCTTGTTCGTCTATTCTTAGCTACTGGAAAAGCTATTATCGATGTATCAAAAGAAAAACTTACAATACGGGTCGACAATGACCAAGTTACTTTTGGGATGTTTAATGCTGATATCAGAAGATGGACTAAAGAATGTCATCATATTGATATTCTTGACCACATAATTCAAGAAAACTTGAGTCATCATAGTATACTCATTGCTGAGGATACAATGCTGAAAATGGTTCAAGAAGATCTCTCGTATTGTGACCACATTGTTAAAGTTCTCACTACGACATTTCACCACAAGTGGCAAGTTGAATCTTTGGATCTTGTTCACCGAATAATTCCTACTTTTAAACTATCTATTAAAGAAGCTCCTACTATGGAACTCAAGCCATTGCCAGCTATTCTCAAATATGTCTTCCTTGGAGATGCGAACATACTCCAGTCATTGTCTCTACAACTCTGGATGCAGTACAAGAAGCTAAGTTGATAAATATTCTTAAGCAGCACAAACGTGCTATTGCTTGGAAAATTGCAAACATTAAGGGTATTAGTCCATCTCTATGCATGTACAAGATTAAGCTGGATGATGAGAACAAGTAGTCCATTGAGCCACAACGAAGATTGAATGAAAAGATGAAGGAAGTTGTCAAGAAAGAAATCCTTAAGTTGTTGAACACAACAATTATCTATGCAATTTTTGATAGCGCATGGGTTAGTCCAGTCCACTATGTTCCTAAGAAAAGTGGCATTATTGTCTTTCATAATGATGCTGATGAATTGATTCCCACTCGCATTCCTACGAGTTGGAATATTTGTATGGACTACTGGCAACTCAATGCAACCACATGGAAATATCATTTCCCTCTTCCTTTCATTGACCAAATGCTAGAACGACTTGCAGGCAAGGAGTATTACTACTTTCTAGATGGTTATTTTGGCTACAATCAAACTGCTATTGCATCTGCGGACCAAGAGAATACTACTTTTACATGCCCATTAAAACATTTGCCTTCCATCGCATGCCTTTCGGTCTTTGTAATGCACCAACCACGTTTCAAAGGTGCATGATGGAAATATTTTTTGATATGATTGATAATTCCCTTGAAATCTTTATGGATAATTTTTCTGTAACACCCTGAAAATTGGTCTAGTTAGATAGGGTTTCGGCAATCAAAAATCCTAAATAAAAAATGTCCAAATATTTCATTGACTATAATTGTATGGTCAAATATACAGTGTTGGACTCTAATTGGGTCCATTTATAGACTTTGGACCTAATTGAATTCTTTAGAAATAAATTAGGTGTCAAAATTGTGAAAATTGAAAGTTTGGGGGTAATATTGTAAAGTTTGGAAAGTTGAAGGACTACCCTCATATTTTTCCTATTTTTAGGATGAATCACCGCCTAGTTTGCCACCCATTCACGTGAAGGGGGCATGGGTGATTTCAAAAGATGACAATTGATTTTGAGGCTAATAATTAAGCCTAAAAAGGAAAGAAAAGATGGAAAAGGATTTAGCAATTAAAAATTGGTTTCCTTCGTTTGAAGAAACCTTCACCGGGATTTAAACCATATCAAAAGTTTTTGGAATACCTAGAAAAGGTTTAACTTGGCATACTGAGACATCCCACTCCTTTTCTTTCATCTTTTCTACCTTAGGAACCCAGCACCTCCATTGTTGTCTCCTACCTCAAGCTCAAGCTTGCACCTATATTGCTATTTCAAGTTTTCTTCAATTCCTCAACACTATTGAATATCCCTCATATTGCTAAGATAAAGCCCCCAAACAATCCATCGATTCTTAGGATGAATTTTGAGTAATTTTTGAATTGAAAGTTTGAGCCCATGTATTGCAAGCTCAAATCCATTGAAGTTTTGTTAGCTAAAAGCTACTAAAAGTTTAGATGTTGATTTTGAGTTCATAGTATTGATTCTAACATCTCCCTATTGTTTTGACCTAGCCCAAGGGTTGGAAAAAGAAGGACCATCATCTCCTTCAAAGGCTAGGGACAAAGGGATTGTCATCCGAGAGACTTGGGAGCTTCGAAGCTAAGGTGAGCGTAGTTGGGGTCCCGAAATAGGCTGGGTGCCTTCCCCGATCTATTGAATATTGATTATTGCATTGCTAACCATTTTCTATTAAGGATATTACATAAAACACTATTGGAAGCCATATTGGTAATAAGTTGGTAATTATTGTATCGAATTATTGTCCATAGAACCGTTATTGTTGTCATCAGAATCATTGAAATATTGTCATATAGAAATGATGATCATTGGCTATTGCATATTGCTATTGAAACATTGCATTGAATCATTGTCACCAAAATATTACCATCAAAATATTTTTATTGGATTATTGCTATCGGAATATAGATATTGAATCATTGTTATTGAATTATTGAAATTGATCCATTACTATCGAAATATTACTACCAAATCATTGCTATTGAAACATTGTTATTGGACTATTGTTATTGAACCTTGGATTCGAGTGGACTTTGGATACAATTGGCATGCCATAGAATTTGTAACACCTCGAATTTGGGCCTAGATGTTAGCTAGGTCGATTAGACGGTTCAGGGGAACCTAATTAGGCAATTCGAGCTAGTTTGGGGAATTAATTCATAATAATTTTTTTTGGCTAAAATAAGATATGGAAAAATAACAAAAATGTTTAATTAATATTTTAAGGGTTTTGGGAAAATCAATTTGAAGGAATAAAATCAGATTTTGGGACATTTTGGTCTGGTGACTAAAATGTAAAGTTTTAAAACTATTTTGGTGAGTAAATCATAAAAGGGTCAAAACTTTGAATCTTTAAGGAGCTAATCTACCAAAGTTTTTAATCAGATTTTCCTTAATTTAGGATATTTTTAAAAGGTTTTTAAAAGGTTATTATATAAAAATATAATAGATTTGATTAAAAATATTTTAATAACAAAATTTATTTTCTTACGTAACTACTTTTCTCTCAACTTTCTCAGCAGCCAAAATATCAATTTTACTCTAAAATTCTTAGGAATCATTCCTTTTTTATTTCCTAATTGATTTCTTTGATTTCCACACCAAATCTTATTTGTATTATTAGAGATTTCACTCAAATCTTGCAATTAATGGAGAAATCAGCAATTAGAGGTGATTTTTGTTTCTCTCTAATTAAAGGTTCTTTACTGAAATTCCCAAGTTCTTGATCCTTTACAACTGATTTTTTTTATATATTTATGACTAAATCGTGATTATAATGTTTTAATTAAGTTTTGATGAGAAATTTGGTAGATCTTGTTAATTGATCTATTTTGTGTTGATTCTACTTGATTTAGATCACCTATAAGATATGTTTTAATGTTATGAAAAGAGATTAATAAAAAAATCTCGAAACTATGTGAATTGCTAATTTTCTAGGTTGTTAATAGTTAGATTTTGAGGTGATCTTGGAGTTGTAAGGTTGCTGGAGATATAAGGTTGTTATAGTGTTGTTTTTGGATGTTAATTGATGATGTTAAGATGTTAAAATCAATAGGTTATGGTTGGGTTTGTTTAGATGAAGTTTGGCTGTGTTTTCTATTGTTCAAAGAAAGTGTTTGATTTTTTTAGTGTGGCGAAGTTGAGAAGAGTTGTTGCTAGAAACTAGAGATGCATGGAAATATATCAACCCTATGTTTTTGTATGGGTAAAATAGGGTAGATGGATCCTTCATCTTTTGGAGAGGCTTCGAGGGCTTCGAAAGCTTAATTTCTCATCGGCTAGTGAAGCGTTGTGTTGTTGGTGAGTGGAAATGTGTTTATAGATTTAAAAAGGTTCGAAAATGATTTGGGGAGTTTAGATTGAGCTTGAAACGCTTATCTAAGCTTAGAAATAAGTATTAGACGATTTTGCTCTCAATTTTGGTTTGGCAAAGTTGATTTTCTCATGCCTATGTTTATCATTTGATACCTACTATTTTACGTGTATTTTAAAAATGGAATATGATGCAAATGATCTTATACTGATGACATTTGAGTTTGGCAGATGATTTGTGAAAAGGACAATGATATGCAATGCATGTTTTGTTGCATTAAAAATTGGTTTGATTGATGCACAAGAAAAACAATGAGGAATCATGTTTAAAGTGGAATATATTGGCTAAGTGATAGTGAAATAAATGTTTTCGGATATAGTTGGCTGCCGTAGGGTTTAAAGTGCACTATAATAAGTCGCCTAATGTGTGTCGAGGGGTTAATTGTGTCATTTTCTCCACTATAGGAACCGTAGCGGTCGAGGGGTTGAATGTGTCGTATTATCCCGCTAGTGGATTACATATCACAGTTGTTGAGGGGTTAAATGTGTCATTTGCTCCCATTTTGGATATTTGACATCATAACCATCAAGGGGTTAAATGTGTTGTTTGCTCTAGTTATGGATGTATGTGAAGTGGTCTAAGGAACCGCTTATGAATTCCGTTTATCTGGTGTGCTTTTGATAAGGAAAGATTATATTTTTGGGTCACTTGAATGCCAATATATGAATTAATGTATCATGATGGATAAATGTGTTCTGTATAATGAGATTTATACATGTTTTGCTCTTTAAGCTTTGCTATTGGATGAATAAGTATGTGAAGGCTTAAGTTGAGGTTTTGTATATGGGATTATGCGTGAGATCCATGATACATGTTTTGTATATGGTTTAATATGCATGTTTACAAAGGAAAAAGGGCATGAGATGTTTAAGCATGTTGCACAAAGAGTGTTTTTAAATGCATTTATGAGTGTTTTTGGAGTATCCCTCACTAGGTATTATTTGCCTATGCTCTCCTTTCTCATCAATACAGGAAAGTAAGCTTTTGGGGCCACGAGCAAGTGAGGAGGAATCCAAGAATTGAAACACTTCAACTATGGTTTTGTTAAGTGAACTTGTAGTAAATAAAGGGCAATGTGACCAAGATGTAATTGAGAGGGTTGTATGCTTACTCCATGTGTTAGACAAGTTTTTTTTTTATGTTTTGGTCTTGTATGATGCTTTATGTCTTGCTTAAAGGGGTTGGGATGTGATTTGCATGTTTGGGTAGAGAACATGCCTATAGGATCTTTGATTGGATTTGCTATGGTTTGATTGATCTTCTATCATGCCTATTTGATTGTGTAAATGTAGCTTAGGAGGTTATATAATGTTTATAGGATGTTTGAAGTATGTTAGATTGAGCCAAAGTGTCATATGTTCGACCAAGAGGTCAATATAGACTAGGTCGTACAAGTACGAATACACAGGGATCGGTACACGGGGTCTGCCTCAGCTCAAATTTGTGCAAAATTGCACAGACATATCGGTATGCGTAGATACTTGGTGTCGTTACATGGGTAACTGTATCGGTACGCCCTTTAGCTACTGGAAACCCCTATTCTTGATATCGAACAACAATATCAGTACGCTTGAGGACCATACCGATACCCATTTGCAAAATGAACCCATATCGATACCGGCAAGGGGCATATCAGTACACTACCAGTTATTTATGGTAATATGCTTTGCTAAAGTTTGAATCTTTGCAATTTAGTCCATGTTTCTTGATAATGCAATTAAATGAGTTTGGATGATTATTTTAAGTTGAAATTTAATCGAAATACATGTAACCTGATTAATTAAGGTTTGGTAACTTGAATTTAAGTCCTTCGAATTCTCTAAAATTTTAATATTGTCCGTAAATTATGTTATCGACCAATTGTATGGCAATTTGACGCCCGATTGGATTGTAAATTTCACCGCTGCCAGCATTATCACCTTAGGACTTAATTATGCTTTTAGACAAGACAAAAGAAAAAATGGACCGTTTTCTAAGTAAATTGTTTTGGTTTGTCTCGGCAAACCCAATGTAGCTCGCTCGGTTTAGTATGGTATCTAGGCCAGGTTAAAAGGGTTATATTTGGTGGTATCAGAGTCATGTTATGATTGTTGTGAGGTATGTTGTGTTAGTTTAAAATGATGTTGATTGTTGTGTGATATGTATGGTGACTAAATAAATTAATATATGTTTGGAATGTGATATTTTGGGGTAAAATGTTGGGGACACATTGCCTTATTACTACAAGTGTAAAAGAATTTTATTTTTGAAAAGTGAACGTCTTGGATCCTTGCTTGAAGCTAGCCTACTTATATTTTCAGTTATATTTTCATGTTATAGATACATATTTTTGAGTATGCCATCGAGACGAGAGTTTAGGTCAAACTCGACTAACGCTGTCGGGGGGCATGGAGTAGAGGGTGAGATAGTGCACCCTGAGGGGTTGCCACCTTCTCCGCCTGATCCGCCAGCTAGGGTGGATGTTGGGCAACCGTCGCTAGTTTCACCCAGACTAGTCTTCGGGAATATGACATTTTTGATTCAGATAATGACTGGAGCCTTTCAGGCAGCTATGGCTAGAGGTTTAGCTATTAACGTGGGACTTCTATTGGAGTGTTTACGTAGTTTGTAAGGTTATGAGTTCAGAGGCTTAGCTCCTGAAGCACCTGAGGAGGGGTTTGCGAGTACTGAGAGGATTCTTGGATAGATGGAGTGCATGATTTTTCATAAGTTGGATTTCATCTATCTTTACGTTAGGGAGACGTCTATAGTTGTTGGATTACCACTATAGTGGGAATGGCACTTGTTGTACGTAATAAGTGCTACGCAAATGTGCAAGTATACACGTCGCAAGTAATAAAGTGATATGAGTATCGAGTATCGTCTCCACAGGGATTGGTTTGGGCCACTTTGCTTAAGTTACTGCACTGTGAAAATAAAAACACAATTAATAATAGAGGTTTTAATTAACGAGAAAAGTAAAAGCAATAAACTAAAAGAATAGATGAAAGAAAAATAGAGAATAGGTCAGGTTATCGTGAGTTGAGGTGTGATAGCCAATTGGATCGTCTTGGTAAAAGAGTGCAAGGGCAACTCAGTTGTCGTGGCAACTTACACAGCGGGGTTGCCTTGCCAACTAATCGATGGTTGCCTGGGCGACTAGCTGGGCAACTACTTGGGCTTCTGGGCAGCAACTTCAAGGTTCGGCAGAGCGTTCTTCAATGGTTTCTTCTTATCCCTAAGTCGAAACCCTAGCTACTTGTGCATGCCTTGATAATACATCCCTGCGTGAATCAAGGGTGAACAACAACCAATCTTGCACTCCTCTTAGCCGTTGAAATCCTTAACTTATTCCTAAGCCGGATTAATCTTCACCATCAATAGATTGAATAAAGATCATACTCATTCGTTTCTTGAATCTAACTCTCCCGATATTAGATAAATAGATGAAGTTACGAGATCCTCTTCCAATTCACTTGCAAACAAGAATAAAAGCCAAGAATGAGTAAACCTTGAATAGAAAAGTGCAAACTCTTATTACCTAAACAAAATCCAATTGTTTCTCACAACAACAAAACACAATAACCCCAACCAATTAAGTTAGTTCATGGTTGGGTTTAAAAGATATACAAAGAATAATCCCCAAACCATGAATCTAATGGAAGCAAAGAAGAAGAAGAAATCGAACTCTCTCCCTCCTTGCTATCTTGTCGAAATCTCTTCCTTCTTGCCCTTTGGAGTTGTCGAAAATCCTCTCCTCTTGCTCTCCTGGATTGTCGAAATCTCCTTGCTATTTATAGGGCTAGGCCAAAGTCCTTCTTTGAGGAGGAGTTTAAGTTGGAATTAAATTATCTTTAAAGAATATAATTCTTTATTATAATTGTATTCCTACTAGAACTTCTTCTATCTTCTTGGAATTTAATTCTTCTTTAATCTCTGCATGGAAATCAAATTCCTTTGGGTTTAGGCTTTGCTCCACGTCATCTTGGGCTTGTTTAGTCATCAATTTCGACTACCATATCACATTTGCTCTTGTCTACAATTGCCATGGCAACTAGCTCGGCGTCTCCTTCATGCATTGCCCTGGCAACTAGCACTAGCCTTGCTTTGGCAAGTGATCCTGCACACACACAAAAACACACCAAAGCAGCATCTTTTTCCACAAAAATCACCAAGTTATGTAATCAAGCTCAACGGTGGAAAGAAACATGAATTAATGCATGAATAACTAATTATGCAACTAATATGAGCTTAAGTCTAACAATATATGAGTAAAAAGGGTAATAAAAATAGTACTTTTGAACACTTATCACGCCCCCAAACTCGAACTATTGCTTGTCCTCAAGCAATGCAAACTAACAATTACCTGCCAAGACTTTAATCATCAAAGACATGCTTCAAACTTGAATTCAAACCTCGGAACCATGACACAAAGTATGATCACCTTTTAAATTTTTCAGATAGCACAAAAATTTCCCGGAACAAAACTATAATGCTCGTGACAATGTGTGTGCGTAGTTGTGTACAAGTTGATTTTCAAGATTCTATGTGAACAATAGGCTTTTATCAATTTAATTGCCGGGGCATTTATTTTCATTTTCACTAGAGCCAATTTCGGGCACCTCTAGCAAAGTAAGCAATTTCTTATTTTATTTTAGTCGACTAGAGCCAATTTTGGGCACCTCTAGCGATTCTTTAATGTGCATTAACTACTAGAGCCAGTTTCGGGCACCTCTAGCAAGAAAGTGTATTTACTACTAGAGCCAGTTTTGGGCACCTCTAGCAAGAAATTAACTTTTAATTTTCAATTTTAAATTTACCCAAATTTTAAGCAACCTAAGTTCACTAAGTTTCTTTGAATCAACAACCCACAACCGTGTAAAAAAAATTCAGCATCATGGTAAAATTCTAAGTTCTTTTCATGCAATCCTAAAATTAAAGGTTATTTCAATTACGTGTAGTGGCAAAAATTCATCATTGGATATTCAACAAGTCTTAAGCAATTAAATCCAATTAAAGGCATGGCAAGTAACATATGCAACCTATATGTGATTGCTAAAGATGAATGCAACTAAACATGAAACTAACTAGAAACCAACACCCCCCAAACTCGAGAGAAGCATTGTCCTCAATGCATGTAAGAGTGAAACAAAATTTAAAAGAAACTAAATGAAATGAGTTAGTCGAAGAGGTCGTCACCTCGAGTGATAAGTTTCCTTCGTGCCGTTTGCTTGATTCATTTTTCAGTCGGTGGTTGAATGCTGGTGCCGTGTGAATAGCATTGCTTTGATTTGATCCATGTTTGCCAATGCAGGTTCACTTGCATGGGCATCAGTAGTTCCCGAAGCCATAGTTGTTGCCTGGGCATCGCCAGTTTCTGTTGTGGTTGCTGTGGCAAGTAGTCGGTAGTGAATTTCCTTAGCATGGTGGTTGTGAGTCTTGTTGTGGAAAAGAAAACCTGGAAACTAAAGATAATGAAGAAAAATAAAATATATCCTAAAAAATAAAGAGAAAAAATAACCAAAAATAATAGAACAAAATAGTTAAAAAAATAAAAATAAAAATAAATGTGTCAGTAGTTGCCGTGGCGTCGAGGGTTGCCGAGGCGTGCGCGTCCATGGTTGCCGAGGCATCAAGGGTTGCTGCGGTATTGAAGGTTGCCGTTTTCGATACTTCTTATAGTCCATCCGTACCCTTCATCGGGTGACAATATTGCCCAAAAAGAGTTGGGCCAATGTGCTCCCAGCTACTCCCTTTTGCATTACCATAGTGCAGGTGTCTTTCTTCTTTGTTCGCTTGTAGTCCATGTATACTCTCCACCTTGCTACTATTCCTGAAGGCACAAATATATTAATAGGAAAAATTATATCCATTCTCAACCATTCAATTACCTCATTCTTGTCGTCTTCTATCATGGTTGGATGTAGCCTTTGTTGTCATGGCAATTGCTGCTCAAGCCAATTGCCGTGGCAATCAGTTGTCAAATTTTGCTTTAAGTCAAGGGAAGAATCAATTTTCTGAAGAGCTTTATGAATCCAAACACCTTTTTCTTTTAGCCTCTCAAACATCTCCATCAGTAGAGATTTCGATGGCTTCAAATCTACCAACCTCGGTTTCTCAAGACATACCTGCAATGGATGAGGTGAGTTTTTAAAGAATTCAAAAGGTTCAACTATTACCTGCTCATATTCCATTGGCAAAGTATTATCATCTCGTTGATCTTGCATGTGGTCGTGTAATTGCCGTGGCAATTATAGATGAGAGCAATCTACACATTCCTGCTTCAACATCAACGTTGTAACTTTCTGGGCATCATGTTCCTCAGAATTTGCTGTAGTATTGTTGTTCTCAGCTTCACCGAGTGTTGTCGCGGCATTGCTCTGTTCAGGCTCCTCAATCATTGCCGAGGCAATTTGTTGTTCAAGCTCATCATGTGTTGGGCATTCTCTCTCATTGGCATCCTCTTGACTTTGAGGTTCTAGTTGTTCCTCACACATCGGAGAGATTTCTTGCCTTGGGACGTCAGTATCCCTAGGAATGAATTGTTGGTGCATGTTATCCATGACATATGTGGATCTCCCCAATTGATCTTCTGAATCCCCTAAGGTTGCATCCCACTGACCTATCCTCGTATCCATAGATTTTGATAGTTCTCGAATCTCTTCAATTGATCCGTCAAGTCTAGCCAAGGAAGCTAGTAATGTTTCCTCCAAGGAATTGGAATTCTCTTGAAAAGGACTACATTGCCATGGCATATTTGTTGTTGCGGCAAAATTGTTATGGTAAAAAAGATTTTGAGCTTTTTGACCATACCATGAAGAATTTTGCTGCTGGTTCCCTCTATGGTCCTCCATGTAGTTATATGCACCGAAAATGTGAGGGCAATTTTCAAACTCATGATGTTCTCCACACATAGCACAATATTTTTCCACAGTATAAGTTCTTTGGGCTTTTCTCGGTTGGTATAGGTAATCATCAAAGGGTGCAAGAAACTTTTCCCGACATGTTGGCGTCCCTTAACTTGTAGCGCACCTAATTTTTTTTTGATAAAACAAACAAAAAGAAAAGTTAGTAAAACTAATAGAAAAAATGCAATAACAAAAACAACTAACACCAATTGCCAATCCCCGGCAACGGCGCCAAAAACTTGTTGCGCGTAATAAGTGCTACGCAAATGTGCAAGTATACACGTCGCAAGTAATAAAGTGATATGAGTATCGAGTATCGTCTCCACAGGGATTGGTTTGGGCCACTTTGCTTAAGCTACTGCACTGTGAAAATAAAAACACAATTGATAATAGAGGTTTTAATTAACGAGAAAAGTAAAAGCAATAAACTAAAAGAATAGATGAAAGAAAAATAGAGAATAGGTCAGGTTATCGTGAGTTGAGGTGTGATAGCCGATTGGATCGTCTTGGTAAAAGAGTGCAAGGGCAACTCAGTTGCCGTGGCAACTTGCACAGCGGGGTTGCCTTGGCAACTAATCGATGGTTACCTGGGCGACTAGTTGGGCAACTACTTGGGCTTCTGGGCAGCAACTTCAAGGTTCGGTAGAGCGTTCTTCAATGGTTTCTTCTTATCCCTAAGTCGAAACTCTAGCTACTTGTGCATGCCTTGATAATACATCCCTGCATGAATCAAGAGTGAACAACAACCAATCTTGCGCTCCTCTTAGCCGTTGAAATCCTTAACTTATTCCTATGCCGGATTAATCTTCACCATCAATAGATTGAATAAAGATCATACTCATTCGTTTCTTGAATCTAACTCTCCCGATATTAGATAAATAGATGAAGTTACGAGATCCTCTCCCAATTCACTCGCAAACAAGAATAAAAGCCAAGAATGAGTAAACCTTGAATAGAAAAGTGCAAACTCTTATTACCTAAACAAAATCCAATTGTTTCTCACAACAACAAAACACAATAACCCCAACCAATTAAGTTAGTTCATGGTTGGGTTCAAAAGATATACAAAGAATAATCCCCAAACCATGAATCTAATGGAAGCAAAGAAGAAGAAGAAATTGAACTCTCTCTCTCCTTGCTATCTTGTCGAAATCTCTTCCTTCTTGCCCTTTGGAGTTGTCGAAAATCCTCTCCTCTTGCTCTCCTGAATTGTCGAAATCTCCTTGCTATTTATAGGGCTAGGCCAAAGTCCTTCTTTGAGGAGGAGTTTAAGTTGGAATTAAATTATCTTTAAAGAATATAATTCTTTATTATAATTGTATTCCTACTAGAACTTCTCCTATCTTCTTGGAATTTAATTCTTCTTTAATCTCTGCATGGAAATCAAATTCCTTTGGGTTTGGGCTTTGCTCCACGTCATCTTGGGCTTGTTTAGTCATCAATTTCGACTACCATATCACATTTGCTCTTGTCAACAATTGCCATGGCAACTGGCTCGGCGTCTCCTTCATGCATTGCCCTGGCAACTAGCTCGGCGTCTCCTTCATGCATTACCCTGGCAACTAGCACTAGCCTTGCTTTGGCAAGTGATCCTGCACACACACAAAAACACACCAAAGCAGTATCTTTTTCCACAAAAATCACCAAGTTATGTAATCAAGCTCAACGGTGGAAAGAAACATGAATTAATGCATGAATAACTAATTATGCAACTAATATGAGCTTAAGTCTAACAATAATATGAGTAAAAGGGGTAATAAAAATAGTACTTTTGAACACTTATCAGCACCCGAGCATATGATGTGGGAGTTCTTTTGTGCTGCTTTCTAGAATAAGTAAATGGGTTCCCAATACCAAGATGAAAAAAGCGAGAGATTATGGAGTTGGTCTAAGGTAACATGTCCGCTTCAGAGTATAAGGTTCAGTTTGTTTGTTTAATTCAATATGCGCCTGAGTTGGCTTCTAATGATCGAAAATGATGTGATCATTTCTGATATGGGTTACACAGAGTTTGATGTCTTGGTTTCTCAAGCTAAGGATATAGGGAAAATTTTGGGATTGTCCTCATGTTTGGGGAGTTCTAGTGTTGGGAAGAGGATTGTCGAGTCGGATGTGGGTAGAGACCAATATAAGAAGCATCAGGATAGGATGTACCGTCCTAATCAGAGACGTAGTAGAGGTTATCCGGACGTAGACAACATGGTTAGAATACCTATACTAGAGTACCCGAGTATAGGCATTGTGGGAAGTATCATTCAGGAGAGTGTTGGGCTACACATGGTACATGTTGGAGTTGTGGTTTGCGGGATCATTTGAGACGTGACTGTCCATAGATGGTTAGGGATGGACAGGCCCTTACACTTGTTGTTGCACCACAAAGAGGCAGTGGGTGCGGTCAAGGTAACTTTTAGCGTAGGGAGGAAGGTCAAAGGACTGTTGCTCATACCGTAGCAGTTCAACCTGAGGGTGGTGGACCAGTGAGGATCTACGTGCACTTCGAGGGAAGGAATAATACAAATGTGATTGCAGGTACTTTTACTTTGCAGTCCATATCATTACTTTCTTTGATAGATTTTGGTTCTACACATTCCTACATCTTGCGCGAGCACGCATGTTTGCTGGATATACCCGTAAAAGTGTTAGATGTGGGTATACGAGTAACTGGTTCTTTTGGAGATACAGTAGTCGCTAGGAGGTTGTATAAGAGATGTTATTTGATGGTTAAAGGTCGCAAGTTTGCAGCTGATTTGATGGAGTTACCGTTTTATGGTTTTAATGTAATCTTGGGGATGGATTGGTTGACCGAGCATAAGGCTGTGGGTGACTTCAAAACCAAGCAAGTTTCATTGAAACTTGTTAAGGATTATGAAGTGGTGGTTGTGGGTGAGAATGTTAAATTCTTGTCCAATGTAGTTTTGGCCTTGGAAGCATAAAGGTTGTTAGAGCTTGGGGGTCAAGCGTGTCTGGCTTATGTTATGAACCCAAATATGAAGGAGGTGCATGTCTAGGATGTCTATATCATTTGTGATTTTTCAGGGGTGCTTCTGAAGGATTTGCTTGGATTGCCACCGAATAGGGAGGTAGAGTTTTGTATTGAGACGTATGTGGATTCGACTCCAGTGTCGATTGCACTGTATCGCATGGCACCGAAAGAGTTGAAGGATTTATAGATGCAAATTTGGGAGTTTTTGGACCATGGTTTTCATCCGACCAAGTGTGTCACCATATGGAGCACCAATTTTTTCGTGAAAAAGAAGGATGGCATGATGAGAATATGCATCGATTATCTGCAACTAAACAAGTTGACAATTAAGAATAACTATCCTTTGCCAAGGATTGATAATTTGTTTTATTAGTTTTAGGGTGCTTTAGTGTTTTATAAGATTGATTTGAGGTGTGGGTATTATCAGTTGCAGGTGAAGGATAAAGATGTGCCGAAAATAGCTTTTCGCATGATTTACGGGCATTATGAGTTCTTAGTGATGCCATTTGGGTTGACTAATGTGCATGCAGCTTTCATGGATATGATGAATCGCGTATTCAATGAATTCTTGGATCAATTTGTGATAGTGTTAATCGACGACATTCTCGTGTACTCTCGTACTGAGGAAGATCATGATCAACACCTATGGATTGTGTTGCAAGTTTTGTTGGATAATAAGCTTTTTTATGCAAATTTGAGCAAGTGTGAGTTTTGGATTAAGGAAGTGGTTTTTCTTGGTCATGTTGTTTTGGCAGAAGGTATTTATATGGAACCACAGAAGATTGAGGCGGTGGTGAATTGGAAGCAACCTAAGTCGATGATAGAGGTTCGCAGCTTCTTGGGGTTAGCAGGATACTATCGTCGCTTTGTAGATGGTTTTTCAAATGTTGTTGCTCCTTTGAAGAAGTTGTTACAAAAGGATGTAAGTTTTTAGTGGATAGAGAGTAGACAAAAAGCTTTTGATAAGTTGAAGGAAGCTTTGACGTAGGCTCTGATCTTGATTCAACCTGAGTCAGGGAAAGAGTTTGTAGTGTATAGCGATGAATCCTACGTTGGTTTGGGGTGTGTGCTGATGCAATAGGGGAAAGTTGTGGCTTATGCATCTAAGCTGTTGAAGGTGCATGAGTGCAATTATCCTACGTATGACATAGAGCTTGTCGTAGTGGTGTTTGCGCTGAAGATCTGGAGGCATTATCTGTATGGTGAGAAGTGTAGTGTGTATACAGATCACAAGAGTTTGAAGTATCTGATGTCACAAAAGGAGTTGAATCTTAGGCAAAGGAGATGGTTTGAGTTGCTCAAGGATTATGATTTGATGATAGAGTATCATCCAGTTAAGGCTAATATTGTAGCCGGTGCCTTGATTAGGAAGGTGGCGGTGGAGTTGAGGGTGACGCAAGATGGTGGTTTGTTGGCTGAGTTGCAAGTGAAGCCGTCGTTGTTACAGTTGATCAATGAGAAACAACCGTATAATGATTCGTTGGTACCGTATGTGAAGGTTATTATGGATTGTAATCAGATAGATTTTTGTTTTAGTGATATGGGTGTTTTGTGCTTTAAGAGTAGAGTGGCTATGCCGAAAGATGATGAGTTGAGGCACATTATCTTTACTGAAGCTCATTTGAGTCCTTTCGCTGTGCACCTGGGAAGTACAAAGATGTATCAGGATTTGAAGAATGAATATTTTTGGGTTATTTTGAAGAAAGATGTAGCGGATTTTGTTGCTCGTTGTATGGTGTATCAGATTGTTAAGGTTGAGCATTAGTTTCCTTCTAGGTTGTTCAACCGTTAAAGATTCCAGAATGGAAGTGGGAGAGAATTACCATGGATTTTGTGACCGGTTTTCCTTTGACGCAATCAAAAAAGAATTTCGTATGGGTGATTGTGGATAGGTTTACGAAGTGTGCACATATCTTGGAGGTGCATACGATGTATTCTTTGGATAAGTTGGCAAAGTTTTATACTGCAAAAATTGTGTGGTTGCATGGAGTGCCTAAGTTTATAGTATCGAATAGATATTCACGTTTTACAGTGAGGTTTTAGGAGTGTTTGCATAAGGCTTTGGGCATGCGGTTGAATTTCAGTACTTCGTATCATCCTCAAACATATGGTCAGTCTGAATGCTTTATCCAAGTGTTGGAGGACATGTTGCGGTGTTGCATCATTGATTTTCAAGGAACGTGGGAGAAGCAATTACCGTTGGTAGAGTTTGCCTATAACAATAGTTATCAGGCTAGTATTCAAATGGCTCCGTATGAAGCTTTGTATGGTAGGAGGTGTCGTACGCCACTTTGTTGGGCTGAGACAGGTGAGAAGTATATTTCCCTACCTGATGTGCTGAAGGACACTAGTGAGAAGGTGAAGCTTATTAGCGATCAGCTGAAAGTGACTTCAGATCGGCAAAAGTCATATGTTGACTTGAAGCAATGGGAGATTGAGTTTGCTGTTGGAGATAGGGTTTTTCTTAAGGTTTTGCCTTGGAAGAAGGTAATGAGGTTTAGACGTAAGGGTAAGTTGAGTCCAAGGTTCATTGAGTCTTATGAAGTGTTGGAGCTTGTTGGTCCAATTGCTTATAGGTTAAGGTTTCCAGGGGAGTTGGAGAAGATACATGATGTTTTCCATGTATCTATGCTTTGGAGATATATATCGGACCCATCACATATGATGCCTGTTGAGGATATTGAATTGAATCTAGATTTGACCTATGATGAGGAATCGGTGAAAATTTTGGATTCTAGAAGCAAAGTTCTTCGTGGGAAGACCATTGAGTTGGTAAAGGTATTGTGGCAACATCGTGGTGTGAAGGAAGCCACGTGGGAAAGTAAGAAAGACATGAAGAAGCAGTTTCCTTACCTCTTTTCATCAGGTAAATTTCGAGGACGAAATTTCTTAAGTGGAAGAGAGTTGTAATGCCCCAAATTTGGGACTAGATGTTAGCTAGGTCGATTATACGGTTCAGATGAACCGAATTAGGCGATTCGAGCTAGTTTTGGGAATTAATTCATAATAAATTGTTTTTGGCTAAAATAAAATGTGGAAAAATACAAAAAATGTTTAATTAATATTTTAAGGGTTTTGGGAAACTCAATTTGAAGGAATAAAATCAGATTTCAGGACATTTTGGTTTGGTGACTAAAATGTAAAGTTTCAAAACTACTTTGGTGACTAAATCATAAAAGGGTCAAAACTTAGAATCTTTAAGGAGCTAATTTACCAAAGTTTATAATCAGATTTTTCCCTTAATTTAGGCTATTTTTAAAAGGTTTTTAATTGATTCCTTTGATTTCCACACCAAAATCCTATTTGTACTCTTGGAGATTTCACTCAAATCTTGCCAATTTTGGTGAAAGCAATTCTGGAAAACGAGCTTTGGAAGGGTGACATTTTGGCTAGTGACCAAAATGCAATTTTTAAAAACTGTTTTAAAAGGTGACTGTTTTGTAAAGAGTAAAAACTTAGAATCTTTTGAGGACCTATTTTACCATTTGGTCTAATCTGAGTTTTCTCTTAATTAGGTTTATTTTAAAAAGGTTTTAATTAAAAGAATTAAAAGAAGATTTAGTTATAAGGTGGTTATTTTTCTAAAACACAATTTGACGTAACTTTTCTTCGCTCACATTTTCTCTCAAAACACTCTCAGCCAAACACTCTTTTTCCATCAGATATTTAAGGTAATGATCTTAATTTCTTAACTCATTGATTTGCTAAATGATTTGTCAATTGGTTTTCCAAAAATCTCATTTAAATTTCTTTGTTTTTCAAGAGGAAAAACCATCCAATTAAGGGAAAACGCATTCATTGGAGGTAAGTTTTGTTCATCTTCTCTAATGAAAGGTCCTTTACTGAAATTCCCATGTTCTTGGCTCTTTACATATGCTTTCTAACAGGTTTTGGTAATTAATTATGGATTTTAGCTTAATTGAGGTTTAATTGATGGATCTTGTGATTTTTCGATTTGGATCTATTTTTCCAGTGTTGTGGATTGATTTCAATCTTATTTTGGATGTATTATGATGTGGATAAGTTGTTTTTAATCATGGAATCCCAAATTTGGTTGAATCCTTAATTGTTTATGTAATATCCAAAAATTGGGCTTAGAAGAATGTTACCACTTTTGATTCCTAAGAAAATTATTTTAATGTGTAATAAGGTAACTAATTTAAAGTATGTGACTAAAAAGAGAGAGATTAAGGATAGGTTGCACAAATGCAAGGACTAAACCGAGTAATGTCATAATTTTTGAGTTTGCATGCTAAAAAGGAAGAGTTTTAAGGGTTTGAATAGGTGTCACATGCATGAGAATGCATGTGTTAGAAGCACACGGTAGTGTGATGAAAGAATCAAAACTTATTATGTTGTCATCTTCTTCATGCTTGAACCAAAAACCATGGGGGAGAAAGGGAGTAAAAGAAAGCTTGCTTGAGAATTCGATTATCTTACTTCCTTATTAAAACTTGTTCGATTATGCTTAAAAGGAAGGTAATTGTTTTATCCTTTTTCCCCATTTATGTGAATAAACATATATTAAATTGTAGATAAGTAATTCTTGATCTTGAAAATGGTTGGAAGTATGAAGGATTTTATGTTATGTTTATAAGAAATTTGATGCAATGAGATACAAGTCTAGCTCAGAGATATTGTGAGTGTAGCTTTAAGTCTCGGGATAGGCCAGAAACCTTCCCGAGCATCTTTTGTTGTTCTTAAATTATATTATTTAATAACTGTGCTAAGTTATGTTCGAATGAGCTGGACTGAGGTAAGTATCTAAAAGGTAAAGATTGTGTTGGATGTAATATGCTTGAATTGTTGGCATTCTCAAGTTGAACAACTATACCTAATTTGAAAATGTTCACAAGTAGTTTATGCGGTGCCATGATCGAATAAGTTGGTTGAAATACTGAGAAATAACTATGACTGGAACACATGCTTATTATGAGGAATAATAATAATAATCTTTGTTCATTTGATTGTAAGAACATGTGTACTTAATGTTAGAAAATCTAAGCCTTGCTTTGTAATCATATGAATGATGTATATATTTGATATGGTAGATGCAAGTTTTGTTGTAATGTTGTGATCTTGAAACTATACGTATTCTTGGGATAAATAAGTCATGTTATTCGAATAAGAAAGAAAAGATAATGATAAATTATTATGAGGTGAATACGTGCCTGATATGGGAAAGGCAATATGTTTGTGGATATGATATTCAGATAAGGAGCTATGCTTATTTGTTTCAAATAATGAAATAATAAATGTGGAATCCCTGGTTTGGAGTCAATCTTAGGTATAGTTGGCATGCCATAGAGTCCATAGAGCTCTTGTTTAGGGTGGACTATGGTCCTTAATTGGCGACAGTAGGAGGAAAGTGTTGAGGTCACTTGGCGACAGTAGGAGGGACTGACCGGTACTGCGAGTACCATTATGTTTGGCGACAGTTGGTTGGGGATTCGTGTACCTAGGCTGTAATTTGATTCTCAAGGCTATGTTAAATACCAATAATAAAGTTTGTAAATCAAGTTAAAGAATTATCTAAATACAACTTGTGACTGGTAGTCCATGTTTATGTTATGCTATGCTTGATATCTTTCATGTTAAGAAACAGGTGATTATGAGATGATAAGTTATGTACCTTTGGTGATAAGTAATTCATGCCTACAATAGGTTATGCTTGTTATATTCTAGGATAAGGAACTTTTGCCTATGTGTAGTACATTATTTGGCAAATAGTTCATGCCTAAGATATGTTATGTTAAACATTAATTATGATAAGTAAATTTAAGTTCAAAATATGACGTGATTGATAACTTACACATCTTAGGCCGGTTTTGTGTGGCCAAAACAGGGGATAAACAAGGCGTAGCATCTTGAGGTTGTTTGAGGCTTGTCGGGAGCTTGTTTCATGGTAGCAAGCAAAGTGAAGTGAAAATTGGTGAGTGGAAATGGTTTAAAAAGTCTTTCAAAGGTTTGAAACTGGATTTGGAAGTTTAGGTTAAGTTTGAAACACTTACCTAAGCATGGAAATAAGTTTCCCTCCTTTGCTCCTTAATACCGGTTCAGATATGAGCATGTGTGATTCATGTTTTAGTCATAAACATGGTTGGTTTTACTTACTATAAATGCATGGTTTTTAAGTACATATGTAGTGGCTTAAAAGTTTATTAAATGCTAGTGAGCATTGGTTTTTATTCCGGTCAGGAATGTGATATTGCTATGGCAATGTGATTTGCATATGTGGGGATTTTGTGTAATGCATTGTAAAAGAGTGCGTAAATGGTTTTGTAAATGATATATTGGCTATGTGACAAGGTGAGAAAACATTCAGATATAGTTGGCATACCATAGGATAAAGTGCACTATAATATGTTTAGAAATCGATCGTGGTTAAGGGTCCTTGAGGTATAGCGGTCGGCTACTCAGACTATGTTGTTATCACTTGGGTTGAGCAGTCGGTTCCCCTTGATGATGTAAAGCTTGCGGTCGACAAGGCTGTTAACTCATGTGGTCGGCATGGTATTGTCTTCATGATGGTCGGTCATTAAGAGAGATTCGTGTATCCGATGTGTAAAGTTAACGGTCGGTTAAGTAAAGGTTAACGGTCAACTAATCAAGGATAGTGGTCGACTATCCGGGGTCACTATAATTGCCAATATATGAAAGTTCTTTTGTTGAACCTATTGATTTATGCTTTGGAATTTAAGCATGGTTTATGATTTATGCTTTGGAATTTAAACATGGTTTATGATTTTATGCTTTGGAATTTACGCATGGTTTTGTATGTAATGCTTTGGGGACTTAAGCATGTGGTTTATAATATTTTGCATATGGTCGATATGCATGTTTTGAATTGGAATCATTGGAACTTGCTTAGGTCGTAAGCATGGTTTGGAAACAAGTGATGGTTTTCAAGGATTTTTATTGCATCGTTGTTTTAAGAGCATCCTCACTAAGCAAGTGTGTTTACGCTCTTTTTTTGCTAATGATGCAGAGCATTAAGGCTTGGGGCAGCAAGGTCAAGGTCGTAGTGATCCAAAGACAAGACTATTTTTCTTGTTAATAAGGCAATGTGTTCGCCATGGATTTTTGGGATTTGTAATTCAATTTTCCCTGGTTTTGAGCATGTTAATGTTGTAGTTTTGGAGTTTGATTGTGTTGTTTCGAATATAGTGCTTCATTACCTATGGTTTAGGTTATGTGGTTACCTAGGTATGTATCTAGATGATTTTTCTTGTATGGCATGCTTTGATGAGCTTATCCTGTTGATTATGGTATTGATGTTGGATGCTTATTTGTATGTATGCAAGTTGCTAGGACCTAAACACATAGATTCGTGTGAGAAACCAGCTAAAAATGACATTACAGGTCCAAGTGTATCAAAACAGGTGTCCCCGTACAGGTACAGCTAGGCCATCCTAGGCATAGTGTTTCGATACGCGGGATGGTGTTTCGATACGGGCCAGCCTTTCTAGGCTTAACGTTTAGGTACTCGAGCAAGTGTTTCGATACGGTCATATGCATTTTTGCCAAGCATTTCGATACGCAATCAAGCATTTCGGTACGGGTTTAAGCTACTGGATTCTGAGTTTTTGAAAATATAAGGGTGTATCGAAACACTAGTAAGTGTACCGGTACGGATGCCGCTAAATCGGTTATTTTGGAATCTTGAAGGTTTTTGGTTCTTTCATTTTGGTCCTTAAGTCTTGGGAATGCAATTGTATGAGTTGGGATGATTAAATTGACCTGAAATTTGACATGTTGGCATGTAAATGTACTAATTGAGTATTGGTAACCTTAAATTCATTTTTGGTCTCATAATTTAAAGTATTTACATTTTAGTCCTCAACTTTTGAATATGGTGCAATTGGTTGCCTTCATGTAATTCGTTTCCTTCGAGAACTCACCTGCTGCGTGTATGAAAATGTAGGAATAATAAGTTACATCTAGACAAGATAAAAGAAAAAAATAGACTGACTTTTCGTAACCTTTCTTCGGTTTGCTTCGGCAAACTTAATATAGCACTCTCAATTAGGTCAGGCATCTAGGCCGGGTCAAATGGGTTACATTTGTTGGTATCAGAGCCAGTTTACGAAAGGTTAGGGCGTTGTTGTTTGGTTGTATATCATTGTTGGTTATGCACAGTGACTGTGTACATGTACGGTGATTGATTACATCATGGTGGGGTATGAATTGGGAACACATTGCCTATTACCGAGGTTTTAAAATGTTTTGTAAGATGGTCTTGGATCCTTTGCCTTGTGTTAGCCTAAATTTAATGTGTTTGATGCTTTTGCTAGCATGGCTTGACGTGAGACATGTTCAAGGGCTGGTATTGCCGGGATCGGGAAGAATAACGTTGAGGAAGAGAATCCAACTAATGTTTTACCTCCTCCTCCTTCGTTGGTTTCGCCGATCGATCTTGGGGCTGGTGGTGTGCCCTAGGCTCATCAAGTGCCAGTATTTAGTGATCTGACTCTGTTAGTTCAGGCAGTAACGGGAGCTTTTCAAGCAGTGATGGCTGGAGTGCATGCGCAGGCACCGGCATCTGCTATGGCGGTTAACCCAGGGTTAACTTTGGAGTGCCTTCGCAGTTGGGAGGTGTTAAGTTCAGGGTTTGAGCCCTGAGGTAGCCGACGGTTGGCTGGAGTGCACGAATTGTATTCTGAATCAAATAGACTGTAATGATAAGCGTAAGCTGGGTTGTATCGTGTCACTGTTGCATGGTGATGCTTATCATTGGTGGGTGACCACAATTGCTAATGTCCCGAAGGCGAATGTAACTTGGGAGTTCTTTCGAAGAGCTTTCAAGAAGAAATATCCTGGTCCTCAGTATCTGGATGAGAGGAAAAGTGAGTTATGGCCTTGGTTCAGGGCGGCATGTCCGTGGCAGAATATGAGGTGAAATTCGTTCGTTTGAGTCAATATGCCTTGGAGTTGGTTCCGAATGTCTTGAGAGGTGCAAAATGTTTCGCTATGGGTTGGTGAAGGATATCAAAACATACCTGTTGTCGGCGGACTACGCAGATTATGATGTGCTTGTAAACTGTGCTAAGGATATTGAGAAGTCCTTAAGGGTGTTGGGACAAGGTTCAGGAATGGGCTCGAATAAGCGAGGGCTGACTCTGGCTATTTTGGGAGGTAGAATAGGAGGTTTCGAGATAAGAGGCATAAGTCGGATCACAAGCATGGTGGTGGCCATGGTAACCAAGGTGTTCGTATTGTAGCTGAGTGTGAGCATTATGGTAGACGCTACACGAGTGAGTGTTGGGAAATACCATGAGTTGCTGGATATGTGGATCTCCTGGTCATATGAAGTGTGATTGTCATTGTGCTGTGGGTGATGCACCGATTCGGGTTGTTGTACCTACTAGGGGCCGATGCCATGGCAAGAGTAATTTTTAGAGACACGAGGATGGTTAGAGAGCTGTGGCTCATGCTGTTGCTGTACAATCTGAGAATGGTGGGCTAGCACGGATCTATGCTCATATGAAGGGCGCATGACACGGATGTGATCGTAGGTACTTTCACCTTGCAATCTTTGTTGTTGTTTTCTTTGATTGATTCGAGGTCTACTCATTCATATATCTTAAATGAGCATGCATTGTTGTTAAATGTTCCTGTTGAGATCTTGGATGTTAGCATGTTAGTAACTAGTTCTTTTGGGGAGACGGTTACAACTAGAAGGTTGTATAGGCGTTGTCCTTTGGCGGTGCAAGGTCATGAGTTTGCCGCGGATTTGATAGAGTTGCCATTTCATGGTTTTAACGTTATCTTGGGTATGGATTGGTTAAGCGAGCACAAAGAGGTGGTGGATTGTGAGTCCAAAAGGATTTCTCTGAAGTTGGCTGATGATTATGAAGTTGTTGTGGTGGGTGAGAATGTGAAATTCTTGTCTAATGTTATTTTGGCTACCCTAGCGGTGAAGATGATGTTTGATGGTTGCCAAGCTTACTTTGCTATTGTTATGAATTTGGAAGCCAAGGGTGTTCGGGTGCAGGACATTCGAGCTGTTTGTGATTATCTGAAAGTTTTCCTGAAGAGTTGTCGGGTTTACCTCTGGATAGGGAGGTGGAGTTTCGTATTGAAACTTATGAAGGTATAACTCTGGTGTCTATTGCTCCTTATCGGATGGCACCGAATGAGTTAAAAGAGTTGAAAATGCAGCTTCATGAGTTATTGGATCATGGGTTCATTCGACCGAGTGTTTCTTCTTGGGGTGCTCCGGTTCTCTTTATGAAAAAGAAGGATGGATCGATGCATATGTGCATTGATTATCGTCAGTTGAATAAGTTGACAGTGAAGAACAAGTATCCGTTGTCGCAGATTGATGACTTGTTTGATCAGTTTCGTGGGCAACAGTGTTTTCGAGGATAGATTTAAGGTCAGGGAGTTACCAATTGAAAGTTAGGGATGTGGATGTTCATAAGACAGTGTTTCATACGAGGTACGAGCATTATGAGTTTTTGGTGATGCCATTTGGTTTGACAAATACCCCGACGGCTTTTATGGACATGATGAATAGGGTGTTTCATGAATACCTTGATCAATTTGTGGTGGTTTTTATCGATGATATACTCGTGTACTCCCGTACCGAGGAGGAGCATGATCAGTATTTGTGGATTGTGTTGCAAGTCTTGAAGGATAATCAGTTGTATACCAAGTTAAGCAAGTGCGAGTTTTGGCTTAAGGAGGTGATGTTTCTCAGACATGTGGTATCTGCGGAAGGAATTCGTGTTGATCCGCAAAAAATTGAGGCTATTCTCAATTGGGAACAACCTAAGATTGTGTCGGAAGTGCGTAGTTTTC
Organism: Hibiscus mutabilis; assembly: GCA_019671005.1. Classification (NCBI taxonomy): domain Eukaryota; kingdom Viridiplantae; phylum Streptophyta; class Magnoliopsida; order Malvales; family Malvaceae; genus Hibiscus; species Hibiscus mutabilis. Next base: position 22,131,036 of record CM033737.1, read on the forward strand.
TTGGGCTAGCAAATTATTATCTCCGTTTTGTTGAGGGGTTTTCTAGTATTGCAGCTCTATTAACAAAGTTGCTGCAAAAGAGTGTTCATTTCGTTTGGACGAAGGAGCAACAGTAAGGTTTTGAAAAGTTGAATGAGGTTTTGACACATGCTCCTGTGTTGATTCAACCAGAATCAGGGAAGGTGTTTGTTGTTTATAGTGATGCATCGTATGTTGGCTTGGGTTGTGTGCTGATGCAGGATGGAAAGGTTGTGACTTATACGTCGAGGCAGTTGAAGGTTCATGAGCGTAATTATCCAAGTCATGATTTAGAGCTTGCTACTGTAGTGTTTGCCTTGAAGATTTGGTGACACTACCTTTATGGAGAGAGGTGTGTGGTCTTTACGGATCATAAGAGTTTGAATTATTTGATGTCTCAAAAGGGTTTGAACCTTAGGCAACGAAGGTGGTTGGAGTTTCTTAAGGATTACGACTTGACAATTGAGTATCATCCTGGAAAGGCCAATGTTGTTGCAGATGCGTTGAGCGTAAGGTAGCGGTTGAGCTTAGGGCGATGTTCACAAAGTTGAGTGTGACACAGGAAGGTGGGTTGTTGGTTGAATTGCAAGTTAAGCCTACGTTGTCACAGTCGATTAAGGCTAAGCAACCATATGATGATTCTTTGTTTCCTTATGTTAAGGACATAGCAGATGGTAATCCAACAGATTTTCATTTTGATGAAGGTGTTATGTGTTTTAAGGGCCGAATAGTGGTGACAGAAGTTTCGAAGCTCAGGCACACTATTTTGGCATAAGCACAATCTAGTCCTTTTGCTATGCATCCTGGTAGTACCAAAATGTATCATGATTTGAAGGGAAGGTACTATTGGGTTGGTTTGACAAAGAATGTTGCGGAGTTTGTGTCCAAGTGTATGGTGTGCCAGCGGGTTAAAGTTGAACATCAGTTTCCATGGACTTCATTAAGGGGTTGTCATTGACACCGGCTAAAAAGGATTCCATTTGGGTGATTGTCATCGGTTTACAAAGTGTGCACATTTTCTGCTAGTGCATACAGCGTATACCTTGGATAAGTTGGTAGACTTGTACATTGCTAAGATTGTGTGTCTGTATGGGGTACCAAAGTCTATCGTTTCGAATAGGGATCTGAGGTTCACATCAAGGTTTTGGAGATGTTTACATCATGCTTTTGGTTCGAGGTTGAGTTTCAGTACCGCATATCATCCTTAGACGGATGGGCAGTATGAGCGTGTTATCTAGGTCTTGGAGGATATGCTAAGGTGTTGTATTATTGAGTTCCAAGGACCCTGGGAGATGCTTTTGCCGTTGGTTGAATTTGCTTATAATAACAGCTGTCAACGAGTATACAAATGGCACCATTTGAGGTATTGTATGGCCGGAGGTGTCGTACGCCCTTGTGTTGGGCCGAGGTAGGGGAAAAGCATGTTTCCTTGCCACATGTGTTGAAAGACACGGATGAGAAAGTTAAGCTTCTGTGTGAGCGCTTGAAAGCAGCTGCGGATCGGCAGAAATCTTACGCAGATTTAAAGCATAGGGAAATTGAATATGCGGTGGGCGATCGTGTATTCTTGAAGGTGTCACCGTGTAAAAAGGTGATGTGGTTCGGACGTAAAGGTAAGCTTAGTCCAAGGTTTATTGGACCATATGAGATCATGGAGCAGGTTGGTCCTTGGCTTATCGGTTGAGGTTGCCTCCTGAGCTTGAGAAAATACATGACGTGTTTTATGTATCCATGTTACGGAGGTATCGGTCGGATCCTTTGCATGTTATGTCGGTGGAGCACAATGAGTTGAGACCAGATTTATCCTTTGATGAGGAGCTGGTGGAAATCCTTGATTCCAGCAGCAAGGTTCTACATGCTAAGACGATAGAAGTGGTTAAAGTCTTGTGGTGACATCGGGGTGTCGAGGAATCCACTTGGGAAAGCAAGGCGGATATGTTAGAGCAATTTCAACATCTTTTTCCTCTAGGTAAATTTCGAGGGAGAAATTTCTTAAGAGGGGGAGAGTTGTAACGCCCCAGTTTTAGGCTTAGCATCTTTGGGGCTGGTTAGACGGTCTAGTGGACTAGGTTAGAGATTCGAGTCGGATTCGGGAGCGAATATTTTTTTGAAAGATAAAAATGTGGGAAAATGTTTAAAAATCATATTTTATATATTAAAAATATTGGTGAAAGAAATTTTGGAAAACGAGCTTTGGAAGGGTGACATTTTGGCTAGTGACCAAAATGCAAATTTTGAAAATTATTTTTAAAAAGGCGATTGTTTTGTAAAGAGTCAAAACTTAGAATCTTTAAGGAGCTATTTTACCATTTGGTCTAATCTGAGTTTTCTCTTAATTAGGATTATTTTAAAAAGGTTTTAATTAAAAGAAATAAAAGAAGATTTAGTTATAAGGTGGTCATTTTTCTTAAACACAATTTGACGTAACTTTTCTTCTCTCACATTTTCTCTCAAAACACTCTCAGCCAAACACTCTTTTTCCACCCGAGATTTAAGGTAATGATCTTAATTTCTTAACTCATTGATTTGCTAAATGATTTCTCATTTGGTTTTCCAAATATCTCATTTACATTTCTTTGTTTTTCAAGAGGAAAAACCATCCAATTAAGGGGAAACTCATTCATTGGAGGTAAGTTTCGTTCTTCTCCTCTAATGAAAGGTTGTTTGCTGAAATTCCCAAGTTCTTGGCTCTTTACATATGTTTTCTAATAGGTTTTGGGTAATTAATTATGGATTTTAGCTTAATTGAGGTTTAATTGATGGATCTTGTGATTTTTCGATTTGGATCTATTCTTCCAGTGTTGTGGATTGATTTCAATCTTATTTTGGATGTATTATAATGTGGATAAGTTGTTTTTAATAATGGAATCCCCAAATTGGTTGAATCTCTAATTGTTTAGGTCGTTAGTAAAGGGTTTTTGGGTTGTTTAAGGTGTTTAATCATTGGTGGAAGTAAAAGGATGTTGTGAATGAGTTTTTAGATATCAATTGGTGAAGCTTGATGTTTTGAATCGCTATAGTATGGCTGGGTTAAGATTGAGTAGTGTTTGAGGTTGATTTCGGTAAGTTTTGGATGAGCTTTGAGTGGGCGTCTTGAGAGATACATACGGGATTTTGGTTTGAAACAGAGTGTTAGATGCATTTTAATGCATGTTTCCTCTGGTTTTGTGTGGCCGAAACAGGGGATAATCAAGGCGTAGCATCTTGAGGTGGTTTGAGGCTTGCCAGGAGCTTGTTTCGCGGTAGCAAGCAAAGTAAAGTGAAAATTGGTGACTGGAAACGGTTTAAAAAGTCTTTCAAAGGTTTGAAAGTGGATTTGGAAGTTTAGGTTAAGTTTGAAACACTTACCTAAGCTTGGAAGTAAGTTTCCCTCCTTTGCTCCTTAATATCGGTTCGGATATGAACATGTGTGATTCATGTTTTGGTCGTAAACATGGTTGGTTTTACTTACTGTAAATGCATGGTTTTTAAGTACATATGTAGTGGCTTAAAAGTTTATTAAATGCTAGTGAGCATTGGTTTTTATTCCGGTCGGGAATGTGATATTGCTATGGCAATGTGATTTGCATATGTGGGGATTTTGTGTAATGCATTGTAAAATAGTGGGTAAATGGTTTTGTAAATGATATATTGGCTATGTTACAAGGTGAGAAAATATTCGGATATAGCTGGCATGCCATAGGATAAAGTGCACTATAATATATTTAAAAATTGGTCGTGGTTAAGGGTCCTTGAGGTATAGCGGTCGGCTACTCGGACTATGTTGTTATTACATGGGTTGAGCGGTCGCTTCCCCTTGATGATGTACAGCTTGCGGTCGGCAAGGTTGTTAACTCATGCGGTCAACATGGTATGGTCTTGATGATGGTCGGTCATTAAGGGAGATCCATGTATCCAATGTGTAAAGTTAACAGTCGGTTAACTAAAGGTTAGCGGTCGACTAATCAAGGATTGTGGTTGACTATCCGGGGTCACTATAATTGCCAATATATGAAAGTTCTTTTGTTGAACTTATTGATTTATGCTTTGGAATTTAAGCGTGGTTTATGATTTATGCATTGGAATTTAAGCATGGTTTACAATTTTATGCTTTGGAATTTAGGCATGGTTTTGTATATAATGCTTTGGGGACTTAAGCATGTGGTTTATAATATTTTGCATATGGTCGATATGCATGTTTTGAATTGGAATCATTGGAACTTGCTTAGGTCGTAAGCATGGTTTGAAAACAAGTGTTGGTTTTCAAGGTTTTTATTGCATCATTGTTTTAAGAGCATCCTCACTAAGCAAGTGTGCTTACGCTCTCTTTTTCTTAATGTTACAGAGCATTAAGGCTTGGGGCAGCAAGGGCAAGGTCGTAGTGATCCAAAGACGAGACTATTTCAGTATGAACTCAGTTTTAGTTTTCGGTTAATAAGGCAATGTGTTCGCCATGGATTTTTGAGATTTGTGATTCAGTTTTCCCTGGTTTTGAGCATGTATAATGCTGTGATTTTGGAGTTTGATTGTGTTGTTTCGAATATAGTGCATCGTTACCTATGGTTGACGTTGTGTTGTTACCTAGGTATGCATCTAGATGATTTTGCTTGGATGGCATGCTTTGATGAGCTTATCCTGTTGATTATGGTATTGATGTGTTGCTGGTATGGTGTTCTTACTGGTAAATTTTTAATTGAGCATCTTGGTATGTTTGGTGGTGAGTTATAGGGAGCATGCCTTTAGATCAATCTTTTGGTGGCATAATCTTGTGTTGCAGTTAAACCATGGTACAAGTGTTGTTAAATGTGATGTTGGATGCTTATATGTATGCATGCAAGTTGCTAAGACCTAAACGCATCTAGATTTGTGTGAGAAACCAGCTAAAAATGACATTACAAGTCCAGGAGTATCAAAACATGTGTCCTTGTACCGGTACGGCTAGGCCATTTCAGGCATAGCATTTTGATATGCGGGATGGTGTTTCGATACGGGCCAGCCTTTCCAGGCTTAACATTTCAGTACTCGAGCAAGTGTTTTGATACAGTCATTGGCATTTTTTCCATGCATTTTGATATGCGATCACGCATTTCGGTACGAGTTTTAGCTACTGGATTCATAGTTTTTGAAAACATAAGGGCGTATCGAAACACTAGTAAGTGTACCGGTACGAATACCGCTAAATTGGTTATTTTGGAATCTAGAAGGTTTTTGGTTCTTTCATTTTGGTCCTTGAGTCTTGGCAATACAATTGTATGAGTTGGGATGATTAAATTGACCTAAAACTTGACATGTTGGCATGTAAATGGACTAATTGAGGATTGGTAACCTTAAATTCATTTTTGGTCTCATAATTTAAAGTATTCACGTTCTAGTCCTCAACTTTTGAATATGGTGCAATTGGTTGCCTTCTTGTAATTCGTTTCCTTTGAGAACTCACATGATGCGTGTATGAACATGTATGAATAATAAGTAGCATCTAGACAAGACATAAGAAAAAAAATGGACTGACTTTTCTTAACCTTTCTCATGTTTGCTTCGGCAAACCTAATGTTGCACTCTCGGTTCGATCGGGCGTCTAGGCCGGGTCGAGGGGGTTACAGTATCGGTACGCTTGAGGACCATACCGTTACCCATTTGCGAAATGAACCCGTATGAATACAAGCAAGGGGCGTATCGGTACATTGTCAGTTATTTTTGGTAATATGCTTTGCTGAAGTTTGAATATTTGTAGTTTAGTCCCTATTTCTTGATCATGCAATTAAATGAATTTGGATGGTTATTTTAAGTTGAAATTTAACCGTAAAGCATATAACCTGATTAATTAAGGTTTGGTAACTTTGGATTTAAGTAAGTCCTTGTAATTGTATAAAATTGTAATATGGTCCCTAGATTGCGTTAGCGACCAATTGGATGTCAATTCGACGCCCGATTGGATTGTAAATTTCACCACTGCCAGCATGATCACCTTAGGACTTAATTATGCATTTAGATAAGATAAAAGAAAAAATTGACCATTTTCTAAGTAAATATTTTGGGTTTGTCTCGGCAAACTCAATGTAGCTCGCTCGGTTCGATCTGGCGTCTAGGTCGGGTCAAGAGGGTTACAGAATTCATGAGCTCATTGGTACGAGTGGCTATGACTTTTCTTGTGGTGAGGCAGAGGTAAATTGTGTTTTGGTCGTTAAGGTGAGGCAGAGGGATAAGACAACTATCATTTTAGTGAGGCACAAGAATTCGCGTATCCACACTTCTTTCATCAATCCAAGGAATCGTATTGTTATTGACTATTGTAGTTGCCTAAATATTTCTATTGTATTGATTACTGTCAATGTATCATTTATTGTTATTGTATTGAGTATAAGTTTGGACATATTGACATATTGCTCCTATTGATGTTATTGAAGCATGACATTGATGCATTCATTGCATTTTGTATCGTTTATGACTACCTCACTAGACAAAGTATGCCTAATGGATTCATTTTCCATACATTTTAGGTTAGCAAAGGTTGGAGTTGAGATCGGGATAACTTGAGGTTTTGGCAAGTCAGCAAGTCGTTATAGTAAAGTATGTGAACCCTACAAACTCCTAGAATGATGGCATAATGGTTGTACAAGTCACTTTTGACTATAAGGATGCATGTATGTTGTGTATGCTTTTGGTATGTTTAAAAAGCTAAAATGAGACTTTTGAAATTGGTTAAAATGCATACTTGGCCTAAATCGGGGAAACATAGTAAACGGATTCAATTGATCCTAAAATTTGACATGCCAATAGACTTAGGCTAAACAAACTTACTGGTAAAATTTTGTTGAGTTTGGTTAAGGTTCGGTAGGGTAAATGGCTAATAAACCAGATAAAAATTGTCATTATAGACCTTTCCGTACCGATATGGGTGGTAGCGTAACGGTACGGGATTGTATAATTCGACGCAGGTTAAAGGGTGTACCGATACGGCTTGAGCTGTATAGGTATGGGTTTTTAAATCTAGAATCTAAATTAAAGCTGGGCATCAGTATGGGTACAGGTGTATTGATCCCTTCCTTGTAAGGTTGGCTTCATACCGATACAGCCATAGGCATATTAGTACTTCCTTTCTTCACTGATTTCTAAAAAACTGAATTAAGGCATCGCGTACCGATACCTCGTATCGGTATGTGTAAAGTGAATTATAACCGTTTTAACGATCATTGGCATATCGGTACCCTATATCATTACGACCCCTATATTGCAATAACTAACTTATCAAACTCAGCTAAGGCGTATCGGTATGGTCCAGCACGTACCGATACCCATATCGTTAATTCTGTTATTAAGGCTTAAAATGAATTCTGAAACTTTACAATTTGGTCATTAAATCTTGTGAGGTTAAATTGGGCTAGTAAATGAACTCCGATCGATATGAAAATTTACAGATACACTGTCTATAGCTCAAATTACATTATGGTAGGTTTAATTTCTAAAATGGACCCTTAATTTATCAAAATTGTAGTTTAGTCCCTAAAACTTGTAAAAGTATAAGTTAAGTCCAAAACTTATCATATTGAAATACCGACCTCATTGTTTGAATAATGAACTATTTCGCTTATCGATTCTCCGTCAAATCTATAATTATTGAACAAATTATCACACCGAATACCGTATCATTGTCCAATAACATATTTCGACCCAAATTCCTACCAGACCGAGAAGGGGATGTTACATTTGTGGTATCGGAGCTAGAGTTTAGTCAATTCTAGGACTAAACTACAGTCTATTGTGTTGTTATTGCATTGCATATGCCACCTAGGAGTTATTTATTGACTTGCCAACTAAATAGATCTCTTTACTTATGGTAAAATGTTTGACTCTAATGAGGCTCGTATAGATGAGCTTGTTACTGGCTCCTCGACACATGGTGAGGAGTTTAGAAGGGGAGATCCTTCACACCCACAGAAGCCTCCAGCACAGAACCCTGAGCCAGAGGTGCAGATTGCTAAAACTGAATGCTATCAGAACATGGCTGACATGTTCAAGTTATTCATGACCTCAATGAAGGCTGAGCAGATTCCCCAATCTTCCACCGCTGTTGTCCAGTATACCTGAGCTCCTATTGATAAGCTATCTCAGCATCGAGCCTACTACTTTACCGGTCGAGATGATGATAATCCCAAAACTACTGAATATTGGTTGGATAGCACCAAGAGGATTTTGACTAAATAGCTTTAGTGTTCTGATAAACACAAACTTGAGTGTGCCCTTACGTTGATGGCTGATGAGGCACTCTATTGGTGGGAGACTACTATTTTCATAGCCCGAAAGAAGCTATGACATGGGAGTTCTTTCTACGATAATTTCAAAATAAATACATCAATGAGTTTTACCTCGCTAAGAGGCATGATATTTCTCTTCATCTAAAACAAGGTGGACGACCTATAGAGCAGTACATTCATGATTTTTATAAGTACTGCAAGTATGGTGCTAAATATATCAAGAGGGAGGAAGAGAAATGCAGAATGTTCATCAATGGATTGGATGATTATCTATGCCCTATGTTCACCGCATTGGGCATTACCGACTTCCAAAACCTTGTGAACAGGGTCAATGCCACTGAAGCTACATAAAGAACCCAGAAGACTGGTAGGTCAGAAAAATATGAGAAGAGATACCGAGATGACTCATGTCCTCTAAAGTTTTACAAGAAAGGGAAGTATCATGGCCCAAAGCAAAATGTGTATTCACAGTCTTCCCACTCCGGGAACACTGCTAGACTGCATGCCGTGACTTAGTCCTTTGCTAGGACTAACTCTGTTGATAGCACTAGTGGCTATGGACGAGAGGCATCACTCCCATTTTGTAACTTTTGCCATAATAGACATCCCATGGGACAATTTCGTAAGAATTCTGGGGCATGCTTTTATTATGGTGAGATAGGCTATCTTATCCGTGACTGCCCTAAAAGTATTGCTAGATCTACCACTGCACCTGCTAATCCTTCGTCTCCTGCATAGTCTTTCTAAGTCAAATGAGCGAAACAAGGATCATCGAGGAGACCCAGTGGCTCTACTAGGGCATCAAACAAGCTAGAATCGAAGGCTCCAACTCAGATGTATCATGTGAGAAGTAGAGAAGAGGAAGATGATCCCGACGTCATTGTAGGTACCATTGAATTGTATTTACATCCTATCTATGCATTGTTTGATCCTAGATCTACCCATTCCTTTATAAGTACCATATTAGTGAAATAATATAAGTTATCTTGTGAGCCTATTGCATCGAAGATCACCATAACCAATCCTTTGGGTGATTGTGTCACCATAAGCCTTGTGTGAAAACTCTGTCCCTTAATGATTCAAGGGATTCCATTTCTAGCCAATTTTTTGGCATTATTGATTCATGAATTTGATGTTATACTGTATGGATTGGCTCAGTGAACATCAAGCCTGGGAAGATTGTTGCAAGAAGAATCTATACTTTTGGGGTATTGGAAAAGAAAGCATTACATTGATGAATTCAAGGACTCCATTGTTGCACGCTTTGTCATTGGAAGCCAATGATGAACCTTAATTGTAAAACATTGACACTGTAAATGAATTCCCTGATGTTTTCCCAGATGAACTTTTGGGTTTACCTCCCATCCGTGAAGTAGATTTTGGCATCAAAGTGCAACTTGGAACAACCTCGATTTCCATTGCACCCTACCATATGGCAGCAGTTAAGCTTAGAGAGTTAAAGGCTCAGATTCAAGAGTTGTTGGATAAAGGATTCATTCAACCGAGTTCTTCAACTTGAGGAGCTTCGGTCCTCTTTATAAAAATATGGTTTTAATGAGACTATGTATTGACTACCTGCAGTTGAACAAAGTAACCATCAAAAATAAATATCCATTGCCAAGAATGTAACACCCCAAAAACCAGTCTAGTCAGAATTAGGTTTCGGTGATCAAAAAATCTATATTGAAAAGGTCCAAATACTTTATGAACTTAAACTATATGGCCAATGCATCGTATTAGACTCTAATTGAGACTATTTTAAAAGACTTTGGACCTAATTGAAATCTTAGAAACAATTTAGTGACCAAATTATGAAAATTGAAAGTTTAGGGGTAATAGAGTGAAGTTTAGAAAGTTGAAGGACCACTCTCGTAATTATCCCACTTTGAGGTAAGTCACCTCCTTGATTAGACATATTCATGTGAGCTTCTTGTGAATTTAGGGGGAAAGATGGTATAGAATTGATAGCTATTATTGCTATCTTAATTGTTGGGAAAAGAAATTATTGTTTATAGTTTACCTATGCTTGGAGGAAACCTTATGGTTAGTTGTGTGTGAGGTGGTGTGATTATTCTAATGAATTAAAAATAAGTTTACCTTTGGCTAGAATAAACCTTTTAGGTAGATTTAAGGAAGTTTAAAGAGTTTGAAAACATTTTCCCCTAAGTCATAGTAATCACCGAGACCTCTCTTCTTTTGCTATCATCCTTCATCTTTCTTAAGAGTAAGCAAACACCTCCATTGTTATCTTCAATCTCTAGCTCAAGCAAGCACCTCACTTGTTTATGCAAGCTTTCCTTGATTTCTTTACATCATTGGATAGCCCTTGAATTGGTGAGTTTAAGCCCCCAAACAATTTTATGATTCTATGAACCATTGGAGTTTAATTCCATGAATTAGTTCTTCAAGAACATAGTTGAACCCATGCTTTTAAAGCATGAATCCATAGAAGTCTTATTGGCTAAAAGCTCTTATAAGCTTAAGTATTGATTTTGAATCCATAAGTATTGATTCTAATATCTCCCTTTATTTTACCTAGCTCGGGAGTTGGAGAAAGAAGGTTCATCATCCCCTTCAAAATCTAGGAACAAAAGAGTAGTAATCCGAGAGTCGTAGGAGCTTTGGAGTTTAAGGTGAGTGTAGTCGGAGTCTCGAGAATAGGCTAGGTGCCTTTCCCGAACCTTTGAATATCGATTATTGCATTGCTAACTTTGTGTATTAAGGTTATTGCAAAAGAACATTATTGATGACTCTATTGGTAAGTATTGGTAAGCATTGCATCGATTCATTGTCCGTAGCATTGATGTTATTGTTATTGAAATCATTGAAGCATTGGCATATAGAATCATTGAGTAGTGAATAAGGCCATTGGAACATTCATATTGATTTATTTTCATTAGATACTATATCGAATCATTACTATTGCTTATTGATATTGAAACATGGATATTGAACTATTGTTATTGATCCACTGTCATGGAATTGTTGCTACTAGACTATTGATACTGAACCTTGGAATCGAGTAGTATTGGATACAATTGGCATGCCATAGAATTCATGAGCTCTTAGAACACATATCTCAAGGCACCAACCAGTCTACAAGAAGTCATACAAGTTCTACCATACCTTTCCATACTCGAGGTCACATAGCCTATCGAGTTACTCGAGCTCACATAACCCATCGAGTTAATGCATATCGTACCCTGATCACTAGGCCATCAGGTACAAAAACTACCATCTAACATCCACACAATATATATAAAGAATCTATACATCACCTATATAATGGCCAATGAAGCCCTACTTTACCTGTGCTCACACAACCGTTGGGTTACCCGTGTTCACACAGTTGTCGGGTTAAATGGACCATACCTAGATCACCATAGCCACGTATACATCCTAGACATACTTTGATCAAATTAGCCACATATAGTCTTTACCAGAGGTCACATAGCCAATCAGGTTACTCGAGCTCACTCAACCTATCGAGTTAATACCTTATCTGAATCACCATAGCCACGTATAGGTTTCTAACTACACCCAGATCACTCAGCCTATGGGTACGTCGGATGTACTTGATCACTCAGCCTAAAGTACACAACCCATTATATAAGTACTATAGTACTAACTCTAGGACATCTAAATTCCTTTACAACAAACATAAGATAATACATGCTCCCCGAGCATTCATACACCTCACCAAGAGGTAAGTGGCTCCTAGTCAAGCTATTAAGCAAATGTCACCAAGGCATGATACAAAGCATCTCTATGGTTTATATAATAATAATTCTCCCTTTTCACAATTATCGGGTTATTACACATTATGTCCATTATGAGGGTTAAATTATGGTTTCTCAGTTTTACTATTTATTTTACCATATTAGAAGCCCATCAGGCCTTAGTCCTCGAATTATAAGCTATTCGAACCCAAAACAAAATTTTTCAGATAGATTGCCTAGTAGATACCGATACCCACTTAAGGCTATCAATACGCACTTCTAGGTACCGATACCCATACCATGCGTACTGATACCAGCTTATGTATAAAGGGGTTAAACCAATACCTTGGTACTGGAGCCTGGGGCCGTGTACTAGTACCACTTAGGTACCAATACGCCTCCAAGCATACCAGTACACAATTTAGCTACTGGAATTCATGAAGAATTGGGGTATTAATACCCACCTAGGTCATACCGATATGCCCCCTTCAATTTTGCTTTTTTTCATCAAAAAGAACACAGGGTATCGGTACGGGCTCCTCGCGTACCGATCTTGAAGCCCAAAAATGGCTTCAAAGGCTCGAGAAATCACTTTCCAAGACCCCAAAACAAAACCTTTAACCCAATAACTTAATTCTACATCTTATGGAAGTTATTTCTGTGGTTTACTACCATTTTCACATTTTACTAACAACTAATCTGGATTTCACCATTAATAAGGCTCTAAGCTACCAAACACCCAACTTAGCAACAATAAACCGCAACATCAATCAAGACAATCATTTTATAATCCTCAAGAAGAGTATGAGTCAGAGATGTACTGACCTTGTAGCAAAAATCCCGAATTTACTTCACATACCCAAAATCCTCAATTTCTCCTCTTCGGCTCCAACTTGAATAAACCACAAGGCACCTCTTTTTGCCTCACAACAAGGAAACAAATCAAGACTTAAACCAAGCACCAAAGAGAGGCCTAGCCACAGATTAACAACCTTGAAAACATGGAAAAAAACCCAAAAGCTTAAACCCCTGCAAAAAATCCATTAATGAAGAACCCACCTTTATACCTCAAGAGTATACTTTTCTTGAAGCTTATGAGGAGGGGATTAACATATCTCAGATTTGAAACTTGAATGGAAGATATGTGGTTGAAAGTTTGGATTTTTAGTGTTGGAAGCTAAGCATAAAAGGAAGAGAGAATGGGAGGTGTGTGGGAGATGGAAAGATGGAGAAAGATGATATCATCTTGTTCCCCCACCCCTCTCTCACGTGATATACCCAAAAAGCCAAAAGGGTATTCAACCAATTTCTTTAAAAGAAGTAAAATCACAACATAAAACCCTCACGTTCTCCCTTATTTCCAAAATAGTCACTTTACAAACCCACAAGGCTCAATACTCATCCAACAAGGCCCAAACTTGGCCCAATAGGTCCAATTATTCCAACCAACACTAAGGTCCATAACTCAGGTTAACACCTAAATGTTGACTCAAATGTTTGGGTCATTACAGAATTTATAGTGGTTCTACCTTCTAAAACAATGCCTACATCCACTACCTTAGCTACCACACTAAGGATTTCAAAAATTCACCAATTTGTCTTTCCTTTTAGGCCAAATGGGATAACCTCAAAAATCACCTACACTTAAACCACAAAGTCTAGTGGCTCATTTCCTAAAAATGAATGTAAATGAGCAAACTTTGAGAATCCTCTAAAAGAGATTGTTTGTAGAAATTATAGCATACTAAAACCCCAACACTTGATAAAAAAGAAAGATACAATAAGCCTTCATAAGTGTTTACAAGATTTTACAATAAAGCTCTCAAAAACTTTGGATTTTTGCTGGAACGCTTCGGAATAGTTTTCTTGTTGTTGAAGAAGATTTAGAGACATATTTTTATACCCTCTCATTGATATCTAACCATTTGGGTTGTTGGGCAATTGAATATATTCGTTGAGGGTGATGACTATGTAGATATCCTATTTTGCATACCCTTTATACTTGGCTTTTGCGTGTTTTCAAGCTCATTTAGTTGCATTTAGAGTATATTGCATATAGATAGGGAGTTACACTGCGTGTTTTTAAATGTTCTATATATTGGTTCTTTTAATGGGAAAGGTAGTGTTTTGTGGTACATGCGTAGGAACCTAGTGGATGCTGGAGGAATGCTAAAGTAGAAGAGTAGCAGATCTCTCGGCTGAAGCTAACGAGGTAAGAAGAGTTAGAGACAAAATCTACTTTGACCCACATGGACATTCTCTTAGATACAGAACATTAAAAGATAGCAGGAAAGCAATGGCCCTCTTAAATAAGGATGCGCGCTTTAGGGTTATGAAACCCTAACATCCCCGCCTATATAAGGAAGACTTGGATAACAATTCAAGGGGTCGATCTTAGAAAATAATCTTTAAGTCCTCAGCTATTAGAGAACCACCAGAGTCGAAGTTCTAGAGGAGTCTCTACACAACAGAAGCCATCGAGAGAGACTGGAGGAGTGCAGGACCTACAAAAATAGTTAGACAGCATGGAGGAAGATCGTCGAGGATGCTTGACCCTTTTCTATCCTTTTCTCGGTAAACTGCTTATGTTTTTAATTTTTATTATGGATGTTTTAGGCTCAAATATGAGGTAAATACTTTAGTTGAGTTTATTGCTTATTAGGTTTTATGTTTTGAATATTTTATTGTAATGTATAGTTCTTTTTCATTTATCTATTATGTTCATTGTTCTTCATGCGTAGTTATTGTAAGAGCTATCGAGAGAGGCCTTTTAACTATTGATTTGTGGCTTAATATCGAGAGAGTTATGTTAAAAAACGTAAATAGTGAGGTTAAGCTGTTAACTTAATCTTAATCTAGCTTAGACATAGGTTTAGGGTTTTAACGACTAAAAGAGAGAACTTGAATAAATAATAGAGTTGTTAAGGTTCACGAAGACATGTGTTACCTTAGCTTCAATGTTATTAACTTCTAGGCATCGAGAGAGTCATAAGTTCATTAGAAAATCTTGTCGAACATATAAAGATCTTAGTGGTTTACGCATACATGTATTACCAGTTGCTATAGCATTGAAATAAGTATTCAAGCATAATTCCTAGGCAATAAAACTAGCTTCCATAATTATTTGTTATTTGCCACATCATCTGTTTGTCTTGATCATAGCTACCTTTATTTTATTTGCACTTAGTTTTGATAAATCGATACCAATCAATACTTGCTCAAACTCTCTTAAGTTCGATAACTTCATAGTTATTGATACAATCCTCGTGGGATCGATACTCTACTCTATCACTTTATTAATTGATTCGACTAGTATACTTGCTCTTAAATGCATCACTATTCGATAAGCATCAAGAGGTATTTTTCATCAATAATGATGTTTGGCAATTGTGGGTATTGGTACGCGAAGGCCCGTATCGGTACCTTCCTAAAGAAGGTATTTACAGGGATTATTGATATGCTAGAAAGCGTATCAGTATGTTAAGAGCTGTACCATTATTAAAATTGCTCATTGAGATTTTGGTGGAGCTTTGGGTATCGATGCACTCAAGGTCGTACCGGTACTCAGTGTAAAATATATGCAACTTTGAAATATACCGTATCGGTATAGGGTTCACCGTATTGGTACTCACTGAGTTAAATTTTTTAAAGGCTCTAGGGTGTATCGGTACAAGGTGCATCGTACTAGTATTGACAAGCCATTAGTAAAAGAAAAATACAAGGTCGTACTGGCATACTATGTGCCATACCGGTACTCGTTTACAATTTTGAAAAATAGTGTTGAAAAATTGTACCGGTACGCATAGGGTTGTACTAGTACTAACTGACCAAAATGGTCTCCTCGAGTACAAAAACACTTAGACAATTATTTGAACTTGAAAGAATTGATGATAACTCTCTAAAGAACATGTGTTTCCATCCTACTTATCGATTAATTTGTCCCCAACATGTTATCTTTTGCATACATTTCTGCATTTTCATCTTAGTATTTGCATTTTCTTAACTTAGTACTTTTTTGTCAAATTATCTTCAAATTTGTCATTTTTCACTGTTAATGTCATTGCAAAAGTCTTCAGTATTGCATTCAAAACTGTCGCTACATCTGCCTGCTCTATAGAAGCTTCTAAGGATAAAGATAGACACGCATGTGCTGGGCAATATGTTACAACAGGCCCTGTATGAAAAAATAAAGCACAAATCTCATGCAAGGACACATGCCATATTTTGATCGAACTATAAAAGGATGAGTGAAAAGAGATAAAGTATCTGAAAGACTATTTTCTTCATCCTTTCTATTTTTTAAAGCTTCATCCACGGCGGCTTGAGCTTTCTTTTGGGTGAACCAATATGAAGACGAAGCATACAGCTCCTTAGGAGAAGAACCAAGTGCAACGCAAGAGAAATTAATGAGGCCATTTCGAGACTATCTAAGAATGAAGGTTTCCATTTACTTTTGCTAATTTCTTGTGTTAAAACGGTGACAATTTCTATTTTCTTTCATCTAGAATGGAAATACTATTGAATGTTGACTTGAAGTTTTTTTAATGAAGTTTTTTTCTTGTTTCAATTATTGGGTTTGAATGCTATTTTACATGGAAGTGTTGAATGCGGCCACTATCACTAGAAGGTGCAGTGACAATTCAAGTTAACGAGCACATCAATGGAAGTTGAGTGAGAACACAAAGGGATTTGGTTCACTCGTTCTTTTGCATGCTTTATTTGTTATCATTGGAAGATGTAGTAGAACTGCATGTGTAAGTCTCTAACTGCGATTTGAAATAAAGTGAGTGAAATGAACTTACGCTTCGTTGCTTAAAAAATCAGTTATTATCTTGTCCTTGCAACATTTGGTATTCTGCTAAGTTTCACAAAGGGGATCCCACTTTTACCATTGATATATTTCTTCTTATTTCTCTTGAGTTATTGTTTTCTCATCGCTTCTCACAATTGCCTTTGTTTTCGTTTTATAGCTCCGATAACTACTCTCACATTTGCATCTTACTTATAGTATTATTGCGCCAACAATCATAGATACCCAAAGTCTCATCCTTGTGGAATCGATATCTAATAGAGTTAGACCTATCAACTATACTTACTTCGACAAGTGTACGTTTGCACAATCATTGTGTTAGTATACAGCCGATCAATTGACTTAGAAATAATTTTATCTTCAAATAAAGTCAATTTTGTTCGAATGTTTCTTATTATGAGAGTAATTTCAAATACCTTAAAAAAATTTATTTTCTTAAAAGTCCTTGTTATATCAAGATCAAAACATAGGTTTAACAGAACATATTTTTTTGTTCATACTTGTTTATTTAGCTTAATAAGCGAACGTTATATATGAAAGGTTCATGAATAGTTCATCTAACGCTCTATTCATTTACACCCATATAAATTGGTAATAGGAACAATTTGGTTTATTTCAAATTTGGAAGAAAGTCTCTAACTGCGACTTGGAAGAAAGTGAGTAAAATTAAATTGCGCTTCGTTGCTTAAAAAATCATTTATTATCTTGTCCTTGCAACTATTACCTTTCTTTTCATTTTATTGCTCTGAAAACTACTCTCACATTTGAATCTTACTTATAGTATTATTGCGCCAACAATCCTAGACAACCAAAGTCCGTCCTTATGGGATTGATATCTGATAGAGTTAGACCTATCAACTATACTTGCTTCGAAAAGTGTACGTTTGCACAATCATTGAGTTAGTATACAGCTGATCAATTGACTTAGAAATAATTTTATCTTCAAAGAAAGTCAATTTTGTTCGAATATTTATTATTATGAGAGTAATTTCAAATACCTAAAAATGTTTTTATTTGCTTAAAAGTCCTTGTTATATCAAAATCAAAACATAGGTTTAACAGAACATAAATTTTTTGTTTATACTCGTTTATTTAGCTTAATAAACGAACATTATATGAACGGTTCATGAATAGTTCATCTAACGCTCTATTCATTTACACCCTTATAAATTGGTAATAGGTACAATTTGGTTTATTTCGAATTTGTTGCAGTCTTGTAGGTATTATATATCACGTTACTTTGTGAATTGTAATTTGAATATTTCTGATTCACTAATGTGTTTTTATGGCTAGCGTGAATGCTATCATTTCTCCCATTTGTTATGTAGGATTGTACTCAATCCCCACAACATGGGGTAACAAATATTTGCATAAAATTGTCCACATCATGAAGATGTTATACATGTTTGTCTTTGTAACTTGTAACATAAGACATTGTTTTCTGTTTTAAACAAACTTAAATTATATACGTATTAACCACAGTGGCAGATCCACCATATAGTTAGGGTGGACAACTTATTTACATCGTTGTTTTCTGGTTCACTAATGTTTGCATTGATAACTTATTTACACTATTGTAAATAAGCATTATTAACTTATTTGCACCTTTATTTAAAAAACTTATTTGCACCTAGTCGATTATTATGTCCGTGAATGTTAAACGATCATGTTTGCAAATGCTAAACGAACATGTTAGCAAAAACTAAAAAAAAACTATGTTCTCACCCTTAAAAATATTTATAATCTGCCACTGTTACGTAATTTAAGTGCAACGCAAACAGTGCAAGTGAACATGTTACAAATAATAGTATAGATTAAGATCGTCTCCACAAGGATTGGTGAAACTTTGATTCTTAGCTTCTCACACTGAAATGAAATAATATTGCAGGTGATAGATGGTGATAAATAATAAGTAAAATAAACTGAGTAAATAGAAAAAGGTAATTGATATGAGAAAATAGTTCGGGTTATCGTGAGTAGTGATGTGATTGCCGGATGAATTGTTGTGGCAAGTGATTGCTGCCGGCAAGTGATTGCTAAGGCAAGTAAATTGTTTCGGCAAGTAAACTGCTGAGGCAAGTAAATTGCCCTTTCAATGTTTGGCGGAGTTTTCTTCAATCCCTCCGCGTTATCCCTAACCGAAGAACTGATGATTGTGTAAGCCTTGATGGTACATCTCTGCGTTAACCTTGGGTGGACAACATCGACCTTTTCACTCTTTTTAGCAGCTGAAAACCGTTCCTTACTCCTAAGGAAAATTAGTTTCCACCAACGGTTGTCTAAATGGAAACTGTATCCACTCGTTTTGTGAACCTAGCTCTCCCGAGCATAGATAAATAAATGCATTCAAGTTCCTTTCCCAAGTTTCCTTGAAGCGAAATTAAGAACCAAGAATGGATGAACACTGAATTTTATAGAATTAAAAACCAAAACCAATCATTCGTCTCTACACACCATAAAATTCGTTAATCCAAGCCAAATTAAACTAGTTCATGGCTGGGTAAAAAGGAAACACAAATGAATAAAATCCAGACATGGATGGATAACACGATACAAGATAAAAGGAAATGGAGAAGATGAACTCCTCCAATTTATTCTAATGGTTGTGCGTGAATCCTCATTTTCGATCTGATCTCACTCTCCCAATCGACCCCATTGATGTGTTGTTGCGATCTCCTAAAATAGGTGAGGGAAAAGAGTTTGAATGCGTGTGGAATCCGTGAGATCTGATCTCTAACTAACTCAGCGTTTGAATTTGAATCTGGGTAATTATCCAAAATGCTTGAATTAATTCCTGGAGATAATGACTTTTATCGCGACTTACCAAGGCATCCTTCGACAAGTGGTTCGGCAATTCATCGACTTGTCAAGACATCCTTCGACAAGTGACTGACAACTCGTCCTGCACAAAATAAAGCAAAACATCAGCGATTTCTCCACAAAAATAGCAAAACGCAAGGCCAAGCCCAATAAACGAAAAAATTACGAATTCATGCATAAATAACTACAAATGCAACTAAATGAGCCTAAGTCTAAATAATAATTTAAATAAAAAGGCATAAAATATAATATTTTTTCACACTTAACCGCCACCTTAACAAAGGTGGTGAAAACTAGGGGTGTTAAAAATTTCTGTTAACCGAATTAACCGACCGAGCCGAAATTTTCGGTTAATCGGTCAGTTAATTTTAGGTTCGGTTGGTTAACGGTTAATGATTTTTCAAACTTCGATTATCGGTTAATTAACCAAATTAACCGAAATTTTTATATATTATATATATTTATTTTTAGTCACTAAACTTTTAACAATTATAAATGGTCATTAAACTTTATCAAATTAGCACAAAATGATCATTAAATTTATTAAATTATTAAAAAATAATCATTAAAATTTTCAATATTTATCAATAATTTATAATGTGCAATAAATCAATGATCATTTTGTAATAATTCGATAAGTCTAATGGTTTTTTATAACTTTTGAAAGTTCAGTGGCTAAAATGATTATTTTAACATAGTTTAGTGACCATTTGTGTAGTTTACCCAAAATTACCGAATTAACGGAACTTTTTTCGGTTTGGTTAACGGTTAATAAGAAAAAATTTCTGGTTAATAAAATTTTGAAAGTTCGGTTCGGTATATTAACCGAACCGACCGTTTGAACACCCCAGTGAAAACATACCTGCATATGATATGATGACGTGTGAATCCTAAGAACTAATCCATGCAAATTGCAATGCATACAGTAAAACGAGTTAATTACCACTGTAACGGAATCCATGGAAAGTGGAAAAAAAACTTTTTTTAATGTTAATTCCAATAATTACAAATTGTAATAATTAGGGGTGTGCATAATTAATAGTAACCGTTAACTGTAATCGTTAACCGGTAGAACCGTTACATTTTATAGGTTAATTAATCGAACCATTAAAATTAAATGGTTTCGGTTAATCGAACCGTTAAAAATGATGGTTAATTTTACGGTTACGAATTTTGACTAATGGTTAACCTATAGGTTAACCGTTATTAAATTATTTATATATATATTTAAAATATAAAATAACTTTTAAAAAATTAACTTACATATACAAATATACACGCCCTTTTCTTAATTCTAAACTCTATTTCTGAAGTTATCAAGCTCCATTAACTCTTTTATATTTTGAACTTTGATGGTGTATTGCTATAATGTTATTGTTATGTGGTGCAAATTTTTTAAACTTAAAACTTTAAAATATTATGAAGCTTGTGTGTTTTGTCTTGCATTGAAACTTTATAGTATATAAGTATTTTTTTAATTATGACATAAGTGATTAGAATATCTTTATTTAAATATTTTTATAAATATTTTAATATAACCGAACCGTCGGTTAACCGCATCTCTAAAAAATAGTGAACATGTGAGAAAAAATTATAATAGATTACAAGTTAACCTATGACCGAACCGTCATTAAACGCATCTTAACGGTTAATTGTCAACGGTTAATCGTTTCTTAATGATTAGGTTACGATTAATAAAATTGAATAACTGTTATAACGGTTAACTGACCGTTTAAACTAAACGCTACGAGTAACCTACCATAAACCCCCTAGTAATAATATGTTTTTCAATGTAATTATGAAATTTTAGCCATCGTTTTATTTTTCTGTTTCTTCATCAAATAACCTGGATGTGGAAGTCTACTGCATCTGGTTTGAAAATAGACGAAATTCAAAGCAAATTGATCTCTCTGTGAACTTATCTTATAGCTTCCATTGCGTATCTTGTTCATTTTCTCTGTAGGAATTTCTTCCCCGTTACCTATTTAAATTTCGTTTTTGGGATTTTTTTATTACAAATTCAAAAGCTTTGCTTCCCATTGGATTGATGACGGAAATCAGGATCTGGGATCTATTAGTTTGGATTGGTGGGTGCATGCCCTTTGCAGGTTTTCCTAGAAGAGGCTGTTTGGACCAGGACAAACGCTGGACTTTGGGATTCGTTCTAGCCTTCTAGGCCTTTGATCTTTTCCAACTTTTGTTTGCTCGTTAATGGAATTATTAGATGTTGGAATTCAAAAGAGAGGGTTGATAACTATAAGGACTTGAGGATTTGGGAAATTTTGATGGGGAACGCATGTGCAGGACCACCAAATAATCCTGGTGGCGCGAATGAATTTTTGCAAACTGTCACGCAGGCGGTCTGGCGGCAAAGGCCGGCTATCGAGGACCAGTTGCCGGAAGGAAATGCTGGTGCCGTTACAATCGCAAATGAGGAATCCAAGAAGGAAGAACCAAGTAAGCCGAAACCCCAAAGGCCAAGGCATATGAAAAGGTTGACAACCATGCAACTGGAGTCAGTGCTGGGAAGGAAAACTGGGAATATGAAGGAGCTATTTAGCTTGGGGCGTAAGTTAGGGCAAGGACAATTCGGAACCACATATTTATGTGTGGAGAAAGGGACTGGGAAAGAGTATGCCTGAAAATCCATTGCCAAGAGGAAGCTGACCTCGAAAGACGATCTGGATGATGTTAGAAGGGAGATTCATATAATGCACCATCTAGCAGGTCACCCAAATGTGATACAAATCATAGGTGCTTATGAAGATGCCGTGGCTGTTTATGTTGTTATGGAGCTTTGTGCTGGTGGGGAGCTTTTTGATAGAATTATTCAGAGAGGGCATTATACAGAGAGAAAGGCAGCTGCGCTTGCCAGGATAATCATTGGCATTGTGCAAATATGCCATTCTCTTGGTGTCATGCATCGTGACCTCAAGCCTGAAAATTTCCTATTCGTTAACCAGGACGAGGAGGCACCACTTAAAACAATCGACTTCGGGCTTTCAATGTTTTTCAAGCCAGGTATTCCCTGGTGGTCAAATTTTCTTTTTCTTCATTAGTGAGGATTGTGTAGTCTCCTTAGAATTAGCAACTTTTAATTAAAATGTGTCTGATGGAACCGTTTCATCTTTCTTGTTCCACTTTGCTGTTATGAACATGGCTAACACTTGCCACACATCATTTTTCAGGCGCATGAATAGCAGCTAGATGAATGCTTGACTAACATTTTGTTATCTTCTCGGACAGTTAGAATGAATTTTGTATTATCTTAGATTAATAGTCACAAATTCTGTTATATCCATTCCGTTAATAAATTCTTAATCACTACAGAGAAATACATGCAGTCCTTGTAATCTCCGTGTGCAATTATGGACATTCTTTTGGTATATAATATAATTTTAGATCCATCTAACATCAGGAATCCCGATGGCGACTACCCGTTGCAGACTTAGAAAGAAATAATTACCCGTCTTGAAATGCACATCACATTGACCTTGCAGTTTTTATTTTCTTGTAGCAAAGAAAGCAAACAGGGGAAGGAAAAGAAAGAAAGGGGTGGATGGGAGCTAGTGGCTAGTGCAATGTCTCCTTCACCTTTCTTGGCTATAAGGAAGTAATTGTATAGATTAGTCCAACACAAGGCAATATAACCATTTCTCATCTTTAGAGTGTGGTCATGTCTAGCCAGTTCATAGTATCATCATTGGCTTCATTTACACGGAGCCGGTCATCTTTATAATAGATTTCATTAAAATTTATATGTCAATCTACTCAATTGTCTGGGACCTAATCCTTTTTCCTCTAGGTCAAATATTCAGTGATATGGTTGGAAGTCCCTATTATGTGGCTCCAGAAGTGTTGCTGAAGCACTATGGTCCAGAATGTGATGTTTGGAGTGTTGGAGTGATCATTTATATTTTACTTTGTGGAGTCCCTCCATTCTGGGATGGTGAGTGTTTTGCTGCTTGTGTTTCAATGGTTTGAAACATCGGTAAATACTTCCAGGCACGGTTGAATTACATCTCATTTATTGGTATGGACTTTTTTTTCTATCAGAATCAGAGCAAGGGATATTTGAGCAGGTTTTGAGAGGTAAACCTGACTTTACTACAGAGCCATGGCCTACTATCTCGAACAGTGCAAAGGACTTGGTTCAACGAATGCTTGTAAAGGACCCTAAAAAGCGGTTGACAGCCTATGAAGTTCTTTGTGAGTATGCATAGATCTTCCTCTCTCTAGTCGTTCTGTTATTTAAGCACAGATGGTCAACTTGAACATTATTTTATCTGGAAAGCTTTGATGCTGTTCCGTTTATTTCAACTGAATGTTCATCCTTTGCAACATTGGATATACTTTTCAGAAACAAGCTTTGATTTGGTTAAAAATGATTGCATTTAGTGAAATGCACGTTGTATGGAAATGGAAGAATAAATTTTCATTTAGAGAATGACCATTTAAGAACCACCTAGATGGGGCATCTTTGAAACTGGTACTTTATAAGTTTTGCTTAGACAAGAAAATAATTTGTCCGGTTTATCATAGAAGGTCACAGGCGTAGTACACAGGTGCTTCTAGAAAATGAAAGCATAGGTTTAAATTTCTTCTTTGAGTGAACATCCTTGTGACAACAGGCACTAAATCTATTCTGAAACATATGGAATTTGGATGACAGTGGAGAATTTTGTTTTAGTTACTTAAGAAGAAGAATTGACATTCATATTTTGGTTGGTGTCTCCTTTCTGCAACATCAGCCAAGGACTTTAAACACTTGGATTTATTTACATGCTTTATATTGTCAAACAAAACCCAAAATTTATCATACTAAAACTTCTTCAAGTCCAATTATTTTGTCTATGGGAAAGCATTTTATCGTTGTTCAAAAGAATTCATGACAAATGTATTGCATTAACTCTCTTTGCTGTAAACGGACTATATACCTTCCTGTATCTTGGCAGGTCACGCTTGGGTTCAGGAGGACGGTGTTGCTCCAGACAAACCTCTCGATTCTGCTGTCCTGTCCCGTTTGAAGCAATTTTCTGCAATGAACAAGCTGAAGAAAATTGCCATCAGAGTTCGTACCCAGATTAATGTCAACTATCTGAAGTTCATAGTAGTTGTGGAAGATTTTTCAAATTGAGTTGTGTTTATCCCCCAATAACATGCATGAATGAAACATGTTGAATGGACTAAGCAACTTCTTAATGATAAAGAGTAAGAATCTTTATCAAATTAGATGCTTAATGCTTTCGTTCATGCAGTTCCTGCAACGAGCTGTAATTTAGTTTTCGAGGGGTCATGGCATCTTTGTATATATATATATATATTTCTTATCAAAAGTTGTATTTTGCTATTTAGGTCATTGCTGATAATCTATCAGAAGAGGAAATTGCAGGCCTGAAAGAAATGGTTAAGATGATAGATGCAGATAATAGTGGGCATATCACTCTTGGGGAACTGAAAATTGGTTTGGAAAAAGTTGGTTCTAATCTCAAGGATTCTGAGATTAATGGGTTAATGCAAGCGGTAAGCCTCTTTTTACTGCACAAATCTCAGTCCCCTTCCTGTTTTATTAATAAGTGCTATACCTGTTTCAGATAATCAGATTTTTAAAGTGTTATACGAATCATTGAAAACTCAATTCGGTAAACTATTAGTCGAGATGTGAGGGAAGAATCAAGTTATAGGAGAATAGCTGACGTTGTTCGAACAACGAGTTTTTTGCTACATTTGAAACTGCATTCAACATTCATCATCTGAAATGTAAGATCAACTGGCATATGCATGGAGTAAGAATGACCAGCCAGGCACCTTGGCTAGAAGTATAACATTGTTGCTGATTTGGTATAGTTTATCTTTTAAAAACTGCAGGCAGATATTGACAACAGTGGTACTATAGACTATAGCGAGTTCATAGCGGCCATGCTTCATCTAAACAAGATCCAAAAAGAGGATCATCTATTTGCAGCTTTCAACTACTTTGACAAAGATGGGAGTGGCTACATCACTCCGGACGAGCTCGAACAGGCCTGTGAGCAGTTTGGCTTGCAAGATGTTCACTTAGAAGACGTAATCCGTGAAGTCGACCAGGATAACGTAAATACCTAGCAAACTGACTTTTTAACTTAAAAAATTATCTTGGTTAAAGATACCGTTGATTTTACATACTTAGATTGATTATGATTATCTTTATGTCTTCTCCTCAGGATGGGCGTATTGATTACAGCGAGTTTGTGGCTATGATGCAAGACACAGATTTAGCCATAACTCACAAAACAGTCAAGTATTGATATACCATCTTGCTATGTTGAGACTCCTTAATCCATATTTCTTTACATCTGACTACAATTTTGATCTTTAACCTTGGACCTTATAGGCAATCCCTATTCCCTGCTGTATATCAGAAAGTTCCCTTATCTGAAATTTGTTAGCATATATCACTTGACTGTATTGAGTTATGTCATTCTGACTCTTTATTTTGTCATTAGCTTAAGTTGGTTATGTTTTAAATTTCAGGTAAAACTCTGTTAATGAAACTTTGCGTTTTATTTACTTTGTAATAGAGCCGAAATGTGGTTATTTTGGGGACCGTTAGGGTTATAAAGCGCTACACTCTGCTAGCCTCAGTATCGAATGAATGAACAAAATATCTTTCTCCCTACAATTTTTTTATCTTCTTCCCATCTGAATCTTTTCTTATCTTCTTTTATTCTTCTTCTTCTGTTCGTGGTAATTTCAAAGGTATCAGAGATTTTTTTGGTCCTGCATCATGGTTGACGGAGTTCTCACTCGTAACCTGGCGGCTCAACTGGCGTTGGAGGCACATGCAACGCAAACAGAGTAGACCCAGTGTTTTCAGTGACAACAGGAGGCTACTCGACTGCAATAAGAGATTTCGACTATGAAATCAGACATTGTCCAACACGATAGTAAAATGAATGACCGAATGAGTGAGATGCGGACCTACATTGTGTCTGAGCTACAGAAACTTACAGGCGTTGCTCTCTGAAAAACAAGGTTATCGGAAAGGACAGAGGTTCAGACCCAAGGGGTAGTGAGAGTTACAATTACGACCCAGAGAGTCTTGGGCTCTCACCCAAATTCTTCGGCTACTAGCAGTAACCCAAATATGAATCCAGCTACTGTGGTGGTCGAGGATGATGTACGACTAGCACCACGACTAGCACCAGGGTTCTAAATCGCGGACAGTTAACGCGATTGCAGCTGTAAAATTGTAGTTGCGCCGTCGTCCGAAACCGCATTTGGTAAAACTTGCGGTGGGCAACGGAATCACGACTGTTGCGGCCTATCACGGACGCCAAATGTAATATCTCAATTTTTACTTAGTGACTAAAATATAATTTTTGAAAGTTTAGGAGGTTAAATTGTAAACTTTGGAGAAGTTCAGGGACCAAAGTGTAATTTTAAAAAGTTATGTAATTTAATCCAGTAAATGGATAGTTCACCCCCAAGAGTGATGTTTCTCTGTTACCGAATTTTTCATATGAGGCTTATATTATTCGAAATTTGATCAAATAAAATTTTTAAGCGTGCTCAGATCAGAGAAATGTTAGGATGGGTGACCTCCGGGAAGATTATATAAAGTGTTTATGATCGATATTTTGGACTCATTAAGAGTAAAGAAAATTCGTATGGATTGTCGATAAAGGAATTCTAAGAGAAATTTTATTCTATGAAGATTTTCGATAATTATCAGGATAATAGACTGAGTTAGGAAAATTTAGTCTAAGTCCTTGAAAAAAAGGAAGTTTTTATAGGATAATGGAGTTTGTTTCCGGAATATAGAAATATAGAATTTTCGGAATAAATCCAATAGCTTGGAAAAGGTAAAATCGCAGTAGAAGTATTTTATGGATATCGATATAACGAATCGAATTAAAATTTTAAAGACAGTTCCAAAAATTATGGAAAATTCATAAAATATTATTTTATGAATATTTTGCTAATGTTGGTGAGATTCTAACTAGATTTAGTTGGAATATGATGGAGTGGTTATAAAGCTCAAAGAAAGAAAATTTGGAAATCGTATTGAATGAAATTCGAATATTTGAATCGAATAAATATCATAAATTTAGAATGGAACCAATTTAGTTCAATTTTTATGGAATGACAATTTTTAAGTCTTGTTGTAAATAAAGACTAGTTGGAGGGCAAATTGGTCATTCGCCATGAATAGCATTTTTGAAATATTTTGGAACTTTGAGGGCAATGTTGGAAGAAGATATACAAATGGATTAAATCATGGCCATTGATTTGATGAGATTGAATCTTGGCCATTATAATAAAAGGGCAAATTAGTAATTTCACTAGTTAAATAAATTTAAAATTCATTTAACCTTTACACATGGATTAAAATAGTCAAAAGATGAGAAAAAAATTATCTCATCTTCAGCCAAGGCTGTTTGAAACATTGGAGAAGAAAGGGGAAGAAAATTTGAAAATTTTCAAGTCCAAAATTGAAGAATCAAGACAAGTTTCAAGCAAAATTAATTTAGGTAAATTGTTCTACACTTGATTCTCTTCATTTTGATAGTAAAATTGCATGGAATTATGATTTTTAAGTTAGGGTTTGAAGAGAGAGAGAAGTTAGGGTTTCATGGAATTTTGTTAGAATTGATGTAGTAGGTGATGAATTAAGCTTTTTTGATGAAAACAAGCTTGAAATCAAGTTAATTTCATGTTGGAAGTTATAAACCCTAATCTTGAAATTTAGGGTTTTAATTAGGGTTATGGAATTGGTGATGAAATTGAAGTAATTGTGATTCAAGAAGCTTAATTTTATTGTTAGATTGAATAATTTCCCAAGATGAGATTTTAAGGACTATTTTGGAAATTTTAAGAAATTAAGGGAAATTATTGAAAATTTATTTTTAGCATTGGAATTGTTGATTTATGATGAAATTAACTTGAATTAATGATTAGGGACCAAAATGAAAAATTTTGGAAGTTGAAGGACCAATTCGGCAATTTAGGAAAAATTAGGGATTGACTTTGAATTTATGGAAAATTGATAGAAATGAAGATTTAAGTACTTTATGAAAGTTGGAGGATGGAAATGACAAGAAAAGAAAGTTTAGGGACCTATTTTGAAAATGAAGGAATAGTGAAGGACTAAAGTGAATAAAGTTGAAAGTTTAAGAAAAATTTTCTAAAACTATTAGAAATAAGTAAATGGTTTATTTGTACATGAATTTATGTACAAAAATGAAGTAGTGGCTAAAATATTATTTTATAAAGCTTAAGGATTAAATTGCAAGAAACTAGTACAAGGTTTGAAATTATTTATGAAACTATGTAAAAACTGGATTTGGCAGTAACTTTGGAAATTCACCATAAATTCCAAACAAATGGTTAGAAGGTGAATTTTATACCGATGTAAAGATGTGTTCTTCCAGTTTCGTGTCCAACAAACGGAAACTGATTTCGAGTTCCCAGTAAAAAAATATGAATTTTTAAGTGAGGAAAGGTCAGAAAACAGTATAGCAGACTGTTCCGAATTTAGCACTGGAAAGTGACTTCGAAAATTCACCATAAATAGTACAAGTTGAAATTGAACTATTAATTTATATGGTTAAAAATCTTATTGAATCTAGTTCCTTTCATAACAAATGGAATCAAATTTCTAGTTGTATATTATTTTATAGAAATATTTCTTTGAAGGTAGTACAAGCTACGAGAGAATGGAAAGTGAGATATTTTGTAACTAATGTTAGTTATCAAGCTTGAAAGAACTATTTGAAGTTCTAAATGGTTATCAAGGACCAAAGATGAGTTTTGGGACAGTATAATGATGGAAGGAAAAATATAAAATTTTTATGTTGAATGATTCGATATTTTGATTAAAATATCGTTAGAAATGACTCTAATAAATGTTGTTTATATTTATGTGGTTAATCAAGTTGAATACGGATCAAAGAGGATTCAAGATACTTTAAAGGAAAGGATCGAGTAAATTTAGTGAGGCATACTATTTCATGGCCCAGGTGAGTGCATTTACATGTTTTAAAATGCAAATAGGAAGACTTGCGAGTAGTTGACCTTAAATTTAAAATGATATCGTACTTCTATATAATGACATTATGTTGAAAAATGGCTTTTGTATTTCTCTATAATACGTGCTATAATACTTTGCTCGACATGGCAAGATTTGGTGAAATACCAAGTACGAATGATTACTTGCATAAATGATGATGCATTATGCATACATGAGATATGGAAAAATGATAAGATTAAAATGAAACAAGTTAAGATAGAACAAGATACACTTAAAAGTAGTATTGCCATATATACATGTTGAGCTACTTCATGTTGTAATAAAAGTATATTGCATGGAATATGACATGTGAATTATTTTTCTGAGAATTGATGATGAGCTATATCTGCCATGACTATTTATGATAAAGAATGAAATATAAATAATTAATTATATGATTGATCATGATGTTGGATTGATGATAAAAGAAATGCTCAAGTATTGAGTATGAGAGTCCATGGTATAGTTGACATGCCATAGAGTCTTTAGCAGCTGCACCCTCATGTTCAAGTTATGAAAAAGATATTGTGACAAAATGATTGCGTCACATGCACCCTGGGGATCTACGCCCACTGTGCCTAAGTGCATTGCGAGGTGCTTTATGTTTATGGGGAGAAAAGAGCGTCCTCGAGTACGTACTCATCTTTACGTTTACGTTTACGTTTGACACTACGGTGTCATTTCAAGATGACTCGCGTACCTCGATCTCATATAGCGTACTTTGGGCAATGATAAAAGAATCATGTCATGAATATGAATCATGTTACGTATATGAAACATGTCATGAATATGAACCTTGCTAAGTATATGAAATATATCAAATATACGAATTATGCCACGTATATGAATCATGACATGTATATGAATTATGCCAAGTATATGAATCATGCCAAGTACATAAATTATGCCATGTATACAAAGTATGTCATATATACATATGAAATATGCTATGCAAAAGAAATATGCCATGTATGAAAATCATGTTACATAAATGGATCATGCCATGAATATGAATTTCATTACATATATGAACCATGTCATGTATATAAATCATGTTATGCATGAAATTCATGTCATGTATGTGAAACATGTTGCTTATGTGAAATATACCACGTATGTGAATTATGTTATTTATACGAAATATACCATGTATATGACTGATTTTATGATGATAGGGCATTGAAATCATGAGTAAATTAGGAACTTATGAAATATACATGAAAAATCTAGAGACTACGGAACCCTTGATAGAACTATCCTATCTTAGGTAGAGAACTTGATATGATATCATAAAATAAGTATTACTTTACTCTATATTTGTTAAATAAGATTATTGCCTCACTATGTTCGTACTTAGCGTGAGTTATTTCACACGTAGGTTCTCCCACGTAGAAGGGCACGAAGGAGCTATTAATTGGAAAGTCAAGTTACATTAGTAAGCACGGTATGTACATCTTAAATTATGGTTGATATCTAGTGGGCATGTACTTGTATATATGTGGGTTTAAAAGATGCAAATGTTTTGTAATCTTAAGTTATAATGTGTTTACGTATTAATTATGAGTGTAGGGACTCAGAATATGGTTTTACTACAAATGATTATGACTTATGACATAATTAAATATAGTTTAAACCTATCACATATAAATTTTAAAATCAAGAAGGGGTCTAGGCATGGTATATAGTTTTCTCCATGAATTATATTTTTATTTCAATAACATATTTATAAATTTTCTAAAACAATTTAGGGTCGAAACTAGCTGCTATAGACTGGCGTAGTTTTTAATTTAAAATCAAAAATGGGTTAAACTATAAGATAAGGTTTGGAAGAAAAAAATTAAGTCAAGTTTTCTTAGCAACTCTGTAACATCTTTAATGTATATTCGGTATACGAGTATACGTTAAGGGTGTTACACAAAATAACACGATTGCAGTTGTCGCGTCGATAACGGGATGCTATTCTCGTTGTCAGAACAATCGCGACACCACCTGGTGGCATGAGATAAAAATGAGAAGGAAAAAAAGTTGCAGAGCTCACGAGCGGAAGAGGAGAAGATGAAAAATAAAAAAGGGTAAATTGCGGGTGGAAGGTTCAAGTTTTAGTGATTTTTTGGAGAGACTTAAAAGTTTCACTCCGCTTACAATTTAGTCCTTTCAGATTTTTAGTTTAATTAGGATGTTTTGTTTTATTCCAATTAAGTCCTTAAATCCATAATGAAACTTCCAATTGATCCACTAAGTCTTATTTCCTTTCAATTAAATCCTTTCATAAGTGTTGGAAAACCCTCTAAAAATCATAAAAAGTAACTTTTTATAATTATAATTATAATTATTATTATGTTTTATAATAGTTTGTGTGAATTTTACAAATAGTAACAATGAAAACAAATAATTTGACCAGATATTTTTCAGGAAACATTGAAAACCTATCTCAAGTCTCATATATGGATTTTTAATTATTTTATTTATAAAAGTTTTCAAACTTATTAAATATGTTGAATGTTTAATATTTCTTATTTTATTTTTGTTATAGTTAATACAATATTTTTGGGAAATTTGTAAATAAATATAATAATAATTAATGATTGTAAAAATTGTGTTATCATACTAATAAAAGTTCATAAACATTACAAAACATTCTAAAAATCATCAAAAATGACTTTTTTATATTTACACTTACATTTATTATATTTTACAATAAGTTGTGTGAATTAAAAAAAAACTCACGACCGCGACATCCGCAATGGCATCCGTTATGTCTGCAACTACGGTAAACGCAACGCTTCAAAGAGTAGTCTGTTCTAACTGGTATGAAATGTGTCGTCTTAGTCAAATGGTCCACAATAACCCAAATCGAATCTTTCTTACTTGGCGTCAAAGGTAAACCTGTTACAAAATACATTGTAACTTTTTCCCATTTCCACTGCGGAATTGAGATCGGTTGTAATAACCCTGATGGAACTTGATGTTCTGCCTTTAGTTGTTGACATGTTAAGCATCTAGCAACGAACTCAGAGATAGCTCTTTTCATGCCAGGCCACAAAAATCGACTCTTTACATCTTGATACTTTTTGTTGCCTCTCGGGTACATAGTTAAAGGATTGAAATGTGCCTCCGAAAGTATTTCCCTCTTTAGATCTTCATCTTCCGGAATGTACACACATCCCTTGTAGTATAAGCATCAATTTGATTTTATTTCAAAATCTTTAGATTCACCTTGTTCCACTTGTTTCTTCTTTTCCAAGTATTCTTTATCCTTTCCTTGCAACTCTTTAATCCTTTCTATCAAAGTAGGCTTAATTTGAAGCTCAACCATTATTGCACCATTTTCTTGTAACCTTATCTGAGCATTCAACATTCTTAAAGCAGAAAATGTCTTCCGGCTAAGTGCATCTGCTACCACATTAGCCTTCCCCGGATGGTAATCAATGATTACATCATAGTCCTTGATCAATTCTATCCATATTCTTTGTCTCAAGTTAAGATCATTTTCAGACAACAAATATTTCAAACTTTTATGATTCATGAAAATGTAGCACTTTTCACCATATAAGTAGTGACGCCAAATCTTCAAAGTGAATACCACGGCAGCCAACTCTAAATCATGAGTAGGATAATTCCTCTCATGATTTTTGAGTTGTCGAGAATCATAAACTACAACCTTGCCTTCTTGAATCAATACACACCCCAAACCATTATGGGATGCATCACTATATATAGTGAAATCCTTCCCGGATTCTGGTTGTACCAAAACGTGAGCTTCTGTTAATATCTTCTTCAGTTTGTCGAAGCTTTCCTGACACTTCTTTTTCCAAACAAATGGCACATCTTTCCTTAATATCTTAGTTATTGGAGCGGTGATCATTGAAAAATCTTTCACGAACCACCGATAATAACCAGCTAATCCCAAGAAACTTCGCACTTTAGAGACATTTTGAGGAACTTCCCATTCGAGTATTGCTTGAACCTTATAACTAGTGGTCAATGCATTTGTTTTCAACCTTTGACATATTTAAAATATGTCAAATATATGATTAATGACATAAATATCATGTTAATATATAAACCAGGTAGACTCATCGCAAGTCCTACCAGTGATGTATAAAACATCCATGTATCATGTTATGTATGCATTGCACTCACCTGATGCCTCACTAGTAAACCTTACTATAGCTTGTAGCTTTACTCTTGAACTTTTTCCTTAGCTTTAGACTTGCTCGCAAAACGATCTTGATCACGTTCACGATCTATAAAATTATCGTTTCCCAAACACATACATTTCAAAGTGTATGTTAGTTTCATTCTAGCATAAGCACATATTAGGAATAAAATTCCTAAAAACAACCATAAAGTAAATTCTTTTAGAATTCACCTCAACTTTCCAATTTATTCAAAATGGTCCCTTGCCATTAAATTTTAAATTCAATCATTAAACAACATATCCAAGTATTCCAAAATACTTTCAAGCTTAATACATAGCTTTCTAACCAATTTCCATTCCAATCCCATATTTTCCTTAATTTGCCATTTGATCCCCATCACTTTGAAAACTTCCAAAATGATCTAATTGAATTTTCTAACATCAATTTCCAGCATAATACATCAACTTTTCAACATTTTTACCTTAATCCTTAAATTCCCCAAAATATGCGAAAAGGTCCTAGAACTTAACAAAGTTCCAAATTGGTCCAAACAACATTCTAAGCCTTGTAACATCATTTTCCCATCATTTCTAACCTTAGGAAAATTTTCCATAATTTCCTCTAATTTTCCCTATAGACCGAATATGAAGGGTCTTTACATTCAAATTTTTCCAACTTGATTCAAGCATGAATTCAACTTCTAAACCTCATTTCCAAGCTTCTATAATTATTCCCATATCAAAATCAATCCAAATTCAACTTCCTATCAAAACCCTAACTTAAACCAAATTAGGATTTAACTACTTTCAAGTAGTTTCAATCATCATACAAGCTTGGATATAATTCTACAACAACAACAACTACATCAAAATCTCATCTTAATTCATCATATTTAAACATCCCATTCATCCATCAAATTCACAAAACTAAGGTTTCAAGCAAGGAAAGCATGAACATATGCTACCAAAAGATAGAGAATTTCATGTAGATCAACTTCATGTTTCATGCTTTCATCCCAAATCTAACCAAATAAGCTTGAAAATCAAAAATAAAAAGTTTCTCCCTTACCTTAGGAGTGTTCGAACAAGAGGTTGAAGATGGGAGAAATTCTTGAATTTTCCTTTTCTTTTAATTAAGCCATTTGTCATCTAATATAATTAAAATGAATTTAAAATTCATTTTAATATATAATCACCTTTTTACCCTTGTAATCCAACTTTCCACAACTTGCCACATGCTTACCTACCAATCCAAGTAGTTAGTGATTACCAACTTTGCCCTTGGAATTTCCCAAATTTACCATCTTGCCATTTTTCATCCAACGGCTCATATTTAACATGGAAAACTTACTTTAATCCAATTGTCCATTTTAATTCCTACCATTTTAAGACATGGAAATGACATTTTTAACCTTGCCTTATCATCCTTTAAAATATCTTGAATTTTTTATTCGATCCGATTATCCAAATATTTTTCTTAACTTTATTACTTAATAGCCAAAAATACAAACTCCGTACGAAAAATCTGAGTATCACGAAAATGTCATTCTTGGGGGTGAACTATTCATTTACGAGACTAAAATACATAACTTTTGAAAATTAAACTTTAGTCCCTAAACTTTTCCAAAGTTTATACTTTGACCACCAAACTTTCAAATTTTTTATTTTAGTTATTGACCAAAATTTTGAGATATTACAATGTGCTTACTCTTTCGATCCACATAAGCTTTTTGATGATTAAATTCTTCTTGTAATCCTTTCTTGATGATCTGAACCTTCTTTTCAGTTTTTCTAATCAAATTCAATCCCACGATCCTCCTCTCGGTGTTCCACACTTGCGTCTATACAAGGCCTCAAAAGGAGCCATCTTGATGCTCGATTGGAAACTATTATTATAGGCAAATTCAACAAGCGGTAACTGTTCTTCCCAACTTCTTTCGAAATCAATGACACAACATCAAAGCATATCTTCCAAAATCTGAATGACTTGCTCGGACTGAC
Source organism: Hibiscus mutabilis (assembly GCA_019671005.1). Lineage (NCBI taxonomy): Eukaryota > Viridiplantae > Streptophyta > Magnoliopsida > Malvales > Malvaceae > Hibiscus > Hibiscus mutabilis. The sequence goes on from CM033737.1 coordinate 22,166,827, forward strand.
CATCAATCTAAGGATGAAAAGCAGTGCTGAAATGCAACCTTGTGTCCAAAGCTTCAAGAATTTTCTTCCACAATCTCGCGGTGAATCAATGATCTCTATTCGATATGCTTAACGATGGCACTCCATGCAACCTCACAATCTATTAGATGTATAATCGCGCCAACCTCTCAAGCGTAAAATCCATAACCACAGGCAAGAGATGAGCAAACTTGGTCAACCGATCTACTATAACCAATATAGCATCTTTTTTTGGCTCAACGGCAAACCTGTCACAAAATCTATGGTCACTCGATCCCACTTCTATTGTGGAATTTGAATGGGCTGAAGTAAGCCCCAAAAAACTTGGTGTTCAGCCTTAACTTGCTGACAAGCTAAGCATATGGTCACAAATATGGACACATCTCTTTTCATACTAGGCCACCAATAAAAAGGGCGAAGGTTTTGGTACATCTTATTGCTACCCGGTGTATAGCAAATAGAATATGGTGTGCCTCTTGAAGGATACGGTCTCACAAATCCTCTAAGGCTGGGACACACAACTGACCCTTAAAGTACAAGATCCCACCTTCTCGCACTTCAAAATTGGATGTCTCGCCTCTCGGAACCATATCTATCTTTGCCACGAACTCTTCATCCAACACTTGTGTTCTCTTGATCTTTTGCACTAAGTTAGGCTCTACATAAAGCTCGGCTAACAACCTACAATCCTCGGTCATCCTCAAACGGGTAAACATCGCCCTCAAGTTTGACATAAACTTCCAACTCAAAGTATCGTCTATCATATTAGCTTTACCGGGATGATACTCTATGATGCAATCATAATCCTTTAGCAGCTCAATCTATCATCTCTGTCTCAAATTTAACTATTTCTGGGTGAGTAGATACTTTAAACTCTTATGATCGGTGTAGATGTAATAATTTTCTCCATACAGATAATGTCTCCAAATCTTCAATGCGAAGATGACTGCGGCTAGCTCTAAATCATGCATAGGGTAATTCCGTTCATGAGGCTTAAGTTGTCTCAAGGCATAAGCAACCACCTTACCCTCTAGCATAAGCACACAACAAAGCCCATTCAACGAAGCATCACTAAACACAACGTAATCCTTTCCTGGCTCAAGTTGCGTCAAGATTGAAGCCTTCGTCAGATAAGCCTTCAACTGCTCGAAGCTTTATCATCTCCTCTTGTTCCACTCAAAAAGAACTTTTTTCTGTAACAACTTGGTCATAGGTACCGCTATGTAACCCCCTCGACCTGGCCTAGTCGCAAGACTAAACTGAGTGAGCTACGTTAGGTTTATCGAAGTAAACCGTGAAGAATAAAACTCGAAACACGACCATTTTTTACTTTTATCTTGTATAGATGAATAATTATTGTCCTACATGTACATACTGATCTCAGGTGAAAACCCAACTCATTCAGGCGTCGAATTGACATCCAATTGATCGTGATTACAATTTAGGGACCAAATTGCAATTTTAGAAAACTGTAGGGTCTTAGCTCATTTTTATATTACCAACCTTTAATTAAGTAGGTTTCATGCTCATATCTTAAAAATCAAGTCAAAAAGATCATCCAAACTCATTCAATTGCATCCACAACATTCAGGGACAAAAACGTAAGAAAACAGAACTTCAGAAGATTCCAAATAACCAAATTAACTACCACCGTACCAGTACGGACAAGGGTTTTTTGATACACTTTCACTATTTTAAAACCCCAAAATTCCAATAGTCAAATTTTGTTTCGATACGCCCCCACGTATCGAAACGCCCTTCATGAAAACATTGTACCGTATTGAAATGCCTCCCCGAGTACCGAAACACTGTACAATTTTGCCTAGGCCCGTACCAAAACAGTTGCCCGCGTACCGGTACGCTAAGCCTGGAATGGATTACTCGTACCAAAATAGGAATACCTGTACCGGTATGCCTGGACTTGTAATGTCTATTTTTGCTGGTATAACATGCTTTTGAACATTCCAAAACATCCTAACAAGCCCCTAACACACATCCAACATATTCAAGAACCAAACCACACCAAGACAACCTAATTTCAACATCAAATCATGGCATCATACTTCAATTGTAAATCTGGAGGCATGCTTCCTAGAAAACCAATCAAGCAAAGCATGAAACTTCAAACCTCAAACAGGGAGTTTAACAAACATCTACCAAAACAACAACGGAACCCCCATTGCCCTTATTACTTATAGTCTATACCAAAAGCATACTTTGATTACGAAGTCTTTTTGTGAACCCTTGCTTCCCACTGCCTCCCAAGCTTTTAATTCTTTGCATTGATGGACAAAGAGAGCGTAAGCACGCTAAGCTTAGTGAGGAGTGCTAAAAAACAACACACCATCAATGCATTAAAACCATTTCTCAACATTACATTGAAATATCATTTCAATCATCTTTTAAAACATTATCATGCCTTGAAAACCATGCACTTAACATCTTTAAAAATAGCATATTAAACCACATGCAACATATATCATTAATCAACAGAAACTCCCATTGCTCAACCTCGACTTAAGTCTTCCCATGTCCCAATTTTGATTAGTGACTAAAATGTAATTTTTGAAAGTTTAGGGAAAGGAAGTTTTTATGAGATAATAGAATTTATTTCCCGAATAAGGAAATATGGAATTTTTGGAATAAATCTGATAGTTCAAAAAAGGTAAAATCGCAATAGGAGTATTTTACGAATATCGGGAGATCGGATCGAATCAAAATTTTAGAGGATGTTCCATAAGCCATGGAAAAGTTAGAAAATAATATTTAAGGAATAGTGACCGGTTGGGAATGAACTATTTTAGTTGGATTGTAATGGGATGGCATTTTTGAAGTAAACTAGTAAATAAAAACTAGTTGGAGGGTAAATTGGTTATTTTGCCCCAATAGCATTTTTGAAATATTTTAAAAGTTACAAGGACAATTTCGGAAGAAGGAAATGGAAGATTAAATCTTGGCCCTTGATTAGTGATAAGATCAATCTCAACTGTTGGATTAAAAGGGTATTTTAGTAATTTCACTATCTAAATGAATTTAAAATTCATTTATACAAGACAAGTGGCCAAATTGGATGAAAAAAAGATGAAGGCCGTTCTCATCCTCAAATTTCGAAATGTGAGGGGGAGGAAGAAAGAAAAATGGAGAAAAATTTTCCAAGTTCGATTCGAGCCCTGAAACTCGATTTTTAGGTAATATTTTCAACTACAAAGTTGTTCTATTCTTCAAGTTCTATCTTTTGGTGTAAATAATTCATGTAAAACATGCTTGATTGATGAGAATTTTTCATGAGAAGAAATTAGGGTTTATGGAAAAAGTTTGGGGTGTTTGGAATTTCATGATTTCATGATAAAATTCAAGTTGAAATCAAGCTAGTATAATGTTAAAATCAAGTTATTGAGTTGAGATTTAAACCCTGCATATTTTAGTTAGTATGAAGATGATTAGGATTTATAGATTCAAGATTGATTTAAGGTTTGTGATGTTGGATAAATGATCTAGTAAGCTTGAATTTGTTATTTGGAAGCAAAACCCAAAATTAAAGGTATAAGGACCATTTTAGAAATTTTGAAAGTTAGAGGACTAATCTGATATTTTTATGATTTGAAGTGTATTTATGTTATTATTAATGTTGGAGATGTAAAATTGAAGTTAGAATGCAAAACTGATATTAAATCGAGTTAGTGACCATTTTGACAAATTGTCAAAGTTAAGTGACCAATTCGGAAATGAGGTTTTAGAGAAGGACTAAATCTAATTTTAGTTGAAATAATAGAATTCAAGTAGTAATGTTGATTTGAGGACTAATTTGCAAAGTTAAGAAAGCTTGAATCGTTATCTTTGCATTTTTAGTAACTATTTTGGAAAGAACAAAAAATTAGAGGGAATTATTTTTGAAGAATTATTTGATGAAGAAAGAGATACATTAGTGGTTTGAATTAAGTAAGGGGACCAAATTGACAAATAGCAAAGTAAGTAGAAATTAGTATAAAATTTGAAGTTATTTGTGGAAGTTGTGTAGGAAAACTGGATTTGGCAGTAAATTTGAAAATTCACCATAAATTCTACAAAAATGGTTAGATGGTGAATTTTATATCGATGTAAAGATTTTTTTGTCTAGTTTCGTTTAGAATAAACGGTGATTGATTTCGATTCATATATCAAAAGATATGAATTTTTAAGTGATGAAAGGTCAGAAAACAGAATAGCAGTCTGTTCTGAAATTCAATACTGAATTTCGACTTTGAAAAGTTGCCATAAATCGTACAAATTGAATCTGGTTATTAGTTTATATGGTTTAAAATATTATCGAATCTAGTTTTGTTTCCAACAAACGAAAACTGATTTCGAGTTCCGAGTTAAAAGATATTAATTTTTAATCGAATGAAGGTCAGAAAAATTACAGAACAGTTTCTGTCAGGACAGCCTTGTCAACGAGAGTTTGATGAATTTTCATAATTTTTGTAGATTTTATTAAATTATTTGGCTTATACCTTTAGAACCGTTATCAAATCTAGTTTCTACGGTATAAAGGAGATTAAGATTCAGTATGTATTATGCCCTGTAGAAGTAAATCTTTGATGGTAGTGCAAGTTGACATAAAATGGAAATTGAGACAATTTGATGAGAAGTTACCAGGGTTGCCACCTGAAAGTGAGGTAGAGTTTGGCATCGAGGTCTTTGCGGGTACGGTACCGGCGTCCATTGCTCTGTACCGCATGGCTCTGAAGGAATTGAAGGAATTGAAGATGCAGTTGCAGGAGTTGTTGGATCGGGGCTTCATTAGACCCAGTATCTCACCGTGGGGAGCGCTGGTGTTGTTTGTTAAGAAGAAATATGGTACATTGCGGATGCGTATAGATTACCGACAGCTGAATAAGTTGACAATAAAGAACAAGTAACCCTTGTCGCTTATAGATGACCTGTTTGATCAGTTCAGAGGAGCCTCGGTGTTTTCCAAGATAGATTTGAGGTCGAGGTACTACCAGTTAAAGGTGAAGGAGGTGGATGTGCCCAAAATAGCTTTCCGTACGAGGTATGGGCATTACGCTTTCTTGTGATACCGTTTGGTTTGACCAACACTCCAACTGCTTTTATGGACATGATAAACCGAGTGTTCCATGAGTTTTAGATCAGTTTGCGGTTGTGTTTATCGATGATATCCTTGTGTACTCTCGACCGAGGAGGATCATGATAGTCATTTGCAGATTGTGCTTCAAAAGTTGATGGAGAATCAGTTGTATGCTAAGTTAAGCAAATGTAAGTTCTGGCTTAAGGAAGTTGTGTTTCTTGGGCATGTTGTGTCGATCGAAGGAATTCGTGTCGATCTGAAAAAGGTTGAAGCTGTAATGAGTTGGAAGGAGCCCAAGTCGGTGACAGAGGTTATGAGTTTCCTTGGTTTGGCGGGTTACTACCAAAGATTTGTGGAAGTGTTCTCTAGTTTGGCGGCTCCATTAACGAAGTTGTTACAGAAGAATATTTGGTTTGAGTGGACGAAGGATAGGCAGCGAGCTTTCGAAAGGTTGAAGGAGGCTTTGACATGAGCTCCGGTCTTGGTTCAACCAGAATTGGGGAAGAAGTTCGTTGTCTACAGTGATGCGTCGTATGTTGGGCTTGGCTGTGTGTTGATACCGGAGGGTAAGGTAGTGGCGTATGTATCTAGGCAATTGAAGGTGCATGAGCGTAACTACCCTACTCACGATCTTGAGCTTGCAGCGGTAGTGTTTGCCTTGAAGATCTGGAGGCATTACCTTTATGGTGAGAAATGTGTGGTTTATACGGATCATAAGAGTTTGAAATATTTGATGTCACAGAAGAAGTTGAATCTTAGGCAACGTAGGTGGTTGGAGTTGCTTAAAGATTATTATCTGACCATTGAGTATCATCCGGGGAAAGCCAATGCTGTGGCAGATGCTTTGAGTAGGAAAGCGGCTGTGGAGTTGAGAGGTATGTTTGCTCGGCTGAGTGCAATAGATGACGGGGGTTTGTTGCTGAATTACAAATGAAGCCATCTTTGGCACAGTTAATCAAGGAGAAGCAACCGTACGATGGAAGTTTGGTGCATCATGTGGAAGATATCATGGATGGAAATCCTACGAATTTTCATTTCAACGATGATGGGGTGTTGTGCTTCAAAGGTCGAATAGTGGTGCCTGAAGATGAAGAGTTGAGGCGTACTATTTTTACTGAGGCACACGCTAGTCCTTTTGCTATGCATCCCGGTAGTACTAAGATGCATCGAGGGTTGAAGGAAGAGTACTATTAGGTTGGGCTGAAGAAAGATGTGGCTGATTTCATTGCTCGGTGTATGGTTTGACGGCGGGTAAAGGTTGAGCATCAGTTTCCTTCCGGGTTGTTGCAACCATTGAGGATACCAGAATGGAAGTGGAAAAGAATCACCATTGATTTTGTGTCTGGGTTGTCTTTGACGCCAACCAAAAAGGATTCCATTTGGGTGATTGTGGATCGGTTTACGAAGTGTGCGCATTTTGTGCCAGTGCATACTACGTATACCTTGGACAGGTTGGCTAAGCTGTACATCTCTAAGATTGTGCGTTTGCACTGGGTGCCCAAATCTATAGTTTTAGATAGGGATCCACAGTTCACCGCAAGGTTCTTGCGGTGAATTTGCATTGTGCCTTGGGAACCCGGTTGAGTTTTAGTACCTCGTGTCATCCTCAGAAGGATGGGCAGTCGGAGCGTGTGATTCAGGTTCTTGAGGATATGCTAAGGTGTTGTGTTATTGAGTACCAGGGAACATGGGAGAAGCAGTTGCCATTAGTGGAGTTTGCTTACAGTAACACTTATCATGCTAGCATACAGATGGCACCTTATGAGGCGTTGTATGGCAGGAAATGTCACACGCCCGTGTGTTGGGCAGAAGCAGGGAAAAAGTTTGTGTCAATGCCCAATGTTTTGAAACGCACAACTAAAAAGATAAAGTTGATATGTGAGCGTTTGAAAGAAGCTACTGATCGTCAAAAATCCTATGCGGATTTGAAGCGTAGGGATATAGAGTACGCTGTGGGTGATAAAGTGTTTTTGAAGGTGTCGCCCTAGAAGAAAGTGTTGCGTTAAAAGGGAAGTTTAGCCCGAGGTTCATTGGACCATACCAGGTTGTTGAGCGTGTGGGTCCTGTTGCGTATCGGTTGAGGTTACCTCCGAATTTAGGAAAGATTCATGATGTGTTCCTTGTTTCGGTGTTGCGGAGGTATAGGTCGGATCCGTCACATGTCATGCTGGTGGAAGAGATTAAGTTGAGACTGAATCTCTCATATGAAGAGGAACTAGTAGAGATTCTTGATACCAGCAATAAGGTGCTCCGTGGCAAAACGGTCGAGATAGTTAAGGTGTTGTGGAAGCACCGCGACGTTGAGGAGGCCACGTGGGAGTGCAAGTCAGATATGATGAATCAGTTTCCGCATCTGTTTCCTCCAGGTAAATTTTGGGGACAAAATTTCTTAAGTGGGGGAGATTTGTAATGCCCTGGTTTTAGGGCTTGGCAGTTTAATGGGTTTTTAGGCGGTCCAATAGACTAGAGTAGAGATTCGAGTCGTTTTCGGGATCATATATTTTTGGTATTGGAAAAATGATAGAAAATGCTTAAAAATCATTATTAATTATGTATTTAATAATGGTGGAATCAATTTTGAAAAATGAGTTTTGGAAGAGGAACATTTTGGTTAGTGACCAAATTGAATGTTTTGAAAACTGTGATTTTCTAGTGACTAAAATGAAAAGGGTCAAATACTTAGAATCTTTAAGGAGCTAATTTACCAATTAGTTTCTGATTGTTTCTCCCTTAATTTAACTATTTTTAACATGTATTTTAATTGGTAATTAAAGAGGATTTTGTTAAAAAGTTGGTTATCTTTTTTAAAACAAAAATCACGTCATTTTCTCTCAAAATTTTTCTCTCCATTCTCTCCTCAGCCAAACACTCAGGTTTTCATCAAATTTCCCGAGGTGAGGTGGATTCTAACTTGATTTTAGTGTTTCAAATTGTTTTACAAAGATTGTTTACATAAAATCTTATAATAATCTTGTGTTTTCTTAGCTTTTTACAAATCAATTGAGGGAGAAACTTCAAAATAGGGGTAAGGTCTGAGATTTCCTCTATTTTATGGTTCTTTACTGAAATTCCCAAGCATTGGATCCTTGCTTTTGTGTTTCTAATCTGATTTTGATGATTTTCTAATGTTTAATTGAGTTATTTGGGGAAAATGAGTTGATTCGCGAATTGGATCTATTTTCCAGTAAGTAATGATGCTTTGATCTATATTTTGGATGTTTAATAATGTTGATTAGTGATTTTTATCAATGGAATCCCGAAAATAAGAATCTATATTTGTTTAGGTTGTTAGTTTTGAGGTTTTGTGGTGTTTCTATGGTTGTAAGGTTGCTGGAGGTGGTAGGTTGTTTTGGATATATTTTTAGATGAGTTTTGATGTTGAGAAAGATACTAGGCTGATAGATGTTGGTTGGGTTATGAATCGAAGTGTTTTAGTTATGTTTTCGGTTGTTGTGGAAATCCGGGAAGGATTGTGGTTGCTGTGTTTAGAATGCATTATGATGCATTAACCCTCTGTTGATTTGTGGTAAAAATAGGGGAGGTTGATCCGAAAGTGATTGGAGAAGCGTAGGAGGCTTCGGATACTTGTTTGCGCGTCGGCGAATTGAGGTTTCGCGCATCGGTGAGTGAAAACGTGGATTCTAGCTTTGGAATGTTTTAAAGATGGTTTTTGGGAGTTTAGGTAGAGCTTGAAACGCTTACCTAAGCTCGAAAGTAAGTAAATTGGTTTTACTCTCTCGGTCGTGCTAGTGTTAAATGGTTTTATGCACTTGTTTTGATTTACATGTTACCTACTGTTTAAGCATGATTTAAAGTATTCCATATACTGTTTTTAAGCATGTTTAGTGAAGGATGCACATGGTAAGTGATCCTTGTGAGTATGGTTTATACTTGTGGTTTAAAGCATGGTTATTGTTTTGGAAAAGGTTTGGCTTAATGCTTGTTAAAAACAGTGAGGTAAATGTTTAAATGGTTAATTACATTGGCAAGTGATGTTGTTTTAAAATTGTTATCGGATATAGTTGGCCAGCCATAGGATTGAGTGCACTGTAAAATAAGTCACCTTGGATGTTGAGGGGTTTATACGGCGTACCGAATACTCCATCCAAGTACCCTAATGGTAGAGGGGTTAAACAGTACTGAATACTCCCGTTAGTGGGTTAAGCATCTAACCGATGAGAGGGATCAGTATCCCTATGGATTGAAAGTGTACCCGGTTATTAATGTACCGCGATTGTTATTGTATCACTATTTCGGTTGAGATGGCTTGAAGTGTTGGGTTAACACTTGTTGAATCCGTGTATCTGATGAACTCTTTTGTTATTGAACTTTTTAAAAATCACTTGAAAGCCAATATAATTGCAATGTATCATTGAAATGTTTTATGTTGTATAATGTGATTTATACATGTTTCTCCTTAAGCTTTGCATTTGGAAGTAATGCATGGGAAGGCTTAAGTAGAGGGTTAGCAATGTGACTTGTTGTTGATTAATGATACACGTAGCATATGGTCTAATATGTTGGTTTTAATGATGTAAAGTGCATGTTTTAAAAGAGGCATGATGTTTTAAAAGTTGATGTTGAGTAAATAGTTTTAAATGCATTGATGGTGTTTTGTTCTGAGCTTTTCTCACTAAGCCTTGTGTGCTTACGCTCTCTTTGTCCATCAATGCAGAGAATTAAAGTCTCGGAAGGCGGCAAGAAGCAAGGAGATCTTGGCAAGACTTGTTTCCAATGTATGTTAGAGTCTAGACTATAATGAATAAGGGCAATGGGTACTTGTTATGTTTTGGGAGATGTTTTGTGTACTCCCTGCTTGATCATATTTCTCTAGTTGCTCTTGGTTTGTAATTGGCCTCTAAGGATTGATTTTGGTGCTGGTTTATCTTTTGATATGTTGTTTGGTTGCAAAACTAGGAAGCATGCTTATAGATTTCCTTTTGATGCTTGGAAATGTTGTATGAACGGTGTTGCTAGGTGGCTTGTGATATGTTTGGCTTGTTGGTATTTTGTTTGAGGCATGTTGGAGTGATTAGAGTATGCCTTCGGGCAGAAAAACCAGCAAAATGTGACATTACAGGCCAAATATGCGGGGGACCGTATCAATACGACTAGGCGTTTTTAGGCTTGTGGGATCAGTATAGGTATTGTGTGTTTCGATACGCCTAGGCAAAATTTGGCTTGGCGTACCGATACGGGTAGGGGCGTTTCGATACAAGTTTTAGCCTCTGGAATTCACTTTTTCAACATGAACCCGTGTATCAAAACACCTGGAAGACCGTATCGGTACGGTTGTAAATATTTCAACAGTTAGGTAATTTGGTTAGGCTTATCGATACGACATAGTGGCGTATCGAAATGAGGTGTTTACAACTGTATTGATACGGGTTCACCTGTATCGGTACGGACTTGCCAATGCATTTGTATGAGATAAAATGATTAGTTTGAGTTGGAATATGAGATATATGCATGAAACCTGGTTAATCTAAGGTTGGTAACTTAAAAGTGAGATTTTGACTTGTAACTTTGTCAAATCGCAATTTGGTCCCTAAATGGTAAATGTGATCAATTGGATGTCAAATTGATGCCCGATTGAGTTGGGGTTACTCTTGTTATCTGCATGAACATGTAGGATAAGTAATTGGCATCTAGATAAGATAAAAAGGAAAAAAATGGACTGGGTTTTGCTCAATTTCTTCGGTTTGCTACGACAAACCTAATGTGGCCTTCTTGATTCGGTTGGGCGTCTAGGCTGGGTCAAGGGGTTACACATTCGTAAGCCCAAATGGCATCACCAAGAACTCATAATGGCCATACCTTGTACGGAAAGCAGTCTTCAACACATCTTTATCCTTCACCTTCAACTGATAATATACAAATCTCAAATTGATCTTGGAGAACACTGTAGCTCCCCGAAATTGATCGAACAAATCATCAATCTGCGGTAAGGGGTACTTGTTCTTAATCGTCAACTTATTAAGTTGCCGATAATCTATACACATCCTGAGCGTGCCATCCTTCTTTTTCACAAAGAACACCGGTGCTCCCCACAGCGACACGCTACGCCAAATGAAAACCCGATCCAGTAACTCCTAAAGTTGTGTCTTCAACTCCTTTGGTGCCATGCGGTATGGTGCAATCAACACTAGAGCCGAATTAGCATATATCTCAATGCAAAAATCCACCTCCCTCTCCGGTGGCAAACTAGGTAACTCTTCCGAAAACACACCTGAAAAGTCACAAATGGTACAGATATCCTTCGTCCGTACTTCTTCCACATTCGAATTCATCACATAGGCTAGATATGCCCGTTATCCATAGTTCAACAACTTATGCACCTCCATGGCCGAGACCATATTAGACAAGAACTTTACATTTTCATCCACAACTACAACCTCATAATCATCAGCAAGCCTTAAAAAAACTTGTTTGGTCTCAAAATCAACCACAACTCAATGCTCGGACAACCAGTCCATACCCAAGATCACGTCAAAACCATGGAATGGAAACTCCATCAGCTCAGCCGCAAACATGTGACCCTGAACCATCAGAGAACACCTCCGATGCAACTTCTTTGAACGACCGTTTCTCTAAAGAAACTCGTCCTTTGTATACCAACATCAAGCATTTCTACCGGTACACTAAGCAAATGTGCATGCTCATGCAATACATATGAATATGTGGAACCAGAATCTATCAAGGATAACAATGACATAGCCTGCAAGGTAAAGGTACCTGCTATCATGTTTGTGTCATTTCTCCCCTCGCGATGAGCATAGATCCTCACTAGTTCACCATCCTCTGGTCGAACCGCCACTGTGTGCGCTATAGTCCTATGCCCTCCATCCTCTAAAAGGTACCTCGGCCGTGCCCACGACCCCTAAGTGGTACAGCAACAAGTGCAGGTGCCTGCCTGCCTCTAGCAAGCAAAGGATAGTCTCGTCTGATATGTTATGTCAACTAACAACTCCAAAAAGAGTTCGCAGCCACAACTGTAGGAGCCTGCCCTTCTCTGGCCAAACGCGGGCAATATCGCCTCAAATGCTCTCTCAAACCACAAACTCAACAAACATTATGCTCTGACTGAACCTGAATACCCTGCCTGATATCCTCGTCTTGTGCCACCTCTACCGCGTCTCGCATCTAGTTAAAACCTCCGGTCATGGTGCCTCTTAGCCTGGCCACCCCCAAAACTATACTATGCAGCTCTCTTCCCCGAGCTAGAACCTTCAGAATGACGAGACAACACCAAACTCTACTATATATCCTTTGCCCGAGATACTAGAACATCAAACTCAGTATACTCAGTGGCCAACATGTACGTCTTGATATCCTGCACGAAACCATACCGAAAATGATCACAACGGCGCCTATCATCTGGAACCAACTCAGTTGCGTACTGACTCAGCCATACGAACTGCACCTCATACTCAGACACGATCATACTGCCATGAACCAAGGCCATAAACTCTTGTTTCTTGTCGTCTAAATATCTAACTCCCAGATATTTCTTCTTGAAGGCAGCCTGGAAAAGCTCCCATGTCACATCACTGGTTCTATGCCCGTGATTACAGTGGTCTACTAGATATACGCATCCCAACTTGCAGTCATTATTACACCCCATCTGAACCAAGATACGCTTTGTGCTGGCCATCCACTCCTCGGAAGTCTTGGGTGCTACCCTCTATACTAACCCCCACCAAGGTTACGCAAACGCTCTAACGGCAAACCTAAATTAGCAGCAGTAGGTGCCGAAGTAGGTACGTGAGCTCTAGCCATTGCGGCCTGAAATGCTCCTATCATCTCCTAAACTAAAGTCATCATGTCCCCAAACAAAGGACCAGGTGCTGCAGGGGTACTTGTTCCACTTCCTTAGGAGGATTAGGCAGAGGAGGCGGTAAATACTGAGGGTGTACTAGCTCACCCTCGACTCCCTATCCTTCAACATCAGCGTTTCTGCTAGATCGCAATTCTCTTCTCGGTGGCATAGTCTAAAACATATTTAAGGCATGATAATTACACAAAAACAAAACAATCAGGCCAACTTCAAGCAAGGATCCAAGACTGCCATTTTAAAACCAAAATCATTTTATAAACATAGTAATATGGCAATGTGTCCCCAAGGTACCCAAACATGGCATAACTCAAACACCGTACATGTAAACAATCATTGTGCATAGCAACTATAATGTTACAAACACCAACATCATCCCAATTTTCGCAAACCTGTCTCTGATACCTCCAAATGCAACCCCCTTAGTTCGGCCTAACCAAAACTGCACTAAAAGGACCACATTAGGTTTGCCGAAGCAAACCTGATCTAAAACCCTAAACTGAACTGATTTTTTTCATTTTCATCTTATCTAGATGCGCTTTATTAAATTCCTTTGTGAGCACGACACAACAGTAGCTTTTCATATTAATCAGACTTCAAAACAAGAATCAATAGCACAACGTAGCACTTCAGGGACCAAAACGCAAATTCCATAAATTCTCAGCAATTTTACATGTTTAAGGTTACCAACCTTTAATTAGTCCAATTACATACATGTGTTCAAATCCCATTGCAAAACAATCACCCGAACTCAATTATTTACATACATATCAAACAAGGATCAAATTATAAGATTTCCAAACTTTAGCATAAAAAATAGCTTGGCGTACCGATACAGGGCAGTCCTGTACCGATATAGTATAATAGACTTAATGGCTATCAGTACCGATACACGTCTATCCCGTATCGATATGGTATGTTGACCAAACTGTACCGATACGGTGTTAACCCTTACTGATCCCCCTTGTTTATCTTAAAAACTCATAATTCTAGTAGCTAAAGCTTGTACCGATATGGTACCCTGCGTATCGATGTGGCTAAGTAAAATCAAAGGGGCGTTTTGATAGTCGGCTCGTGTACTGACACTTGTGACTGTTTTCCTTCATGGCGTACCAATATATTGGCAAGGCGCATCGATATGCTATGCTATTTTTAGCAATGTGAGCCTTTATAGGACCCCGCGTACCGAACCATGAGGTACCCATACTGGTATGCAGAGGCCTGTAATGACCTCTAAGTCTAACATATGACACTTTGACTCATTCCAAACAACATTAAAATTTAGTTAAACATCAGTTAACACCAATAACATGCTTAAGCATCAACATATCAATCATATAAGCCAACCTAGATCAACTAGCATACTCAAACACCAAAACTGTAACACCCTAAACCGGGCCAAGAAAAGTTACCACTATCTAAGTGATTAAATAATTGAACTAGTTGTTAGTCAAATAAAATAATTGGAAATTAATTGAGGGAAGAACATTAGCTAACATAATCAAAGGATTAAAATGTTACAAATAACAAGTTAGAGAGCCAAATTAAGAGGACCAAAATGAAACAAGAATTAAACAAAGAATTTGCATGGTAATTAGACCATTTAGAGATAGTGGAGTACATGTGTCATGGTAATTACACATGTGGCAATTAAGGGAGAGAGTTGGTCGGCTAGTTGGAATCAAAAATTAAGGAAAATTTCATCTCCTTCATTCATCCTTGCTACCATAGTCGATCTTGAGAGATGGTGGTTATGTTGATCAAACTAGCTTAATTGAAGGATTTAGTTGAATAGCTTCTTGTTAGGAAGGTAAATGCTTGATTTCTTACTTGAATTCCATGTTTAAATCTTGAATTTTGATGTTATTGTTGCTTGATTTGATTAGGATGGAAGATACGAATGTTATTGTGATGTTAGCTCTAAGATTCTTGAAATATTGAGTGTTGTTGATTAAATTGCTATGTATACGTGAATGGTTGTTGGAAACTTGAACGTTCATGCTAGAATTTTTGCTGGAAATTGCTATGATTGCTGGAAATTTTGCTGCCAAATTAGTATGATTGAATGTGACAAGGAGTGAAACTGTTTTGATCACATTTCTAGATAAAATTGAGTAAGCATGCTTGATTTTGCAAAATGCCCTGTTTTGATCACATTGGTAGGTGAATAAAACTGACCTAGACATGTAAGAATATGTATATAAGTTGAATTGGCATGTTAGAAGTGTTATCTAAGTTACTAAAGAAGTTAGAAACCTAAGCTAGTGTAATCTGCCCAGAATGCTCTATTCTGGGCAGCAACTTTGAAAAATCTCTATAAATTGTATAAAAGGAATTTAAAGAGAAAACAGAATTGAATTTGGGATTGTAGAATGAATTGTATAAATGAAACACTAAGGACAGTGCAAACTGTCCAGTGTTGTAATTACCCTGACTTTAAGTAAAAAACTGTATTAATTGGCAAAGAATTAAAATGCAAGGCCTATATAGTTAGAAATACAATTAATTTTGCTTTCCAACAGTGTAAAACAATTGAAATTCCGACATACGGAATGAAAGATATGCATGTTTTAGTAAACAATGCACATGCTACCTGGCAGTAGTAGCAGCCTTGATGTCTTGGAATGAATGTTAAATGAATTACTTGTATTGTTGCCTTGCTTTGAATAAATGAATGTACTTGTCTTGACCATGATTCACTTGTATGAAATGTTAGAACAAGAAGGGAACATTGGAGAAGGGTCTAAGTAGGAGCATTCGAAAGCTAGACACAAGGGAATTTGGATCCAAGACTAGCTAAGCTTGGAGTATTGTGAGTGTAGTTTATAATAGGGTTAGGACTTAGGTCCTAACCAAATGTGCATGATTATATTCTTGCCATTGATATGCCATGTTAATGATCTAAATTTTAACTTGAATATGAATAAAAGGGAATAATGGACTAAGCTAAAAAATTGAGAAATTAATTAGAAAAAAAAGTGAAAACAAATGTATGCTTACATGCCTTGGATATGACTTGTTATAATGTTTGCTTGATATTGCTCCTTGATACAAATACTTGATCCTTGATGACTTAACCTTGATCCATTCGAATGAATGCTTAATGTATCTCTATGATTTGAATACTTGTTAACATGATATAAATCATGAATTTAAGATCTTGCTTGATGCCTAAGAAATGGAATATGTTAATTGCTTGCTTGAATGACAAGATTGTCTTGCAAAGTGTCAGCTAAGGCTCATTTGGCCTAAGGGTTGTATATACATGTATGATCTTGAAATGTATCACTTGAATTGATCCTTGAATAAGCTATTGCTTGACTTGAACATGAAATCCTTGAATAAGTGACTCATAATTGAACAAAGCCTTGGTTGTTAGTGGTCATAGGTAGAAGGGCATGCCTTAGAGTCTATAGCTCATTGTGTAGGGTGGACTACAGTCCAGGGCTAAGGCCCCTAATTGGCGACAGATGGAGGGTATGATTGTGTGGTCTTTGGCGACAGTAGAGGGTTGACCAGTACTACGGTACATCTTGCGTACTACGGTACATCTTGCGGCGACAGTTGGTTAGAGACTTGATTACCTAGACAAACTATAAACCATGGATTGTTTTAAAGGAATATAAATGAGCTAATAAGTATGAATTGTTTAAATACTTGTCTTGAACTACTTGATACTTGAATTACTTGACATGTAAACTTGCTACTTGGACTACTTGATATGTATTCTTGAAAAGACAAACTATAAAACAAGGATTGTATTAAAAGAATATAAATGAGCTAACAAATATTAATTGCTTGATTTCTTGTCTTGCAAACATGAATAGCTTATTCTTGACATGTAAACTTGCTACTTGGATTTCTTGACTTGTATTCTTGAAATGACAAACATGTAAACTTGAACTATTTGTCACTTGACTTGTATACTGGAATTTCTTACTACATGATTATTGCTTGAAATAAATCTTGTTCTTACTTGAATTCATAAATCTCTTGATACCTTGTATTCTAAGCATGAATTGCTTGACTACTTGATATGTGAACATGAATAACTTGATTTCTTGAAATGGATAAAGCATGAATTGTGATTCATTGTCTCCTGCTTATTATGCTATTCGATTTCCTTGAAATTCTTAACTAGGATCATTCTTGATTAATTGACACTTAACTTGATATAACAATTGGTTAAAACTAGTTGCTATCTCACTAAGTACAATCTTGTACTTATCAATCTTGTTTTCATTTTTCCCAACCACAGGTTAAAGGATTCGATCGTTGCTTGATCCTGAAGCCTGATTTCTTGAGCTGGAAGCAAGACACAAGCATAGCTAAAGTATGGACATACTTGTTTTGTACTCCCCTAGTTGGTGGCACTTAGTTGTATATAATGTTTAGTGCATGCATTTTGAATACTTGATCTTGTATATATGTATATGATCTTAAATGGGCCTATCATGTTATGAAATTGGTTGTTAATGTAAATTAAGTAATGAACTCTAATTCTATGGAATGGTAATGTATTTTGTTGCGCATATAAGTATTGATATGTGTTTAATGAATGTTCAAAGGGATAATATAACCTTGTACCAATCGAATAACTAGTGAAAATGATAGTCTTGTATGATCATATCATGTGTATATGTATTCTTATAAGTTAATGGTAAATGGCAAAAGGTAAGGCTTGGCATGGCTTGCTTGGAATCAAGGTACGTTCAAATGATCATGTTTAGTAAGCTATGTAAGTAATGTTACATGAATCAAGTTAATGAACAATAAAATGAAAATGAAAACTTGTTTGCTTGTAGTTTAGAAATGTGATGTTGTATGATAATGTTAATTGAAAATTTTGGCAACCTATAATGTATTGTAAATGAGATTGCTTTCTTGTTAAGTATTGATGCTTGGTTACTTGCTAGTTAAGTAACTCATCTAATAGGGATGAGTAACCCATCCTTGCCTTGTTCATGCTTGTAATGTACATTAGTAACGCTCCCGAACCAGTTTACTTCCAACCCGGGTAGGGGGCGTTACAAAAACTAGAGACATGCTTCCTAGACCACATTCAAATCATCAAACCAACCATATCTCAAACACTTAAAACATATTACAAGTCCAAAACAAAAAATATAGCTTGCAACAACAGGGAGTTCATCAAAACCCTCCCAAAACCTTAATCGACACATTGCCATTATTATTACTCTTTAATACCCAACCCATACTTTGAGTTCAAGTCTTGGAGTTATCTTCCTTGCTTCTTGGCTGCCTCAACCCTTAGTTTTCTGCATTGATGGAAAAGAGAGCGTAAGCACACTAGGCTTAGTGAGGAATGCTCAAACAACAACCATCATCAATGTATTTAAAAACCATTTCACATTATATTTGTAAGATACATTTCAAAGCTCGTTTGAATCATCATCATCCTATCATGCCTTATCAAAACCATGCACTTAACATTTCAGAACAGCATACTAAACCATATGCAACATGTATTATGGATCCCACAGCAAAATCCCATTTGTTACCCTCAATTTAAGCTTTCCCATGCATACTACCAATGCAAGGCTTAAAGGGTAAAACATGTTTAAATCATATAGTCCATCTCATGATACATAAACAATTATATTGGCTTCAAAGTGATCATTTACCAAGTTCCATTTACCAAAACATAACATCAGATACACGGATTCAACAAGTGTTCCCACAACATTTAACAAACAATCTACCAGTAACACAAGGCTCACACACTGGATTATTCGGTACATATAAACCCCTCCACCATTGTGACACCCGTGGTGGAGTATTCAATACTCATAAACCCCTCAACACCACTCATTGGTATGATGTTTAATCCACTAACGGGAGTCTACGGTACCGTACAACCCCTCTACCATTAGGGTACTTGGATGGAGTATTCAGTACACCATATAAACCCCTCAACGTCCAAGGTGCCTTTTTATAGTGCACTATCAATCCTATGGCCAGCCAACTATATCTGATTTCATTTTCAAACCATTTCATAACATCACTTGCCAATATAATTCATTTTAACATCATCAACTCACTGTTTTCATATTCATCAACCAAAACCATTAAACCAATACATAAACCTTTGCATTAAACAATGTTCATAAACATTAACCAATCGTGCATTACTTCCAAGTGCATTAACATCATTTCAAAACCAGTTTCCAGCATTAAACCATGCTCAATATATGCATAAACAATGAGTAATCAAAACATGTAAAACAAGTGCATCAAACTATCGCCAAAACTGAGATCAATAGAGAATTCATCCTTTACTTACTTCCGATCTTAGACCTGCATTTCAAGCTTGATCTAAACTCCCAAACATAACTTTCAAACCTTTGCAAAGCTGAAAACACGTTTCCATTCATCGACTCGCAATGCCTCGCTTGCCGATGCGACAATCACGCCTCTAAAGCTTTCAAAACTCACGTTCAAGCTTGAGGATCGGACTCCCCTTTTTTTAATCACACAAAAACAGAGGTACATTGCATCAAAATGCAATCAAAATCTCAGCAACACCAAACCTCAACATCTTTTACCCAAAACTACTTTATAACTCCCAAAACTAACAACAAGCCTCTTTCGAACTTTACCCAGCCACAATCAAATGTTTCAACATTTCAATTAAAATCTATTGTAACATCCAAAAATATAACCTAGAAGTATGCATAACCTTGATTATGATTCAATTGGATTAAGTATATCTTTAGCATTAATAATTGAATGAGTCAAGGACCTATTTAAAATAAATTGATGAATTGATAGCCAAATTAGGAGGGTTATTCCTAAAAGCCATAATCATAGGAGATTTGTTCGTAAAATAAAGATGTATCCAAGGGCATTACCCTGTGTCATGTTGTGAAGCAACATGTGTTAATGAGAGAAGGGGGGACGGTATAGGTGGAAGAAGATAATCAATTTGGAATATGATCTTCTTCAACCTCTTAGCAACCGAAATAATTTTGGAAGAGAGGGAATTGAGTGAAAGCTTGCTCAATTTTTGGTTAACCATATTATTTGGATCATTTTTGAACCAGCTTGGGGGGAAAGGTAACTACATTGTTCTTTCTCCATAATCAAATGAAAGTTGTACTTGTTGGTAAAGATGTTAGTAGATTATGAGAATAGTTAGGAAGGTTAGAAGACTAATTTAAATCTTTACAAATCTAGTGTAATTTTGGAGTTATGTATTTACAGTACTTAATTGATCTTGGATAGAATGTAAGAACCATTCGAATAGGTTCATGACAAATTGTGAAGATGGCATTTGAACTTAATCTATGAATCAATGTTTGATAGAATTTGAATGGGAACTGTTTTATGCATAAATGCTTGAGAATACATGAAAGTAGGACTGATAGGAACGAATATGAAATTAGAAAGAACTGTTTTAATCATGATTAAATGTGTAAGGGTTGTTTTGATAGATACATGGACTTTTTGGTGTTATACGTATATATGGGTGTAATAGGGGTTGTTTTGCATACAAGTGATTTTGGTGGACTATTTGTGGATCACATAAATAAAGATGTATGTATTAAGAACTGATTTGTAAGAATATATATATATATGTGTGTGTGTGTGTGTGTGTGTGTGTTAAACTATTTATAAAGGAATAAAAGGATATACAAGAAAATTTAGGTGCTGTTTATGTGTTTAAATAGGAAGTGGACAGTTTTGTTATATTCATAGTGTAAGTGCATGTCTAAGTAATTTAAAAGTATATTGATACATTTAGAAATTGACTTTGATTTGTGATTGAGAAATTAAGTTAAATGAATGTTCAATCAAATTCTAATACATGAATGCGCATGTTGTTATATCTAGACACAAGGTTATGAAGGTGGAAAGGCAAATGTAGATCACTTAGGAGATAAGCAAAAAAGAATTGCTATATGGGATTAAAGTTAGCTTGGAGCGAACTATAAGTGTAGTTTAAAGTCTTGGGATAGGCCTGAATCCTTCCCGAGCATTTCTTGTTGTTAAATACATTATTTTATGAATATTTGAGTTTCGAGTGCAAACATAAGCTGGAATACGAGGTAAGTGCTCGTTTGAAAAGAACAATGTAACATGAGTCTGCAGGTTATTAAATCAATTATGCTAGAAGTTCTATATGTGTACATCTCTATGTTAGATATATATATAATCAAGATTTGATATTGTATGAACTTGATGTTGTGTTTCTCTTTGAAACAATTAAACCATGCTATTTCGAATACTTTAATAAGGAATTAAGCTCATATCCAATTTGTTGTGATAAGATATAAGATTAAGCCTTTTGTAAATGCTTGAATTTGAAGTTATGATTACTTATGAAACTAATAATAATGAGTTATGTTCACCTGATACATTAAGTTTGGGTAAACTTGAGATATGCTATGAAATAAGCCTTGGTGGCATGATAGCAAGAATTTGGAGCAATGCTCATCTATAATGAGAAGTTCACATGTGGTGAATATATGTACCCAAATTGAAAAAGGGTAATAAGCTTATTAATACGATATCATGATAAGGAGCTATGCTTACTCGGTTTTTAATAAAAGATGATAAATGTGAAAGCCTTGGTCTCGAGTCAGTCTTAGGTATAGTTGGCATGCCATAGAGTCCATAGAGCTCATGTATAGGGTGGACTACGATCCTTATTTGGCGACAGTAGGAGGGAAGTGTTGTGGTCACTTGGCATACAAGATATCAAGCCTAACACATCAAAATCAAGGATTACTTAGCATATAAGACATCAAACTTATCATATCAAGATCATATGATATTTGTCTCATAATCAAGTCTATTGGATTGTTTCGGATAGAATTGAGTATGATTGGAATGCTTTGATATATATATAAGTGTGTATACATAACTATTGGAATATTATTATAGAAATACAAAAGTCTGGTGGATTAATTAAGCAGATGTATGTATGTACATGAGATAAAAACTAAATGGTCTATAATCAAGTATCTCCTAATCATGAATTGATAAGAAAGTACTCAATATCTTACTAGGCAAGTAATGTATGACTTTGAGGTGTAAAGTTTGAACATTATATGTAATGAACAAGCCATGATATTAAGAGACTAAGTTGGATAATTAATGGTAGTAGTGAAGATAAATCCTTGTTATGTCATATGTGATCCTATGTATCTATACGACGTTAAATTAAGATGGATTTGTTTATGATCATGCTAGAAGCATGCCTAAAATGACAATCTTGAGAGAAATAATAGATTTGAAATATTAAAACACTTAACTATAAATACTTATGGTTATTAGTGCTACCTTACTAAGCAATTGCTTACCCTTTTCTTTTCAACATTTCAGGGTAACCTTACCTTTTTTTATCTGAAGAGCTTGGACGAGATCACAAGAACCATGATGTATGTTTGTAAATTCTTAGTGTACTCCTAGTTGGTGGCACATGGTGGTTAAGCATGCATTGATATATTAGATTCCTTTTATGGCTTATCATGTATATAAGCCTAATGAGTTTTCAAGTTTGTAATGGGCCCTTATTATCATTATTATTTCTTGGTGATGGCATGCTGCATGTGATTTAATAGTTGGCATGATTTAGTAGTTGCTTGATAACTAAGTAATACTAGTGTCGTAAGTGAGTGTTTAACCATCTTAGAAGCCACGAGACTTATGATGCCTTAAAGGGTTTGGATCATGAATAAGTTGGGTAGGACACCTTATAACTTAAATAAGATTAAAAGTGATGAACATGAGAATGATTATGTTAAAACTTAGTGATTTATATGTTTTGAATGTAATATGTTGTTTAGTTGCCTATGATGTTCTTAAGAGCTCAACCATCTTGAGAGTATGTATGTTACAAACTTGATTATGTAAAGTATTGAGTTAAACCTTAAGTAAAAGTAGTATAGTTAAAAAGGGTTAGTTTAATGATTGAAACGAGTAAATGTATATGGCCTATGTTTAATCATGCTATGCAAAATTTATCTGTATTTGTCTAGAATTGAATTAAGTGTTGATCTAATTGGTTAATGGTAAACAAGTTGACTAAAACTCCTAGTATATAGTCTAAAATGTCTCGAACAATTATTTGTTGACTAAGTTATGTTATGCATGTGATGTCCAAAAGTTTACCATAGTAGTTTGTATGGTAGTAATAAATGTTATGGTTTGAAGTAACTTAAGAGTCCTTGTTAAGATGTGTATGATTTGTATGCTCATGACTTAAAATTGGATGTCTATCCAACTTATAAAAGGTTTTAAATTACCCTGATTCCAGTTTATATACTCATTTGCGAAGTGCTCAGTCATCATATTTTTTGTTTCAATGCTATATGTTTGCTAAAAAGTTTGTTTCTAAACACTCCTTAATTCAGATTATTCCTAAACCAGGTTAGAGGGTGTTTCATCAATTAACCACCTAAAACACCTCTCAAACATCCATCTATCCCCAACATTTAATTAACCATAACAACTCCTCAAAAGCACATCACTATCAACTTAGAAAATTAGAGATTCATATAATTTCGGGATTCCAATATTAAAACCAACTTATCAACATTATAAAACATCAAAATTATGATAATAACTCATCAAGAACCTAGCAAAACAGATCCAAAACGAAAATCTCTTGTTCTCATGAATTAAACCTTAATTTAAGCAATTTCCATAATTAACTCATCAAAACTCATTAGAAAACAGTAAACAATGATCAAATACTTGGGAATTTCAGTAAAGAACCATTCATTAGAGGAGAAGAACGAACCTTACCTCTAATGAGTGATTTCTCCCTCAATTGGATGTTTTAGATCTTGAAAACAAATAAATTAAATGAGGTTTTGCAAAACAAAATTAAAGAATCAATTAAGAAACTAAAACTTAAGAAATCAAGAGTGTTACCTTAGATTTTGGATGAAAAAGGTGGGTGTTTGGCTGAAGAATTTAGAGAGAGAAGTTACGTAACTTTTTTATTTTAAGAAAATAACTACCTTTTAGTTAATTCCCTTTTAATTACCCACTTAAAACACCTTTAAAATAATCCTAATCAAGAGGAAAAATCTGATATTAAAGTTTGGTAAAATAGCTCCTTAAAGATTCTAAGTTTTGACCCTTTTTCAAAATAGTCACTAAAAACAGTTTTCAATCTTTACATTTTGGTCACTAGCCAAAATGTCCAACTTCCAAAATCTATTTTCCAAAATTTACTTTACCAAAAATATCCATATTTAAATAATTATTTTTAGATATTTTCCCATATTTTTCTCGCACCAAAATTATTTATTCTAATTTTTATCCTGAATCAAACTCGAATCTCTAATCTCGGTCTACCAAACCGTCTAAACCACTAGGAAAACTCCTAGGCCCAAAACCGGGGTGTTACATTTCCATCCAAAAAGCATTATTGTATCCCCCACATCATCATTTAAACAAAACAAATAAAAACGAAGAGAATGAGCAAGAAGTGGGTCTGTCGATGCAGCCCTTCAATGGCTCCAAGCTCTCGATCTTCAGCTGGTTAGACCATGTCTTAGTTCACCACCGTTCAGCCTCTTCGATCTAATCTCTCAAATCCCCGTCTCAAATGCTTGATCGATCTCTTTAAATAGGCTTACGTGGGAAACCCTATGATATGGCCTTTAAATTTAAATTTTGAATGCACAAGGGATAAGATGATAGCGCATCTTATCCAGATTTGAATCCTAGGGCTGACATGTACAAGGTCCAATAGAGACTTTGACCGGTCGGCTGACATCACTCCTTTGCCAGCTGAGCTTGGCATTGATTGGTTCTTTTGTGCCAACTGTGCCTCGGCAATTCTCTAACTTCTTTTCCTGCATTCTTTGCCAAGATTGCTTGCCTTTGTCCTGCGTCGGAAATAGCAAAATAACCCTTCACACTAGCAAACAGAATAGCTCATAAACTCCTTATGCAAATACATGATTTTAATACCTAAATGCAACTAAATGTACTAAAAGGGCAAGCAAAGGCATTGTAAAATAAGCATAAAAACAGTACTTTTGAGGAATTAACAACTATTTCAAAACATAATAATAATCATGTTAAGAACCGTAGCAATTTCAGGTCTAAGGATTTAATGTCACAACTACTGAAGATTAATATATAACTTTAATCCGTGTATTAATCTCAAGACGAGTCAATCCTAATATTTGTATATTTAGAATATATATAATATTCAAGGATACAATAACATGTAAATTTATTATGTTAATAAATTCAATAATTAAAATATCATGTCCATACAATAGGTCATAGGGAACCATAGCTAATAATGTGAAGTATAAAATCGGCTTTGATAGCTAGTGGTTAATATTATAATGAATTGTGTGACCTCAGTTTTCTTTTGTTTAAAGACTAATGATTGATTATCAGAGTTTTTCAAACCAGAGAGAGATATTCGGTAGGGTGACCCATTGTCGCCATACTTATTCTTATTTTGCACGCAAGGACTATTAGCTTTGTAAAGCGCGGAGCAATGCGTCAATCGAATTAGACGGGTATGACCTAGCCGCTATGGCCTGCAGATTATACACTTATTCTATGTTGAAGACAGTTTGTTGTTCCTTGAGAATTCAGAGCAAGAGGCATCTTGGTTAAAGGATATTCTTAATGTGTATGAGGAGTGTTTCGACCAAAAGGTAAATAATGAGGAACAATACATGTGCGCGGGACATAGAGTTGATCACAAGTATCCTTGGGGTGCGTAAGGAAGATGGTCCCTAAATCTATTTTGGGATTGATTTTGATAGTAGGCCGAAACAAGATGTAAGTATTTACATATATTCGTGATTGAGTTGTGGCAAGAGCAAGGGGTGGGACCAAAAATTTACTCTCTTACGGGGGTCGTGAGGTTTTCCTTAAAGCAGTAGCTCATGCTCTATCTACATACACCATGACGTGTTATCTTCTCCCGAGTGGAATCATTGGCGCCATTGTTTCGGTGATGTGAGACTATTGGTGGTCGGGGAAGCAGAATGTGAAAGGTTGGGCTCATGTTGCCTGGTGGAAAATGTGTCAGCCGAAGAAAGAATGAGGCATTGGATTCTATGACTTAAAATTGTTCAATGTGGCTCTTTTGGGAAAATAGGTTTTGCGTTTAATGCATCATACTGACTCTTTGTGCTACAATGTCTTCTCAGCTAAGTACTTTCCGAATAGTGATATCTTGAATGCATGATTGTGTGATAGGTTGTCTTTTGCGTGAAGTTGCATCTTTAAGGCTAAAGAATCTCTAAAAATGGTTTATTCTGTAGAGTGGGAGTGAACAACAAAGTACTCTTGTATGGTGAGCGTTGGGTGGGTCGTATCGGTTACAACTTGCTACTCAGTACATTGACGACTCGTCTAACCCGACGACATGTGGTGAGCTAATGATTCCTAACTAAGCACATTGGGATGAGGCTTAAATTGTGCAAATGTTTCCCAAAGAGATAGCACAACGTATTATCGACTTCCCTATCACGCTAGTTGATTTTGATTGTCAATTTGGGGTAACCACTCTTCCAGAGTTTACTCAACGCGCTCGGGATATTATTGGCTTCTTTAGTAGACTAATGTCGAAAGTGATACCTCCCGTGTTTGGGCTGCTTTATCAACATTACCAAAAGTTAAATTTATTGGATGACGTATTTGCAATGATGACCTTCCGACTTTTTACAAGCTTCATGTTGCGGGTTTAGGGGATGGGCGATGCAAGATTTTTTCGGTTGAAGGTGAAACTATACTCTTTGCGCTGCGTGATTGTGGTTACTCCAAAGAAGTTCTCCATTTTAGCGGCATTGATAGGAGGGTGATTGATGATATCTCTACTTCATGAAAAGAATGGATTGAAGGCGCCATGCAGGTAATTGATCGTGGTCAAATTACCTTTTTTATTGTCCTTTTATGTAACCATAGGAATAAGATTATTTATGAGGAGATTAACTCAAGACAAGTGAGTGAAAATGCTCGAATGATTTACATTGAAGCTGAACAAGTGCAGCCGCAGACACGTTCCCATCGTAATCTCCTACCTCCAAGAAATGTTATGCAATTGCACTCACCTTGGCTATTTAACACAATGCCTCACTAAATCTTAGTTCGGTCTTTTCATTCATAGAACCTCGAACCTTCTTTGATTCGAACTTGTCTTCATTGATCACATGAATAAAATAAAATATTTGTTAGATTCAAATCTAACAATACCTTAAACATGCTGTCTAATATAATCACTCAAATATAAAATTTCTAAATATGTTTCCTTTCTTCCTTGTACCGTTCAAAAGCTCATTATAGTCCTTAGTGACCAATTTGAACTTCCAATAATTCTTCCGAGCTTGCTAACTAACATTTAAATACAAAATGTTTCAAATTCCATAATTCGAGTATTCCATTCGATTTTCATTCACTTAATGGTTTAGGGACTAAAATGAAAATCTTTTCCATTTCAATGGCATTTTCAATATACTTATCACCACTAGAATTTTTACCTAATAATATTCATCATAAGTTCTTCACTTATAACTTTTGTACATTCTATTCCCTAAAGTCCTGATTTTGCCCAATTGCCATTTTGGTCCCTAAACTCGAATTCATTTTAATTCGAATGTAATTTCCAGCATTTAACCACATTTCTAACACACAAATACCCTGATTTCCATATTGTTACACATTGGTCCTTACATTTTCTCACATTATCGAATTGGTCACTAAATACAATCCAAGAATTCAAGCTTCCTAACTTTGCAATTAAGCCTCCAATCGTTGTTAATTCATCAGACTCATCATTATACTCAAAAATCAGAATTGATCCCTTTCAATTTCCAGCATGCCAAATTGGTTCTTACAATTTAACAAATTGCTAAAATGGCCCCTAATCAAGATAACACCAATTTTAGCATTCCAACTTCAATTTCATGCTTAGCAAAACCTTATATAATCAATAAAAATTATTAAATACAAACCAACATTAGTCCCTAATATTAATCAATCAAACCAAATAGGTCCATAAAGATTTCCAAATTGTCGATTTAGTCACTAGTTGAAATAACTAGATTTTCAACCTCCAAACATCAAATTCAAGCTTCAATTATTATCAAATCTATAAATACTATTAAAAATTCAGATTTAAACACAAGCCCCTAACCTTTAAATGCTGGACAAAATAGTCCCTTAACTTTAGACATCAATCCAATTTAGTCCCAAGCATGGAAACGACATAAAATCAAACATAGTTTCTTAAATCTTCAAAATTCCCAAAATCCACATAACCCTAATTTCTTCCTCATATTAAATCTCATCAACCAAGCAAGTATTCTATGAATTATTTACATCAAAAGATAGAGCTCGAAGAGTAGAACAACTTTGTAGTTCGAAAGATTACCTAAAAACTGAGATTTGGGGCTTAAATCGAGGTAGGAAATTTTTTTCTTCTTTCCTCTAGCTCCCATGGTACATGGTTGGAAAAGATGAATATTTTTTTCATCTTTTTACTATTAAATTACACTTGTAACTATTAAATGAATTTTAAATTCATTTAAATAGTGAAACTACCAATTTAGCCTTTAAATCCAATGGCTAATTTAATCTCATCCAAAATTAAGGGTCAAGATGAAATCCATATATATTTCATCTTCCAAAAACGTCAAAAATTCAAAAATATTTCAAAATTGCCATCCTTGCCAAATAACCAATTTGCCCTCCAACTAGTCTTTATTTACTAGTTTGTTTCAAAATTTCCATTCCATTATAATCTAACTAAATTAGTTCCTTCTCAACTGACCACTATTCCATAAATATCATTTTATGATTTTCCATGGCTTATGAAACAGTCTCTAAAATTTCAATTCAATCTGATTTCTCGATATTCACTAAATACTTCTACTACGATTTTACCTTTACCGAGCCATCGGATCTATTCTGAAAATTCTATATTTCCATAATGTACCTCATGTAATCTTCTTCATCCAATGGCCTGGATTTAATCTTGAGCTAGTAGTTACCAACCTTGCCCTTATAATTTTCCAAAATTACGACCTTGCCATTTTCATCCACGGCTCATATTTAACATGGAAAATCAACTTAAATCCAAGGGTTCACATTCTTCCAACACAAAGAAAGTATCTTAGACATGTAAAATGACATAATTAACCTTGCCTTATCATCCTTCAAAATATCCTAGATATTCGATTCGATCCGATTATCCGAATATTTTTTTAAACTTTATCGCTTTATAGTCATTAATACAAACTCTGTACGAAAAATTCGGGTAACACGAAAACATCATTCTTGGGGGTACTATTCATTTACGGGACTAAAATACATAACTTTTGAAAATTATAATTTAGTCCCTAAACTTTTCCTAAGTTTATACTTTATCCACAAAACTTTCAAAATTTACATTTTGGTCACTAACCAAATATTGGGATATTACATTGTGTAGTAACACAATTTCCTACCATAAGCTTGGTTGGTTTTAGATTAGGAGATATGTGGTAAGCATTTGTGTAGCTACCGTTTTGCCTAGAAATTCCATCACAATAATTGTAGGTCTCATAAAACACTGTGTAGGTTCCTTATTTGTTATGCGTTTGGTAACATATAGAGTTATCCTCTAAGACTTTGTGTAGTAACACAATTTCCTACCATAAGTTTGGTTGGTTTTAGATTAGGAGATATGGGATAATAATTTGTGTAGTTACTTCTTTTCTTATAAATTACGTCAAGATTTATGTAGGTATTGTAAAATATTGTGTGGGTTGCCTATTTGTTATCCGTTTGGTAACATATAGAGTTATCCTTTAAAATTTTGTGTAGTTACATAATTTTCTATCATAAGTTTGGTTGGTTTTAGATTAGGAGATATAGAGTAAGCATTTGTGTAGTTACCTTTTCTCTTATAATTTCAATAAACATTCTTGTAGGTCTTTTAAAATATTGTGTAGGTACCCTATTTGTTATGAGTTTCGTGACATATAGAGTTATCCTTTAAGACTTTGTGTAGTAACACAATTTCCTACCATAAGCTCGGATGGTTTTAAATTAGAAGACATGGGGTTATAATTTGTGTAGTTACTTCTTTTCATATAAATTACGTCACGATTTACGTAGGCATTATAAAATATTGTGTAGGTACCCTATTTGTTATTCGTTTGGTAACATATAGAGTTATCCTTTAAGACTTTGTTTAGTAACACAATTTCCTACCATAAATTTGGTTGGTTTTTGATTAGGAGATATGAGGTAATAATTTGTGTAGTTACGATTTTTCTTATAACTTATGTAAATATTTATATGAGTATTGTAAAACATTGTGTATGTATCTTATTTGTTATGTGTTTGGTAACATATAGAGTAATCCTTTAAGATTTTGTGTAGTAACATAATTTCCTACCATAAGTTTGGTTGGTTTTAGATTAAGAGATACGGGATAATAAGATGTGTAGCTACCGTTTCTATTTTAAAGTCCAAAAATATTTCTGTGGGTATGGTAAAACATTGTTTAGATACCCTATTTCTTATGAGTTTTGTAACATATAGAGTTATCCTTTAAGACTTTGTGTAGTAACATAGTTTCTTACCATACATTTGTTTGATTTTAGATTATGAGATATGATGTAATATTTTGTGTAGTTACTCATTTTCTTATAATTTCCGTTTAACTTTTATGTAGGTATTATAATACATTGTGTGTTTACGTTATTTGTTATGTGTTTTGTAAAAATTAATATTATCGAGTAACAATCTAGGTTATCACATAATTTTTTACCATAATAAACTTTTGTGCAACTACCTTTTTTCTTACACTTACTATAATAAATTATGTAACCATATCATAAGGATTTTTGTTATAATCGACTATCGATATAGCCGATCGTCTTTTTTAGCCTAATTTTAGGTTGTCTTACGGGAGAAGCTCTTGGCAGCCTCTAGTTCCTTTCTCATTATTTTTATTTTATTTTTTAAAATATAAGATTATAAATTTAAATAAATAAATAAAATGCAGCATCAAATCTGATTATAGTAGTCAAGCCTCGAAACCTACCCCTTGAATGTTTCCATTATCTCTGCGATCTCTTTCTCAAATACAATTGGATTTGGATCCCGAAGAAAGAAGAAAGCCACCCAATAATCATTGATTTTTTTTTATATATTTGTTGTTAATTTTGATTGAGTCGGTTGTGTAAACACGACACGGAATTGAAGGGCGGGGATGGAAAGATTGGTAAATAATTTTAAATCAAAGGATGCCTGGATTAGCGCAAAGGAACGAGCAATATAGTAGTGCCTGGTTCGGGTTTTGGTCTAAGCACTGCGATGATGTTAGCTACAATCAACTTCAGAAGGTATTCGCTTTTCATTTTCTTCACTTAGATTATTTTGTTGAAATTTTTGGTGATGTATTTGTTTTAATTGAATTGGGATTGGATCAGTGTTTCACTTGTTGACCTTTTTGTTTATCTAATGCGTCGTTTAAGTTTGGATTGGATCTTAATTCAATTGGATTTATTTATTCTTTACCAGATCCCGTTACTTTTAATTCTGTGCTAAATTTGATTCTAATATTGTATTTGTTGTTTTATGGCATCGGCCTTTCCTTAGAGACAATAGAAATTAGTTGACTAATTTTGTTTAGAGCCAAGGCGATCTTTTAGTGCTATTCCTTGTTTTGGAAAGAGTAATGGAGGAAATAAAAATTACAAGTTCGATAATCAACTTTGTCACTGTCGGTTCTTCAAGATTTTTATTCCTACTTTTTGTTGAGCTCTGTGTGGCTTTCAGTCGAGGACTATGTTTTTTTTTTTTGCTTCTATTTTCTATGTATCACAAGTACTGGTAGGTGATTGGGGAGGAATTGGAAATTCAAGCATTGGTTCTTGTTTGCCATCGGCAAATAGGGTAGTGCTATCTGTACAAAGGGAGCACCCAAATGGTTAGAATGTGAAACTCCTAGTATGAGAATTCAGGTTTGGGTCCTTGGGATGGGGGAAAGCAAGGTCTATGGATAGGGAAAAGCTACCTCTCTTGTGTAGCTCGAGACCTACTGGATCTTAACATTCTGTCTCCACTTCCCATATCCACCAAAAAAGCCCAATGTCAGTGATTATGCAGTTTACTGATAGATGTGATTCTTTAGTATCTATGTGTTGATTTAATTTTCTGATTAGTCACCAGAAAGAGCTGTGTTTTTGTATTGCAGTTCTGGAGTGAGCTTCCGTTACCAGCACGGCGGGAGCTTCTTAGAATTGATAAACAAGCCCTTTTTGAGAAAGTCGCAAGAATATGTACTGCTCAAGATGTAATGGGCTACTGCTCGAAGGGTTTTTACGGATTGTCATGTATGGAAAATCCTTGCAGCAGGAGGGAGTAGCTGGTAGCCTTCATTACAATAGGCCAGGAGACACAAAAAACAACAGTGATGGTGGATTGAGTATGACAAATGGGTCACAAGATGAAATTCAAAATCC
Source organism: Hibiscus mutabilis (assembly GCA_019671005.1). Classification (NCBI taxonomy): domain Eukaryota; kingdom Viridiplantae; phylum Streptophyta; class Magnoliopsida; order Malvales; family Malvaceae; genus Hibiscus; species Hibiscus mutabilis. The sequence continues at coordinate 22,199,213 of CM033737.1, forward strand.
ATCTGTCCATCCTTGGGGAGGTTTGACCACAAATCGTGATGGGTCACTAACACTTCTTGACTGCTATTTGTGCTCAAAGTCGCTCAAGGGTCTCCAAAATGTTTGTGCTGGTTAAATTGCTTTCTATGGTTATCCTTTGTTTTTGGGTCTCCAAAATGTTTGTGCTAGTTAAATTGCTTTCTATGGTTATCCTTGGTTTTTCATCTAGTTGTTAATGTTTCAATTGAATCAGGTGTTCGACAGTGCACATGCAAGAGAGCGGGAACGTGAATTGCTTTATCCTGATGCTTGTGGTGGGGGAGGTAGGGGTTGGATTAGCCAAGGAATTGCTAGTTATGGAAGAGGTCATGGAACAAGAGAAACATGTGCCTTGCATACTGCCAGGCTTTCTTGTGACACCTTGGTGGATTTCTGGTCAGCTCTTGGAGAAGAAACTCAGCAATCTCTTTTAAGAATGAAGGAAGAGGATTTCATTGAGAGGCTCATGTACAGGTGTGTTTGTAACTCCTTTATCTTTGAATGTGTTTCATTGCCATGTTGTTCAGTCTCTGAACAACGTGGTCTGATAATCATTGATCAAGCAGTTGTCTTTGGATCTAGAAATACAAGGCTAGTGGTGGCGGAATTTCATGATGATTAAGAGAACGGTAGCTAATGAAATTAAAAACATGAAACATTTGTTTGCTTTTGAAAAGTTTAGTTATCTTGTCTTTTTCTCCTAGGTGATACTTGACTAGCCCAGCAAATTAAATTCAATATTGGAGTATCTGATTTCCTAGCTATTAGAGTTCTAAGTCTTTTAAACGGAAAATTCTGAAACAAAACTTGTGATGGCCCATTAAGTGAGGAAAAGGAACTCCATACTGCAGACTGGAGAACGGCATTAGCTGGATTAAATTTCCTTATTTTAATTCTGAATTTCAGATAATTGAAAAGTTAACAGCTAGGTATTGATTTTTTCTTTTTTGTCGTTTGGCTTAGTTATGACATAAGCTTTATCGAAGCAGCTATCTGGATGAGCTTGTTCTTCATACATTGGTGTAATTCCAGAGCCATTTTGTGAACATATGTAAACATCCTGCTCTAGTCTCCAGAGTTTAGAAATTTGAAGATATATTGATATTGACTAGTACTCCTGGAAGCATATTTTGACCTGTTGCAGTTGAGAATAATGATTTCTTTCTGGTTTTCAAGCATGATATGAAACCAAAGGTCCAAAAAGGCCAGTCTTTAAATTTTTTTCCGTTCTAGTAGCTATGAAATAGTAAGACACCTGAAACACCCCGAGTGTTGCTTCATTTGGAAGGCAGTAAACCCTAAAGAATGACCTTTTTAAGTCTTTTATCAAGAAACTAATTAGTGGATAAAAACTGATGTTGGCCACAAATTTTTTCTATATTCAAGGAGATCAAAAGAAAAGTTATGAACCTGTAATTATAAACGGATAATGAGTAGCTTGCATCAGTTCTGTTCCCAATAAAAAAAGCCTCTAAATTTTTTTTCTTTTTTTTGTGCAACCATGGACTCTCTTCAACGTTGCTTTCTGTACTTGATTTCCATCATGCTTATGATCCTTACTTTTACTTGTTCAATTCATTTAGTAATTGTTGTTTATGACGGAGTCAAATGTTCCTAAGACATGACACTTTCACATGGCGACTTTTTGACCAATGATCGTCATTACTGATTTCTGTAGGCTAAAATATAAGCATCAGGAAACTTATCACAAAGAATAGTGTTGAAAAGGTGTCTTTGTTGAGAAGTAGATACAAATTGAGGCTGTAAAAATATTTGGATGGGTGCATATGCTTAGAGGGATTTTGGGAGTTTTATCATCCTTTAAGAAAAATGAATATGATTCAATTTCTTTTGAACATTGAAAATTACACATTTAATGGACTTGAATGGCCGACCCTTCTTTTCACATCTTCTGCTCATTACCTTTTGTTTTTATTTAGTGATATGTAGAAAGGATTCATAATTATCATACATTAAGGATGCCTACATCTGTTGGTCTATTTGTTTTGAGGAAAATGGCTTTTGGAAAATGATTTTTGGAGAATGGACTTATTTGCTGGAAAAGGTGATATTTTATATTTTTATGGTTCTTCATAACATACCTTTTGTCCTACTTTTTTTTTTGAAAAACTCCACCTTAATAAAAAAAAGATTGATCCCTACAGTTAAGAAATTTGTCTTTGTTTGGTTTGCTTCAGCTTCTAGAAAATATCTTAGCTTTTCAAAAGCATATGATAATTTCGGAAAATGGGGGTAATATTCATTGACCTGGAGTTTATTTTCTGTTGACCAAGTTATTTTCAAAATTCTCTTTCTTTTGGCACTTCTAAGAGTTTTTCATACATAAGTATCCGGCCTAGGCTGAAACTATTTTCAGAAATCACCTATTTTTTATTAGCTCCATCTTTAGAACATGCCTGGAAACCTGGGAAGCACGGGTACGGCAAAGGAGCACCGTTTCAAGTACCCAATACGTCCCCAGCACGGGTATAGGACGGCACGACTGGGGTACGTACCAAGGGCGTGCCACGTTGGCAGGGTACGTCTGAACGAAGTCAGGATGTTCGATGTCTACCTGGGGACGTTTGGGGGATGACATGTGACTTTCACATGCGTCCCCAAGGTCATTTTCATTAAAAAATTAAAACCGAAACTATGGGAGGTTCAAAACTCGGTGAGCGGCGGCTCAAAACGACACTTTGGCGCCTGAAAGAAGAAGCGAAGAAGATGAGTTTGGTGGGGCCAGAAAATATTTAATGTTGTTTCAGTATTTTGTGGGGCCCGAGAAGAACCATCTTTTCTTTCTTATTTTATTATCATATCTTTGTTCAAAAAACGTTATTTTTTTCTACTTTGATTTTTATTAGGATTTTATTATTTTTATTATTATATATTTTTATGAAAACAATTATATTCTTAATTTATTTATGGCTTGTTTATTTCAAAAGAATTTAACAAAATTTGATTTGTGTTGTTTAATATTGTTTTAGACTTAATTTATCGTTTGTCATGAGATTTGACACTTTAATATTGTGGTTTTATGGAATTTATTTTCTAATTTTCTATGAAGTATGAACTTTATTTATAGTTTTTTAAATCAATTTAGAATTTTAAAATTTTAGAAATTGCCGTTTCCCGCCCCAATCCCCGTATTCATCCCCGTACCCGTATCAGTGCAACATAGCTGGAAACTTTTGCTCTCTATTGTTTTATATAGATCTCATATCTCACTTTTGCATTTTTGGCTCAGGTTTGACGGCAAGAGATTTTGCAGAGATTGCAGAAGAAATGTTATCCGTGAGTTCAAGGAGCTGAAGGAACTAAAACGCATGCGTAGAGAGCCTCGATGCACTAGTTGGTTTTGTGTTGCAGATACAAAGTTTCTATATGAGGTATCCTCATATTTAAACTTTTGGTGCACCAACTATTGTTGACATACCACCAAACGGTCATCTTTTGATCTACTCTTCATAAAGAGCTTATGACTGAAATTTCAATTTTGATTACTATAGCCATAATTATTGAGTTTGTTGCGAGAATTTCCAAAATCTATGTTATGCAATATTTTTCTTTACTACTCGCCCAGGTATCTGATGACACTATCCAGGCTGATTGGCGTCAAACTTTTGCCGATACAATTGGAACTTACCACCACTTTGAATGGGCAGTTGGAACTGGGGAAGGAAAATCAGATATCTTGGAATTTGAAAATGTTGGCATGAATGGGAGCGTGCAAGCCAATGGCTTGGATCTTGATGGCTTGAGTATATGTTATATCACTCTGAGGGCCTTGAAATTGGATGGCCGCTGCTCTGAGTTTTTTGCAAAAGTCCATGCATTAAAGGGCCAATAATGTGTGCATTGCAGGCTTGTAGTTGGAGATGGTTATGTTACAATCACGAGGGGTGAAAGTATTATAAGTTTTTTTGAGCATGCTGAAGAGGCAGAGGAAGAAGAGGTAGTTCAAACTTTGTGAGGCTTATAGATAAGGTTTCTGAACAATTGTGAAGTTGAACTTTTAAATCATCTTTTCAGGATGATGATTCCATGGATAAGGATGGAAATGAGCTTGATGGGGAATGTGCACATCCACAAAAGCATGCGAAGAGTCCTGAACTTGCTCGAGAGTTTCTTCTTGATGCGGCAACTGTTATATTTAAGGAACATGCATGTTCATACCTTTTAGCCTTTATTGTGCTTTAAAGTCTTGCAATGTACCTGTCAATCTTCTCAATCATTTACATATCAAACAAAGCCGTGGGATTCGTCCATTTCTATAGATATTTAAAACAACAAATTAGCTATGGGATTCTATCTTTTCCATTGACAATTAAACTTGTGTGTGTATAAGAATGTGATAGTTAGAAAGATATCAGAAATCAGTTTATACTAATGACTCGATATGTGCAAGTTATAACCAGAATTTCATTCCATTGTTTCTAAAAAAATCTTTATTTAAAATGGTTGTTGAACTCGGAGGTTTAGAGAACCACGACCAATAATAAATGAAAATTGTCTTTGGTTAAAGTTTGAGAAAGATTTCCATAGTTCACAGTACTATATCTACTTGGCTGGAGGAAATGCAACGTGTTTGTTCCGTAAACAATGATATGTTAAGTATCAGGCCAACCTTACTAACTTGACCATCAAGTTAGGCTTGTTGGAGACCAGTGCCACCCTGTTATTTATTTGTTTATTTTTGAACTGTCAAACTTGGAGTTGTGGCATAGAAAACATACAGGTCAATCTGTTTCAGTTTTTTGTGTTCTCATTGTTGCTAAAATTCTTGTTACAAACTTAGAAACAAGTGATTCATTTTGATACAGATTGAAAAGGCTTTTAGGGAAGGAACAGCACGCCAGAATGCACGTAGTATCTTCGTTAGTTTTAATGTTAAGCTGTTGGAAGAACGTGTTTCTGTTGCATGCAAGGAAACTATTACTTTAGAAAAGCAGGTCTGAGCAATTGGTGATTCTTCAAGATAGATATTCCTTTATTCTTATCAGTAAATATAGGACTCTCTGTATGCTTTTTTGATAAATATTATTGTCACTACATGATTTCTACAGATGAAGCTTCTTGAGGAAGAAGAGAGGGAAAAGCGTGAAGAAGAAGAACAGAAGGAGAGGAAAAGAACAGGAGAAAAAGCTTAGGAGAAAGGAGAGACAAAGGAAAAGAAAGAGAGAAAAAAATGTGCTGAAAGTACAACTCCTGTTTCTCGTGGTATTGCAAGGGAAGATTCTTCACTAACTGTTGAGGTTGAAGAAAATATTGCTATTACTTGCAGACAAGACTCTGTGAGTGACACGTGATATTATAGTGTCTAAACCTGGCTCTCCTGATGTTCAAGGAAACCCGTTTTTTATGGGAATTCCACTTCAAGTTTGCAGAATCACTCTTTTGATAGTCCTGATGGCGTAGCTACAAAGGTAAAAGATGGAAATGGCTATTTTATAATGGAGCGATCAAAATTTTCTCATCTGAGATTGAGAGTTCGCAAGGATGGTTAGCTTGATCTGTCCATGAAATGGTCTGATCATCGCCGGTTTGCTGTTGTTTCAGAAAGTGTTCCTATTAATAGATCCGAGCCACGACATCAAAGTGAAAACTTTGAAGCTTCTTTGAGGAACCTCAATGGATTAAATAAGCAATTAACGATAAGCAATGCAAAGTCCAATGGTCGGAATGGTGGTGTTAAGTATACTGAGAAGTTTCGGTGTTCCAATGGCTGGAGCGATAGATATGGCTTCTATTTGTGCAGCTGCGGCCAACACAATGAATACAGAGCAAAGATTGAGCCACATGTTTCTGCCACTAGAGTTGGCCGAGAGCCCAACTATACGAAGAAGACAAAATCTAAATTGGCCATGTCCAAGCAAGTCTATTGTGTTACAAGTATAATCAACAAACTCACATGCATGAAGATTGTGGAAAGATGAAACATAAAAGTGTTTCCGGAAACAATCCTACTAGTCGAGATTCACTTCACTCCAAGAAAGTTTGGGAGCCCACAGAATCGCATAAAATGTACCCCATGAGCAACTCTGATACAAATATTACTTTGAGGTCATCTACTTACAATGGTGATGGACCTGATGATAACTTTGTTAATTCATCCTGAAGATAAACAGAATTCTGTTCTGTTTATTCGAATAATGAGTAAGAATTTTTCTCACTTTGATTTACATACACTACATCCTTTTATAGAAAATGACTTTGATTTACAATAAAAGTCCTACTGGCTATTAATTAGGAGTCATAACTATTAACTTCTAACTCTAGGTTTCGGTACAAGGCTTAAATAATAACTCTAACAGTACAATTTAATTACAATAATACTTCTAATAAACCGACTAAACCTACACTCCCCTAAATCTGGAGAGTATACATTGTATAATCCTAGATTGGATAAAAAAATTCGAAAAAAGCTTTTGATAAAGCTTTTGTGAAAATATCTGCTATTTGTTCTTCTGCTGGTACATACTCCAATGAAGCAACTCCACTTGTCAATTTCTCTGCTATGAAGTGTCTGTCTATTTCAACATGTTTCGTTCTGTAATGTTGAATAGGATTCTTGGCAATTTGAATGGTTGACTGGTTATCGCAAAAAACCTGGAAATTTTCTCCTCGAGTCATTCCCTGTTCTTTAAGTAATTTTACTAACAAGATATCTTCACATATTCCCAAGGCCAGTGCTCTGTATTCAGCTTCTACACTGCTTCTGGAGATCACAGTTTGTTTCTTGCTTTTTCAAGTTACCAAATTACCCCAGACGAAAGAACAGTAACCGCTAGTTGATCTTTTGTCTGTCAGTTCACTGGCCCAGCTTGCATCTGTAAAGACTTTAATAGTTCTATCAATGCTCTTCTTGAACAATAATCCATGTCTTGGTGTTCCCTTCAAATATCGCAAAATCCTCTTTGTTGCTTCCATATGTTCTTGTCTTGGGTCTGTCATGTGTTGACTCACAATGTTTACTGGAAAAGCTATATTAGGTCTTGCTAGTGATACATAAATAAGTTTACCAACCAATCTCTGATATAGACCCATATCTGCCTTAGGGCTATGATCATCTTTGCTGAATTTCAAACCTGCCTCCATGGGTGTATCTGCTGGTCTGCATCCAAGTAACCCTGTTTCAGTGAGTAAATCCAGAAAATACTTCATTTGATTGATGACCAAACCCTTGTTTGACCTTGCTACCTCCATGCCTAGAAAGTATATGAGTTTCCCTAGGTCTTTAGTCTCAAATTCTCTACTCAACAGAGCCTTTAATCGATTCAGCTCTTCTTCATCATCGCCTGTTAGGATTATATCGTCCACATAAACAATCAAAATAACCCTTTTATTCGATGAAGTTACCTTAGAGAACAAGGTATGATCTGCAAGAGACTGTTTGTATCCATTCTCCAGAATAACCCTTGTAAATCTGTCAAACCATGCTCTAAGAGACTGTTTTAGGCCATAAAGTGCCTTGTCAAGCTTACAAACTTGCCGTTTTTATCCTGCACCTTCTAGCCCTTGTGGAATCTGCATATAGACCTCTTCCTCAAGGTTACCATTAAGGAAAGTATTTTTAATATCAAGTTGGTGTAATTTCCAATCACAATTTACAGCAAGGCTCAATAAAACTCTAACAAAATTTAGTTTGGCAACATGAGCAAAAGTTTCCTTATAATCAATGCCATAAGTTTGTGTAAAACCCTTAGCAACCAACCTGACTTTATATCTCTGTATACTGCCATTTGAATTATACTTAATTGCGAACACCCATTTACATCCAACGGGTTTCTTACCTTGGGGAAGATCTGTGATAGTCCAAGTACCATTTGTTTCAAGTGCCTCAACTTCTTCTTCAACGGCTTTCTTCCATTATGGAATCTGTAGAGCTTCCTCAACTGTTTAGGAATTTGTACAACATCTAAGGATGTTGTAAAAGCTTTAAAAGAAGGCATCAAATTTCCATAAGCATCATATCTCTGAATAGGATATTGAGTACATTGTCTTACCCCTTTTCTTTTAGCAATGGGTAAATAATCAAAATCGAGAAGATGAGGAGGAATACTAGTAGAATCATTACCTCCGTTGTTTTCACAAGCAACTGAACTAAAGTCCAATTCTTGACAAGTACTGGATTGCAGAATGGTTTCTAGAATGATTCTCCTTTTTCTGGTATAAACCTGTAGTTGTTTAGGAGGCCGAGAAGAGGATTTGGTTGAAGTTTGAGTTCCTGTAGACATAGGTTGACAAGAAGAGTGTGGTGTAGATAAAATAATAGGGGAAGAGATAGGTAAATTATTGGAGGGTGTCAAACAAGTCTGAGGCTCAAGAGGTAATGAATCAGAAAGAGGTATTAAAGGGAAAGAAGAAAGAGGAACATGTTTGTGAGAAGGCTGAAAGTCATCGAAATTTTCCCCCTGAATGGCAGCCGTCGAAAAATATGGTTCCTGTTCAAAGAAATTAAGGTCCAAAGAAACAAAAAAATTATGAGTAGGTGGATGGTAACATTTGTAGCCCTTCTTTAGTGAAGAATATCCTATGAAGACACACTTGAGAGATTTAGGATCAAGTTTAGACCTAGAAGGATCTAAGTTTTTAACAAACACAATACATCCAAATACTTTTAAGGGAAGAGATGATGACAAAGGTTTAAAATTAGGGAATGAGGATAAAAGAACATCTCTAGGTGTTTGAAAGTTTAGGACTCGACTAGGCATACGATTAATAAGAAAAGTAGAAGTTAACAAGGCTTCTCCCCATAGATATTTAGGAACATTGTGGGTAAACAAAAGAGCTCGGGTAACTTCCAGTAGATGCCTATTTTTTCTTTTGGCTATCCCATTTTGTTGGGGTGTATCAACACAAGAACTGATTTGCACTATTCACTTTTTCTGGAAAAAATCACCTAAAGACTTAGTAAAGAATTCCCCTCCATTATCTGATTTAAAGATTTGAATTTTAGAATGACATTGGGTCTCGACCATGTTGTAAAATCTCTCAAAAACACTAGCCACTTCAGATTTTTCTTTTAAGAGGTAAGTCCAAGTGGTTCTACTATGGTCATCAATAAAGGCCACAAACCATCTACTGCCAATAATATTCTTCACTTTATAAGGACCCCAAACATCATTGTGGATAAGAGAAAAAAGATTAGAGGGTTTGTAAGTAGAGGGCAAGTAAGATTTTCTTGTTTGTTTTGCAAGTTGACAGATATGGCATTTAAAGGAAGAATGTTTTTGATTAACAAATAATTGAGGAAAAAATTCTGCAAGATAGAAAAAATTTGGGTGGCCTAACCTAAAATGCCATAACATAACATCAGATTGTCCTAGGGAATTAAAACAAGATTTAGAAGGTGAAAGTTTAAAAGTTCATGTGCTTTGAAGAACATATAAACCATTATGCAAGCAAGCATTGCCAATCCTCTTTTTTAAGTTCAGTGCCTGTAAAAAACACTCAGAATCAGTGAACTAGAAAACACAATTTGAATCTTTGCATAGCTTGCGAACTGATAACAAATTACTCTTCAGACTAGGTACAATGAGCACATCTCGAAGGACTAAGTCATCAGTAAGAAAAACAGAACCACTGCCTTTAATTGAGGATAACGAACCATCAGCTAATTTGATAGAATTCCGAGAGGAGGAATTTCTAAATTGAAAAAACAATTCCCTGTTACCAGTCATGTGGTCAGAAGCACCAGAGTCCACAATCCATTATGATTTATTCTGCTCCCAGTAAATCTGTCGAACAACTGCTTCATTTATACCATCTGTTGTTTGGTGAAGCCTCTAGATGAAGTCGGATTATCCAATGAAGAGGGAAAGAAAAAAAACTTCGATAGGATCGAATTAGACTGATACCATGAAGATAAACATAATTCTGTTCTGTTTATTCGAATAATGAGTAAGAATTTCTCTCACTTTGATTTACATACACTACATCCTTTTATAGAAAAGGACTTTGATTTACAATAGAAGTCATACTAACTATTAACTACTAACTCTAGGTTTCGGTACAAGGCTTAAATAATAACTCTAACAGTACAATTTAATTACAATAATACTTCTAGTAAACCGACTAAACCTACACATCCGGTAACGCGTGTTCAAGTGAAGCTAGTCTAACTTTTGGTGAAATTGACCATGAGGATAGCAAGGTTAACAGATCAAGAAACTCCAGCCTTGCAACAGATAAAAACTGTCATGTGGAAACACAGGATCAATGTTCTTCACTGAATGCTGGATACGAGGACGTTGGAATTTGTCCTAATAGAAACCCTACCCTGAATGGAATTCCCCATTCTATGGTTTGTAGCACTTCTAATTCTGATAAATGCTCTTCATGCCTTAGTGAAGGAGATAGCAATACCTCCTCTTCACGTCATGGAAATTTGGAAGCTTCATCAACATCAGATTCCGAAGATGCATGTCAGCAATCAGATAGGATAGACACTTCAATGTGCATTGAAAATGGCTTCTCTGAGTTTCAGGTGAAAAGAATGGATAAAAAGCAGGAAGTCGATAGGGGGTTGCTCTGGAAAACCAGATATTGTTTGGACATGCACCAGATAGTACAGGGAACAAAGCTCCGGGAAATCCGCCAACAAAAACTGCCGAAAGTTCTGATTATGGAAAACCAACTGCCTTTATGGGTTCTCAGCATCAAGGCATGTTTACATCAGTGCATAACCAACATATACAATTTCCAGTGTACCAAGCTCCTTCAACAATGAGTTACTACCATCAGAATCCTGTTTCTTGGCCAGCAAATCCATCTAATGGTTTATTGCCTTTCCCTCCTCCAAACCCGTATTTTTATATTGGCCCTCTTGGCTATGGTCTAAACGGAAAGTCACATTTATGGATGCCATATGGCACTCTGCAGCATTTAGCTGCTCCACCTGTTTATCAGCCAGTTATTGAGGCCAATGGATTGTATGCAGAGGAGCGAACTCAGACTTCCAAGTCTGGTACAGCACATGAAGCTTCCACTGATTTTAATGCAGAGAGGGTTGTTCTTAGCAGGCTGCATGCAACAGAAGCAGCAGCAAATGGAGACGCTAAGCAAAATGACGTCTCTGCCAATTCACACGCGGATGACACTAGCTTTTCCTTGTTCCATTTTGGTGGGCCTGTGGCTCTTTCAACGGCATGCAAATCTAATCCTGTACCGCTGAAAGATGAGATTGTGGAAGAACTTTCTTCCCAGTTTTCAGCAGATCATGTTGAAAACGGTCACTGTTGCAATAAAAGGGAGTCTACTGTTGAACAGTACAATTTGTTTGCAGCGAGTAATGGAATGAGGTTTTCCTTCTTCTGATATGGTGGGTTGGGTATAGGGTTCAGTCCCTACCTTCTTTCCCAGGACATTTGAGGCTACTTTATTACTGGGTATAAGATAATATAAAATCCAAATTTAGCTTATAGTTTCTTGGTAGATTGTTTACCCATTGTGTGTCATTTTTTTAATTGATTGTAGAGAGAAAAAAGGTGGGAGAGTGTCATTATAATGTTTGAGAGCTTTCAGTACGAGGTCATCTTTTTTCCCCCTGGGTTAATGAAGCCTTGCTGGTTTGAGATTTTGTTTTCCTGGAATTCTTTTAGTCATTTCATTTCAGTTCCTTGAATGGTTTGCTACAGATTCAATATTATCATATTCTTTAAGTCCCTTTTCTTATATTTGACTAATTGAGCAACAAGCAATTGGACTTGCATGTCATATTGTTCAAATTTGAAGCTTCCGTGATGTGCCCACTCCCATGTATCATTTAATTTCATTTGTTGCTGAACCATTGGAATTTCTTATTAGAATAAAAAGTCTAATAAACAATAGCCCCGGTTAGAATTAAAGGTGAGTATTCGATCAAGTTGAGTAAAAATGATAGAGTTAGTTGAGTTGATAAATTTTATTTCATAATTGAAACTTTATTTAAAAATTTTTCAAGTCAAGTTGTTCGAGTTTCTCATCAAATTTAATTACAATTATTTCTAATATTATTTTACAGATTGATTCTAATTTAAATGATTTTTTATAATCATATAATGTATACATTTGTATATTTTGTTCATTTTCTTCTTCACATGTGCAAGTATGTGTAATGTTATTTAATTGTAATCACACATTTTTGTCCGGGTGTATAATAAATATTATTATAATATCAATGTTGTTTATTAAGTGATATGTATGCTTATCTGTGCATTAATATGTATGCTTATATGGGTATTAATATGTGTATGTGTGCATGTGTGATAATATATGTGTACGTATTATGATAATATATTATTGCATGTATGTATTAGTATATGATAGTATGTGTATATGTATTGCATGTATGTATTATATGTGTCTGTTTTTATACGTGAGTACATATTAATATTGCATGTCTATATGTTTATGTATAATTAATGTTATTATGCATGTATTTATTATTATTATTATTATTATTATTATTATTATTATTATGGGTTTGAATCAAAAACAGATCAGATATAATTATTAAAACCCAAATTATAATATAAGAGTCCAAGTCCTTATACAAATATCAAAACCCAATTTAATTTACATACGCCCAATCCCTTCTAGTATCCAAAAACCCTAATACATATCTGGTGTAAAAACCCCAATTTCATCTTTTTCTCTTGCAGCTGCACGATCTGAGCCGTTGGATCAAGATTTGATCCAACGGCCCAGATAAAAAGAACATGGACTCCTCGGATGCCGTGTGGGATGCACGCTCAGGTCGGTTCATCTTTCACGCGCGCGTGGCGTGCACGCGCTGACCATTCAGATCTCAAGGCTCCATGTGTCGTCGATCGAAGCCGTTCGATCTTCAAATAATCCTAGCCGTTGGATTAGATCTGATCCAACGGACGAGATTAATTCTGGCTGAGATAATCTTTGCGTCTTCCATATAGTGTCCCAATTTTTGGCTAGTGACCAAAATGTAAATTTTGAAAGTTTTGTGGCTAAAATATAAACTTTGAAAAAATTTAAGGATCAAAGTGCAACTTTCAAAAGTTATGTATTTTAACCCCTTAAATGAATAGTTTACCCCCAAGAATGACATTTTCGTGTTGCTTGGATTTTTCGTACGGAGTTTGTATTAATGGCTATAAAGCAATAAAGTTCAGAAAAATATTCTGATAATCGGATCAGGCTAAAATTTCAGAGACAGTTCCATGGACCTTAGAAGAGTCATAAAATATCATTTTATGTATATTTGGATGTTAAAAAGATTGGGAAAAATTTAAATCGATTGAAATGACAGAGAATAACAATTTTGTGAATAAGTTGATCGGTAAAGGGCATTTTGGTCATTTTGCCCAAAAGGGACATGGAAGGAATTTTGAGATTTCTTTTATTGATGAATAGTGGCTGATTAGAATCCAACTAAGTCTAGTTGGAATGTTACAAAATGGCAAATTAGAAATATAGATCTAGTTGGAGGGTATTTTTGGAAAGTGGAATTTATTGAATTAAAAATTAATTTTTCATAATACAAGTATCTTAAATACATGAAATATGAAGGAATTATCAGCCAAATACCCTCCAAAACCATGGTGAAGAGAAAAAGAAGAGAAAACTTTTACAAGCTCGATTTAAGCCCCGTATCTCGATTTTTCAGTAATCTTTCAAACTACAAAGTTGTTCTACTCTTCGAGCTCTATCTTTTGATGTAAATAATTCATAGAATACTTTTTTGGTTGATGAGATCTGATATGAGGAAGAAATTAGGATTTATGAACAAATTGGGGCTTTATGATTTTATGAATCCATGGTTGATTTTAAGTTAGAATCATGCTTGTATGATGTTAGAATCATGTTATTGAGTTGGGATTTAAACCCTACATATTTTGGTTTGTATAGATAAGATTAGGGTTTATGGATTCAAGTCTAACTAGTGTTTGTGATGTTGGATTAATGATCTAGTAAGCTTGATTTGTTGTTTGGAAGTAAAACCCTAAGTTAAATACATAGGGACCATTTCAACAAGCTTTAAAATTAAGGGACCAGATCTGATTTTTTATGAATTTGATGTGTATCTATATTATTAATGATGTTAGAGACATGAAAATGAAGTTAGAATGCTAAATCGATGATTAATCACATTAGTGACCATTTTGACAATTTGTCAAACTTGAATGGTCTATTTGGAAAAGAGGATATGTAGAAAGAGTAAATCTGATTTTTAGTTAAAATGATGGAATTAATGTAGTAATGTTGATTTGAGGACTAATTTGCAAAGTTAAGAAGCTTGAATCCTTGTATTGTAAATTTGATGACCATTTTGACAAATCAAGAGAAATTAGAGGAGTAAAGGTTTAATCTTATTTTAATGAAGGATGTAAAGAGAACATATGAATACAAGCTTTATTCTAGCCATTTGAAGTAAAGTGATGGGATTAAATTGACAAGTAGATAAATAAGGAGAAGTTGGTGTAAATTTGAAGTTATTTGTGCAAAGTTATGTTGGAATTTGAATTATGGCAGTAAGTTTTAAAATTCGCCATAAATTCTAAAAAATGGTTAGATGATGAATTTTATACCGTTGTAAAGATTTGTTAGTCTAGTTTCGTTTCCAACAAACGAAATTTGATTTCGAGTTCCGATTAAATGATATGAATTTTTAATTGAATGAAGGTCAGAAAAATTACATAGCAATTTCTGCCTGGACAGCTCTATGACGTGAATGTAAGGAATTTTCATAATTTTTGTAGATTTTATTGATTTATGTGGCTTAGACCTTTAGAACAGTTATCGAATCTAGTTTCTGCCGTAGAAAGGAAATTGAGATCCAGTATTTATTCTACCCTGTACAAGTAAATCTTTGAAGGTAGCGGAAGCTGTCAAAAAATGGAATTTAAAACATTTTGTATTTAAATGTTAGTTAGCAAGCTCGGAAGAGTTAATGGAAGTTCAAATTGGTCACTAAGGACCATAATGAGTTTTTGAACAGTACAAGGAAGAAAGGAAAATATTTAGAAATTTTATATTCGAATGATTATATTAAACAACATGTTTAAGGTATTGTTAGATTTGAATGTAACAAATATTTTATTTTATTCATGTGATTAATGAACTGAAGTCCGAATCAAAGAAGGTTCGAGGTACTATGAAAGAAAGGATCGAACTAGGACTTAGTGAGGCATTGTGTTAAGTGGCCAAGGTGAGTGCCTGAATTATTACTTAATTATGCACGTGATAAAGGGAGGCTTGCGATAAGCCAACCTTATTTATGAATGCATGATATGATATATGTTGAAGTTATGTTCTACTCTTTAAATGCGGTAAGTAATATGGCGAGCAATGTGGGGTAATGTTCCTAACATATGACTAAAGAATTGTTTATGATATGTTCATAAAAAATTAAGAATAAGTGATGTGTTTGACACATGATCACTGACTGGAAAATTATTCTTAATAAATAAGCTAATATGGCTTGAATAACACACTGTTTTAAATATGAGAACTTATCTGTGAAATGTTATGATAGTCACTATAACTGATATGTTATTTGAATATGGTAAGAGCAAGTAATATGTATAATACATTGTAAATGCTCTGATAGACATCTTTGTTATAATATACCTGATATTATCTGGGTTATGAACTGCCATTATGATTTATTGATGACATCTGAAATGATAACTTTTGATCATGACATACATATATATGTATGCCCAAGTATTACAAAGTGGGAGTCCTTGGTATAGTTGGCATGCCATAGAGTCTTAGCAGCTGCAGCATTCTGTTATGATATCTGTCTGTTTTGTGACTACTACGGTGTCACATCCACCTTGGGGATCTAAGCCCATGGTGCTAAGTGCACTAAAGAGGTTCTTATATGAGGAGCAAAGAGCGTCCTCGAGTACGTACTCATCAGTCTGTTCTGTTTGGCACTACGATGTCATATTTCAGATGACTCGCGTACCTAAGGTCTCATAAAGTATACTTTGGGCAAGTTTAAAAGATTAATAAAAGTTCAGGTAATCGAGCTAGTGAGTTTGGCAAATTCTGTTATGTACTAAGTTTTCTGCAAAGTTTTAGTACTAAGTACGATAAATAACAGGTTCTTCGTACTCTTTGTATATCTCTGTATTTTCCGTAAGATCAATATTTTTCTCAATTATGTTAAGCTGTGTAATATCTATATTTCTTTGTTTGATATGTTCGGCAAAGAGTTAGAATTATGATAAAGTTTGCCATGAAATGCCATAGAAACTGGTTATATTATGCTATGAGAAGCATGTTGAAGTATGTCAAGTAAACATGATGAACTTAATACAAGTAATTTATCAATTATACTTAGATAAGCTAGATATAAAAATAAGCCTTAAATTATATTCATGTCAGTTATTCGATAATCTTATATTCTTTGAATCACTAAGTCAATACTTAGCGTGTGTTGTTTAACATGTAGGTTATTGGAAACTTACCAGAAGAGGAGTCAAGCATGTTATCAAGCTGCAATCTACCAAACATCAGTAAGACATTCTAATTTATGATATTCTCTAGTGGGCATGTATCAATTTATTCGTTAGTTGTTTTAAAGGTATATGTTTGATTAATAGTCAAATAAATATGAATTATTCGTATGGTTAAAGAATTACCAGTAATATTTTTAATCGGGTAACATTTTATTTATCGTTTATAGTGTAACGATTTTAAATTCAAGAAAGGGCCTAGGAAGCGTACCTAGTTTTCACCCTGAGTTACATACTTATTTTAATAGCTGACTAACATGTTATATAAACCAATTCAGGGTCAAAACTAGCAATATGCAAATAGGCTATGAGTACCTCGAAAATCGAGAAAGGGTTATTTTATAAACTAGTTTTATGTCAGATGTTTTTAAAAAATTTATTTACAAGTCTAGAACTCTGTTAAATAATATTGTGACATCCTCAATGTGTATTCGTACTACGAGTATACGTTAAGGGTGTTACATTTAGTGGTATCAGAGCTACAGGTTTAGCCGGTTCTGGATGCTAAACAAAGTTTGTTATAAGTTGTCAGTAAATACATACCCCTAGAATGTCATATTACTGATGTGTTGATTGTATGACTTGAAGCTGCTCCTCATTAGTATAGGATACAATAAGATTATAGTAAGGAAAGTAAGACACTATCGGATTTCGTCAATCGATGAATGTCAAAGATCAATAAAGGATCCATAGCGAGTACAATGAAGTGAAATAAGTATTGTAATCAAATTCAGTTTGAGTTGAGTTATCTGCATTGTAAGGAGCTGATGCAGTAATTATAAGATGTTAGTCCTTAACATCTATATATGCACTTATGTTTATAACATCATAAGTTACAAAGAAATTTAGATAGTAAGGGCTCATATTTCAAGGTAAAAGATAGTCGTATGACTGTAAGTTTATGATTAAATGATGTTAAGAATATCTTTGATAAATTAGGATATTCAGATATAATGAAGTAAGAAGAAGAAGTATATTTACTTGAGAAATATAAATGCTTGGGGGTCAGAAAGAGACCCGTAGTAGTATAAATGAAGTAAAGTATGTACTGTTCTCGACTTTTGACTTGGCTAAGCTACTTGTACAGTAGGGAGATCAAGCACAAGAGCAGAGAATACTATTTTAGATATTAGAAGAAATACATGAGAGGTTTTAACCTCTAGTATCTGTATTTGTTAGGGCATTGATTATTAAAAGTTTAAGTTTATGAGTGCCCTAAATTTTATAGTAAAGGTGAATTCATGACTACTTATCTGAAGTTAAAGGATGATAAAAATCATATTCGAAGGTCTGAAAAATATGAAAATTGAAAAGTCAAAAGAAGTAATATTGTTACTAAGGGAACATGTTTGTATTTGGGTGGACTAATGCCACAGAGTAGTACTTACAATAGAAGTGACCTAGAAAATTTCATAGAAGGAATTAAAAGAGCTGAAAGCTCAGCTGTAAGAATTGTTAGACTGGAGTTATAATCAGTCCAGTGTGCTATTGTGAGAAGCTCCAAAATTATTCGTAAAGAAGGAAGATAGTTCTTTACGACCATGTAGTGATTATTTAAAAAGGAAATAAGAAAAAGGAAATGATATAATTTCTACCAGGATTATCAATTAACCTGAACTAGAAAGACTTGATGTGAGTTTTGGTTATTAAAAGTGGCTTTCTTAGGTTATACTACTTCAGTTGTGGTAGCTAACCTGAACTAGAACCGTTATCAAATCTAGTTTTTGCGGTAAAAAGGAAATTGAGATCCAATATGTATTCTACCATATACAAGTAAATCTTTGAAGGTAGCGCAAGCTGTCAAAAAAATGGAATTTGAAACATTTTGTATTTAAATGTTAGTTAGCAAGCTTGGAAGAGTTAATGGAAGTTCAAATTGGTCACTAAGGACCATAATAAGTTTTTGAACAATACAAGGAAGAAAGGAAAATATTTAGAAATTTTATATTCGAATGTTTACATTAGACAACATGTTTAGGTATTGTTAGATTTGAATCTAACAAATATTTTATTTTATTCATGTGATTAATGAAGTCAAGTCTGAATCAAAGAAGGTTCGAGGTACTATGAAAGAAAGGATCAAACTAGGACTTAGTGAGGCATTGCGTAAAGTGGCCAAGGTGAGTGCCTTAATTATTACTTAATTATGCATGTAATAAAAGGAGGCTTGCGATAAGCCAACCTTATTTATGAATGCATGATATGATATATGTTGAAGTTATGTTCTACTCTTTAAATGTGGTAAGTAATATGGCGAGCAATGTGGGGACAATGTTCCTAACACATGACTAAAGAATTATTTATGATATGTTATGTTCATAAAAAAATTAAGAATAAGTGATGTGTTTGACACATGATCATTGACTGGAAAATTATCCATGATAAATAAGCTATTATGGCTTGAATAACATACTATTTTAAATATGAGAACATATATGTGAAATGTTATGATAGTCACTATAACTGATATGTTATTTGAATATGGTAAGAGCAAGTAATATGTATAATACATTGTCAATGCTTTGATAGACATCTTTGTTATAATATACCTGATATTATATGGGTTATGAACTGCCATTATGATTTATTGATGACATCTGATATGATAACTTCTGATCATGAGATACATATATATGTATGCCCAAGTATTACAAAGTGGGAGTCCTTGGTATAGTTGGCATGCCATAGAGTCTTAGCAGCTGCATTATTCTGTTATGATATATGTCTGTTTTGGGACTACTACGGTGTCACATCCACCTTGGGGATCTAAGCCCATGGTGGTAAGTGCACTAAAGAGGTGCTTATATGAGGAGCAAAGAGCGTCCTTGATTATATGAGGAGCAAAGAGTGTCCTCGAGTATGTACTCATCTGTCTGTTCTGTTTGGAACTACAGTGTTATATTTTAGATGACTTGCGTACCTAAGGTCTCATAAAGTATACTTTGGGAAAATTTAAAAGATTAATAAAAGTGCAGGTAATCGAGCTAGTGAGCTTGGAAAATTTCGTTATGTACTAAGTTTTCTGCAAAGTATTGGTACTAAGTACGAGAAATAAAGTGTTCTCCGTACTCTTGTATATCTCTTTATTTTTTGTAAGATCTGTATTTTTCTCGATTATGCTAAGCTCAGTAATATTTGTATTTCTTTGTTTGATATGTTAGGCAAAGAATTAGAATTATGATAAAGTTTGCCATGAAATGCCATAAAAACTGGTTATAGTATGCTATGAGAAGCATGTTGAAGTATGTCAAGTAAACATGATGAACATAATACAAGTAATTTATCAGTTATACTTAGATAAGCTAGATATAAAAATAAGCCTTAAATTATGTTCATGTCAGTTATTTGATAATCTTATATTCTTTGCCTCACTAAGTGAAAATTTAGCTTGTGTTGTTTCACACGTAGGTTATTGGAAACTTACTGGAAGAGGAGTCAAGCATGTTGATCAAGCTGCAATCTGCCAAACATCAGTAAGACATTCTAATTTATAATATTCTCTAGTGGGCATGTATCAATTTATTCGTTAGTTGTTTTAAAGGTGCAAGTTTGATTAATAGTCAAATAAATATGAATTATTCGTATGAGTAAAAAATTACTGGTAATATTTTTAATCGGGTAACATTTTATTTATCGTTTATAGCGTAACTATTTTAAATTCAAGAAAGGGCCTAGGCAGTGTACCTAGTTTTCACCCTGAGTTACATAGTTATTTTATTAGCTGACTAACATGTTTTATAAATTCAGGGACAAAACTAGCAATCTGCAAATAGGCTCTGAATACCTCGAAAGTCGAGAAAGGGTTATTTTATAAATTAGTTTTATGTAAGATGTTTTAAAAAAATTATTTACAAGTTTAGAACTCTTTTAAATAATATTGTGACATCCTCAATGTGTATTCGTACTACGAGTATACGTTAAAGGTGTTACATTCCAAGTGCCAATCCACGTGGCCACTCTGCCCATAGCCGCCGTCCGATCCCTTCACCGGTTCTCCAACTACCGCGCATGGCCAAGAAACACAAAAAGGACGATAAAGTCAGTCAAGTTATCAGATCTACAGTAAAAGCATTTAATTTTTTCTTGTAAATGAAATGAGATCGAGATCAAAATGAGCATATATATGAGATCTCAACCGTTATGTACAGGGGGATTTTCGAATGAGATAAAAGAGAAAACAAGCAAAAATATTTTTAGAGAGGTATAATCTTCTTCTTACGTGCATGCATGTATATTCGAAAAAATAATAATAACAAAAAAAGGAAAGGAGGTATACCTGAACCGTTCAGATCCTTCTCTGGTAACATGCCCTCGCCGGGGTGAATCGGAGTAGGATATCAGTTTTATGGAAGTAGGCGTCTCATTTTTTTAAAAAAGGGGGTTAAATGGTTTTAGGTTTCTATTTTTTGTGAATCTAGGGCCGGATTTGGATTCTAAAATGAAAATGCTTCGTTTTTGGGCTTAGAGGGCAGTTGTGGTGGCGGACGGTGGCCAGCCACCACCATTTTTCAGAATAGGGTTGAGCATCTGGGTTTTGGCTTCAAAATATAGAACATTTTGGGGATTATTACAAACTGGTTTTAAAAAAAGGGAAATGGGTTTATTTTTTTGAATCAAATTTTTGAAATGGCCAAAGGCCGATTTCGGTGTTAAGTGAGTCTATATATAGACCGTTCTAATTTTTAAAATGGCTTAATTCGATTCTAGTCCCTCCGCCCTTTCAGATTTTTTATATTGGGCTTGTCGCATGGGTAAATCACCCTTTCAGTCCTCTTTTATTTTACAAAAATTTCAATCTCATCCCTAAATCAAATTAGACCAGATTTTTAATGGTAAAATTACCTATTACTCCCTCCGTCCCATTTATTTTATCCATTGTTGACTTTTCACACAATTTTAGGAAGAAAAAGTTTGTGTAAGAATGTGTAAGAAAGATGATGTAAAATAATTGAAACGATAATTTTATCCTTAAAAAGTTGAATTTTGTTTTGTTGGGAAACTAAAAAAGGGTATAAAGGGAAATGTGCCTTATAAAAGTTGTTGATTTTTTCAATGAGACATTTTAAGTGGGACAATTTCAAAACACAAAAGGGACATACTGAGTGGGACAGAGGGAGTACGTTATTTGCACAATTATATATTGTTTATATAGGTAATATATCATATTATTTACTCTAGTATATTATTTATTCTCTATTTTACGTCATTATATTATGTAATACTATGTTACATGTTTACATACTTGTACTATATTTATTCATTTCATGTATTTATTTTGTTCTTTTGTCTTGTTTGATTAAATTGCATATTCGACATATTTAATTGTCAATGCGGTGCTCCCTTTTTCGACGGTAAACTTGGCTACCAGTCTAAGACGTAGATGGTAGTTTTCGTTTGTCCCTCGAACACCGGAGCCCTTAAAATTTACTCGCACTTATAACTAAATTTTAACTTAAATCGTCACTTTAACCAGTAAAATTTGATATTAACAAAGCGGTAATTATTTGGTACCAATTTTGGGCGGTGTGTGGGTGCTAATCCTTCCCCATCCGTAATCAACTCCCGAGCCCAATTTTTCAAAGGAATCTCTTGTTTTTGTTTTCAGTGTCCGGTCTACCTTATCCAAGTGACCGATGGCGACTCCAAGTTTTTCAAAAATACGAATTTTCCTAAAAATCTCTTCTTAAATAAATCTTTCAAATAAAAGTGGTATGCCCCTTTTAATATATTTATAATTTATTATTTTCACAGCGGTACCCAAAAAAATAGTCACTACAGCATGGCGACTCCACTAGGGACTGGTTTTGTTTTCTTTTAAACTAAAAGAAGGAGTTTAGCTAAATTTTTTTACCACTTTACTAATATCAGAAATTATGGGTTAAAGTGACGATTAAAATAATATTTTTTTATAAATGCGAGTTTATTTTAACGCATTTAAAATTGGACATATAAACTCATCTGTCTAGGTGAGGGGAAAATGCTATTGCTTTCGAGGGGATATTGTTCCTCCATATGGGCCTAGCAAGTACCTTCGGGGCTCTGCTACTTTATGTTTTCGAGGGAATATCGTTTCCCCGTAGGGGCGTTGAGGAATGGGTCCCCCTGAATTGAACCCGGTTGAGAGTAGCCTATAATGGGTGATGACCAGGGGGCCTTGCTACCTTTAGTTGGGGACATGAAGGACAATTCGGGTATCTTTAGTACCAAAACTGCATATAGAGAAAATAGAAAGCCTACCCCGTTAGAGCCATATGGATACCCTAGGTTTTAGATTTTAATTAGGGTTGTTTTATTTGATGATTTAATTTTATGCTTATTTATTTACATATTTTTATTCGACACTAACTTGTTTCTTTTCATGTATTGTTTTTGTTTTCTTTTTGCATTTCTACATCTTCATACAGTCATAGGGTATTGATTCGCAAGTGGTTGCCCTAAAATTAGAAATCGTTCACAATGGACAAAGAGTTGGCTGATCAGATAGTTAATGATGCAAATATAGGGTTTGGTCATAATGCTAGATCTGAGATGACGAAGGAGGAATCATCTGAAGACTCCTGGTCAAACATGGTAGACGATACCGTTGCTAGTAGCAGGCGATATGAAGTCCGAGAATTGAAGAAGCAAATGGACGAGATGATGAATCTGATGAGCGCTGTGGCTAAAGGCAAGGGGTCCATAGAGCGAGAAGAAAAGCCAATTGAGAATCAAAATAAAGGTACCGATGGTCAAAATCTCACTCCCAAGCTAAATAATATTGGTAAATTTGAGAAGAGGAACCCTTTCATGATTTGCATCGACAAACCAGTGGGAGGTACATCCGAACCAAGCTCCTATAAGATAGATAGGTCTAGAAGAAACCAGTAATGTGAAGAAGCACATCCTGAGGCCCGTAAAGTACACCGAGCTACTCTCGATGCTTATTGAGAAGAACGTTATTACCCGATCAAGTCTTTTATAAAGGAACAACCTTGCCCGAATGGTTATAACAGCTGAACCAGGTGCGGTTATCACTTAGAAAGTTCGGGGCACACTACAGAGAATTGTGGGGCTTTGAAGACCTGAGTTAAAGATCTTGTCGATATAGGACTGTTGAGTTTTGAAGATGGACAACCCTGATTCTATAGCGAGCCAACAATTTCTCGAGGGGTAAAGACGATCAAGAGCCGAGACCCAGGGCAAGGGTTGAATGAAAATAAGTCAAATTTAGAGTCCAAAGATAGGGGCATCCCAGGAGAGGGGCATTCATCCGATCATAATCAGCTCATACATGAGAGAGATGATTTGAGCAAGAAATTGAAGAGTCTACAAGATGAACACCAGAAGCTTCAAGACATATTACGAAATGCTGGTCTGGTTAACACTTTTGAGGAATGGAATAACAGAATTCTACAATAGAAGAATGATTTGGGGCAGTGGAAGCAGAGAGGCAGGGCCGGTGAAAATATTGTCCCAAAAGTTGAAGGAAGTCGAGAGCCAACGTGACATCCTCAAGAATGAGTTGGAAATTAGTCTATATATGAACGAGATCCTAAAATCAAGTCTTCATCAAAGTGAGAATGAATCTCGAACTTTTCAAACAAAAAATACGAGGCTCAAGGAACAAATAGATGAGCTTAGGACTTCTTTGCGTACAAGCGAGATTCGTGCCGAAGCTTACAAATATGCTGGTTACGAAAGTGTCAAGGAGGTAACTTTCAAGTTGCAAAAGGCCGAGCGAGAAATACAAGAAAGGGACAAAGACATGAAGATTGCTATGAACCAAGCGCGTAAGTTGGCCCAACAGGTAGCATATTTGGCCGACGTAGCAATACCGTTAAGTCATAATTTAGATTCGGCATTGGATCACAAAAGAAAATTGACTCACTTGCTGGACGAAGTCAAAAAGATAGGGGTTAGGGCCCATCTATATTTGTAAATATCCATTGTCTGATGTAATGAAACCTTTTGGTCTTAATGAAAGATGTTCTATGGGGATCACTTTAGTAATCAATACCTTATTGCATTCATATTTTAACATCACACGCATCTGTATTCTTTATCGCATTTATTTGTTAAATGTAGTTATTAATTTGTGCATTCTTATGACACCTATCATGCATTCATTGATAAAATCATGAAATTAATCAGGGCAATTTTATGCCAGAAAGATTGACTTTGGACTACAATCGTTCTACATCAATACGATATTTATTTACGAATTAAAGTAATGGAAGATAGAGTGTTTGATCTAGAGAAAGGACAGAGAAATCTCGAGACCCGTTTGGATAGAGCTGAACGAAGTATTATTGATCAGATTGAGCAATCCCAGGCTACGATTATGGGCAAGATAACCACTTTACTTGAAAAGGAAGGCAATAAGGAAGAGGTATCTAGTGTCCCAACCAAAGGGCAAGAGGAGGATACGACTCACACAAAAGCGATGAATGCTGAAGGGAGAATTTACATTGACACCACTGGGGCATCTGTGTCCCACCCGGTGGAGGTATCTGCAAGTCAGCATGTTGATTTAAGGACGAACCATGAAAATGAGGTGCCTAACCTGAACATGATAGATAAAATAGAGAAGATTAAAGCTAAGGCAGAAAAGCAGAGCGAGGAAAAATTTTGTTTCTTGGAGAAAAAACTTGAAGCCATAAAAGGGAGGAATGAACAAGAAAATGAGGCCGTCGATTTGAGCCTCGTAGAAGATTTGGTTCTCCCACCAAAATTCAAAGCACCCGACTTCAACAAGTACAATGGAACCACTTGCCCCTCTGCACATATTACCATGTATTATCGAAAAATGGCAGCCTTTCTCAAGAACGAGAAGTTACTCATCCATTGTTTTCAGGAAAGTTTGACAAGATCAGCAATCAGTGGTACACTCAACTCCGTCAAGCTGAGATTAAGTCATGGAATGACCTATCGAAGGCTTTTGTGGACCAATACAAGCATGTAACAGATATGATCCCTAACCGATTTCTACTGCAAAGATTAGAACAAAGGCCTAACTAGAGTTTCTGCTAGTATGCTCAACGATGGTGAGACTTGGCAGCTCAGGTTCAACCCCTGATTCAGGAAATAGAGATCACCCCTATATTTGTGGATACTCTGAAGAGAGTATTGTATGATCACTTGATAGGCCATCATGTTGTCAGCTTCGCAGAATTGGTCATGACTGGAGAGCGCATCGAGGACGCCATTAGAAAAGGAAAGATAAATAATCCCTACAGCATAGCTCTACAAAAGGAAGAAAATTCTCATGTTCATATAGTCGGTCTTCACTCAACCAACCAGCCTCAAGGTTATCCTCGTAATCAGTCCTCATGGTTTGTAAAGCCTAAAAAGGTACTTTAGTCAATTCTTATAACCTACACCGAGTTGCTCCCCACCCTTGTAGAGAAAAAGTTGTTGACCCCAGTCTGGTCCAAGCCAAAGGAGCCCTCTACCATGAGGGATACGATGTTAATGCCGTATGTAACTACCACGTAGGAAGTGCGAGACATACGATAGAGAATAGTGGAGCCTTGAAGAACAAGTTCCAAGGTTTGATTCAGGCTAGTTTGCTAAAATTTTGAGAAGAATATGGTTGAAATGAATTTTGGGAAGATGATGATTTCTCAATTTAGGGGATTGTTTGTTGATTCCTTGCATTTTTAATGTTTCTTTTGAAGTAATGCATCAAATCAACATTGCTATTTTTGCCCAGAAATGGCAAAGATCATTTTGTATGAGGCATGTTTGTAAATTTTCATTATAATGAAAGTTGCTTTTTGCTTAACATATGGCCTTGAAAGCAGTATATGTATATCCCTTCTTGCCTTTTTAGTTCACTGGATATCAATTGCAAGATGTGACAATGATTCTAAGATCAATTGAATGTTGTGATAATGATGAAGTGTGATCCCCCTAACAGACTCTGGTCAGCAAAGCAAAACTACTACTCTTTTGATGATGTTCAATGATGAAAAGCTCCAAATTTCAACTGAATGAGTTGTTTGAAATTGAAAATCTAAGCGTAGTCTTCTGTGCCTTAATGGATTGCAATTAATGGCTAGAAATGTGCACATATAAAGAAAAAGAGAAAGAAAAAAGAAGAAAAAAAGAAGCAAAAAAGAAGAAAGAAAAAAAAGGAAAAGAGAAGAAACAAATTATGAAATAAATAAATCTTTGATCACTCTGATGAAGCCGTGGGATTGACAAATCTAATAAGGAAGCTTTGCTCCATCTGTTCAAGACCCTGGCGTCAGAGATGGATAGGGTTAAAATAATTATTATTATACTAATAATAACAAAACAACAATCAGAAACACCTACTTGCACCCAAAATGTTATTCTTAGAATGATATTTTTGCACTCCAACGGTCAAAGAAGCCCACTTTTTGGGCAAAGCAAAAAATGAGAATTGAGAAGGAGTAGTCTTCCGTAGCAACGCGGTAATCATGAGGATAAACCGAGTCACATCCAGAGAGATTTTACAACTTCAAATCGCCACAACATTCAAAGTCTTCATAGACACAAGCTCATCAAAAGTTTGAATCCCAGACGCTATTGCACTTGATATCCAGAGATTCTATTATGTTTTTTCCTTATATAGATTTTGGTTTCAAGGTCCTGTATGCTAATCCAAAAAAACACCTTTCATTAGGATGTCAATTAGCAAACTGACATTTTATGAGCAAAAAGGATTTCTTTGTATTACTTCAGATATAATTTTCTAAATGCAAGGTTGATGCAAATGATCAACTGGGCATAGAAGACACGCGCTTGAGTGTCACTTGCCTTGATCACTTCAAAAAGAAAGAGAATTTCCATGCAAAGTCATCCTTTGCACCGATTAAGAAGACACGCGCTTGAGTGTCACTTGCCTTGATCACTTCAAAAAGAAAGAGAATAGAGAAACAAGAAGAAAGAAAATGAAAGAAAAAGTAAATAGAAGAAAGAAAGAACAAAAGAAAGAAAGAACGAAAAAAGAAAGAAAGAAAAAAGAAGGAAAAATAAAATAAAAGAAAAAGAAAAATGAAAGAGACAGATTATCTGGCAGTTTCAAACCATGATTTCACTAATTTAGATTTCATGGATTTCTTTTGATGTCAAGACGGATAGAACCGAGGCATCATTTTTAAACGGTATTTTTCTTAAAATTGATTTCTTAAATGTAATCCTTTCATAAGGATGTTTTACTTAGAACCTGAATTTCTTAATTTAATCATTTCATAAAGATATTTTCTTATTTTGGTAGTCTCAAAGCGAGATGCCATTTTTATTAAAACTTAGATTTCCTGAATTTATCCCTCTATAAGGATATTTTTCTTAAAGATCAATTTCTTAATTTAATCCTTTCATAAAGATGTCTTTCTTAAGACTTAAATTTCTTAATTTAACCCTTCTATAAGGGTATTTTTCCTAAAAATTGAATTTCTTAATTTTATCCTTCCATAAGGATTATTTTCTTAAATCTCCAATTTCTTAATTTTAATCCTTCCATAAGGATATTTTTCTTAAAATTCATTTTTTTAATTTGATTCATTCAGAAGGATATTTGATTGTTTAATTTAGTCTTTTCATGAAGATATTTTTCTTAAATCAAAATTTTCTTAATACAATCCTTGCATAGGGATGTCTATTCGAGACTAATATTTTGTTTCTTGTGGTCCAAAGAATTCGGCCGAAGAAGAGTGAAAAGTTCTAGAAGAACTCATGATTCTGAGACCACAAACAGGAAAGTATGGCAAAAATGAGTGCTTTTGGTCTTTTCTTTGTTCTCGTTTCACAAGAACAAGCAAAGAGGGGCAACTGTAATCATCATTTTTGTCCGGGTGTATAATAAATATTATTATAATATCAATATTGTTTATTAAGTGATATGTATGCTTATATGTGCATTAATATGTATGCTTATATGGGTGTTAATATGCGTATGTGTGCATGTGTTATAATATATGTACGTATTATGATAATATATCATTGCATGTATATATGTATTGCATGTATGTATTAGTATATGATCGTATGTGTATATGTATTGCATGTATGTATTATATGTATATGTATGTATATGTGAGTACATATTAATATTGCATGTCTATATGTTTATGTATAATTAATGTTATTATGCATTTATTTATTATTATTATTGGGTTTGAATAAAAAACAGAGCAATTATAATTATCAAAACCCAAATTATAATATAAGAGTCCAAGTCCTTATACAAATATCAAAACCCAATATAATTTACATAGGCCCAATCTGCCAGCCCAAACACTTCTAATATCCAAAAACCCTAATACATATCTGGTGTAAAACCCCTAATTTCATCCTTTTCTCTTGCAGCCGCGATCTTGATCCAACGGCCCAAATTAAAAGAACAAGGACTCCTCGGATGCCGCGTGGGATGCACGCTAGGGCCGGTTCATCTTTCACGCGCGCGTGGCGTTCACGCGCTAACCATTCAGATCTCAAGACGCCATGTGTCGTCGATTGTAGCCATTCGATCTTTAAATAATCCTGGCCGTTGGATCAGATCTGATCCAACAGCCGATATTAATTCTGATTGAGATAATCTTTGCGTCTTCCAAGCGCCAATCCACGTGGCCACTCCGCCCATAGCCGTTGTACGATCCCTTCACCGGTTCTCCAACAACCGCGCATGGCCAAGAAACACAAAAAGGACGATAAAGTCAGCCAAGTTATCGATCTACAGTAAAAGCGTTTAATTTTTGCTTGTAAATGAAATGAGATTAGAGATCAAAATGAGCATATATATGAGATCTCAACCATTATTGACAGGGGGATTTTCTAATGAGATAAAAGAGAAAAAAGCAAAAAAAATTCAGAGAGGTATAATCATCTTCTTACATGGATGCATGTATATTCGAAAAAATAGTAATAACAAAAAAAAAATAAAAGTAAAGGAGGTATACGTGAACCGTTCGAATCCTTCTCTGGTAACATGCCTTCATCAGGGTGAATCAGAGTAGGATATCGGTTTTATGGAAGTGGGTGTCTCATTTTTTTAAAAAGGGGTTAAATGGTTTTAGGTTTCTGTTTTTTGTGAATCTAGGGCCGAATTTGGTTTCTAAAATGAAAAATGATTCGTTTTTTGGCTTAGGGGCAGTGGCTGGTGGCCGGAGTGGCCAGCCACCACGATTTTCTAGAATAGGGTTGAGCATCTGGGTTTTGGCTTCAGAAAACAGAGCATTTTGGGGATTATTACAAACTGGTTAAAAAAAGGGGAAATGGGTTTATTTTTTTGAATCAAATTTTTGAAATGGCCAAAGGCCGATTTCATTGTTAAGTGGGTCATATATAGACCGTTCTAATTTTTAAAATGGCTTAATTCGATTTTAGTCCGTCTGCCCTTTCAGATTTTTCATATTGGTCTTGCCGCATGGGTAAATCACCCTTTCAGTCGTCCTTTATTTTACGAAAATTTCAACCTCATCCCTAAATCGGATTAAACCAGATTTTAATGGTAAAATTACCTCTCCAGTCCCTTCCGCCCTTTTGGTATTTTCAAGCCTTCTCTGCCGCATGGTTTATTTACCCTTTCAGTCCTTCAAGTTTTAATTTGCTTTACAATTTCATCCTCGTTTTAATTAAGTTGGGCTTTAAATGGGTTATTTCCCCTTTTGGTCCCCAAAATTCTAGTTTCTTTTTAATTTAGCCCCAAATCCAATGGCATATTTCTCTATTTAACCATTGTTCTTCATGCATATTTTAATTTCTACACAACTTATTTTATTTCAATTATTCCTTTTATATTGCTTATTTTTGTTTATGCGTTTGTTTATTTTTTGGAATATGTTGTTGTCTTTTGTTCACTTTTGTGGTTTATTCGAGCATATATATATATATATATGTTTGTATGTTAATTGTGAGTATATGTGTTATATAGTGTTAAATTATATTATACATGTATATTACTTCTATATATATATATATATATATATATATATATATACCTATTACGTTATTTGCACAATTGTATATTATTTATATAGGTAATATATCATATTATTTACTCTACTATATTATTTATTCTCTATTTTACGTCATTATATTATGTAATACTATGTTACATGTTTACATACTTGTACTATATTTATTCATTTCATGTATTTATTTTTTTCTTTTGTCTTGTTTGATTAAATTGCATATTCGACATATTTAATTGCCAATGCGGCGCTCCCTTTTTGACGGTAAACTTGGTTACCAGTCTAAGACGTAGATGGTAGTTTTCATTTATCCCTCGAACACCGGAGCCCTTAAAATTTACTCGTACTTATAACTAAAATTTAACTTAAATCGTCACTTTAACCTGTAAAATTTAATATTAATAAAGCGGTAATTATTTGGTACCAATTTTGGACGGTGTGGGAGTGCTAATCCTTCCCCATCCGTAATCAACTCCCGAGCCCAATTTTTCAAAGGAATCTCTGGTTTTTGTTTTCGGTGTCCGGTCTACCTTATCCAAGTGACCGGTGGCGACTCTAAGTTTTTAAAAATACGGATTTTCCTAAAAATCCCTTTTTAAATAAATCTTTCAAATAAAAGCGGTTCGCCCCTTTTAATATATTTATAATTTATTATTTTCATAGCGGTACCCAAAAAAATAATCACTACATTAATAAATCAAATCTCTTTTAAAATTATAAAAATATATTTCTAATGTTATTTTTAAAGAAGGAATTTTTTAGGATAAAGTATTGATGTGAGTATAAAGTCGTCAAAGAATTGATGAGAAGAATGAATTTATAAAAACTGCAGCTAAAGGACCAAATTGAATAAAATATAAAAGTTGGGTGGCTAAATTGTAAAAAGAATAAATTTATTGTTAAAAACATGAATTGAAGTTACATAGATATTTTAGTAGTAGTGGAACATGTTGTTCAAATTTGGTAAAATGAATTAAAACAAAAGAAGAATTGAAGAAATAAGAAAATCATACAAAATTGATGAACTAAATTGCAAAAAGAAAAAAAATGTTTTCAAAAAGAGCAATTGAAACTACATATGTATTTTACGGTGGTTTAGGAGCTTATAGTTCAAATAAGGTCAAAAATGAACTTAAAATAAAGGAGTAATTGAAGAAATAAGAAAATTAGAAATTAAGTTGCAAAATAGAAAAAAAAATCAATTTTTCAAGTTAGCAAATCCAAACTTGAAAACCGACTTGTCAATTTAAGTTTACTCGAATAACTCAAATAATTTGAATTGAATAACTTAAAAGAAATAATATTTTTCAAGTCTAGTCGAGTTTTATTCACCCTAGTTTAAACCGATTATGAGGAACATAGATTTGATTTTAGGACATAATTCTACACGTTGTTTAACCCGGATTATAGACACAAAATGATGCAAAACTGTTGGATTGCTAGGTTGTTACATTAGGTTCCGGAGATCCAGATTAATTTTTTATTGTTTTTCGAACCAACTTTTAGAATAAAATGTACTTTTCAAATAAATTTTTAGAAGAAAAAAAAGCTTGTGGTCAGTGGCGGATGTATGTGAAAGGGTAGGTGGGCCCGTATCCACCCTGAACCTTTTAAAGTTAACACATCTGTTTTGATTTTTAAAATTTTTATGAATTAGTCCTTAAATTTTTTAATTTTTTATGACTTGTGCTCACCCTAAATTTTGAGATTTTTATGACTTGTGCCCACCCTAAAATATAGTTAACTTGTGTCACCCTAAAAAACATTTCTAAATTCGCCATTGCTTGTGATTATAAATTTATCAAAAATATCATTTAGGTTATTTATTATTTTTAACATTATGTCTAAAATAAATATATTAACTTTTCACATTGATATCAAACACTTTTAGTTAACATATATTTTTTCAAAATATTTTAGTCAACACTTTTCAAAATCTAACAACAATAAAAAACTAACTCTACATTAGAATTAAGTGAAAAATCAGCCCCAGCAAGCTAATTGAGTTTGGCTCAGAAAATTCATAGTCAAGGTGATTTCAAGCTTGAACTATTGAGAAACTAGTTCGTAATGATAGTTTTAGAGAGGAACATTAATTTGAGATAAAAAATGATAAGCTACTTAAAATGTCATTAAAAAGATACATAAAATGTTATTGAAAATAAATGTCTATTAATATTTGGAGTGAAACAAAGACAGTTTAAATATTTTTAATGAAGCAACACACCCTAAATATTTCATAAATTTATGGCATATGACATTGAATTTCTTCACATGTATCTTGAAAGTTCCATCTGTTACTATTTGTTAAAGAAATCCCATTCATTTTAAAAGCTAAAACTTTTTTTATGACTCCATTCAGATTCTGTGGCTGAAATCATCGAGCTCCTAATTTATACAACTCTAAGCACATTGTTGTAAACTATGGGAGTTGGGTTTACTTGTTCATCAAGTTAATTGTTGTTACAATGGAACACGACAGCTTTGGAAAAACATGAAAAAGGAAGGCCGAGTGCTAGGCAGAGCTGTCTTGGATATTTTGGGGCCCTGAGCGAAGACTAAAAATTAAGCCTTTATAGAACGAAAGCATATTTTATTGTTTTAAACAATTAATTTAATATTTTATTAACAAACTATTAATTTTCATTGTTTTGTTTAGAAACACCTTGAATACAACTAAAACAACAAGAAGCAACCACTAATTTACAAGATTATCACTTGAGAAATTACTGAAGTTGTAAAGGTAGAAAGTGGGGCTCAAAGCGGGCACTCATGTTGCTCCCCAATCTGAGACGACCCTCGTGCTAGGCTTGTGCTCACATTTGAAATCAAGATGAACAAATGCTCGTTCCCCTTCTGGGAGTGCTCCATTCTTTATCCAAAGTGGGCTTCCTTCAACGGCAAGTCTTCAGGCAGTTCAATAGCTAGCTGGTTTTGGTATCAAATTTCTCTATTACTCGATTTCAGGTGTAAGCTCAAATAGAAAATGTGCATAGATATCATTCAAACATGCAGAGATTGCACCAAATAAGCAAAAACAAAAGGAATTTTCTATGCATTCAAATAAACAGACGAGATAGTAAGTTTCTGCAATACTTCAGGAGGAGCAGATTGTCCAGCCAAGGAAACTACAAGAACAGAAGTAAGTCCGGATAATAGATTGTGGCATAAATCAACTTAAAGAAATGAGAAGGGAAATGAACTACTTCATTTCTCATGTCCGAGCTCTAAGATGCCTGATCACCCATTGATCATTCATCCAGCCCGCATACAAGGAAGCATGTCGAAACTTTAAATATGATAGTTGAAATCATTTCTGATCAGCTTAAGCTCCTACCATTATTAAGCTTATTGGTCACTTAAAGATGAAAAAAAGGAATGTTAGAATGTTGAAAATGTGGACGGCGAGAAGATACCTACAAATTTTGGTGAAGCTCAAATATAAGATAGGCTTAAAGATCAAATTAGTCCTCAACAAAAAAATCAATTAATCCCTTATGAAATTTTTGCACCCAATTTAGACCTCATAATTCAAACTGTGATCAATTTTGTCCTCCTGTAACTTTGACTGTTAGCTCAAAAACAATCATTCAGACGGTGACATGTGGCACACTCTTAAAGTGTCACGTCATAAAACCGTAAATATCATTAAAAAATTTCAAAAAAATATATATATATTTTTAAAAATATTTAAAATTATAAAAAAGTAAATAATATATATGTTATAATTATCAAAACGATAATGTCGAAATAACAAACAATCACAAACGCAAAAAATAACATAAACACCAATATTTACGTGGAAAACCAAAAAGGGAAAATAATGACCAGAGGAGGAGAAATTTTCACTAGGTAGAAAAGGAGATTACAACTGAATGAATAGAAAGAAATTCTACTCAAACTAGATTTCCTACTCTTCAACACATATCCAAAGAGAGAAATATAGTTCCACAAGGATTTGAATAGTCCAAACTAGAATTTGAGTCACAACTCTAACAATCTTCACCTTGTCACAAATTCTTGTTCAACAAGAGCTTCCCCTCTTCCACAAAAGCCCTCCAAAAGGGTAGCCATCAAGAATGAACGCCAACCAAGTCTAACCAATGCTCAAACTTGATTTTTGTAAGAGACTTGGTCATCATATCTCCAGGATTGTCGTGAGTGCTGATTTTGTTCACAACAATATCGCCTAGGGCAATGATATCACGAATAAAGTGATATCTTATATCAATGTGTTTTGTCCTCTCATGAAACATCTAATCCGTTGTGAGGAAAATAACACTTTGACTATCACAAAACAATATACTAATCTGTAGTTCTTCGTAAAGTTCACCATAGAGTCTGTAACACCCCTTCCCGGTATGGAAGGAAACTGGGTCGGAGAATGCTACTATTGTTCAATATGGTAAACAGTACAATAATTTTCAATGATTTTACTATGATTCGAATTTATTGAATAACTCGATAGCATGTTCAATGATCCAATGAGAGCTGTAGATCAATACAAGATGGTTATATTCATTTTAAGGCCTTATTGCAACTTTTACAAGTTTTAGGGACCAGCTTGCAAATTCTGTAAATTAGGGGTCAGTAGTAGTAATTAAGTTTACCTATGTAATATTAAATGTATATTTAACATGCATGTCAAATTTTATCAAGTTTTGAATTCATTTACTCATTCATTTATCCAATTAAAATTCAATGACTTGTTTGCAAGTTTTACAAACCTATTTCAGTAGTTTTTAACTAACTTACCTGTATATGTATCAGTACTCGAGAGGCCGTATCGATACGGCTTTCAATAAACATTAAGTTTGTTAAGATTGGTGTACAGGTACCGGTACGTGATCTAGACGTATCGGTACACAATGTATGATTCAAATATTAACCAATTCCAATAGCATTTTGGCGTACCGGTACATACCCAGATATATCAGTACGGGGTTCCTACACACAAGGGATCAACACGGCCCTAACCAGTATGGGTACCCAGTTCAATATACAAATTCCAGTGACTAATTTGTGTACCGATACACCCCCACACGTATCGGTATGCCTTAACGGCTATAACCAATAATGCACACACGTACCGATACGCCATCACCCGTATCGATACACCCTGTTTTGTAATTTCAAATTATGTCGGGTTTTTAAGCAGTTTAACCAATTAAACAATGTCCAAATTCAATGAAATTTTGCAGGCAAGTTATATTTACCTAGATATAATAGCGTGCCAAGTTTCATAGCAATATGAACCCGTTTCCATGTTTTTACCTTTTTAGGCCTAATATGCCATTTCTACCAATTTCACATCTAAAGAGTCATTTAAGGCCATTCAAGTTCACAACACATGCAAAAACATGGCTACAATAAAAAGGTCATATGTGACTTGTTTAACTATAAGGCCACCATACTAGGAGTTTAAAAGGAACAAAAAACATTACTTAACTAGGTTGTGACTTGCCAAAACACCAGCTTCCCCGAATCTATTACGATAAACTCCTTAACCTGAAATACATGAAATGAAATGCATTAGGCATACTTTGCCTAGTGAGGTAGTCAATACATGAAATGAAATGCATTAGGCATACAAGCTCGATTTAAGCCCCAAATCTCGGTTTTCAGGTAATCTTTTGAACTACAAAGTTGTTCTACTCTTCTAGCTCTATCTTTTGATGTAAATAATTCATAAAATACTTTCTTGGTTGATGATATTTGATATGAGTAAGAAATTAGGGTTTGTGAACAAATTGGGGCTTTTATGATTTTATGAATCCATGGTTGATTTTAAGTTAGAATCATGCTTGTATGATGTTAGAATCATGTTATTGAGTTGGGATTTAAAGCCTACATATTTAAGATTGTATAGAGAAGATTAGGGTTTATGGATTCAAGTCTAACTTAGGGTTTGTGATGTTGGATTAATGATCTAGTAAGCTTGATTTGTTATTTGGAAGCAAAACCCTAAGTTAAATACATAAGGACCATTTAGGCAAGCGTTAGAATTAAGGGACCAGATCTGATTTTTTATGAATTTCATGTGTATGTATATTATTAATAATGTTAGGGACATGAAAATGAAGTTAGAATGCTAAACCGATGATTAATCGCATTAGTGACCAAATTGACAATTTGTCAAACTTGAATGGTCTATTCGGCAAAGAGGGTGTGTAGAAGGAGTAAATTTGATTTTTAGTTAAAATGATGGAATTAATGTAGTAATGTTGATTTGAGGACTAATTTGCAAAGTTAAGAAGCTTGAATCCTTATATTGGAAATTTGATGACCATTTTGACAAATCAAGAGAAATTAGATGAGTAAAGGTTTAAGCTTATTTTAACGAAGGATGTAAAGAGAACATACGAATACAAACTTTATTCTAGCCATTTGAAGTAAAGTGATGGGATTAAATTGACAAGTAGAGAAATAAGGAGAAGTTGGTGTAAATTAGAAGTTATTCATGAAAAGTTATGTTGGAATTTGAATTATGGCAGCAAGTTTTAAAATTCGCCATAAATTCTACAAAAATGGTGAGATGATGAATTTTATATCGTTGTAAATATTTGTTAGTCTAGTTTCGTTTCCAACAAACAAAAGCTGATTTCGAGTTTCGAGTTAAAAGATACTCCCTCCGTCCCATTTATTTTGTCCATTGTTGACTTTTCACACAGTTTTAGGAAGAAAAAGTTTGTGTAAGAATGTGTAAGAAATATGATGTAAAATAATTGAAACGACAATTTTATCCTTGAAAAGTTGAATTTTGTTTTGCTGGGAAACTAAAAAAGGGTATAAAGGGAAATGTGGCTTATAAAAGTTGTTGATTTTTTCAATGAGACATTTTAAGTGGGACAATTTTAAAACACAAAAGGGACATATTGAGTGGGACATAGGAAGTATGAATTTTTAATGGAATGAAGGTAAGAAAAATTACATAGCAGTTTCTGCCTGGACAACTCTGTGACGTGAATGTAAGGAATTTTCATAATTTTTGTAGATTTTATTAATTTATGTGGCTTATACCTTTAGAACCGTTATCGAATCTAGTTTCTACGGTAGAAAGGATACAAGTAAATCTTTGAAGGTAGCACAAGCTATCAAAAAATGGATTTTGAAACATTTTGTATTTAAATGTTAACAAGCTTGGAAGAGTTAATGGAAGTTCAAATTGGTCAATAAGGACCATAATGAGTTTTTGAACAGTACAAGGAAGAAAGAAAAATATTTATAAATTTTATATTCAAATGATTATATTAGACAACATGTTTAAGGTATTGTTAGATTTGAATCTAACAAATATTTTATTTTATTCATGTGATTAATAAAGTCAAGTACGAATCAAAGAAGGTTCGAGGTACTATGAAAGAAAGGTTTGAACTAGGACTTAGTGAGGCATTGTGTAAAGTGGCCAAGGTGAGTGCCTTAATTATTACTTAATTATGCATGTAATAATGGGAGGCTTGAGATAAGCCAACCTTAATTATGAATGCATGATATGATATATCTTGAAGTTATGTTCTACTCTTTAAATGTGGTAAGTAATATGGCGAGCAATGTGGGGACAATGTTCCTAACACATGACTAAAGAATTATTTATGATATGTTATGTTCATAAAGAAATTAAGAATAAGTGATGTGTTTGACACATGATCACTGACTGGAAAATTATTCATGATAAATAAGCTAATATGGCTTGAATAACATACTATTTTAAATATGAGAACTTATATGTGAAATGTTATGATAGTCACTATAACTGATATGTTATTTGAATATGGTAAGAGCAAGTAATATGTATAATAGATTGCCAATGCTCTGATAGACATCTTTGTTATAATATACCTGATATTATCTGGGTTATGAACTTCCATTATGATTTATTGATGACATCTGATATGATAACTTCTGATCATGAGATACATATATATGTATGCCCAAGTATTACAAAGTGGCAGTCCTTGGTATAGTTGGCATGCCATA
Organism: Hibiscus mutabilis; assembly: GCA_019671005.1. Lineage (NCBI taxonomy): Eukaryota > Viridiplantae > Streptophyta > Magnoliopsida > Malvales > Malvaceae > Hibiscus > Hibiscus mutabilis. Next base: position 22,237,614 of record CM033737.1, read on the forward strand.
GAGTCTTAGCAGCTGCATTATTCTGTTATGATATCTGTCTATTTTAGGACTACTACGGTGTCACATCCACCTTGGGGATCTAAGCCCATGGTGCTATGTGCACTAAAGAGGTGCTTATATGCGGAGGAAAGAACGTCCTTGATTATATGAGGAGCAAAGAGCGTCCTCGAGTACATACTCATCTATCTGTTTCGTTTGGCACTACAGTGTCATATTTCAGATGACTCGCGTACCTAACGTCTCATAAAGTATACTTTGGGAAAATTTAAAAGATTAATAAAAGTGCAGGTATTCAAGCTAGTGAGCTTGGCAAATTTCGTTATGTACTAAGTTTTCTGCAAAGTTTTGGTACTAATTACGAGAAATAACAGGTTCTCCATACTCTCTGTATATCTCTGTATTTTCTGTAAGATCAGTATTTTTCTCAATTATGCTAAGCTCAGTAATATCTGTATTTCTTTGTTTGATATTTTAGGCAAAGAATTAGAATTATGATAAAGTTTTCCATGAAATGCCATGGAAACTGGTAATATTATGCTCTGAGAAGCATGTTAAAGTATGTCAAGTAAACATGATGAACTTAATACAAGTAATTTATCAGTTATAGTTAGATAAGCTAGATATAAAAATAAGCCTTAAATTATGTTCATGTCAATTATTTGATAATCTTATATTCTTTGCCTCACTAAGTGAATACTTAGCTTGTGTTGTTTCACACGTAGGTTATTGGAAACTTACCGGAAGAGGAGTCAAGCATGTTAATCAAGCTGCAATCTGCCAAACATCAATAAGACATTCTAATTTATGATATTCTCTAGTGGGCATGTATCAATTTATTCATTAGTTGTTTTAAAGGTACCAATTTGATTAATAGTCAAATAAATGTGAATTATTCGTATGATTAAAAAATTACTGGTAATATTTTTAATCGGGTAACATTTTATTTATCGTTTATAGCGTAACGATTTTAAATTCAAGAAAGGGCCTAGGCAGTGTACCTAGTTTTCACCTTGAGTTACATACTTATTTTATTAGCTGACTAACATGTTTTATAAACCAATTTAAGGTTAAAAAAACTGCAAGCAATGCAAATAGGCTTGAATAATTTAGAACCAAGGAAAGGGTTATTTTATAAACTAGTTTTATGTCGGATGTTTTAAAAAATATATTTCCAAAATTTTGTAATTTTGTTAAATAATATTGTGACATCCTCAATGTGTATTCGTACTATGAGTATACGTTAACGGTGTTACATAAATATATAATCCACGTATATGGCTATAAAAAATCGTTTAAATTGGAACTAATTAGTTCTCCAACATCGCCCATTTTACAATTAAAGAAACATAAACTTGAACAACTTGAAAGTCGGTCTCGAATTTCAAATCTGACTTGAAAAAAAAGCATTTAATTTTTGTTACAAAATCAAAATGAGATCGAGATCAAACTTTAAATTTTTTATATATGAGATCCCAAACCTATTATGTATAGATGGGGATTTGGGAATGAGATAAAAAGAAATCTTAGAAAAAAAATTTAGGGAGAGGTATAATCTTCTTTTACATGAATGCATGTATATTCAAAAAATAATAATAATAAAAAAAGGAAAGGAGGTATCGCTTCAAATGGGTGGATCTGCCCTATTTAACATGCCATCATCGGGGTGAATCGGAGTAGGATATTAGTTTTATGGAAAAGAGGTATACCTGAACGGTGGTGGCGGACGGTGGCGGCAGTGCTTTCTCATCCAAATAGAATAGGGTTGAAAATCCATGTCGGGTTTAATAAAAAATCAATAGATCATTTTTGGGGATTATTATTTGTCTATATTTTTTTAAAAGGGGAAATGGGTTTATTTTTTTGAATCAAATTTTTGAAATGGACAAATACACGGGACTAAGTGATACTTGAAAAAATGGTTATATATAGACCATTCTAATTTTTAAAATGGCTTAATTTAGTTTAGTCCCTCCACCCTTTCAGATTTTTTATATTGGGCTTGCCACATTAATGAATCAATTTTTTCAGTCCTTTTTATTTTATGAAAAAATCATCCCTTAATTAAACCAGATTTTTAAAAAAATTATTTATTACTCCCTCCGTCCCATTTATTTTGTCCATTGTTGACTTTTCATACAATTTTAGGAAGAAAAAGTTTGTGTAAGAATGTGTAAGAAAGATGATGTAAAATAATTGAAAGGACAATTTTATCCTTAAAAAGTTGAATTTTGTTTTGTTGGGAAACTAAAAAATGGGTATAAAGGGAAATGTACCTTATAAAAGTTGTTGATATTTTCAATGAGACATTTTAAGTGGGACAATTTCAAAACACAAAAGGGACATATTGAGTGGGATAGAGGGAGTACGTTATTTGCACAATTATATATTGTTTATATAGGTAATATATCATATTATTTACTCTACTATATTATTTATTCTCTATTTTACGACATTATATTATGTAATACTATGTTACATGTTTACATACTTGTACTATATTTATTCATTTCATGTATTTATTTTGTTCTTTTGTCACGTTTGATTAAATTGCATATTCGACATATTTAATTGCCAATGCGGCGCTCCCTTTTTCAATGGTAAACTTGGCTACCAGTCTAAGACGTAGATGGTAGTCTTCGTTTATCCCTCGAACACCAGAGCCCTTAAAATTTACTCGCACTTATAACTAGATTTTAAATTAAATCGTCACGTTAACCAGTAAAATTTGATATTAACAAAGTGATAATTATTTGGTACCAATTTTGGGCGGTGTGTGGGTGCTAATCCTTCCCCATCCGTAATCAACTCCCGAGCCCAATTTTTCAAAGGAATCTCTTGTTTTTGTTTTCGGTGTCCGGTCTACCTTAGCTAAGTGACCGGTGGCTACTCAAAGTTTTTCAAAAATACAAATTTTCCTAAAAATCTCTTCTTAAATAAATCTTTCAAATAAAACCGGGATGCCCCTTTTAATATATTTATAATTTATTATTTTCACAGCGGTACCCAAAAAAATAGTCGCTACAGCATGGCGACCATTGTTTTCTTTTAAACCAAAAGGAGTTTAGCTAATTTTTTTACCACTTTACTAATATCAGAAATTGCGGGTTAAAGTGATGATTAAAATAATATTTGTTTATAAATGCGAGTTTATTTTAACGCATTTAAAATTGGACATATAAACTCATCTGTCTAGGTGAGGGGAAAATTCTATTACTTTCGAGGGGATATTGTTCCTCCGTATGGGCCTAGCAAGTACCTTCAGGGCTCTACTACTTTATGTTTTTGAGGGAATATCGTTTCCCCGTAGGGGCGTAGAGGAATGGGTCCCCCCTGAATTGAACCCAGTTGAGAGTAGCTTATAATGGGTGATGGCTGGGGGCCTTGCTACCCTTAGTAGGGGACATCAAGGACAATTCGAGTATCTGTAGTACCAAAACTGCATATAGAGAATATAGAAAGCATACCCCGTTAGAGCCATATGGATACCCTAGGTTTTAAATTTTAATTAGGGTTGTTTATTCGATGATTTAATTTTATGTTTCTTTATTTACATATTTTTATTCAGCACTAACTTGTTTCTTTTCATGTCTTGTTTTTTTTTCTTTTTGCATTTCTACATCTTCATACAATCATAGGGTATTGATTCGCAAGTGGTCCCTAAAATTAGAAATCGTTCACAATGGACAAAGAGTTGGCTGATCAGATAGTGAATGATGCAAATCTAGGGTTTGGTCATAATGCTAGATCTGAGATGATGAAAGAGGAATTATCTGAAGACTCCTGGTCAAACATGGTAGACGATACCGTTTCTAGTAGCAGGCGAGATGAAGTCTGAGAATTGAAGAAGCAAATGGCCGAGATGATGAATCTGATGAGCGTTGTGGCTAAAGGCAAGGGGTCCATAGAGTCAGAAGAAAATCCAATTGAGAATCAAAATAAAGGTACCAATGGTCAAAATCTCACTCCCAAGCTAAATAATATTGGTAAATATGATAAGAGGAACCCTTTCGTGATTCGCATCGACAAACCAGTGGGAGGTACATTCGAACCAAGCTCCTATAAAATAGAGATAGGTCTAGAAGAAATCAGTAATGTGAAGAAGCACATCCCGAGGCCCGTAAAGTACTCTGAGCAACTCCCGATGCTTATTGAGAAGAACGTTATTACCCGGTCTAGTCTTTTATAATGGAACCACCTTGCCCGAAATGTTATAACAGCTGAACCAGGTGCGGTTATCACTTAGAAAGTTTGGGGCACACTATAGAGAATCGTGGGGCTTTGAAGACCTGAGTTAACGATCTTGTCGATATGGGACTGTTGAGTTTTGAAGATGGACAACCCCGATTCTACAGTGAGCCAACAATTTCTCGAGGGGCAAAGATGATCAAGGCCGAGACCCAAGGCAAGGGTTGAATGAAAATAAGTCAAATTTAGAGTCCGAAGATAGGGGCATCCCATAAGAGGGGTATTCGTTCGATCATAATCAGCTCATACGTGAGAGAGATGATTTGAGCAAGAAATTGAAGAGTTTACAAGATGAACACCGGAAGCTTCAAGGCATATTACGAAATGCTGGTCTGTGTAACACTTTTGAAGAATGGAATAATAGAATTCTACAATAGAAGAATGATTTGGGGTAGTGGAAGCAGAGAGGCAGGGCCGGTGAAAATAGAGCCCGACTGTTATCACAAAAGTTGAAGGAAGTCGAGAGCCAATGCGACATCCTCAAGAATGAGTTGGAAAGTAGTCTATATATGAACGAGAACCTAAAATCAAGTCTACAGCAAAGTGAGAATGAATCTCGAACTTTTCAACAAAAAATACGATGCTCAAGGAACAAATAGATAAGCTTAGGACTTCTTTGCGTACAAGCGAGATTCATGCCGAAGCTTACAAATAGGCTGGTTACGAAAGTGTCGAGGAGGTAACTTTCAAGTTGCAAAAGGCCGAGCGAGAAATACAAGAAAGGGAAAAAGACATGAAGATTGCTATGAACCAAGCGCGTAAGGTGGCTCAACAGGTAGCAGATTTGGCCGACGTAGCAATACCGTTAAGTCAGAATTTAGATTCGCGAAAGAAAATCGACTCACTTGCAGGACGAAGTCAAAAAGCTAGGGTTAGGGCCCATCGATATTTGTAAATATCCATTGTCTGATGTAACAAAACCTTTTGGTCTTAATGAAAGATGTTCTATGGGGATCACTTTAGGAATCAATACCTTATTGCATTCATATTTTAGCATCACACGCATCTGTATTCTTTATCGCATTTATTTGTTAAATGTAGTTATTAATTTGTGCATTCTTATGACACCTATCATGCATTCATTGATAAAATCATGAAATTAATTGGGGCAATTTTATGCCAGAAAGAATGACTTCGGACTACAATCATTCTACGTTAGTACGATATTTATTTTCAAATTAAAGTAATGGAAGATAGAGTGTTTGATCTAGAGCAATGATAGAGAAATCTCGAGACCCGTTTGGATAGAGCTGAACGGAGTATTATTGATCAGATTGAGCAATCCCAGGCTACGATTATGGCCAAGATAACTGCTTTACTTGAAATGGAAGGCAATAAGGAAGAGGTCTCTAGTGTCCCAACCAAAGGGCAAGAGGAGGATATGACTCACACAAAAGCGATGAATGCTGAAGGGAGAATTTACATTGACACCACTGGGGCATCTATGTCCCACCCGGTGGAGGTATCCGCAAGTCAGCATGTTGATTTATGGGCGAACCATGAAAATGAGGTGCCTGACCTGCAAATGATAGATAAAATAGAGAAGATTAAAGCTGAGGTAGAAAAGCAAAGCGAGGAAAAATTTTGTTTGTTGGAGAAAAAACTTGAAGCCATAAAAAGGAGGAATGAACAAGAAAACGAGGCCGTCGATTTGAGCCTCATGGAAGATTTGGTTCTCCCACCAAAATTCAAAGCACCAAACTTCGACAAGTACGATGGAACCACTTTCCCCTTGGCACATATTACCATGTATTGTCGAAAAATGACGGCCTTCCTCAAGAACGAGAAGTTACTCATCCATTGTTTTTAGGAAAGTTTGACAAGATCAACAATCAGTTTGTACACTCAACTCTGTTAAGCTGACATTAAGTCATGGAAGGACCTCTCGAAGGCTTTTGTGGACCAATACAAGCATGTAAAAATATGATCCCTAACCGATTTCTACTACAAAGATTAGAACAAAGGCCTAACTAGAGTTTCCGCTAGTTGCTCAATGATGACGAGACTTGGCAGCTCAAGTTCAACCCCTGATTCAGGAAATAGAAATCACCCCTATATTTGAAGATCGAACCCCTATATTGAGTTTTGATTTAAAACCTAAATATTTTTGTTTGTATAAAGAAGATTAGGGTTTATGGATTCAAGTCTAACTTAGGGTTTGTGATGTTGGATTAATGATTTAGTAAGCTTGATTTGTTGTTTGGAAGCAAAACCCTAAGTTAAATACATAAGGACCATTTCAGCAAGCTTCAAAATTAAGGGACCATATCTGATATTTATGAATTTGATGTGTATTTATATTATTAATGATGTTAGAGACATAAAAATGAAGTTAGAATGCTAAACCGATGATTAATCACATTAGTGACATTTTGACAAATTGTCAAACTTTAATGGTCTATTCGGAAAAGAGGATATATAGAAGGAGTAAATCTGATTTTTAGTTAAAATGATGGAATTAAGGTAGTAATGTTGATTTGAGGACTAATTTGTATAGTTAAGAAGCTTGAATCCTTATATTTGAAATTTGGTGACCACCTCGACAAAACAAGAGAAGTTAGAGAAGTAAAGGTTTAAGCTTATTTTGATGAAGGATGTAAAGAGAACATATGAATACAAGCTTTATTCTATTCATTTGAAGTAAAGTGATGGGACTAAATTGACAAGCAGAGAAATAAAGAGAAGTAGGTGTAAATTAGAAGTTATTTATGGAAAGTTATGTTGGAATTTGAATTATGGTAGTAAGTTTAAAAATTCACCATAAATTCTACAAAATGGTTAGATGATGAATTTTATACTGTTGTAAAGATTTTTTAGTCTAGTTTCGTTTCCAACAAACGGAAACTGATTTCGAGTTCCGAGTTAAAAGATATGAAATTTTAATCGAATGAAGGTTAGAAAAATTACAGAGCAGTTTCTGCCTGGACAACTTTGTGACGTGAATGTAAGAAATTTTTCATAATTTTTTGTAGATTTTATTAATTTATGTGGATTATACCGTTAGAACCGTTATCGAATATACTTTCTCCAGTATAAAGGAAATTAAATGTGGAAGAATTATTGGAAGTTCAAATTGGTCACTAAGGACCATAATGAGTTTTTGAACAGTACAAGGAAGAAAGGAAAAAATATTTGGAAATTTTATATTCGAATGATTATATTAGACAACATGTTTAAGGTATTGTTAGATTTGGATCTAACAAATATTTTATTGTATTCATGTGATTAATGAAATCAAGTCTGAATCAAAGAAGGTTCGAGGTACTATGAAAGAAAGAATCAAACTAGGACTTAGTGAGGCATTGTGTTAAGTGGCCAAGGTGAGTGCATTTTTACCTATTTTATATATATGATATGTGGAAGACTTGCGATAAGTCGACCTTGATATTAATGAAAATGTATGTTGACCAAGTTATGCAAATGGCATGAAATATTAAATGGCATATGTGATACATTGATATGACATAATGATTTATGTAACATAAATCGGATTTTAGATATTGGGTATGAACTGCCTAATATCGACTTATATGATTTATATTGATGCTTTGAACATAGACTGTTGATTATAATGTTGATTTTACCCAAGTACTATTGTGAACTCTTTAGTATAATTGGATATCCATAGAGTCCTAGCAGCTGCGTCATAACACTACGGTGCGAGATAGACTCTACGGAGTCGGTTCAAATACTACGGTGTTACATAGCAAAAAATGTACGAGTATGAGGAGCAAAGGGCATCCTCGAGTACGTACTCATCATTAGACGCTATGGCGTTGTAGACACTACGGTGTCGGTTATGATGACTTGTGTAACAAAGTATCACTTTATATTGTAGTTCGGGCTATAATACATGAAATGCATTTATGCAGGCAGTTAAGTTAAAAAGCTTAACGTATATTTGATTAATAAAATAAATGTTTGATGATATGATATAAACTGCAATTGAAACTCGCTTTCCATTTTACAGAAACTGTGTTGCACTGTTACATGACAGAGGAATGACTTTGATAAGTTAGTTTTATACGATTCCATGTTTTTATATAATATACACAGTAATTTGTTTATTTATGTTATTTCTATACATTGAAATGCTTTACTTTAATTTATAGTTGTCTCACTAAGTGAAAACTTAGTGTGTGCTATTTCACACGTAAGTTATTGGGAACTTACCAAAATAGGAGTCAAGCATATTGATCAAGATGCAATTTGCCAAACATCAATAAGACATTCTAATTTATGATATTCTCTAGTGGGCATGTATCAATTTATTCGTTAGTTTCTTTAAAGTTATAAGTTTGATTAATAGTCAGATAAATATAAATTATTTGTATGGTTAAAGAATTACTGGTAATGATATTTAATCGGGTAAAATTTTATTTATCGTTTATCGCGTAACGATTTTAAATTTAAGAAAGGGCCTAGGTAGTGTACCTAGTTTTCACCCTGAGTTACATACTTGTTTTAATAACTGACTAACATGTTTTATAAACCAATTCAGGGTCAAAACTAGCAATATGCAAATAGGGTACGAATACTTCAAATGTCGAGAAATGGTTATTTTATAAACTAGTTTTATGTCAGATGTTTTAAAAAAATTACAAGTCTAGAAATCTGTTAAATAATATTGTGACATCCTTAATGTGTATTCGTACAACGAGTATACATTAAGGGTGTTACACCTTGGCTATACGATGCACGTGCATCACCCATGCCATATCCCTCTAACACCGCCTGCTCCATCGCCCCTAAGCCGCATTTTAGACCTGGAAAAAGTAAATAGAATCAATTATTAATATATCTAGTCAGATTTGATAAATCAAAAATCAGTGCAAGTTATATATATTTTTCGGGTATAAGAACCCCGAATCCCCTTGTAACATTTTTTACGTTTTTTCAAATAGAATAAAAAGAGAAGAGTATTCTTAAGCAAAAAAATAGTTCAAAAAAACAAAAAGAAAAAGGGCAACATATTAAAAATCACTCAGTTTTTTCCTTAGATCTAGTCATTTAGGAATATATTCAGAAAAAACTAACGCTATATTCAGATTCAGAGGAAAAAAACTTATCTCGGGGGGTTTTTTGTACGATTTCGGCTGCCAAGGCTAGCAGCGCTCCACCGTCGACCAGCGACGGCCAACAACGGAAGGACCGATCGACGTCTGACTAAGCCGAGAGCTCTCCAGAGCAACTTTGATTATTTTTTTGAATACACGGGTAAAATGAATTTTTTGGGCTAAAAACCACATATATAGCCTCTTAAAATGGCATCGTTTTGGGCGTTCGAGTTTTGGCCCAAAGCGACATCGTTTCATACAAGATCCGGCACAGTGACCCGACCCGGGGAGGATCCATGGATTTTTAAAAAATGGGGAAATTATTTTTCGGTCCCTCCACATGGGGAAATCATGCCCGCAGTCTCTAAAAGTTTTAAAATGTTTTTAATTCAGTCACTATATTCAATTTAATCAAATTTTCAAAGGGGAAATCACTACATAAGTCCCTCTGCCCCAAAAGTATTTAGGAAATGGGTATGTCGCATGATAAAGTTCGATCCACAGTCCCTGCTCCTTTTGAATGTTTTGCAATCTCATCCCTAAATCAGATTTAAGCAATTTTAAATGAGACATTTTCACTTTTGATCTCTCAAACTTTCGGCGCCTTTTAGTTTTGTCCCAATCCAGTGGTATAATTGTGAATTTAGTCCCTAATCTTTGTAAATTATTTAATTTTAGTCATGTATATTATTTAATTTTTGCACCGTTTTTTTATCTTCTTTAATTTTAGTCGTTTATTTATGTATTTTTCATTATATTCGATCTTTTTTTATTTGTTTATTTATTATTTTAATATATAAAACATGTATATATTATTTAATATGTATATAGTATATTTATGTATATAATATATATACATATATAGTATACTATTATTATCTATATTCAATAGGTATATAATACTATATATAATATGTATATATATATGATATATGTAATGCATCTGTAATTATATATACTATATATAGTATATTATTTATATGATTTTATTTTATTTTACATTTTATGTATATATATTATTTTTATTTATATTATTTTTCACATCATTTATTAATTATTCATATATGATACTGCATATAGTTTTAAAGCCTTATTGTTCCGGTATTTCTATTGGGAGTGTCATCTCCTCTGAATGCCGTGAATATCAAGGCAAATTTTGACTTGTCGTACTTGTACATTTAATTATTTAATACTTATATTGTTCGTCTAGTTTTGCATTTTTTTATTTGCTCATGCCTTAGATGCTGCATGTAGTTTTGGCCTTATTGTTCTGGTATTTCTATTGGGAGTGTCATCCTGGGCTCCGAGTGTCATTTTCTCTGAATGTCGTGAATATCAAGGTAAATTTTGATTTGTACATATAACTATCTTGTATCTATATTGTTTGTCGTTGTTTTTATTATTCATGCATATAACTGTTGTATGTAGTTTTAAGCCTTATTTGTTTCGGTGTTTCTATTAAGAGTGTCATTTCGGTCTCTGAGTGTTATCTCCTTTGAACGTCGTGAATACTAAGTCAGATCTTGAACTGTCATGCATACATGCATTTTGGAAATTATCCATTAAATTAAGTCAAAATTTTGTTTTCCTGAATAAAAATAATGTGAACCCTTTTGGTACCAATTTTGGGTGTGATAGGGGTGCGAAACCTTCCCCACTCGTAACCAACTCCCGAACCCATCTTTGATTATTTTTTTGGTGGCTGGTGGTGACTCTATTTTTTTAATTAAAAACACGAGCCTTCCATCCAAAAATAGGCCTCTCGAAGAATCCCAGACCCAAAGGCCGCTACAGCTTGGTGATTCCGCTAGGGAACATACTTTTTTTGAAAAAAAGAGGAGTTAGACCTTTGTTGCGTTCGCATTATAATTATTAAGGAAAATTTAAATTCAATTTAATTTTTAATTTTGAATTTTTTTTATATGAACTATCATCATATATTAGTTTTAGAACCCTTAAGTGGGAGAGATTTCTTCGCTTTGTGGGTTTTTCACCTCCGTATAGGGTTGTAATGTGCTCCCGGAGTTTGATCCTTATATTCCGTAGGGTTTTCACCCCCGAATGGTATAAGGGTCGTATTCCCCTGAATCTATGTCTTCGAGACAGTTCGGGTACCCTTCACTTTAGATCCAAATTGCATATAATGAGCCATTGTGCCCACCCTTTGACCATGTCGGTACTCTGTGTAACCCCTTGACCTGGCCTAGACTCCCGACCGAACCGAGAGAGCTATATTAGGTTTGCCGAAGTAAACCAGAGAAAGGTTACAAAAAGTCGATCCATTTTTTCTTGTATCTTGTCTATATGCAAATTATTAGTCTGACATGTTCATACTTGCAGCGGGTGAATTTTTGAAATAAACGAATCACAGATAGGCGGCCAATTGCATCACATTCATTACGAGGACTAAAATATAAATACTTTAAATTATAGGTCCAAAATTCAAATTAAGGTTACCAATCCTCAATTAGTCCAATTACATGCTCACATACCAAATTTCAGGTCAATATGATCAACCATGCTTTCACAATTGCATCCATAACATTCATGGACCAAAATGCAAGAAAATAAAACTGGAGTCCATGACATTACCTGCAAAAACTGCCACTCATACCGATACGAACATAGCCATACCAATACGGTGTAGCCACCCGCACCGATACACAGTGTATTGTATCGGTATGCCACGTCAGCTTACAAGATTACTGAAACTGTACCAGTACAAGTCCTTAGTGTTTCGGTACATGGGTTTTCCTTCAAAAAACAACTTTCTAATAACGAGTTCCTGTACCGTTACACCCTATCCTGTACAGGTACACCAAGCTTAAATTGCTTATCGTACCGATACTCAAATATCCATACCGATCCTGAATGCCCTATTTTGCCTAGCCGTACCGATACGGTCCCCTGCGTATCGGTACGCATAGGCCTGTAATGTCATTTTTCTCTGGTTTTTCTCTCAAATCTAGATGCATTTAGATCCTAGCAACTTTCATGTATGAATGTAAACATTCAATAATACATATAACAACACTTACACCATGGTTTAGCCAGAATACAAGCTTATGTTACCAAAAGGATTAATCTAGAGGCATGCTCCCTAAAACACTCCACCAAACATACCAAGTTGCTCAAATAAACATTTACCAGCATAAACACCATACCAACATCACTTTAATACCATATTCAACATGTTAAGCTCATCAAAGCATGCCATCCAAGCAAAACGATCTAGATTCACACCTAGGTAACCACATAACATCAACCATAGGTATCGATGCTCACTATGCACAACAACATCAATCAATCTCCAAAATCACAGCATTACACATGCTCAAAACATAGGAAGATAGAATTACAAATCCCAAAATTCGTGGCGAACACATTTCCTTATTAATCAGAAACATAAATCGAGTTCATACTCAAAATTGCTTTGCCTCTTGGATCACTACAACTTTGCCTTTTTTGCCCTCAAGCCTTAATGCTCTGCACCATTAGGAAAATGAGAGCGTAAGCACACTTGCTTAGTGAGGATGCTCTTAAAACAATGATGCATTGTAACCCTTGAATACGAACACTTGTTTTCTAACTATGCTTACGACCTAAGCAAGTTCCAATGATTCCAATTCAATACATGCATATCGACCATATGCAAAACAATATATTCCACATGCTTAAATCCCAAAGCATTTTATAGGAAACCATGCTTGAATTCCAAAGCATTAAATACAAAACCATGCTTAAATCCCAAAGCACTAAAAATAGATTCAACATTAGAATTCTCATATATATATTGGCAATTATAGTGACCCCGGATAGTCGACCACTATCCTTGATTAGCCGACAGCTAATCTTTAGTTAACCGATCATTAACTTTACACATCAAATACACAGATCTCCCTTAATGACCGACCATCATCAAGACTACCCCATGTTGACCACATGAATTTACAACCTTGCCAACCGCAAGCTTTACATCAGCAAGGGGAACTGACCGCTCAACCCAAGTGATAACAACATAGTCTGAGTAGTCGACCGCTATACTTCAAGGACTTTTAATCACAATCGATTTTTAAATATATTATAGTGCACTTTATCCTATGGCATGCCAACTATATCCGATAGTTTTCTCACCTTGTCACAAAGCCAATATATCATTTACAAAACCATTTGCTCCCTATTTTACAATGCATTACACAAAATCCCCACATATGCCACTCACATTGCCATAACAATATCACAATCCTGATCGGAATAAAAACCAATGCTCACTAGTATTTCATATACTTTTAAACCACTGCATATTGTCACGTGGCTAGATTTCTGAACCAGCCCACCGTGCAGCCTTAGTCGAGTCCTTAAGACAAACGGCTAAGTAAGCATTTTCAATCCTCTCGGAAGATCAAACTTCCCAAGCACCAACTAACGTGAAGCGTTCTATGGGGAAACAGATCAAATGAGATGAGTGAAGAAGAACTTTGAAAGAACGCTCAAAAACAAAAGAAGAACAAGAACACTAAGAGGATTTAGACTAAATGCCTTTATACTCTGGAAACTTGGATACTGAATACAAAATGAGGAGGGGAAGGTCTCTATTTATAGTTGAGTCCCATCCAATCAAATGATCTATACAGATTTGCATCGACGGTCAAGATAAGAGCCTTTATCTTATCTACAACATTTGAATTTTAAATTTCAAATAAGAGATAATGTGGGAATTATCTTCAATTATCTTTAATTAAATAAAAGATAATTTCCCATGGTAATTACTATGTCTTCTTGGATCTTCCCACGAATCGGGCTAGTCTGGTGGTCTTCTCAAGCCCAAAGTGTGCCTTTGAACCCCTTGTGCAGCTTGTTGCGACAACGACTCAGTCCTCAACTCACGTCCCGTGTCAATATGTACTAAAAAATCATGCATTTACAGTAAGTAAAACAAACCATGTTTATGACAAATATGAATCACACATGCTCATATCCGAACCGATATTAAAGAGCAAAGGAGGGAAACTTACTTCCAAGCTTAGGAAGTGTTTCAAACTTAACCTAAACTTCCAAAACCACTTTCAAACATTTGAAAGACTTTTAAGACCGTTTCCACTCACCAATTTCACTTCTCCTTGCTTGCTAACATGAAACAAGCTCTCGGCAAGCCTCAAACCACCTCAAGATGCTACGCCTTGATTATCCCCTGTTTTGACCACACAAAACTAGAGGAAACATGCATTAAAATGCAATCAACTCTCTGTTTCAAACCAAAATCCCGTAGCTCTCAAGATGCCCACTCAAAACTCATCCGAAACTTACCGAAAACATCATCCAACCCTTCCAAAACTTAACCCAGCCATAATATAACGATTCAATACATCAAACTTCATGAAATAACATCTAAAAACAACATCCTTTTACTTCCAGCAAAGATTAATCCACCAAAACAACAAAAAACCATTAACCAACAACCTAAACAATTAGAGATTCAATCAATTTCGGGATTCCATTATTAACAACCACTTATCCACATTATAATATAACCAAAATAAGATTGAAATCAATCCTTAACATTGGAAAAACAGATCTGATTTGAAAATCACAAGATTCCATCAATTAACCCTCAATTAAGCAAAATTTCATAATTAATCTATTAAAATCCATTAGAAAACATATATAAAGAGTCAAGAACTTGGGAATTTCAGTAAAGAACCTTTCATTAGAGGAGAAGAACAAAACTTACCTCCAACGAGTGAGTTTCCCCTTAATTGGATGTTTTCCTCTTGAAAAACAAAAAAAATTTAATAAGATATTTGGAAGACAAGTTAAAGAATCATTTAACAAATCAAAGAATTAATAAAAAAGATCATTACCTTGAATCTCTGATAAGAAAAAGAGTGTTTGGCTGAGAGTATTTTGAGAGAAAATATGAGAGAAAGAAAGTTAAGTCAAATTGTGTTTTGGAAAAATAACTACCTTTTAACTAAATCCTCTTTAAATTCTTTTATTTAAAACTCTTTTAAAAGTAATCCTAATTAAGAGAAAGCTCAGATTAGACCAAATGATAATATAGCTCCTTAAAGATTCAAAGTTTTGACTCTTTACAAAACAGTCACCTTTAGAAATAGTTTTCAAAAAATTACATTTTGGTCATTAACCAAAATGTCACCCTTCCAAAGCTCATTTTCTAAAATTTATTTCACCATTATTTTTAATATATTAAAATATTATTTTTAAACATTTTCCATAATTTTATCTTTTAGAAAAATATTCACTCCCGAATCTGACTCGAATCTCTAACCCGGTCCATCGGACCGTCTAACTAGCCTTAAAACTGCTAGGCCCAAAGCAGGGGCGTTACAACTCTCCCCCTCTTAAGAAATTTCATCCTCAAAATTTACCTGGAGGAAAAAGATGCAGAAATTGCTCCAACATTCCCGCTTTGCTTTCCCAAGTGGCTTCGTCGACACCTCGATGTCGCCACAAGACTTTAACCAGTTCTATCGTCTTACCACGAAGAACTTTGCTACTAAAATCAAGGATTTCCACTGGCTCCTCATCATAGGATAAATCCGATCTCAACTCCATATGCTTCACCGGTAAACATGCGAAGGATCCGACTGATACCTCTGTAGCATAGATACATGGAACACATCATGTATTTTCTCAATCTTGGGAGGCAACCTCAACCAATAAGCCACATGACCAACACGCTCCATGATCTCATACGGTCCTATAAAATGCGGACAAAGCTTACCCTTACGTCCGAATCACACCACCTTCCTCCACAGTGACACTTTCAAGAACACACGACCGCCTATCGCATATTCAATTTCCCTATGCTTCAAATCCGCATAGGATTTCTGCCGATCCGTAGTCGATTTCAAGCGATCACACAAAATATTTACATTTTCATCCGTGTCCTTCGACACACGTGGAAAGGAAACATGCGTTTCCCCTACCTCGGCCTAACACAAGGGCGTACGACACCTCCGGCCATAAAATGCCTCATATGGCGCCATTTGAATACTCGCTTGATAGCTGTTATTATAAGCAAATTCAACCAATGGTAAATACTTGATCTAGGTTCCTTGGAACTCAACAATACAACACCTCAGCATATCCTCCAAGACATGGATAACACGCTCAGACTGCCATCCGTCTGAGGATGATACGCGGTACTAAAACTCAACCTCGATCCCAAAGCCTGATGTAAACATCTCCAAAACCTTGATGTGAACCTCGAATCTCTATCTGAAACAATAGGCTTTGGTACCCCATGCAGACGCACGAGCTCATCTATATACAAATTCGCTAGCTTGTCAAAGGTATACGTCGTATGCACTAGCAGAAATGTGCATCTCCTATTTCTATTCTAGAATTCTCAACGGCTGTAAAAACACGGATAGAAACTGATGTTCAACCTTAACCCGCTGACACACTATACACTTGGACACAAACTCTACCATATTCTTTTTCAAACCAACCCAATAGTACATTTCCTTCAAATCACGATACATCTTGGTACTACCCGGATGCATAGCAAAAGGACTAGAATGTGCCTCCGCCAAAATAGTGTGACTGATCTCCAGGACTTTCGGCACCACTATTCAGCGCTTAAAGCACACAACACCATCATCATCAAAATGAAAATCCGTTGGATTACCATCCGCTATGTCCTTAATATGAGGAACCAAAGAATCATCAAACGATTGCTTGGACTTAATCATTTGTGACAACGTAGGCTTAACGTGCAATTCAGCCAACAACCCATCTTCCCGCGTCACACTCAACCTCACAAACATCGCTCTAAGCTCAAGTGCTACCTTACGAATCAATGCATCCGCAACCACATTGGCCTTTCCAGGATTATACTCAATTGTCAAGTCATAATCCTTAAGCAACTCCAACCACCTTCGTTGCTTAAGGTTCAAATCCTTTTGAGCATCAAATATATTAAACTCTTTTGATCTGTAAAAACCACACATTTCTCACCATAAAGGTAGTGTCACCAAATCTTCCAAGGAAACACCACAGCCGTAACCTCCAAATCATGAGTTGGATAATTGTGCTCATGAACCTTCAACTGCCTTGATACATAGGCCACAACCTTTCCATCTTGCATCAGTACACAACCCAAGCCAACATATAATGCATCACTATAAACCACAAACTCATTCCCTAACTCAGGTTGAATCAACACAGGAGCATACGTCAAAACCTCCTTCAACTTCTCAAAACTCTGTTACTGTTTCCCCGTCCACACGAAAGGATCACTCTTCTGCAACAACTTCATTAATAGGGCCGCAATGCTAGAAAACCCCTCTACAAAATGGCGATAATAACCAGCTAACCCAAGAAAATTATGCACCTCCAAGACGGTCTTAGGTTCTTTCTAATTGAGAATAGCCTCATTTTTCTGTAGATCAACATGAATACCCTCCACGGATACCACATGTCCAAGAAACAACACCTCCTTGAGCCAAAGCTTGTACTTGCTCAACTTAGCATACAACTGATTATCCTTCAAAACTTGTAGCACAATCCGCAAATGCTGATCATGCTCCTCCTCGGTACGAGAGTACATGAGTATATCATCGATAAAAACCACCACAAAATGATCAAGGTACTCATGGAACACTCTATTAATCATGTCCATGAAAGGCGCCAGGGAATTCATCAAACCAAACGGCATCACCAAAAACTCGTAATGCCCGTACCTCGTACGAAATGCAGTCTTATAAATGTCCACATCCTTAACTTTCAACTGGTAATACCCTGACCTTAAATCAATCTTCGAAAACACTGCTGCTCCGTGAAACTAATTGAACAAGTCATCAATCCGCAGAAACGGATATTTGTTCTTCACCGTCAACTTATTCAACTGGGAATAATCAATGCACATACGCATCGATCCATCATTCTTCTTCACAAAAAGAACTAGAGCACCCCAAGGAGAAACACTTGGTCAAATGAACCCATTATCTAACAACTTCTGGAGTTGCGATTTCAACTCTTTTAACTCATTCAGTGCCATCCGATACGGAGTAATAGACACCAGAGTTGTACCTTCGTATGTCTCAATTCAAAACTCCACCTCCCTATCCGGACGTAAACCTGACAACTCTTTAGGAAAAACTTCTAGATAATCACATACAACCCGAATGTCCTGCACCCAAATACCCTTGGCTTCCGGATTCATAACAATAGCCAAACAAGCTTGGCCGCCATTAAACATCATTTTCTCCGCTCGAGAAGCCGACACAATATTGGACAAGAATTACATATTCTCACCAACCACCATAACTTCATAATCATCGATCAACCTCAAAGAAATCCTTTTGGACTCACAATCTACCACCGCTTTGTGCTCACTTAACAAATCCATACCCATGATAACGTCAAAACCATGAAATGACAACTCCATCAAATCTGCGGCAAACTCATGACCTTGCACCGTCAAAGGACAACGCCTATACAACCTTCTAGTTGTAACCGTCTCCCCAAAAGAACGAGTTACTAGCATGCCAACATCCAAAATCTCAATAGGAACATTCAAAAATGATGCATGCTCACTTAGAATATATGAATGAGTAGACCCCGAATCAATCAAAGAGAATAAGCCACAACTCTTTGACCATTCTCGTACCTCTAAAAATTACCCTTACCACAACCTCGGCCCCTAGTAGGTATAGCAGCCCGAACCGGTTCATCACCTACAGCACGAGGATAGTCACGCTTCATGTGACCAGGAGATCCACATATCCAGCAACACATGGTATTTCCCCAACACTCACCCGAGTGGCGTCTACCACAACGCTCACACTCAGCTATAATACGAACACCTTGGTTACCATGGCCAACACCGCCACCATGCCTGTCATCTAACTTATGCCTCTTATCAAGAAACCTCCTACCCTGCTTCCCAGAATTACCAAAACCAGCCCCAAGCTTGTTCTAGCTCATGCACGAACCTTGTCCTATTACCCTCAAGGACTGCTCAATATCCTTAGAGCGGTTTACAAGCACATCAAAATCTGTGTAATCCGCAGACAACAGGTATGTTTTGATATCCTTCACCAACCCATAGTGAAACCTGTTACACCTTTCAAGATCATCCAAAACCAACTCCGAGGCATACTGACTCAAACGGATAAATTTCACCTCATATTCAGCCACGGACATGCCACCCTGTTCCAAGGCCATAAACTCACGTTTCATTGCATTTATATACTGAGGGCCAATATACTTCTTCTTGAAAGCTCTTCGAAAGAACTCCCAATTTACATCTGCCTCCAAAACATTAGCAATTGTGGTCACCCACCAATGATAAGCATCACCATACAACAATGACACGGTACAACCCAACTTGCCCTCATCATTACTGCCTATTTGATTCAAAATAAAAATCATGCTTTCCAGCCATCCTTCGGCTGCCTCGGGCTCAAACCTCGAAACTCAACATCTCTCAAACTACAGAGATGCTCTAAGGGTAACCCTGGATTAACTGCCACCGCAGGTGCCTGTGCCTGCACATGCACTCCATCCATTGCTGCTTGGAAGTATCCCGTTATCGCCTGAACTAACGGGGTCAAATCACCAAACACTGGCACTTGATGAGCCTGGGGTACACCACCAGCCCCAACATCAGCAGGCGAAACTAAAGGAGGAGGAGGAGGAGGAAGAGGTAAAACATTAGGGGGATTCTCTTCCTCAACATTATTCTACTTAACTCTGGCATTACCATCCATTGAACGTGTCTCACGTCGAGCCATGCTATCAAAATCATCAAAACACATTAAAGTCAGGCTAACATCAGGCAAAGGATCAAAGACAATCTTATAAAACATTTTAAAACCTCATTAATAGGCAAAGTGTTCCCAATTCACACCCCAACATGATATAAATCAAACACCGTACACATACAAGCACCGTGCATAACAACCAATGATATTCAATCAAACAACAACATCCCAACCTTTCGTAACCTGGCTCTGATACCAACAAATGTACCCTCTCAACCCGGCCTAGATGCCCGACCGAAACGAGAGAGCTACATTAGGTTTGCCGAAGCAAACCGGAGAAAGGTTACAAAAAGTCGGTCTATTTTTTTCTTTTATCTTGTCTAGATGCAAAATATTAATCTTACATGTTCATACTTGCAGCGGGTGAATTTTTGAAAGAAACAAATCACAGATAGGCGGCCAATTGCATCACATTCATTACGAGGACTAAAACATAAATACTTTAAATTATTGGTCCAAAATTGAAAATAATGTTACCAATCCTCAATTAGTATATGATATTACCTGCAAAAACTGCCACCCGTACCGATACAAACACAGCTGTACCAATACGGTGTAGCCACTCGTACCGATACACAGTGTATCATATTAGTACACCACGTCAGCTTGCAAGATAACTGAAACCGTATCGGTATGAGTCCTTAGTGTTTCGGTACACGAGTTTTCCTTCAAAAAGCAACTTTCCAATAACGAGTTCCCGTACCGATACACGCTATCCCTACCGGTACGCCAAGCTTAAATTGCTTACCGTACCAGTACTCAAATATTTGTACCGATCCTGAAAACCATGTTTTGCCTAGCCATACCGATACGGTCCCTTGTGTATCGGTACGTATAGGCTTGTAATGTCATTTTTCTCTGGTTTTCACTCAAATCTAGATGCATTTATATCCTAGCAACTTGCATGCATGAATGTAAACATTCAACAATACATATATCAACACTTACACCATGGTTTAGCCACAATACAAGCTTATGCTACCAAAAGGATTAATCTAGAGGCATGCTCCCTAAAACACTCCACCAAACATACCAAGTTGCTCAAATAAACATTTATCAGCATAAACACCATACCAACATCACTTTAATACCATATTCAACATGTTAAGCTCATCAATCATGCCATCCATGCAAAACCATCTAGATGCACACCTAGGTAACCACATAACATCAACCATAGGTATCGATGCACACTATACGCAACAACATCAATCAAACTCCAAAATCACAGCATTACACATGCTCAAAACAAGGGGAAACCGAATTACAAATCCTAAAATCCATGGCGAACACATTGCCTTATTAACCAGAAACATAAATCGAGTTCATACTCAAAATTTCTCTGCCTATTGGATCACTACAACTTTGCCTTTGCTGCCCCCAAGCCTCAATGCTGTGCATCATTAAGAATAAGAGAGCGTAAGCACACTTGCTTAGTGAGGATGCTCTTAAAACAATGATGTATTGTAACCCTTGAAAACCAACACTTGTTTTCTAACTATACTTACGACCTAAGCAAGTTCCAATGATTCCATTTCAATATATGCATATCGACCATATGCAAAACAATATATTCCACATGCTTAAATCCCCAAAGCGTTTTATACAAAACCATGCTTGAATTCTAAAGCATTAAATACAAAACCATGCTTAAATCCAAAGAACTAAGAATAGATTCAACATTAGAATTCTCATATATATATTGGCAATTATAGTGACCCCGGATAGTCGACCACTATCCTTGATTAGCCGACCACTAATCTTTTGTTAACCGACCGTTGACTTTATACATCAGATACACGGATCTCCCTTAATGACCGACCGTTATCAAGACTACCCCATGCTGACGACATGACTTTACAACCTTGCTGACCGCAAGATTTACATCAACAAGGGGAACTTACCGCTCAACCCAAGTGATAACAACATAGTCCGAGTAGCCGACCGCAATACCTCGAGGACTCTTAACCATTATCGATTTTTAAACATATTATAGTGCACTTTATCCTATGACATGCCAACTATATCTGAATGTTTTCTCACCTTGTCACATATCCAATATATCATTTACAAAACCATTTACTCATTGTTTTACAATTCATTACACAAAATCCCTACATATACCACTCACATTGCCATAGCAATATCACATTCCCAACCGGAATAAAAACCAAATCTCACTAGCATTTCATATACTTTTAAAACACTGCATATATACTCAAAAATCATGCATTTACAGTAAGTAAAACAAACCATGTTTACGACCAAAACATGAATCACACATGCTCATATTTGAACCGATATTAAAGAGCAAAGGAGGGAAACTTACTTCTTAGCTTAGGTAAGTGTTTCAAACTTAACCTAAACTTCCAAAACCACTTTCAAACCTTTGAAAGACTTTTAAGACCGTTTCCACTCACCGATTTCACTTCGCCTTGCTTGCTAACGCGAAACAAGCTCCCAGCAAGCCTCAAACCACCTCAAGATGCTATGCCTTGATTATCCCCTGTTTTGACAACACAAAACTAGAGGAAACATGCATTAAAATGCATCCAACTCTCTATTTCAAACCAAAATTCCGCAGCTCTTAAGATGTCCACTCAAAACTCATCTGAAACTTACTGAAAACATCATCCAACCCTTCCAAAACTTAACCCAACCATAATATAATGATTCAATAAATCAAACTTCATCAAATAACATCTAAAAACCCTTTTACAACATCCTTTTACTTCCAGAAAAGATTAATGTACCAAAATCAACCAAAAACCGTTAACCAACATCCTAAACAATTAGAGATTCAATCAATTTCGGGATTCCATTATTAAAAACAACTTATCGAAATTATAATACAACCAAAATATGATTGAAATCAATCCTTAACATTGGAAAAAAAGATCCAATTCGAAAATCACAAGATTCCATCAATTAACCTTCAATTAAGCAAAATTCCATAATCAATCAATTAAAATCCATTAGAAAACATATATAAAGAGTCCAGAACTTAGGAATTTTAGTAAAGAACCTTTCATTAGAGGAGAAGAATGCAACTTACCTCCAATGAGTGAGTTTCCCCTTAATTGGATGTTTTCCTCTTGTAAAAAATGAAATTCAATAAGATATTTGGAAAACAAGTTAAAGAATCATTTAACAAATCAAAGAATTAAGAAACAAGATCATTACCTTGAATCTCTGATAAAAAAAGAGTGTTTGGCTTAGAGTATTTTGAGAGAAAATATCAGAGAAAGAAAGTCACGTCAAATTGGGTTTTGGAAAAATAACTACCTTTTAACTAAATCCTCTTTAAATTCTTTTAATTAAAATTCTTTTAAAAGTAATCCTAATTAAGAGAAAACTCAGATTAGACCAAATGGTTCCTTAAAGATTAAAAGTTTTGACTCTTTACAAAACAGTCACCTTTAAAAATAGTTTTCAAAAAATTGCATTTTGGTCACTAACCAAAGTGTCACCCTTCCAGAATTGCTTTCACCATTATTTTTAATATATTAAAAAATATGATTTTTAAACTTGTTTCCATATTTTTATCTTTTAGAAAACTATTCGCTCCCTAAACTGACTCAAATCTCTAACCAGTCTATCGGACCGTCTAACTAGCCTTAAAATCGCTAGTCCCAAAATCGGGGCATTAAACTCTACCCGTCTAGCGGTGACCCCTTTTTTGGCCTTTTTGATATATTTATTGCCTTTTTTATTTTCATGCTTTTTTTGTTGTTGCTTTATTTATTTTATTATATCACCATACTGATTTTTTGTGTTGTTTTTTGTTTTTCCTTTCTTTTTTTGTTCTTGCATTTATTTTGCATGTTACATCATACCATAAGTGTTGGTTCGAAAATAGTTCAATTTTAGATGGTGTACCCATATGAGAGAAAAGTCTGTAATACAAGAGCGATAATGCAACAATATTAGGTTGGGGCGAACAAAGACCAACGGAAAAAGATGATTCGACTGCAAGATATGTAATGGACAGAGAGGCGACGTAGCTTAGATGCACTATTCGAGACACGACTTGTTTGTATCCAAATCTACCAAAGAATATACCTTTGCCTACATTCTCCTGGCACATGCTAGACATCTTTCCAAAAGCCCCCAAGTGCATAGATTACACTGCCACAAGACTTTTGAGCAGCAGAAGAGGATAACGATGAGATCGCCCCTCAGACTAAAAATAGTGTAAAGACGTAGAGTGCGAGCCTTACTTCACAAAATCAAGATATTAAGATAAGAAGCTATCCGATATTTGTATTTCATTTCAGCTTCTTGTCAGGCGTCTTCTCTAAGCAGAAGCCTTTCTAAGGATTATTTGCGAATCAACACTACATTTGCATTCCGTACCTACAGACACATTTCAGACATTAATTAATTAAATAATGAGCTTTTTGGGTTCGATGGAGTAATCCCATAATTAGTAGAAATTTTGGTCGCGGAGGAAAGAATTGAGAAATTAGAAATCAAGACTCGAGCAGTTGGAAGATATATTCAAGAAAGAGGCCATAAAAAAGAGGAGCTGATGCTTTCAATACAAGGGAGCTGGCTTAGTCCCTGAGCTAATTTTCCTGCCTGATGTTAAGGCCCCGACTTTAAGAAGCATGATAACGTAAGAAGCCCTGATATCCATTTGACCATGTACTATAAAGAGCTATTTAGTGGATGAAAAGCTGTTAATCAATTGCACTCATGATGATTTGGCAGGGTTGACCGTAATATAATTAATTGAACAAAGGTAGAGTGCGGTCATGAGTTGACTTAGCCAAAGTCTTTTTGGACAATTCAAGTATGCTCTGAACCTAGCACCGAGTCGTCAGTACCTTCAAAGCATGAAGATGAGAATCGATGAAAGCTTCAAAGAATACGCTCAGGGGCGGCGGAGTTTAGTAGCCAAGGTATAACTTTTTATATCTGAAGAAGAAATGACTCCCCTATTTCTTACTTCCCATCCTTTTTTTTGATAAAATGCTTGAAAAATAAGATGCGGATTTGAGGACTTTTGACGAAAGAATAAAATACGAGAGTCAAAAAGAAGAATTGGAGCCTAAGTTTTGGGACTAAACCAGTCAAAAAGCGAAAGAGGACGAAGAGTTGAACGTGTGCTACTTTCGATGTTCGTAAGAGAGAAGGCCAACCAATTTTTTTGAATCACCCAAAAAAGAAAAAAAAAGAAAAGAACAAAAAAAGAAAAAAATTCCTCGAGCAAATACGAATTTTGAAACATATGGGCTACCCATTTCAGACTTGTCCCCCTCATTTACTCAAAGGTTGTGCTTCACTCCTAGGCCATTGAAGGTTATGCCTAGCCTTTTTACCCATAATTTGACCCGGGAAGTATTTACGAGGGCACTCCATCAAGAAGTGTAGACTGTTACTAGAAGAGATCAAAAAGCTGGTTGGCGAGGAACCCTGACATGAGAATTAATCCAAGAATAAAAAATAAGGGAGATAGGGTAAGCTCGTACCATATCGAAAGGGCCAAAATGAATGATTTAGTACTTCGTATTTTTGCCTAAAATCTTAACTCGAAAAGTATTTGTGATTCTCATATAAGGGCATCATGGCATTCCATCAAGAAGCGTAGGCCGTTAACGAGAGAGATCAAGAAGCTAATTGATGAGAATTCCTGACACGAGAATTGATCCAATAGTGGAAAACAATGGAGATAGGGGAAGCTTGTACTGTATCGAAGAGCCAAAATGAATGATTTGTCACGTCGAAGACAACTTGAAGTCCCTATGCAGTGATTTCTCATCTTTTCATATTAATTTGAAAAAACTCTCCCACATTTTGGTTTCCCTTTTGAAAACGAGGCACAGAGCAAACTCTACGACTTAAGCCCCAAAGCAGTAGAATTATTTTGTAAAAAATACACATTTTTGGAAATGACATGCATGTATACAAATCTTTTTGTTAAAACTTTGAATTATAATTGCAATAGTATCTTTGATTCAAATCCAAGGATCAACTCCAAGCTTCTTATATTTAGAAGGAATTGAATGTTGTGAAGAATATGCAAATGCGAGTGTCTGCTAATCTACATTGGTTAACGAGGGAACAAACCGAGTGTTTAGGTAATGGGCAGATCCCATTTAGTGAATTCCTCTCTCGGGTACTTAATTGTTTAAGATCCTTGAATCGGGTGTTGACCCAAAACTTCTACCCCCTAAAGACATTCCCTTGATATCTATGAATAGGGCAACAAATGGCATTCTTTCACTTTCTGAGGAGAAATAAACGAGAATAGATAGATTGGATACACGGGACAGGAAATCATCAGAAATCAACGGTTGAATGAAAACTTGTGCTCTAAGAGGCAACCAAATCAAGCTAAAAGTTTTCAAAAACAGAGCCAAAGCAATCAAATGCGAAAATATTAAAAGAAAGGGAGATACAAACGTGTGATTCTCCATTCGATTAAGATCGAGAAAAAATATGATCAACACTAGTCAAGATGCAGTGGAGTCCAAAGATACAAACTCTAGACTGAAGACCTAGACGGACAGTCTAAAAAGAGAGAAAGAAAAATGGAAAAAAAGAAAAAAGAAAATGAACGAAAGAATGAAGGAGAAAAGGGATTTCACATGAGCACACCCAGATCAAGCAGTACAAGAATGAAGCTTTAACTGAAAAAAATGAGTAAGAGACTCCTACATAATCATCAGTTTTGAAGAGCCTCGGGGAACCGATCACCTTTGAAAGTGAGCATTAATATCCAGCTTGAATGCAAGCCAATCTAAAATTACAAGAGGAGGAAATGAACTCTATAGTGAAAACCCAAAAATGGGCAGTCTAGAGCGATCCAAGAACGAAAAAGAAGAGAATACGTCCTGCGAGCATATTTAGGTCAAACAAATACAGAAATACAATTTTGCTCGATCGTGACCCATGGCCCACACTACAAGCCTACAAAGACCATTCTGACCATATGCGGATATCTAAGTTGGAGGAGTCTGTCTTTAGATCATATTCCGCCTATGGGAGTTAACCTTTCTTCAAGTGATGTCAAACTTCAAGTGCTTGATCGACACCAAAATAAGAGAAAGGTGGGGTATGGTGAGTTAGTGAGGTTAAGAGAGCCACCTTAAATAGGCTAGAAATTAAGTATGGGATTTGTTCCCCTCATAAGCCTAATAGACTGGAAGAGACTACACGTATGCATACATCATCACAACAATCAAGATCTTTTAAACATATGCTTCATTCGAGTTGATCCTCATAAATTTGAAATAAACACGCTATTGCATTCGATATTTAGGGCCTAAACATTGGTTTTTGTCATTTTCTCCAAGTTTTGATCTCCAAAAGAGTTTTTAATTCTTTGCAAAACATATACATGCAAATTGTCGTTTTACATTAAGCATAGGAACTCAGAGTTAGATTCCACTGAGATGCTCTGATAAAGATGATTAAACTCAAACATGATTTTAGGGAGATAATGCATTTTGCTCACCCTAACGTTGGAATAAAAGAAGACTGAATGTTGGGTCAAAGATAAGAAAGTAATTGAGCCCAAGACCGAATGGGGCAACAATACCACACATGAGATGACAAGAATAACATGTCAAAAAATGTGTAAGGACATAGAATTGGTTCCTGCCAAGCCACTTTGATGAGTTCAGAAATGAAGTTGTGACTAAAAAACAAAAACAAAAAAAAAACAAAAGAACAAAAAAGGAAAAAGAGAAAAAAAAGAGATAGGTGGTTGAACCCGTATGCGATATATAGTATCGCCGTTATAAGAAGAGAGGAAAAGAAGAAAGCAGCCAGAAAAGCAAGATCTCTTGGTCAAAGCATAAGCTTGAGTGACATCAAGGCACCATTACTAATGCATCATTAAACAAACATCCCTAAGATTAGGAACATGCTAACTTACATTATTCAAGTATCTTGTCTGCTTTCTTGATAGGTACTCGAGAATCAGAGGAAGATCATATTTTTTGCTTCACAACCGAAGAAGCCACTTTCAAAATAGAATCAAGAGTTTTTTACTCGCCCGTCTGTGATTTGGTGCCAAGACGATCAGAAATTAGGGCATCATCTCGAAGATTTCATCTATTGTTGGTACTGGCACTAGCTGAGAACAAAATGAAGTTCCAACATTTTGGGAACTTCAAGATGAAGAGATCTATATATGAAGAGCCCCCAGCTCGAAGATTCCACCTTGGCTCTTATGGGAGTTCTATAAAAGAATGACTCTCAGCCCTACAAATCCCTGGATTTGATGGGAGTTCTATAGAGGAATGACTCTTAGCCATATGAATCATAGGCTTTGGTGGGAGTTCTATAGAGGAACGACTATCAAATCTACAAATACCTAGCTTTGATAGGAGTTCTATAGAGGAAGGACCCTCAGCCCTACAAATCCTGGCTTTGATGAGAGTTCTACAAATCCCTGGCTCTGATGGGAGTTCTATAAAGGAAGGACTCTCAGCCCCACAAATCCATGACTCTGATGGGAATTCTATAGAGGAAAGACTCTCAGCCCTGCAAATCCCTGGCTTTGATAGGAGTTCTATAGAGAAAGGAATCTCATCCCTACAAATCCCTGGCTCTGATGGGAATTCAATAGAGGAAGAAGTCTCAGCCCTGGAAATCCCTGGCTTTGATGGGATTTCTATAGAGGAAAGACTCTCATCCTTACAAATCCCTAGCTTTGATGGGATTTCTATAGAGGAAGGACTCTCAACCCTACAAATCCCTGACTTTGATGGGAATTCTATAGAGGAAAGATCCGCAACCCTACAAATCTATGGCTCTAATAAGAATTATATAGAGGAAGGACTCTCAGTCCTACAAATCCCTGGCTTTAATAGGAGTTCTATAGATGAAGGACTTTCAGCCTAACAAATCCCTGTCTTTGATGGGAGTTCTATAGAGGAAGGATTCTCTGCCCTGCAATTCCCTGACTTTGATATGAGTTCTATAGAGGAGGGACTCTCAACCCTACAAATCCCTGGCTTTGATGGGAGTTCTATATAGGAAGGACTCTCAGCCCTACAAATCCTTGGCTCTGATAGGAGTTCTATAGAGGAAGGGCTCTCAGTCCTACAAATCCCTGGCTTTGATGGGAGTTCTATGGAGGAAGAACTCTCAACCCTACAAATCCCTGGCTTTGATGGGAGTTCTATTGAGGAAGGAATCTCACCCCTACAAATCCCTGGCTTTCATGGGAGTTCTATAGAGGAAGGACTCTAAGTCCTACAAATCCCTGGTTTTGATGGGAGTTTAATAGAGAAAAGACTCTCAACCCTATAAATCCCTAGTTTTGATGCGAGTTTTATAGATGAATGACTCTCAGCCCTACAAATTCCTGGCTTTGATGGGAGTTATATAGAGAAATGACTATCAGGCCTACAAGTCCCTGGCTTTGATGGGAGTTCTATATAGGAATGATTCTCAGCCCTATTGATTCTTGGCTTTGATGGGAGTTATATAGAAAAAGGACTCTCAGCCCTACTGATCCATGGCTTTAATGGGAGTTTTATAAAGGAATAACTCTCAGCCCTACAAATCCTTGGCTTTCATGAGAGTTCTATAGAGGAGGGACTCTCAACCCTACAAATTCCTGGCTCTGATGGGAATTCTATAAAGAAATGACTCTCAGCCCTAAAGAATATTTGGCTACTGATAAGTGTTCCATATAGGAAGGACTCTAAGCCTAAAGAATTCATCTAGAATACAGAAAGTTCTATATAGAGGGAACTTGTAGCTCCAAGACTTTAGACGGAGGAAGAGTAAACAGTTTTATATATAAACAGCTTGTGACCTTGATCTCCCGATTCAAATTTTTTTGTCTTCTCAGCAGAGCACTCTATTTTGAATATTTTGCCTCTAAGAGCAGTCGAGCAGATTAATTGAAGACCAAAGAGCTGGCAGTGGCCAGAAAAGAAACCTCAGCCTAACCAGACCAAAAATGATCATTCTTTTGTCATTGCTCTATCCCTATTACACAACAATGATCAAGAGGGGCAACTATTATAACCCATTTTGGTTCGGGCCAAACCCAAATCAAGCCCATTTAAAATATTATTATTAATACCCAAATAAACCTAGCCCAAATACATATCTGACCCAAACAGACCCAAAACCAGATCCATACCCGATTTAAATAGTAAAAACCCTAATCCTAAACATATGCTCAGCTACCACCCTCAAGTGAGATGCACGTGCCAGCCATCCTTGGCTGTGCGATGCATGCGCATCACCCTTGCCATATCCTTTTGACACCGCTTGCTCCACTGCCCCTAAGCAGCATTCCAGACCTGGAAAAAGAAAAAAGAATCAACATTATTATATGTAATCACATCTGATAAATCAAAAAGCAGTGTAAGTTGTATACATTTTCCATTATAAGAACCCCGAATCCCCTTGTAACATTTTTTACAGTTTTTCAAATAGAATAAAAAAAGAGTGTTCTTAAGCAAAAAAGAGTCTGAAAGAAATAAAAGCAAAAAGAATAAGGGAAAGGGAAACATATTAAAAATCGCTCATTTTTTAGATCTAGTCATTTAGGAATTAATTTAGAAAAAACTTACACTAGATTCAAATTTAGAGGAAAAAACATACCTTGGGGGTCTTTTGTATGATTCCAGTCGCCGTGGGTGGTAGCGCTCCACCACCGACCAGCGGCGACCCACAGCGAAAGGATCGGCCAGCGTCCGGCCAAGCTGAGAGCTCTCTAGAGCAACTTTGGTTATTTTTTTGAATACACGTGTAAAATGAATTTTTTGGGCAAAAAACCACATATATAGCCTATTAAAATGGCATCGTTTTATGAGTCCGAGTTTTGGCCCAAAACAACATCATTTCATACAAGATCCAGTGCGGTGACCCGACCTAGGGAGGATCTACGTGTTTTTAAAAAATGGGGAAATTGTTTTTCAGTCCCTCTACATGGGGAAATCATGCACGCAATCCCTGAAAGTTTAAAAATATTTTTTAATCCAGTCACTATATTTAATTTAATCATATTTTCGATGGCGAAATCACTACATAGGTCCCTATGCCCCAAAAGTATTTACGAAATGGGTCTGCCGCATGATAAAATTCAGTCCGCAGTCCCAGCACCTTTTGAATGTTTTGCAATCTCATCCCTAAATCAGATTTATTGAATTTTAAATGGGATATTTTCACTTTTGGTCTCTCAAACTTTCGGCACCTTTTAATTTCGTCCCAGTCCAGTGGTATAATTGTGAATTTAGTCCCCGATCTTTGTAAATTATTTAATTTTAGTCTTGTTTATTATTTAATTTTTGTATCGTTTTTATTCTTCTTTAATTTCAGTCCTTTATTTATTTTTCATTATATTCAATATGTTTTTATTTGTCTATTTATTATATTAATTTATATATATAACATGTATATATTATTTAATGTGTATATAGAATATTTATGTATATATAATATATATAGTATACTATTATTATGTATATTCAATAAGTACATACTACTATATATAATGTATAGTATATTTATGCGTGTATATATATATGAAATGCATCTCTATGTATATATTAATATATATATTATATTATTTGTATGATTTTATTTTATTTTAAATTTTATGTGTATATATTATTTTTAATTTTATTATTTTCACATCATTTATAAATTATTCATATATAATACAACATATAGTTTTAAAGCCTTATTGTTCGGTATTTCAATTGGGAGTGTCATCCTGGTTTTCGGGTGTCATCTCCTCTGAATGATGTAAATATCAAGGAGAATTTTGGCTTGTCGTACTTGTACATTTAATTATTTAATACATACTCAGTTATTTTTGCATTTTTTATTTGCTCATGCTTTAAATGCTACATGTAGTTTTGGCCTTATTGTTCCGGTATTTCTATTGGAGTGCCATCCCGAGATTCAGGTGCCATCTCCTCTGAATGCTGTGAATATCAAGGCAATTTTTAATTTTTACGTTTAACTATATTGTATCTATGTTGTTTTTCATATTTTTTTATTATTCATGCATATAACTATTGCATGTAGTTTTAGGCCTTATTGTTCTGGTGTTTCTATTGGGAGTGTCATTCCGGTCTCCAGGTGTTATCTCCTTTGAACGTCGTGAATACCAAGGCAGATCTTGAATTGTCATGCATACATGCATTTTGGAAATTAATTATTAAATTAAATCGAATTTTTATTTTCCTTAGTAAAAATAATGTGTACCCTTTAGGTACCAATTTTGGGCATGATGGGGGTGCAAACCTTCCCCACTTGTAACCAACTCCCGAACCCATCTCTGGTTATCTTTTTGCTGCCCGGTCTACCTTATCCAAGTGTCCAGTGGTGACTCCATTTTTTAATTAAAAACATGAGCCTTCCATCCAAAAATGGGCCTCCCGAAGAAGCCCGGACCCAAAGGTCGCTACACAAGCATTCCTTCATATGAAGGAACTGAACTTCCTTATTCCACGTGGTTAGTGACAAGGCTTGGGAGGGGCTAATTGTGAGGTTAGTCCCCCAACTTATTGTTCTTTGCACTTTTACCCTCAATAGTTTATTTCTTACCATTTGGTCACCAACTAGGTTTCAATGCTTTCAATATAATCCTTGGTCAATAACGATAATAAATTAGGGTTTGATAGTTGAATAATTGACCATTTGGTCAACAGTTAATGCAATGGTTTGATTTTTTGATGTAGGATTTTCGATAATCAAAATCCAATTTCAACTAGGCTGATTTTTAGGGTGTTACAACTCTCCCCCTTAAGAAAAAAATCCATCCTCAAATTTTACCTGAACCGAAGAGATGAGGATATTGTGCCTTCATAGTCTCTTATGGTTCCCATGTAGCTTCTTCTACCTTGTGACTCCTCCAAAGCACCTTGACTAAAGGAATGTTCTTGTTACGAAGCCTTTTGACTTCATGTGCCAATATTTTTACTGATTCTTCCTTATAGTTTAGATTCGGTTGAATCTCAATAGATTCTGGCTCGATGATGTGTGATGGATCAGAATGATATTTATGAAGCATCGATACATGGAAGACATTGTGAATCTTGCTAAATTCCTAAGGCAATGCCAAATGATAAGCCACGAGACCTACTCTGTCAATAATCTCGAGAGGTCCGATGAATCGGGGACTAAGTTTCCCCTTCTTGCCAAATCTGAGTATCTTCTTCCATGGGGACACCTTTAGGAAGGCTTTCTCACCCACATAATATTGTATGTCCCATTTCTTGAGATCAACATAAGTCTTTTGTCGGGAAAATGTGACCTTAAGTCGATCGTGGATGATGGTAACTTGTTCTTCAGTTTCTTAAAGTAAGTCAAGGCCCAACATCTTACCATCACCGAGTTTAGACAATCACAAAGGAGTTCTACATTTCCTGCCATATAATGCTTCATACGGTGCCATCTTGATAGATGTTTGGTAGCTATTATTGTAGGCAAATTCAATGAGAGGTAAGGATTTCTCCCAGGTTCCTTCAAAATCAATGATGCATGCACGAAGCATGTCTTATAGAATCTGAATTACCCTTTCTGACTGACCGTCAAACTTAGGGTGAAAAGTAGGACTGAGATTAAATCTTGTTCCTAGAGTGCCTTATAACGTTCTTCAGAATCGAGAAGCAAATCGGGGATCTCAATCAGAGATTATATTCTTGGGTACTCCATGTAGCCTGAAAACTTCTTGATATACAAGTTAGCTAGCATAGGAAGACCATAGTCCATTATGACCGGTAAGAAGTGAGTTGACTTAGTGAAATGGTCGACAATGACCCAAATGGCATCGTGCTTGGACAGTGTTAATAGTAGTCCACTAACGAAGTCCATAGTGATTCTTTCCCACTTCCACCGAGGTAACTCAATAGTTTGCAATAATCCAGTGGGCACACGATGCTCAGCCTTGACTCGCTGACACGTAATGTAATACCTCAAAATTTTGACAAGTGACCAAAATGAATAAAATGAAAGTTTGGTGATCAAAGTGTAAACTTAGGAAAAGTTTAGGGACTAAATTGTAATTTTCAAAAGTTATATATTTTAGTCCTATAAATGAATAGTTTACCCCCAAGATTGATATTTCTGCATTACCTGGATTTTTTGTACGGAGCTTGTATTTAAGGCTATAAAATGATAAAGTTTAGAAAAATATTTGGATAATCGGATCTAATTGAATGTTCAAGATATTTTAAAGGATGATAAGGAAAGGTTAATATTGTCTTTTCCATGTCTTAAAATGGTAGGATTTAACATGGACCGTTGGATTAAAGTAGATTTTCCATGTTAAATATGAGACATTGGATGAAAAATGGCAAGATTGTAGTTTTGGAAAATTCCAATGGCGAGGTAGGTAATCACTAACTTCTTGGTTTATTTTTGACTCTTGGATGAACAATTTGACATGTGGAAAGATGAGAAGCATTGGATTATAAGGGCAAAATGGTCATTTTGACACTTGGATGAACAATTCATTTCTTTATAAAAGATGACAAATGGCCTAATTTAAAAGAAATGAAAATTCAATAATTTTCTTCATTTATCTCTACTTGGCTGGAACCTTCATCCAAGGTATGGAAGTTTTATTTTTATTTTTTGATTTTCAAGCCAATTTAGTTGGAATTTGGATGAAAGCATGAAACATGAAATTGATCTCCTTGAAATTCTCTATCATTTGGTACAAATTGTTCATGCTTTCCTTGCTTGAAACCTTAGTTTTAAGATTATGATGGATGAAGGGGATGTTTAATTTTGATGATTTAAGATTAGATTTTGATGAAGTTGATGTTATGGAATCATGTCCAAGCTTGTATGATGATTGAAAACACTTAAGAATAACTAAATCCTAATTTGGTTAAAGTTAGGGTTTTGATGTGAAGTTGAATTTGGATTGATTTTAATATTGAAATGTTTGAAGAAGCTTGGAAATGATATTAGAAGTTGAATTCATGCTTGAATCAAGTTGGAAATCTTGAATGTTATGAACTTTTCGGCCTTTAAGGAGGAAACTTGAGAAAATTATGGAAATTTTTTCCTAAGGCTAGAAGTGATGTAAGAATGATTCTACAAGGTTTAGAATGTTGTTTGGACCAATTTGGAAGTTTGCAAAGTGTTGATGACCAAATAGCATATTAAAGGAAATATGGAATTGAAAAGGAAATTGACTAGAAATTAGTGTGTCAAGCTTGAATGTATTGTTGGAATACTTAAATATGTTATTAAGTGATTAAATTTGAAGTTCAATGGCAAGGGACCATTTTGAATAATTTGGAAAGTTTGAGATGAATTTTAAAAGAATTCATTTCATGGTTAAATTGTGAGATTTTAAATTTGTCTTGTGAATAATTGATGGATATGAATAGTAAAGGGTTTGAAATATTGTTTTGAAGTATTAAGGTCAACATTGATGTTATGAAATAGAATTAATATTGAATTAGTATTGAAAGGAATTTTAGGAATTTTATTCCTAATATGCGCCTATGTTAGAATGATACGAACATATGCTTTGAACCATATGTGTTGGTAAATGATGTTTTTCTAGATCGTGATCGTAATTTGAGCAAGCCTAAAGATAAGGAAAAAGTTCAAGAGTAAAGCTAAAATCGATAGTGAGGTTTACTAGTGAGGCATCAGGTGAGTGCAATGCATATATAACATGATACATGGATGTTTTATACATCATTAGGAAGACTCGCGATGAGTCTATCTTGTTTATTTTATCATGATATTTATGTCATAATCATATATTTGACATGTTCTAAATATGTCAAAAATTGAATATAAATGCATCGATCACTAGTTATATATGATGTTATATTATGAATTGTTATTTCGGGTATGAACTGCCCAATGTTAAATTATGTTGATATACATTGCCATGGATGAAATAAATATGGAAACTATGCCCAAGTAAGTCATTGAGGGACACGATATAGTTGGCATGCCATAGAGTCCAGCTATTTAGCACTTTGTGCGGGCACTATAGTGTATGTAAAAGACACTTAGTGCATATGGTTAGCACGACCTTATGTGCAGATAAGGACGACCTTATGTCTATTATGGTTAGCACGACCTTATGTGCAATTTTGACTCGCGTACTCAGGGTCCTCAGGGTTTATTTTGAGCAATAATTTATTGGATAATAAATGATAAATAGTTTATGGAGTATGTGAACTCTCAGATTAAATGGCAAGTATATTGATAGGAACTTTATATCCGGTTTATATTATGTTAATACATAATTAACATGAGGGAGATGCATATATATGTAGTGATCATGATGCATGGTTATTGTTAAACTATTTTAATTATATGCATGTTGTATTGCATAATATTTTATTTTGCCTCACTAAGTATATACTTAGCGTGTAATGATTTTCACGCGTAGGAAGAAAACAAGGATCAGAGTAAGGAGTGCTAGGCATCACGAACAAGGAGGATATTAAACTGTATCAGTAATAACATCCTTTGATTTATTTTGATGTACTAGTTGGCATGTATATGTTAATATTAGTCGGTTTTATACTAGTTTTAAAAATGGATTGTAATAGCTTATAATCTAGTTATGCTATTAATGAATGACGAGTAGTTAATTTATATTAAAAAGGGTTAGATGGATTGCTAGTATAAAATTAGGTAATGACTAGAAAAGATTAAATAGATTAGTCGAGTAGGTTTTTAATTAAGCAATTTTTAGACAGTTATGTTCCTCGTATATCATAGAGATGAACTGCTATGTTACTACCTTAAATTGGAATTTATTTGGTTGGTTAGAATTTCGAAATATGATGCTACACGATAAATGACAAAATGAGTTAATTAAAATTTTCTAGTAAATAACCATTATGGAATGTTAGTAATTCTTTATGTGACACTCTGACTAGTAATGGGTAAAGAATACTGGTAAGGGTGTTACATTTATTGGTATCAGAGCATCAGGTTTAGTCGGTTCTGGATATGAATTGGGTCTGTAGAGAGTCGAGATTATATACATGCCACTAGGATGTCAAAATTATTGATATTTGTCTATATACGCTGATGCCCATTATTTAATAAGGTTACTCTTTATTTATATTAGATGATTGTGACATTAACAAATGTCAAATCATTGGGGAATCTTGTCAGGCAATCGAGCGTGATATGCCTGCCCAAAGTGGGAGTAATAAGGTGAATCAGAATCTGCCTCAAGATTAGTAGAATGTAGAGTAGCTCAGGAGCAATGAAATATGCTTGTACAAGATCAAGGCTTATTTCTTCAGGCATTGAATGCAATTATAAATCAGCGAGCACCAGTATCGGTTCCAAGGGAATTAAGGAAAATGAGAGCACCAGAATTTCGAGGCAATACTGATGCAGATCCAATGGCTGCTGATTTCTGGTTGGATGATATTAAAATCATGTTGAGTTGGATTCCTTGCGATGATCAAGGAAAGTTATAAGGAGCCGTATCCCTTCTGATGGAGCAAGCGAGCTTATGGTGGAATGTAATCACTATACAAGTACCTCCAGAGCAGATTACTTGGGAATTCTTTCTAAAGGAATTCAAGGAAAAATATATTAGAGACGAATTCATTGATGAGATGAGACAGTAGTTTTTGAATTTGAAATAGTCTGGTAGATCGGTCTATGAATACGAATGTGAGCTCAATAGACTGAGTCGATTTGCAACAGAGTTTCTTCCAAATGAAAAATCCAGAATTGGTAGATTCATAACCGAATTGGATTCTCAATATAAAAGGATATTGGTTTCTCGTCACTTCACTGCTTTTCAAGAGGTGGTAAATCGAGCAAAGGCTGTGGAAAAAGTAGATCTCGAAGAAAAAGTAGAGAAACATAATCAAACCAGGAAAAGGTCTGGTAGTTCTAATACTGCATCGTCTTATAAATGCAGTAATGGAATTTCACAGCAACATCAGGTAACATCAATCCCTTTAGCAAAAAGGGGGTACTCGGGAGGAAAATCAAAGTAGGCTCAGACGGTTACTGCTGGCACTCGAGGTTCTGGGTTTCGCCCTATTGCAGAACATGAACATTGTGGTAAAAGACATCTTGGTCAATGATGGTCAATTGGGGCATGCTTCCATTGTGGGCAAGTTGGTCATTTCAAGAAGAATTGTCTAGAACTTTACCCAAATCAGTCTGCAATGGCACCTCAAAAAACCAGGGGAAATCAAGGTGGCAAACTGGGAGCATCTGCAACTACATCTAATCCAGAAAGCAAGACTGCAGCTCGAGTGTATAATATCAAGACTATTAATAATCGAGATGATGCAAAGATCGTAGCTGGTATGATC
Source organism: Hibiscus mutabilis (assembly GCA_019671005.1). Taxonomy (NCBI): domain Eukaryota; kingdom Viridiplantae; phylum Streptophyta; class Magnoliopsida; order Malvales; family Malvaceae; genus Hibiscus; species Hibiscus mutabilis. The sequence goes on from CM033737.1 coordinate 22,275,969, forward strand.
GAAGTCTTTGGCAGACCTATATTTCCATTGATTAATCCAGGCTCTACTTATTCTTATGTTAGTTCTAAAGTAATACTTGAAAGAAATATCCCAGCAGAACCAATTTTGAGTGAGATAGTTGCCAACAATCCAATAGGACAAAGTGCCAAAGTAGGTCGAATATGAAAAAAATGTCCTTTAAAGATACAAGAAATTGAATTTCCAGCTGATCTTATGGAACCACCCTTCCAAGAGTTCGAAGTCATACTTGGAATGGATTGGTTATCGACATATAAAGCTATAGTTGAATGCTGATTGAAAAGATTAATTTTAAAAGGACCAGATGGCTCATAAATAATATTTGTGAGAGAAAGGCAGAATTATTTGAGTACTGTGATATCAGCTGTAACTGCTAAAAAGTTATTATCACATGGGTGTGAAACATATTTAGCTCATGTGATAGATACTCAAAAAAAAAAATAAATCTAGAAAATATACCAACGGCGCGGGAATTTCCAGATGTTTTCCTAGATGAATTACTGGGATTACCTCCAGATCGAGAGGTGGAATTTCGTATTGATGTGCTTCCTGGATCAACACCAATATCAATGGCACCTTACAGAACTTAGAGAGTTGAAGGCTCAATTACAAGAATTATTAGACCGAGGTTTTATACGACCTAGTATATCACCTTGGGGAGCTCCAGTCTTGTTTGTGAAAAAGAAAGATGGATCAATGAGATTATGTGTGGATTATCGTCAACTGAATAAAGTGACAGTGAAGAATAAATATCCTTTGCCAAGGATTGATGATCTCTTCGATCAGCTTAAGAGAGCAATAATATTTTCTAAAATTGATCTTCGATCAGGGTATCATCAATTGATGATCAAGGAAGTAGACATACCAAAGACAGCTTTCAGAACCAGATATGGGCATTATGAATTTGTAGTAATGCCATTTGGACTTACAAATGCACCAGCGACTTTTATGGATCTCATGAATCGAATATTTCAACCATATTTAGATCAATTCTTGGTGGTATTCATAGATGATATATTGGTTTATTCTAAAACCAAAGAGGACTATGATGTTTATCTTCGAGTAGTTCTCTAGATTCTCCAAGAAAAAAATTATATGCAAAGCTGTTAAAGTGTGAATTTTGGTTATCGAAAGTAACTTTCCTTGGGCATATAGTTTCAGCCGAAGGAATTCGAGTTGATCATAAAAAGATTAAAGCAATTCTTGAATGGAAAGTTCCTAAGAATGTCTCTAAAGTGAGAAGCTTCTTGGGATTAGCTAGTTATTATCGGTAGTTCGTGAAAGATTTTTCAATTATTGTCGCTCCAATAACCAAGCTATTAAGAAAGGATGTGCCATTTGTTTGGACAGAAAAATGTCAGGAAAGCTTTGACAAATTAAAGAAGATATTGACAGAAGCTCCTGTTTTGGTACAATCGGAATCTGGAAAGGATTTCGTAATATATAGTGATGCCTCCCATAATGGTTTTCAGATGTGTATTGACGCAAGAAGGAAAAGTGGTAGCCTATTCTTATCGACAACTCAAAACTCATGAAATAAATTATCATACTCATGATTTAGAGTTGGCTGCAGTAGTGTTTGCTTTTAAAGATTCGGCGTCACTACTTATATGGTGAGAAGTGCCTATATCTTCATGGATCATAAAAGTTTGAAATATTTGTTTTCTCAAAAGCAGGTTAATTTGAGGCAAAGAAGATGGGTAGAATTGATCAAGGACTATGGTGTAGTCATTGATTATCATCCTGGGAAGGCTAATGTGGTAGCAGATGCACTCAGCCAGAAAACATTTTCTGCTTTGAGAACATTGAATGCTCAATTGAAATTACAAGAAAAAGGTGCAATAATGGTTGAACTCCAAATTAAGCCTACTTTGATAGAGAGGATTAAAGTGTTACAAGCAAAGGATGAAGAATGCTTGGAAAAGAAGAAGCAAGTTGAATGTGGTGAATCTAAAGACTTTGAAATAAAATCTAATGGGTGCCTATATTACAAGGGATGTTTATACATTCCTAACGATGTGGGTCTAAAGAGATAAATACTCTCAGAGGCACATTATAGTCCTCTAACTATGCATCCAGGAGGTAACAAGATGTAAAGAGTCATTTTTTGTGGCCTGGCATGAAGTGAGCTATCACTGAATTTGTTGCTAAGTGTTTAACATGTCAACAAGTAAAGGTAGAACATCAAGTTCCATCAGGATTACTTCAACCAATTTCAATTCCACAATGAAAATGGGAAAAAGGTCACTATGGATTTTGTAATAGGTTTACCATTTACACCAAGTAAGAAAGATTCGATTTGGGTGATTATGGATCGATTGATTAAATTGGCACACTTCATACCAGTTCGCACAGATTACTCCTTACATAAGCTGGCAGAATTATATATCAAGGAAATTGTTAGATTACATGGTATCCCTATGTCTATTATATCTGACAGGGATCCAAGGTTCACTTCAAGATTTCAGAATGCTTTACATGAAGCATTGGAAACTCGGCTACACTTCAGTACTGCTTTTCATCCTCAAACAGATGGACAATCAGAGATGACTATTTAGATATTGGAGGATATGCTCAAAGCATTTATAATGAATTTTGCAGGCTCTTGGGAAAAGTACTTTCCATTGACTGAGTTTGCATATAACAACAATTACCAATCAAGTATAAAGGTGGCACCTTATGAGGCATTACATGGGAGGAAATAACGAGCACCATTGAATTGGTTCGAGTTAGAGGATCAAAAATTTGTAGGACCAGATCTTGTTCAAGAAATAGAGGATAAGGTAAAGATAATTCAAGATAATCTCAAGGTCTCTTCTTATAGACAAAAGTCATACTCAGATCTTAAAAGGAAGAATATCGAGTTTGAAGTTGGGGACAAGGTATTTTTAAAGGTTTTACCTTGGAAGAAAGTATTGCGTTTTGGGCGAAAAGGTAAACTTAGTCCAAGATTCATTGGTCCTTACAAAATTTTGAAAAGGGTTGGTCCAGTGGTGTATCAACTAGCATTACCACTGAAATGAGTAAGGTCCATAATGTGTTTCATGTGTCCATGCTTCGAAAATATCAATCAGACCCTTCACATGTCATTACACCATAAGAAATTGAAATTTAATCAGATCTGACATACGATGAAGAACCAATAAGAATCTTAACTTGAGGAGAAAAACAATTAAGGGACAAAAAGATTCCTCTAGTTAAAATCCTATGGAGAAATCATAAAATAGAAGAAGCTACTTGGGAAACGGAGGAATCAATGAAAAGCAGTACGTGTATCTTTCTGAATCAAAAACAAAATGAAAATTCGAGGACGAATTTTCTTCAGGGGGAAGATATGTAATACCTCAAAATTTTGACAAGTGACCAAAATGAATAAAACGAAAGTTTGGTGATCAAAGTGTAAACTTAGGAAAAGTTTAGGGACTAAATTGTAATTTTCAAAAAGTTATGCATTTTAGTCCTGCAAATGAATAGTTTACTCCCTAGAATGATATTTTCGTGCTACCTGGATTTTTTGTACAAAGTTTGTATTTAAGGATATAAAAGGATAAAGTTTAGAAAAATATTTGGATAATCGGATCGAATTGAATGTTCAAGATATTTTGAAGGATGATAAGGCAAGGTTAATATTGTCTTTTCCATGTCTTAAAATGGTAGGATTTAACATGGACCGTTGGATTAAAGTAGATTTTCCATGTTAAATATGAGACATTGGATGAAAAATGGCAAGATTGTAGTTTTGGAAAATTCCAAGGGCAAAGTTGGTAATCACTAACTTCTTGGTTTATTTTTGACCCTTGGATGAACAATTTGGCATGTGGCAAGATGAGAAGCATTGTATTATAAGGGAAAATGGTTATTTTGTCATAAAATGAATTTTAAATTCATTTTTTATAAAAGATGACAAATGGCCTAATTTAAAAGAAATGAAAATTCAAGAATTTTCTTCATTTCTCTCTACTTGGCCGAAACCTTCATCAAAGGTATTGAAGTTTTTTTTATTTTCAAGCCAATTTAGTTGGAATTTGGATGAAAGCATGAAACATGAAATTGATCTCCTTGAAATTCTCTATCATTTGGTACCAATTGTTCATGATTTCCTTGCTTGAAACATTAGTTTTACGATTATGATGGATAAAGGGGATGTTTAATTTTGATGAAGTTGATGTTATGGAATCATGTCCAAGCTTGTATGATGATTGAAAACACTTAAGAATAACTAAATCCTAATTTGGTTAAAGTTAGGGTTTTGATGTAAAGTTGAATTTGGATTGATTTTAATACTAAAATGTTTGTAGAAGCTTGGAAATGATATTAGAAGTTGAATTCATGCTTGAATCAAGTTGGAAATCTTGAATGTTATGACCTTTCATATTCGGCCTTTAGGGAGGAAATTTGAGAAAATTATGGAAAAATTTTCCTAAGGCTAGAAGTGATGTAAGAATGATTCTACAAGGTTTAGAATGTTGTTTGGACCAATTTGGAAGTTTGCAAAGTGTTGAGGACCAAATAGCATATTAAAGGAAATATGAAATTGAAATGGAAATTGACTAGAATTTAGTGTGTTAAGCTTGAATGTATTGTTGGAATACTTGAATATGTTATTAAGTGATTAAATTTGAAGTTCAATGGCAAGGGACCATTTTCAATAATTTGGAAAGTAAGATGAATTTTAAAAGAATTCATTTCATGGTTAAATTGTGAGATTTGAAATTTGTCTTATGAAGTATTGATGGATATGAATAGCAAAGGGTTTGAAATATTGTTTTGAAGTATTAAGGTCAACATTGATGTTGTGAAATAGAATTAGTATTGAATTAGTATCGAAAGGATTTTTAGAAATTTTATTCCTAATATGTGCCTATGCTAGAATAATACTAACATATGCTTTGAACCGTATATGTTGGTAAATGATGTTTTATAGATCGTGATCGAGGTCATAATACGAGCAAGCTTAAAGTCAAGGAAAAAGTTCAAGTGTAAAGCTAAAATCAATAGTAAGGTTTACTAGTGGAGCATCAGGTGAGTGCAATGCATACATAACATGATACATGGATGTTTTATACATCATTAGGAAGACTCGCGATGAGTCTATCTTGTTTATTTTGGCATGATATTTATGTCATAATCATATATTTGACATGTTCTAAATATGTCAAAAGTTGAATATACATGCATCGATCACTAGTTATTTATGATGTTATATTATAAATTGTTATTTCGGGTATGAACTGCCCAATGTTAAATTATGTTGATATACATTGCCATGGATGAAATAAATATGGAAACTATGCCCATGTAAGTCATTGAGGGACAGGGTGTAGTTGGCATGCCATAGAGTCTAGCGGTTTAGCACTTTGTGCGAGCACTATAGTATATATAAACGACACTTAGTGTATATGGTTAGCACGACCTTATGTGCAGATAAGGACAACCTTAAGCATATTATGGTTAGCATGACCTTATGTGCAAATTTGACTCACCTACTCAGGGTCCTCTGGGTTTATTTGATAATAAATGATAAACAGGTTAGGGAGTATATGAACTCTCAGAGTAAATGGCAAATATATTGATAGGAACTTTATATCCGGTTTATATTATGTTAATACATAATTAACATGAGGGAGATGCGTATATATATATATATATAGTGATCATGATGCATGGTTATTGTTAAACTGTTATAATTATAAGCATATTGTACTGCATAATATTTTATTTTACCTCACTAAGTATATACTTAGCGTGTGATGATTTTCACACGTAGGAAGAAAACAAGGATCAAAGTAAGGAGTGTTGGGCATCACGAACAAGGAGGATATTAAACGGTGTTAGTAATAACATTCTTTGATGTATTTTGATGTACTAGTTGGCGTGTATATGTTAATATTAGTCGGTTTTATACTAGCTTTAAAAATGGATTGTAATAGCTTATAATCTAGTTATGCTATTAATGAATGATGAGTAGTTAATTTATATTAAAAATGGTTAGATGGATTGCTAGTATAAAATCGAGTAATGATTAGGAAAGATTAAATTGAGTAGTCAAGTAGATTTTTAATTTAGGTAGTTTTTAGACAGTTATGTTCCTTATATATCATACAGATGAACTGCTATGTTACTGCCTGAAATTGGAATTTGTTTTGTTGGTTAGAAATTCAAAATATGATGCTACGCGATAAATGACAAAATGAGTTAATTAAAATTTTCTAGTAAATAACCATTATGGAATGTTAGTAATTCTTTATGTGAAACTCTAACTAGTAATGGGTAAAGAATACTGGTAAGGGTGTTACACGTGAGGCACTTGGACACGTAATCCGTAATAGCTTGTTTCATGCCAAGCCACCAATAAAGTTCTTGAAGATCTTTGTACATCTTTACTGATCCCTGGTGTATAGAAAAGGGCTACAGTGAGATTCCTTAAGGATTTCATCTTGAAGTGACTTGTCATTCGGTACACATATTCGGTCATGGAAGCTTAGGAGTCTTTCAGTATTAACATTGATTTTAGAATCAAGATTACTCTAAAGTTTAGAAACAATGGTTCGTAATTCAGGATCTTGGTCCTACAATGACTTAATCCTCGATACAATGGTAGACTAAATTTGGAGTTTAGCTACTAGGGGTCGATACTTCCTGAGCTTGAAATGAGCATTAATATCTCGAGGGGCAGACAAAGGTTTATGACTAAGTGCATCAGCTACAACATTGGCCTTACTCGGGTGATAGTCAATGACAAGGTCATAGGAGTTCTATCGACCTCCTTTGTCGAAGAGTCAACTTTTTTGATCAGTAAAGGTAGCATTTTTCTACGTAGAGATAATGCCTCCAAATTTTTAATACAGAAACAACTACAGCCAATTCAAGATCATGGGTGCAATAGTTCATTTCATGTGGCTTTAGTTGTCTCGAAGCATAAGCAATATGTAACACCCCTACCCCGAGTTAGTAGTAACCCGGTTCAGGAGCTTTACCAAGTACATTACAAGAAAGAATGAGGCAAGAATAGGTTAACTCATCCCTATTAGATGAGTTACTTAACTAGCAAGTAACTAAGCATTTATAACTTAATATGCAAGCAATCTCATATTTTGTTATCAAGACATTATTAGTTACCAAACACTTCAATTACATCATCATATGTAGCTAATATTCATTCGAATAACCTAAGTGAGTAAACATGCTTCTATTTGCATTTCATTGTTTCTTATCTTGATACATATAACATTTCATACATAACTTTCTAAACATGATCAAATGCACATACCTTAATTCCAAGCAAGCCATATGCCAAGCCTTACCATTCGGCATTTACCATTAAAACTTATAAAAATACATATACAACATGGTATGATCACACAAGACTATCTTATTTCACAAGCTATTCGAATGGTACAAGGCTATATCAGTTTCACTGATCATTCAATATCTATATCAATATGCGCAACAACATACTTTCATTACATAGGATTAAAGTTCATTACTTAATTTACATTAACAACCAAGATCATAACATGATAAGCCCATTCAAAACATATATATACAAGTTCAAGTATCCAAAATGCATGCACAAGTCATTATTTACAAACTAAGTGACACCAACTAGGGGAGTACAAAACAAGTATGAATCATACTTTAGCTATGCTTATGTCTTGCTTCGAGCTCAAGAAATCAGGCTTCAGGATCAAGCAATGGTCGAATCCTTTATCCTGTGGTTGAGAGGAATGAAAACAAGAGTGATAAGTACAATGATGTACTTAGTGAGGTAGTAACTAGTTCTAACCAATTAATATGTCATGTATCAATTAGCTAAGTTTGAAAAACATTCGAGTTCAAGATTTGCTAAATCTCCATTTGAAGTCAAGTAACATACTCAAGCAATATACACATTTCAATTCAAGTCAAATACATATTCAAGCAATATATATACATCTCAAGTCAAGTATAACCACTTTTTTTCAAGCTTGTCATTCAAGACAAGTTTACAAATAGTACTCATGAATTCAAGTAAGATCAAGATCTAATTCGCGTAATAATCATGTAGCAAGAAGTTCAAGTATACAAGTCAAGTAACCAATAGTTCAAATTTACATGTTTGTTATTTCGAGAATACATGTCAAGTAATACAAGTAGTAATTCAAGTATTCAAGCGTACATGTCAAGTAATTCAAGTATTCAAGTTTACATGTCAAGTAATCCAAGTATTCAAGGTTATATTAGCTCATTTATTATCTTTTAATATAATCCTTGGTTTATAGTTTATCTAGGTAATCGAGTCTCCAACCAACTGTCGCCACAAGATGTACTGTAGTACTGGTCAACCCTCCAACTGTCGCCAACTAGGGGCCTTAGCCCTGGACCGTAGTCTACCGTAACACAATGAGCTCTAGACTCTAAGGCATGCCCTTCTACCTATTCGACTAGCAACCAAGGTTGTTTGATTGTACTTCATTTATTCAAGGGTTTTCAAGCTTTTCAAGTTCAGGATCATGTATTATTTAAGAATCAATTCAAACAAGGAATAGCAACATCATGCTTGAGCCCTTAGGCCAATTGAGTCTTATCTCTTCATTTTGCAATTTAACTTGTTATTCAAGTAAACATTTCACATATGCCATCTTAGGCATCAAAAAAGGTCTTCATTTCATGACTTAATTCATGTTATCTAGTATTTTCATCATAGAAATCCATACAATCAAGCATTCGATGGTTCACACCAAGGCATCAAGAATCAAGCATTTGTTTTCACTTTTCTTTCTAATTAATTTCTCAATTTGCATGCTATTATTCACAATTTTAGTTTAGTCCAATCTTCTCTTTTATTCATATCCAAGTTAAATTAAGCTCATTATCATGGCATATCAATAGCAAGAAGGTAGTCATGCATATTTGGTTAGGACCTAAGTCCTAACCCTATTGTAAACTACACTCACAATACTCCAAGCTAGCTTATTTGTCTTGTATCCAAATCCCTTTGTTTTTAACTTTCGAAAGCTCCACTCTTTCTTCCTCCACAATATTTACTCCTTGCTCTAACAATTCATACAAATAAATACATGTCAAACAAGGTACATTGAGCATAATAATTACCCATCTCAAGCAGTCAAATTTTTTTACACAATCACTTAACATGGCAACAATATTCATATATTTCATGTAAGAAACAAGAAACATATTCATATATATACATTTTTATAAACATTGAAACAGTCCTTTAGAGTTCATTCAATAGAAATTATGCTTTGCTCATACAAACATACTCAAATTTATGCTCAAATCAATCCATTAGACTCACAAAACAGTTCACCAACTTATATATCAAGGTAATGCAGTCCCCTAACATGCATATTGTTTATACATACTTCACAAAGCAGTGTACTAACTTTATATGGATGCAAAATAGCCATTTACTCATAATCACACCAATACATGCCCGAAACAATGTACCATATCTATTAATTTATTCACAACAATAGCAATTATCTTCTTATACACATTTGTATTCAAATCAGTCACATATTGCAAAAACATTCCTTAAATATATATACATATAGAAATTCCCCTGTTTTTAATTTATTCAAATTACTCCTTTCATTACATGAAAACAATCCCTTTTAATTCAGATTTTCCAAAACAGCCTACGTGTTTCCTTAAGCATCTAAAAAAATAGTCCACCAGGGAAATTCAAAACATAACACAAAATCAAAATTCATGGAATTCATTACTATGTTATCCAAGTAATCTTATCACCCTATGAAATTTGCCTACACACATACATATATAGATTTTTGATCTCATCATAGCCTAGACACATGGATGACAAAACACACATACATAATTCTTTAAGTTGCATGGAACATCCGATTATTCAAGGAGAATTTCCTAACATAAATTCAATCTCTCAAACCAACACTAACATGGCATACATGAGGTGTTCTCCTATGTTCTTCAATCCAAGTTCTAAAGCAAGAAAGAATAAGATTACATACCCAAATCTTCAAGGAAAATCGAACAACACCCACAAATATACCTAGTTCAAGCAATTCTCTTCTAAGATTCCATGGCAATCAAGCTTGGCCTTCTCATTAAGTGTTTCAGTTTTCCTAAGGGAGGAAGATGACTCTTTGGGATTGTTATCCCAAGTGGTCGACCCCTCCTTTCATGGCATCTCCATCACGTTCTATGTGGACAAGACCTCACTAAGGTAGGTTTTTACCATGCAAACATTTTGTTTTATTCATTAATCATTTTAGTCCCTTCTTACAAGGCCACTCAAGTTTTTCTTAATTATAATTTTGTCCTAGAGTACTTAATAAGTCTAATCGGTTTACAAATCTATAGCAACTTAACTTAAGGTACAAAGTAGCATTCTCTTAGGCCATGATTTAGGGTATTACACAATAACCTTGCCTTCTTGCTTCAATACGCATCCTAACCCAAGATGTGAAGCATCGCTATGCACTTTATAATCTTTACCAAACTCGGGTTGGGTTAGGACCGGTGCATAAGTTAATACTCGTTTGAGCTGGTCAAAGTTACGTTGTTGCTTCTTGCTGCACTGAAAAGGAATTTCTTTTCATAGAATATTTGTTAATGGTGCTACTATTATAGAGAATCCTTTAACGAATCTCGAATAGTAACCAACAAGACTGAGAAAACTTTAAACCTCTCCAACATTCTTCGGTGGCCTCCATTCAATGATAGCTTGAATCTTTTTTGGGTCTACTTGAATACCCGATGGTAAAATAATATGTCCCAAAAAGGAGAATTCAGTGAGCCAAAACTCACATTTGCTAAACTTAGCATAGAGCTACTTCTCCTAGAAGGTATAGAGTATGATACGGATATGATCTTGGTGTTCAGCTTGGTTCTCTGAGTATATTAATATTTCATCAATGAGCACCACTATGAACTTGTCTAGATAGGGTGTGAGAACCCAGTTCATAAGGTCCATGAAGGCATCCGGTGCATTGGTTAACCCAAAGGGCATCGCCAAGAATTCATAGTGGTTGTATCTTGTACGAAAATCAGTCGTAGGCATGCCACATTCCTTAACTCTCATCTGGTAAAACCAGAACTTAAATCGATCTTGGAAAAGATGGTGGCATTCTTGAGTTGGTCAAAAAGATCATTGATCCTTAGAAGAGGATACTTGTTCTTGATAGTCAGCTTATTCAGTTGTCAGTAGTCATTGCAAAGGCGCATAGACCCGTCTTTCTTCTTGACAAAGAGGATCGTAGCTCCATAGGGTGAAAAACTTGGTCGAATAAATCCTTTATTCATTAAGTCTTGTATCTATGCTTTAAGCTCAATTAGATCCATTCGATAGGGTGTAATAGAATCCTAGGTGGTTCCAGGTTACACTACATTCCCAAACTCAATTATACGGGTGGGTGGAAAACCTCAAAGTTTCTTGGGAAACACATCAAGAAATTCTTGTACGGTGTTGATGTCCTGCAACTGTGGTTCTTTCATACTCTTGCCTTCAATAGCATACAATGATGGGTTATCATTGCCAGAATTCATGAGAGTTATGCTCTCCTTACCAAGATCTCAGAGATACAACTTCTTTTTATTACAATCCACCCAGGCTTGGTGTTCACCAAGCTAATAAAGCCCTAATATAACATCAAATTCATGAATAGGAAGGGCTAGAAAACTGGCCGAAAAATGGATTCCTTGTATCAATAAGGGGTAATTCTTGTATACTATGTTGATTACAACAGTATCCCCTAAAGGGTTTGTTACAGTGATCTTGGTAGCTATGGGCTCAAATGACAACTTTGTAACGACCCGAATTTCAAAATTCGATGGTTGGTTTAACCCAAAGCGTAGGCTTCACATTTAAGACAAGAGTTTGGGCCTTTGTGAGCCTTGGTGGGCTAATATTTTGGTTTTGGGCTTGGGTTCTTGGTTGGGTGTTGGGTTGGAGAGATGATGGGAGGGTAGGATGGTAAAGTCCCTCTTTTTGAAGAGAGAAAGAGTTGGGTTCTTAATGGTTCTACAGAAAAGTGAAGAAGGTGATATCACCTTGTCTTTTGCTTTCCCCCCATCTCTCTCATTTTTATCTTCCTCCCAAGAACCAAATGTTGAAGTCTCAACCTTTGTTTTTTGAGTTAGAATTTTAGAATTTGAGTTGAGGATAGTGTAACCTCTTTCCAAGGATCTACATTTTAAGGTAAAATCATTAAGTTTGGTGGAGGATGAGTTTTGGTAGGGGTTTAACTAGAACGAGAATGAGGGTTTTGACTCTATTCCTTGTAGTTAAATCATCCCTTTAGTCTCTTTTAATCTTCCAGCAATGATGTAATTCGTTTGACAACGTTTCCTTGTAGTTAAAGAAGGGGGAAATTCTTCCAAGGAGCTTGGGAAAAAGAAAGCTTAAAGGGATTTGGTTAGAGGATTCCTTTTTAGCTTATAGATCAAGGTTAGTGCACTACTAACTTCCTTGTATTCCTGGAAATCATTAATTTGATTGCTTTTTTGTTTGGTGATATTTTGGTTGCTAGAATGCTTGAGAACTATAAAATGGTAAATCCTAAGATTGGTGTTAATATTGCTTAAAAATGGTAGGAAATCACCTAAAACAACTTCCCATAACTTGTAGGATCGAACTGGGGTCTTGCCTATAGGTTTGAGCGGCTTGATGGGAGATTTATGAACTCTAGAAAATTAATTCTGGGTTTGAGTACAAATACGGGTTGAACTCGTATCAGTACCAAGTGTTAAAATTTATAAAACCAAGCAAAATTTAAAAGGCATATTGGTACGCCTAAGGGGGTATCAATACCCCACTATTTCATCAAATTCCAGTAGGAAAATGGGTACCGATACGCTAGGGGTGTTTTGGTACTCATAGAATATCGGTACAGGACCCCACGTATCGGTACGGGGTTAGGGTTAAACCCTTTTAGCATGCTAAGATGAGTATTGGTATGCCTAAGTGGGTATGAGTACCCACAAGAGCGTATCGATACTCTTAAGTAGGTATCGATACTAGCTGGGCAATCTACCCATAAATTATATTTTGAGTTTGGGAGACTTATAATTTGAGGATTAAGGCCTAATAGGCCTCTATAGTGGTAAAATGAATAGTAAAATTGAGGAACCAAGATTTAAACCTCACATACGAGCTTAATAAGAAAGTAACTTATTAAAACCTTGGGGTGGCTTGTTATGTTGTATTAATAAGGATCTTTGGTGGATTGAATGATGATTGTATGCCACGTAAGGGCATTATTATAGTTGTGTCACCTTGTTTGGTGGGATCCGGATACCCAATATGAAAGTGTTGCAACACCATAGTTAAAGATTCTTGAATGTATGAACTCGATGCTTAGTAGGACTGAGACTCATTCGAAGATTATCGATGAGAGATTCTGATTATGAGTGTATTAACTCGATGCTTAGTGGAACCATGCCTCACTCATAGTGTGTGTACCCGATGCTTAGTGTATGGTTGCTATGTGAGATTGTTTACATTCTTATTGTTGATATATGTGTTTAGACGGCTAGAGGTATTGCCCTATTGATATGTTGTGATTTCCATATTGTCATCTTAAACTGCATGTTCTTACTTATGATTTGCATGAAGCATGGTTGAGTGGAAGTGTATCCACTGAGCTTCGTTAGCTCATCGTTCAGAATTGTTGTTTCTATTTGCAGGTTAGTAGGTTGATGTACATTGTTGGAGCACCATTGGAGTAGGACTTTAGCATAGACTTAATGTCTGAGTACAGTACTTAGGTTAACTAGGCTATGTATTCGTAGGACCCTATATTGTATTGTAACTCTTATTTTGTATTTTAAATTATAAGTAGAATGCTTTTAAATTATGTATTTTTAAATGGTGCTCCCATGTAATGTTTAAACGTATTTATCTATTGAAAATATTTAAACTTTATAGATTTTATGAATGAATGAGATTTAGGCTAAATCTAGATGAAAAATTTTATGGTAACAGTTTGGGCTTGAGGCCCAAATGTGACATCTGGGTCAAGGGGGTTACATTTAGTGGTATCAAAGTCTAGGTTTAGCCGGTCTGAAACAGCCCAGGGGTTGTCTAGAGAGTATTATACAGATGTCTAGCGAATATGTTGCCCATAAGTTAAAGTTTTACTTGTGTAAGTTGAATATTTGATGGTGTAACCCTATTTGTTGCGTGTACAAAAAGTGATCATGCTAAGGAGAACACTCGATCATCAGGAGAGTTGGGGCTCTTGAGAAGGGAGCTATTATGTGGACTACATCTTTGGTTCAGAGGAGATGTCAGAGGATGATAGGGGTCGAGTGTCCAATTATTTCTCTCATTTGCACCAGGCCCTTTACTGAATTATAAGGGTCATACCGAGGCCTTTGGCTACCCCTCGTGAGGTACCTATTGAGAGGTGAGTCGCCATGGTACTATGGTCTTTCTTAGATCAAGACAAGACTATCCAATTAAGGCAGATCAGTGGTTGAGGGACATTCATTGGATCATACAATAGATGATGATGAAGCTCGAGGACAAGTTGACATCTGTTCTCTCCCTGTTGAAGGAGAATGCTCGAGAGTGGTGAGAGATCGTAGACTTGGGATGGTATTCCAACCAACCTTCATGGGATGACTTCTTGGACGAGTTTGAAAAGAAGTATGTATGAGAAGGCCACATTGACAGCTTGAGGGATCAGTTCAACAACTTAGTCCAAAAAAACCAATCGATCTTTAAATATGAGCAAGAGTTCTTACTGTTGAGTATGTATGCCCCTGAGTTGGTTGCTACTGAGAAAATGAGATGCAAGAGGTTTCTAAAGGGTTTGAGAAAGGAGATTCAGACTTATTTGGCTGCTACCCCACAGAAAGTATTTTCAGAGTTGACTGCCGGTGCCAAGTTACTTGAGCAAGTGCAAGGTTTGACCTATTCTCATCTGGTGGGCAAGGAAGCTTGAATGGGAGGACTCAAAACTTCTCTAAAAACTCACAGTCTAACTCAAAGAGGAATATGAACCGTTAGAACCAAGGCAGAGCAGCTTCAAACCAGAATTCGAGATCAGACCATAGGTTAGAATCAAATGGCCCTAGAAGGCCTTCAACTTTGTATATGATTAGCTCAAAGGGATCACAGAAGAATGCACCAGTTTGTGATCAGTGTGGGCATAAGCATTGGGGCGAGTGTTGGGCGACATATAGAGTTTGCTATGGTTGTGGGTCACCGAATCATTTTTTGAGGAATTGTCTGACAGCTATTGACACCATCCCAGTTCAGACTCAGAAGACCTCTTATCTAGCTTAGAGGGCTCAAGGCTTTGCTAAAGGAGGATTGAACCACATGTTTGAACATCACAGTGGGGGCACATTCTAGTTCACTTCGAGGGCACCAGTGAGGCAATATGCAGTTAAGGCTTAGGAGGACTGTGAGGCTATCGATGTTATCTCTGGTACGTTTACCTTGTTTTCAATTCCTATAGTTGCTCATGTGGATTCAGGGTCTACCTATTCCTACATTTGTAGTAGAATATCTCAGCAGTGGGGTATTCCAACTGAGGATCTTAAGATAGGGGTCCGTAAGACTAGTCTTTTGGGGTATGATGTGTTAGTAGACAAGGTGTACTAGAGGTGTTTGATTGTGGTTTAGGGTTTGATCTTTTCGGCTGATCTGATGGTTTTACCATTTCAAGAGTTTGATGTTATCTTAGGAATGGATTGGCTATTTGAGCATGACGCATGCTTGGTTTGTAGGGCAAAGATCCTTAAGCTTTGTGGTTTGGATGGGGTAAAGTTGGCAGTGAAGAGTGTGAGAAATCCTTGTCTTTCTAATGTAGTGTCGTCTTTGGCGGCACAAAGGATGATCCAACAAGTTTGCGAGGCCTTCTTGGCTAGCGTGGTTGACACAAGTGTTGAGAGTCTGATGCTTGAGAATCTTCAGACTATTAGAGAGTTTGCCAATGTGTTCCTAGAAGAGTTACCCGGGCTTTCTCCAAATCATGAGTTGGAGTTTCAGATAGATATGATGCCTTGCATAGCACCAGTGTCCACTGCACTGTATCACATGGCAGCGAAAAAATTGAGGGAGTTAAAGAATTAGATCCAAGATTTGTTTGAAAGAGGTTTCATTTGACCAAGCATCTCACCTTGGTGTACACTGATCTTGTTTGTTAAGAAGAAGGACAAGTTGATAAGGATGTGCATAGACTATCGTCAGCTGAATAATGTGATGATGAAGAACCGTTATCCCCTCCCATGGATAGATGACGTGTTTGACCAGTTGAGAGGTGCTTGTCTCTTCTCAAAGATTAACTTTAGGTTAGGTTACTACCAGCTAATGGTAGTGGAAGAGGATGTGCAGAAAACCGCTTTAAGGATGCAGTATAGACATTATGACTTCTTGGTAATGCCTTTTGGGCTTACCAACGCACCTGAAGCTTTTATAGATTTGATGAACTGAATCTTTTAGCCTTACCTAGATCAGTTTGTGATGGTTTTCATCGATGACATTTTGTTTTATTCGAGCTCGGAGGAGGAGCACGATTGTCATCTTCGTATTGTTCTCCAGACCTTGAGGGAAAGGCATATTTTTTCCAATTTTAGTAAGTGTGAGTTTTGGCTTTATGAGGTGGCATTTTGGGCCACAATGTTGTTGCGGATGAGATCTGATTCTATCCGCAAAAGATTCAAGCAGTGGTGGAGTGGAAACCACCTAGAAATATTGTAGAAGTCTATAGTTTTCTTGGACTTGTTGAATACTACTACCATTTTGTCAAGGGATTTTCCATCATAGCAACACCTATGACCAAGTTGTTACAAAATTGAGTTTTGTTTGAATGGAACAAGAGAAGGCAACAAAGCTTCGAACTGTTGAAGGCTTACCTTATATAGGCTCCGATTTTGATGCAACCTAAATTGGGCAAGAATTATGTTGTGTTTAGTAATGCTTCTTTGAATAGGCTCAGTTGTGTTCTCATGAAAAAGGGTAAGGTGGTTGCTTATGCCTCCAGACAACTTAACCTTCATGAACAGAATTACCTTATACATGATTTGGAGCTTGCCGTAGTTATCTTCACATTGAAGATTTGGAGGCATTATATGTATGGAGAAAAGTGTTGCATTTACACCGATCACAAGATTTGAATTTAAGAAAAAGATGATGGATTGAGTTGTTAAAGGATTGCGATTGCATCAATGAGTATCATCCCAATAAAGCTGATGTGGTGGCTGATGCTTTGAGTAGAAAATCTATGTCAGACTTAAGGGCTATGTTTGCCCATTTGAGGATGACTGAGGATGGTGGGTTGTTAGCTGAGCTTCATGTAGAGCCTACCTTAGTGCAAGAGATCAAGAGGACACAAGTGTTAGATGAAGAGCTAGTGGCAAAGATTGAGATTGTTCAGATGGGCGAGGCATATGATTTTGAAGTACGAGATGGTGGAATCTTGTATTTTTAATGTCAGTTATGTGTTCTAGCTTTGGAGGATTTGCGAGATCGTATACTACCAGAGACGCACCGTAGTAAATTTGCTATGCATTCGGGGAGTAACAAGATGTACCAAGACTGTCGTTCTTTTTATTTGTGGCCTAGTATAAAAAGGGATGTATCAAAGTTTGTGACAAGATGCTTAGCTTGTCAGGAAGTTTAGGTTGAGCACCAAGTTCCTTCGGGCTTGCTTTAGCCCATTCAAATTCCACAATGGAAATGGGATCGTGTGACCATAGATTTTGTGATAGGTTTACCATTGACACAAAGGAAGCATGATGCCATTTGGGTGATAGTGGATCGTTTGACCAAGTCTGCTCATTTTTTACCTATGCGTATTGATTTTAAACTTGAGTGGTTGGCACGTTTGTACATTCAAGAGATAGTAAGGTTGCATGGAGTGCCATCATCGAGTCTTTCAGATAGAGATTCACGTTTCATTACAAGGTTGGGGAAGAAGATTCATGAGGCATTGGATACCAAGTTGCATTTTAGCACAACTTTTCACCCTCAGATTGATAGTTAGTCTGAGCGAGTTATCTACATCTTGGAGGATATGCTCTAGTGTTGTATCATTGGCTTCGAGAGAGGTTGGGAAGAACAGTTACCGCTTTTTAAATTTGCTTATAATAATAGATTTTACACGAGTATCAAGATGGCTCATTTTGAGGCCTTATACGAACAAATGTAGGACTCCCTTGTGTTGGACCAAGCTCGTTGAGAGAAGAATTATGGGATCAGACAAACCGAAGAGAATGTTAAGATAATTAAGGAAAGATTGAAAGTGACCTTTGATAATCAAAAAGCTTATATGGATCAAAAATGTGCGCACATCGAGTATGAGGTTGGTGACAAGGTTTTTCTCAAGGTGTCCATGGAAAAGAGTAATCCACTTTAGGCGAAAGGGCAAGTTGAGCCCGAGGTTTATAGGGAAATATGAGATTCTTAAGAGGGTTGGACCCGTGGCTTACCGTTTAGCCTTACCTTCAGAGATGGCGTACATCCCCAACGTGTTCTATGTGTCTATGTTGAGATGCTACTGTTATGATCCTTCGCATGTTATCTCACTTGAAGAAATTGAGATCAACACTGACATGACCTATGAGGAAGAGCCAATTAGAATTCTTGATAAGGGAGTCAAGGAACTTCAGAATAAGTGTATGCCCTTGGTGAAGATGATATGGATGAACCACGAGGTCGAGGAAGCCACATGGGACATAGAAAAAGACATGAAGCTTCTTTATCCATATTTGTTTCTGAAAGGTAAATTTTGAAGACAAAATTTGCTTTTAGGAGGGGAGAGTTGTAACTACCTGAATTTTGGAATCTGATGGTCGATTTAACTCGAAGCATGGACTTCATGTTTGAGTTAAGACTTTGGGTCTTTGTTCGCCTTGGTGGGCTTGGGTGTTGGTTTGGAGAGATGATGGGAGGGTAGGATGGTAAATTCCCTCTTTTTGACGAGAGGAATAGTTGGGTTCTTAATGGTTCTGCAGAAAAGTGAACAAGGTGATATCACCTTGTCTTTTGCTTTCCCCTATCTCTCTCATTTTCATCTTCCTCCCAAGAACCAAATGTTAAAGGCTCAACATTTGTTCGTTTGAGTTAGAATTTTAGAATTTGAGTTGAGGATAGTGTAACCTCCCTCCAAGGATCTATATTTTGAGGTAAAAATCATCAAGTTTGGTGGAGGATGAGTTTTGGTCGGGGTTGAAGAAGAAGAACGGGAATGGGGGTTTTGACTCCATTCCTTGCAGTTAAATCATCCCTTTAGTCTCTTTTGATCTTCCAGCAATGTTGTAATTAGTTTTACAATGTTTCCTTGTAGTTAGAGAAGTGGGAAATTCTTCCAAGGAGCTTAGGAAGAAGAAAGCTTGAAGGGCTTTGGTTGGAGGCTTCCCTTTCAGCTTAGAGATCAAGGTTAGTATGCTACTAACTCGCTTGTATTATTGGAAATCATTAATTTGATTGCTTTATGGTTTGGTGAAATTTTGGTTGCTTGAATGCTTGAGAAATATAAAATGGTAAACCCTAAGATTGGTGTTAATATAGCTTAAAATGGTAGGAAAACACCTAAAATATTTTCCCATAACTTGTAGGTTTGAATTGGGGTATTGCCTCTAGGTTTGAAAGGCTTTTGAGGGTGATTTACGATCTCTAGAAAATGAATTATGGGTTCGAGTACCGATACAGGTTGAACTCATATCGGTACCCCGTGTTAAACCTGATAAAACCAAGCCAAATTTAAAGGGCATATCGATAAGCCTAAGAGGGTATCGATCCCCCACTGTTTCATCAAATTCCAGTAGCAAAATAGGCATCAGTACGCTAAGGGACGTATCAGTACCTAAGAGTATCGGTACATGACCCCGCGTATCGGTACGAGGTTGGGATTAAACCCCTTTAGCATGCTAAGCTGAGTATCGATACGCATAAGTGGGTATCTGTACCCATAGAAGCGTATTGATACTCTTAAGTGGGTATCGGTACTCATTGGGCAATCTGTCCATAAATTGTTTTAAGTTCGGGACTTATAATTTGAGGGTTAAGGCCTAATGGGCCTCTAAAGTGGTAAAATGAATAGTAAAATTAAGGAATTGAGATTTAAACCTCACATAGGAGCTTAATGAGTAAATAACTTATTAAAACCTTAGGGGTGAATTGTTATGTTGTATTAATAAGGATCCTTGGTGGGTCGAGTGATGATTGTATGCCACATATATGGTTGAGTCACCATGTTTGATGGGATCCGGGTACCTAATGAGAAAGTGTTGCAACACCATGGTTAAGGATTCCAGAATGTATGAACCCGATGCTTAGTGGGACTGGGACTCATTTAAAGATGCTCGATGATAGATTCTAAGTATGAGTGCATAAATTCTATGCTTAGTGGAATTGGGCTTCACTAAGAATGTGTGTACCCGATGTTTAGTTGAATCGAGCCTCACTCCAGGTTTGTCAGTAATATATGTATGGTTGCTATATAAGATTGTTTACCTTCTTATTTTTTATATATGTGTTTAGGAGGCTAGAGGTAGCTCCCTATTGATATGATGTGATATCCACATTGTCATCTTTAACTGCATGCTCTTACTTATAATTTGCATGAAACTGAAACATGGTTGAGTGGAAGAATATCCACTAAGCTTTGTTAGCTCAATGTTTGAAATTGTTGTTTTAGTTCGCAGGTTAGTAGGTTAACGTACATCGTTAGAGCACCATCGGAGTAAGACTTCATCATCGACTTAATGTCTGAGTACAGGGCTTAGGTTAATTGGGCTATGTATTTGTAGGACCCTATATTGTATTGTAACTCTTATTTTGGATTTTAAATTATAAGTCAAGTCCTTTTAAATTATATATTTTTAAATGGAGCTCTCATGTAACATTTAGATTTATTTATCTATTTAAAATATTTAAACTCCATGTATTTGTAGAGTTGTTAGATGTTGGTATGCGGGTAACAAGTTCCTTTTGGGAGACGGTTGTAGCTAGGAAGTTGTATATGAGTTGTTCCTTGATGGTACAAGGGCATGTGTTTGAGGCTACCTGATGGAGTTACCATTTCACGGTTTCGATGTGATTTTGGGTATGGATTGGTTGTTTCGACACAAGGTTGTAGTGGATTTTGAGGCCAACCAAGTTTTTTTGAAACTTATCGAGGATTATGAAGTTATGGTTGTGGGGGAGAATGTAAAGTTCATGTAAAATGTGGTTTCCACATTGGAGGCGCGGAGGTTGTTGAAGTGAGGAGGTTAAGCATACCCAACCTATGTTATGAACCCGAATATAAAGGAAGTGCGTGCCTAGGATATTCGCACAATTTGTGATTTTCTAGGAGTGTTTTTTAAAGAGTTGTTTGGGTTCTCGTTGCATAGGGAGGTGTAGTTTTGCATTAAGACGTTTGCAGATACAGCTCCAGTGTAGATTGCTTCGTATTGTTTGGCACTAAAAGAGTTGAAAGAGTCGAAGAAGCACTTGCAAGAGTTGTTGGATCATGGATTCATTCGGCCAAGTGTGTCACCATGGGGAGCACCGATGTTGTTTGTGAAAAAGGATGGCACGATGAGAATGTGCATTGATTATTGACAATTGAACAAGTTGATGATTAAGAACAAGTATCCTTTCCGAGGATTGATGATTTGTTTGATCAGTTCTGGGGTGCTATAGTGTTTTCTAAGATTGATCTGTGGTCGGGGTGTTATTAGTTGAAGGTGAAGGATAAAGATGTGCCGAAGACAGCTTTTCGCACACGTTATGGGCATTACAAGTTCCTAGTGATGTCGTTTTGTTTGACAAATGCACCAGCAACGTTCATGGATATGATGAATAGGGGCGTTCCATGATTTTTTGGACCAATTTGTGCTAGTGTTCATCTATGACATTCTTGTGTACTCGTGTACCGAGGAATATCACGATTCACGTCTCTGAATTGTGTTGCAAGTTCTGTTGGACAACAAGCTTTCTGCCAAGCTAAGTAAATTTGAGTTTTGGATCAAGCATGTGGTTTTCCTTGGTCATGTTGTTTCGGCCGAGGGTATTCGTGTGCATCCATAGAAAGTTGAGGCCATCGTGAATTGGAAGCAACTGAAGCCTGTTTTGGAGGTATGTAGTTTCCTAGGGTTGGCAGGATATTACCGACACTTCATGGATGGTTTTTCAAAGATTGTTGCTCCTTTGACAAAGTTGTTGCAAAAGGATGTGAGTTTTGAGTGGATGAAAGTTAGGCAGCAAGCTTTCAACAAGTTGAAAGAAGCTTTCTTGATTCAACCTGAGTCAGGGAAGGGGTTTGTTGTGTATAGTGATGCATCCTACGTGGGTTTAGAGTGTGTGTTGCTGATACAGGAAGGAAGGGTTGTAGCTTATGCATATAGACAATTGAACATGCACGAGTGCAACTATCCTACGCACGACATTGAGTTGGTTGCGGTGGTGTTTGCCTTGAAGATTTGGCGACATTATCTATATGGTGAGAAGTGTATTGTGTACACGGATCACAAAAGTTTGAAGTATTTGATGTCCCAAAATGAGTTAAATATTAGGTAACGAAGATGGTTGGAGTTGCTTAAGGATTATGACCTAACGATTGAGTATCATCCGGGAAAAGCGAACGTGGTAGCGGGTGCCTTGGGTAGAAAAGTCGAGGTAGATTTAAAGGCAATGTTTGCACGGCTGATTGTAACGTGAGATGGTGGGTTGCTAGTAGAGTTGCAAGTGAAGCCATCGATGTTGCAGTTGATAAAAGAGAAGAAACCATATGATGAGTAGTTGGTGCCGCATGTTAAGGATATCTTGGAAGGGAATCAGACAGATTTTGGTTTCAATGAGGACAAAATTTTGTGCTTTAAGATTCGGGTGGTGGTGCCGATGATGAAGAGTTGAGGCACACTATCTTGACTGAGGCACATTCTAGTCCTTTTGCTATGCATGGGGTGTACGAAGATGTATTACGATTTGAAGAAAGAGTATTTCTGGGTTGGCTTGAAGAAGGATGTCACAAATTTTCTTGCTTGTTGCATGGTTTGTCAACATGTTAAGGAGGAACATCAGTTTCCGTAGGGGTTGTTGCAACCGTTAAAAGTACCTAAGTGGAAATAGGAGAGAATCACCATGAATTTTGTATTCGATTTGCCTTTGACTCCATCAAAGAAGAATTTCGTTTGGGTGATTGTGGATAGGTTTATGAAGTGTGCGCTTTTTTTGGCTATGCATATGACGTATACTCTTGATAAGTTGGTAAAGTTGTATATTGTTGAGGTTGTGAGGTTGCATGGAGTGCCAAAGTCTATTGTGCCGGATAGAGATCTGTGTTTCACTGCGAGGTTTTGGGAGTATTTGCACAAGGCCTTGGGTACACGGTTGAACTTTAGTACCTCGTATCATTCTTAAATGGATGGTCAGTCTTAGCGTGTTATTCAAGTGTTGGAGGATATGTTGCGGTGCTACATCATAGATTTTCAAGGATCTTGGGAGAAGCAGTTTCCGTTGGTGGAGTTTGCTTATGATAATAGTTATGAAGCTAGTATCTGGATGGCACCATATGAGGCTATGTATGGTATAAGATGCCGTACGCCACTTTGCTGGTCGGAGGTAGGAGAAAAGTATATATTGTTATCGGATATGTTGAAGGATACCAATTAGAAAGTGAAGCTTATTATTGACCGGTTGAAAGTAGCTTCAGATCGGCAAAAGTCTTATGCGGACCTAAAGCGAATGGAGATTGAGTATGTAGTTGGTGATCGTGTGTTTTTTAAGGTTTCGCCTTGGAAAAAGGTGATGAGGTTTGGACGGAAGGGAAAGTTGAGCCCTAGGTTTATTGGGCCATATGAGGTGTTGGAGCGCGTTGGTCCAGTCACGTATAGATTGATATTGCTGGCAGAGCTAGAAAAAAATACATGATGTTTGCCATGTGTCGATGCATTGGAGGTATAGATCAGATCCTTCGCATGTAATGCCTATTAAGGAGATTGAGTTGAATCCGGATTTGACATATGATGAGGAACCGATGAGAATTCTGGATTCGAGTAGCAAAGTTCTCCGCGGGAAGACCACATAGTTGGTAAAGGTGTTGTGGCGGCACCGCGGTTTAGAGGAAGATACCTGGGAGAGCAAAAAGGGCATGTTGAAACAGTTCCCTCATCCTTTCCGCCTGGTAAATTTCGAGGACAAAATTTCTTAAGAGGGGGAGAGTTGTAACGCCCTGAAATTGGGCCTAGATGTGCGCCATATCGGGTAGGTGGATTGAAAGAACTGGTTTAGGCATTTCGGATAGTTTTAGAAAAATAAATCTTATAAAATTGATTTTTGGCTAAAATAAAATATGTAAAATACTAGAAATTACTTAATTAATATGTTAAGTAATTTGGTGAATTAAATTTAAGGTAATCAAGTGTAATTTTGAGACAATTTGGTCTAGTGACTAAATTGAAAGTTTTCAAAATTGGTTTTTGTGACTAAATCATAAAAGGGTCATGTAACCCCCTCGACCCGGCCTAGTCGCAAGACCGAACCGAGCAAGCTACATTAGGTTTACCGAAGTAAACCGATAAGTTGAAACCTAAAATGCGTCCATTTTTTCTTTTATCTTGTCTAGATGCATTATTACTTTCATACATTTACATATTGTCCACAGGTGATAACTCAACACAATCAGGCACCGAAACGATATCCAATTGAACACAAATGCAATTTAGGGACTAAATTGCAAATTCAACAATATACAGGGACTTTTCCCAATTTTAGGTTACCAACCATTAATTAAGTATATTTTAGGCTTATATGTCAACAATCAGCTTAATACGATCAACCATGTTTATTCAATTGATAAAACAAGATACAGGGACTAAAACGAAAGAAACCAAAACTGTCTTTCCATGACATTAAGAGAAATAACGGCCTCCGTATCGATATGCTAAGTACCATATCGATATGGTATTGCAACCATCGTTTTGATACGACAAGCATCGTACCGGTACGCCACTTCGAATATAAAGTACTTTTTATTTCATTAAACACAGTACCGATACGGAACTTATAGTGTTTCGGTACGCGGGCTTATTCCAAAAAGTAGCATTCCAGTAGCAACAAACTGTATCGAAACACCTTCACTTGTACCGAAATGCCCTGCCCAAATTTGCATGGTCGTACCGATACGGTCCCCCACGTATCGGTACACTTGGGCCTATAATGTCATGTTTAGTTGGTTTTTCACTCAAATCTAGATGCATTTGGGTCCTAGCAACTTGCAAACATGCATACCAACAACCATAAGCACATAAACTCACATCTATGCTAGGATTAAGCAACCAAATCAATTACATGCTATCATAGGATCACTCTAGAAGCATGCTTCCTAAACCACTTAGCCAAGCATAGCAAAATGCACAAATAGACCATTCTCAGCATAAGCCACATGCCAACACAACCAACACCACATAATAAACTTGCTCAAACATCACAACATGGAAATCAATAAGGAGGCTACAGATGCATACCTAGGCAACCAATCATCAACAACTAAAAGCAAGGGTTAACATCAAATTTAGCAACATCAAACCATCCTCAAAAACTAGCATGGAAACATACTTAGAATCTATAAGAAAATAGAATTACAACTCCCAAAACCATGGCGAACACATTGCCTTATTGACCGAAATATAAACTGAGTTCATACTCAAACTTGTAAATATCCTTGGATCGCTTAGCCTTGCCTTTTGCTGCCCCCAAACCTTAATGCTCTGCATCATTAGGAAAAAGAGAGTGTAAGCACACTTGCTTAGTGAGGATGCTCATACAATAATGATGCATTAAAACCATTTGAAAACCATATGCTTGTTTTCCCAAAACATGCTTACAACCTAAGCATTTTTCCATGATTCTAACCGAGTCAAAACATAATAACCTTTATGCAACATCATGTACATTCCATGCTTAAATCTTCAAAGCTTTAAATCATAAGCCATGCTTAAATCCCAAAGCATTAAAAATAGGTTCAACACATGAACTTTTCCATATATTGCCATTTCTAGTGACCCAGATAGACCACCTTTATCCTATACATATCGAATACATGGATCTCTCATACCATCCCTAGTTAAACTGCATGATATCCCAAACCTTGCCTAGTTAAACCGCAAGATTTGACACCCTCGCCTAGTTAAACCGCGAGATTTCACCCTTGCCTAGTTAAACCGCAAGTGTACCGACCTCTCCTAGTTAAACTGCAAGATCACCATCAATTTGGGTTGCCTAGTTAAACCGCATGTCCCAAATGAGGTCCCAATAGTCCGAGTGGACTTGTTAAACCGCCATACCTCAAAGACCCATGGCCACGATCAATTTTGTTCATATTTTATAGTGCACTTTTAATCCTATGACATGCCAACTATATCCGATTGTTTTCACCATGTCACATAGCCAATATACCATTTACAAACCATTTACTTACTGCTTAACAATGCATTAAACAAAACATCACATATGCAAATCTCATTTCCAATGCAATAATACCATTCCCAACCGGAATAAAAACCAATGCTCATTAGCATTTAATATACTTTTAAATCCCCTGCATATGTACTCAAAATCATGCATTTCCGGTAAGTAAATCATACCATGTTTATCACCAAAACATGCAAACAACATGCTCATATCCAAGCCGATATTCAAGAGCAAAATAAGGGAAACTTACTTTCGGGCTTAGGTTTGTGTCTCACGCTTACCCTAAGCTCCCAACAACCTTTACAAACCTTTGTAAAGCATTTAAAACCACATTCCACTCACCGATATGCTTTGCCTTCCTTCCAACGTGATACAAGCTCTCGGCAAGCGACAAAACGACGTCAAGCTTTTTTGCCTTGATTATCCCCTGTTTTAAACACATAAAACCAGAGGATAAATGCATCATATGCATTCAAATCACTGCCTCAAAGCAAAACCCCGCAACTCTCAGGTTGCCCACGTAGAAACCATCTAAAACAAACCAAAATCATCATCAAACGTTTCCGAAACTTAACCCAGCCATAAAACAACGATTCAACTCATCAATCAACATCAATTATCAACCAAAAACCCTTTCCAAACATCCTTTTACTTCCAGCAAAGATTAAACTCGAATATCATCACAAAACTCAAATCTAACAACCTTAACAATTAGAGATACAAGAGTTTCGGGATTCTACTGATAAAAGCAACTTATCAACATCATAATACAACCAAAATATGTATTAAATCAATCTTAAACACTGGAAAAATAGATCCACTTCGAAAATTATCCATTTTACTCAATTTACTCAAACAAACATTGACAAATCATTTAAATCAATTTACAATCAATAAATCAAGGATCAAATACTTGGGAATTTCAGTAAAGAATCATACAATAGAGGAGATCATGGACCTTACCCCTATTTTGAGATTTCTCCCTCAAATGATTTGATAAAAGCTAAGAAAACACAAGATTTAGATCAGATTTTGTAAAAACAGTGTTAATTAGTCAATTACAAATCATAAAAACAAGTTAAAAGACTTCTCACCTCTAGATTTTGATGAAAACTTTAGTGTTTGGCTGAGGACAGAGTGGAGAGAAAAGTTGAGAGAAAAGTTACGTGAATTTTCTTTAAAGAGCTTAACTAACTTTTTAACTAAGATTCCTTTTTAATTAACTTTAAAACACATGTTAAAATATCTTTAATTAAGGGAGAAATTACCAGAAAAAACTTGGTAAAATAGCTCCTTAAAGATTCTAAGAATTTGACCCTTTTCATTTTAGTCACCTTTAAAAGCAGTTTTCAAAACATGCATCTTGGTCACCAGCCCAAAATGTCCGATTTCCAAATCTAATTTTGCAAATTTCATTTCACCATTATCCTTAATATAATAAATAATGATTTTAGAATATTTTTCCTTAATTTTATCACCTTCAAAAATATTTAAACCAATTTAATCCCGAAACTGACCCGAAACTCTAATATCGGTCCACCGGACCTTCGAACCAACCATTAAAACATCTAAGTTGTAACATCCCCTTCCCGTATCTGTACATCAGGTACGAGTCAGAAACGTTACCACTTCTTGAATAAAAATCGAGGTAATTTAAAATTTTCAGAAAACTTCTCAATGGTCACCCATCCTAAAATTTCTCTAGCCCAAGTACTCTTAACTTTATTTAAAATCGACATATATTATTTATTCGAGTTCTAATCATAAATCAATTATCTTAGCATGCAACTCATCACCCTAGTTTACTATTAACTTTGAATCTTTCCAAAAATGCGAATTATAATGAAGCCATAACAACTTTAAAGGCCAATCACAACTCGAATAGGTTTAGTAAGTATACATGCCACTATAATAATCAAACCTCAATTAGGATGTCATTATTACCGTTGAGCTTTCCAATATTGACGCAATGCTCTTCTCACTCTTATCTTGATTTACCTACCTGTGCACAATCAAACACATGCTAAGTACGAACTTAGTGAGGCAATAAAGGAAATTAATAACAATAATTTAAACTTTATTCGACTTCATGGCTATGTTATATAACATTTACATATAATCCAAAGTATCAACTTTCAGATTGCATTAGTAATGATTTACTACATGCTAATGTCATAAGACTTTCATGCTTGTCCATTTGTCATAATATGCCATATATGCATAAATGCATCATGATCACTAGACATGTACTACATCATGTTAATCATATATTAACATAAAATAAACTGGATATAAATTTCTTACCAATATACTTGCCATTTATTCCAAACGCTCATAAGCTTGTTCACCTGTTTATCTTTTATTAACCAATAAACCATAGCCCAAATATAAGCCTATGAGGACCCTGGGTGCACGAGTCAAATATGCACCGAAGTGATAATACACATAAGGTCGTGCCCACCATCCACACATTTATAAGGTAGTGGTAACCATCCGTACATTTATACGGCAGTGCTAACCATCCGCACATTTATAAGGTCGTGCTAACCATATACACTAAGTGTGTTTTATATACATTATAGTGCTAAACCGAGTATGCAGCATGCTGCTGGACTCTATGGCATGCCAACTGATAAGTGTTCAAAAGTACTATTTTTCTTACCCTTTTTACTCATATCATTGTTAGACTTAGGCTCATATTAGTTACATAATTAGTCATTCATGCATTAATACATGTTTCCTTCCATCGTTGAGCTTGACTGCATAACTTGGTTGTTTTTGTGGGAAAAGATGTTGCTTTGGTGTGTTTTGTGCGTATGTGCAGAATCACTTGCCAAAGCAAGGCTAGAGCTAGTTGCCAGGGTAATGCATGAAGGAAAAGTCGAGCTAGTTGCCAGGGCAATGCATGAAGGAGACGCCGAGCCAGTTGCCAGGGCAATTGTCGATAAAGAATAAGGTGATATGGTAGTCGAAATTGATGACTAGACAAGCCTAAGATGACGTGGAGCAAAGCTAAATCCCAAAGGAGTTTGATTTCCATGAAGAGGTTAAAGAAGAATTAAATTCCAAGAAGATAGGAGAAGTTCTAGAAGGAATATAATTATAATAAAGAATTATATTCTTTAAAGATAATTTAATTCCAACTTAACTTACTCCCCAAAGGAGGACTTTGACCTAGCCTTATAAATAGATCACCAAGCCGTCAACTCCAAGGAGGGGGAGAGTAGAGAGAATTTTCGACAAGCTTCAAGGGGGAGATCTCGACAAGAAGGCTTCATCCATCCTTTATCTTTTTCTTTCTTGTTCAATTAGGTTCATGCTAGGAATTCTTTGTCTTGTGTTTCTTTGGAACCTAGCCATGAACTAAATCTATTTGGCTATGGTTATTGTGTTTTGTGGTTGTGAGAAACAATTGGATTTTGTTTAGGTAATAAGAGTTTGCACTTTTCTATTCATGGTTTATTCATTCTTGGTTCTTATTCTTGTTTGCGAATGAATTGGGAGAGGATATCGTAACTTCATCTATTTATCTAATATCAGGAGAGTTAGATTCAAGAAACGAATGAGTATGATCTTTATTCAATCTATTGATGGTGAAGATTAATCCGGCTTAGGAATAAGTTAAGGATTTCAACGGCTAAGAAGAGTGCAAGATTGGTTGTTGTTCACCCTTGATTCACGCAGGGATGTATTATCAAGGCATGCACAAGTAGCTAGAGTTTTGACTTAGGGATAAGAAGAAACCATTGAAGAACGCTCTACCGAGCCTTGAAGTTGCTGCCCAGACGCCCAAGTAGTTGCCCAACTAGTCGCCTAGGCAACCATCAATTAGTTGCCAAGGCAACCCAATTGTGCAAGTTGCCACGGCAACTGAGTTGCCCTTGCACTCTTTTACCAAGACGATCAAATCGGCTATCACACCTCAACTCACGATATCCTGGCCTATCTCTCTTATTTGATCTCATTTATTCTTTTACTTTATTGCTTTCTAGTTTAGTTATTAGTTAAACTTCTATAATCTTCTATTTGTGTTTGTACTTTTTACAGTGGAAGAGATTAGATTCTTGAAGTGGCACCAATCCCTGTGGAGACGATATCTTTTATACTATAACTTGCGACGTGCATACTTGCACAATTGCATAGCACTTATTACGCGCAACAAGTTTTTGGCGCCGTTGCCGGGGATTTACAATAGCGACTTTGTTTTTATTTTCCTGCACTTTCTTTTTACTTTTCTTGTTTAAGATTCAAAGGGCTAACAAACTTTGGTTTTGCATTAGTATATGACCAGGACGAGACCGATTACACCAGAATATCCCTTTGATCCAATAATTGAACGAACCTTACAAAGATTTAGACGAAGGTTAAGAGTAGCAGTGGCTAATCAAGACGGCAATATGAATCAAGATATTCATCAGACTCAATTTCGGCACAATTGGCTACCTTAACCAAGATGGTCTAGAACATGCAGAAACCAAACAACACACATGAGGTCAAGGTAATGGATTCCTTTTGTGAGTTATATGGTGGTAACCATGATTCTTCTGAATGTATGCAGAATACGGAATCCAGCTTCTATGTGGGGAATTACAACCGGAACAACAATGTGATGTCCAATACATACAATCCAGCTTGGAAGAAGCACCCGAATTTTTCATGGAGTAATCCCAACAATGCTCTAAACCATAACAATCAGAATGCACAAGCATCGGGATTCCAGTAGAATATGCCACGACAACAGTTACCGCAACAACAACTGACAACATCTAGTTCTTTGGAAAATTCTCTCAATGCTTTTATGTTGAAAACTGAATCTTATATGGATGAGAATAGTAAATTCATAAAAAGAACTGATGCTTTTATTAATAGAACCGAGATGAGATTGCAAAAACAAGAGGCGACAATCAAATCATTGGAAAATCAAGTCGGACAATTTGCTCAAAACCTGAATACTAGACCGCAAGGAGGTTTACCTAGCGATACTGAAGTCGCAAGAGGAACTAGCCATGAGCAATGTAAGGCGATCACCACTAGAAGTGGCCAACAACTTAAAGAGGCTCAAGCTCGCTCATCAAACAAAACTCCACAAAA
The DNA here is from genome assembly GCA_019671005.1 of Hibiscus mutabilis. Taxonomy (NCBI): domain Eukaryota; kingdom Viridiplantae; phylum Streptophyta; class Magnoliopsida; order Malvales; family Malvaceae; genus Hibiscus; species Hibiscus mutabilis. Next base: position 22,307,470 of record CM033737.1, read on the forward strand.
AGATCAAGACGAACCTAGTGGCAAAGCCTCAGGTGTTGAACCAGGAATTACCGCGGCAACCGGTAATAAGTATGCCTCGGCAACCAACGATAAGCACGCCTCGGCAACCGGCGATAAGGATGCCTCGGCAACCCCAGTTGAAAATGCCTCGACAACTCCAGTTGTCTCGACAATACCGTCAATCAGGTTCCAAACCAATGAAAGGATCGAAGATATCCGACTTCCACCACCATTCCCACAAATATTGAAGCGACAAAAGCAAGAATATCAATTCAAGAAGTTTCTTGATATCCTAAAGCAAGTCCACATCAACTTGCCATTGGTGGAAGCAATTGAACAAATGCCGAACTATTCCAAGTTTCTTAAAGACATTATGTCCAAGAGAACAAGGCTAGAAGAGTTTGAAATAGTTGCTGCAACAGACGGATGCATGGCCATGTTGCACAATCGTATGCCACCTAAGTTGAAGGATCCCGAAAGTTTGGAACACATTTAGCTTAACTTGCTGGTCATTCACCGTCATTGTGAGTTCTCCCTTTTCAACTTTGATCAAGGTTCTCCCTGTTGCTAGGAATGGTCTCCCGAGAATGATAGGTGCATGCTCATCTGCTTCACAATCCAAAACAATAAAGTCAGCGGGAAAAATAAATTTATCAACTTTTACCAATATGTCTTCGATTTTTCCCTCTGGATGCACATAGGATCTGTCGGGCAGCTGTAGCATAACTGTTGTAGGTATTGCCTTCCCGTTTCCTAGTTTCTGGAAAACTAATTTAGGGATCAAGTTTATGCTAGCCCCAAGGTCGCATAATGCTTTCTCGACATAGTGGTTTCCAATGGAACAGGGTATTGTCAAGGTATATGTCGTATGCACAGCTAGAAAATGTGCACACTTCGTAAACCTGTCCACAATCACCCACACAAAATTCTTCTTTGTTGGCGTCAAAGGCAAACCGGACACAAAATACATGGTAATTCTCTCCCACTTCCATTTCCAAATCCTTAACAATTGCAACAACCCCGAAGGAAACTGATGCTCCGCCTTAACATGTTGACAAACCATACATCGAGTAACAAAATTCGTGACATTCTTTTTCAATCCAACCCAAAAATACTTTTTCTTCAAGACCTGATACTTCTTCGTACTTCCTAGATGCATTGCAAAAGGACTCGAATGTGCCTCAGCCAAGATAGTATGCCTCAACTCTTCATCTATCGGCACCACCACTCAACTTTTGAAACACAAAACACCATCCTCACTAAAGCAAAAATCCGTCTGATTTCCATCCATCCTTAACAGAACCAAAGAGTCATCACACAACTTGCAATTCAGCCAATAACTTGCCATCTCGCGTCACACTCAACCGAGCAAACATCATCCTTAACTCTACCGCAACATTTCTACTCAAGGCATCAGCTACAACATTATCTTTACTCGGATGATACTTGATTGTCATATCGTAATCCTTAAGCAACTCCAACCATCTTCGTTGCGTAAAATTAAATTTTTTCTATGACATCAGGTATTTCAAACTTTTGTGATCTATATACACCGTACACTTCTCTCCATAGAGATAATGTCTCCAAATCTTTAAGGCAAACACCACTGCCGTAAGTTCAATATCATGCGCGGGATAGTTGCGCTCATGCGCTTTCCACTGTATAGATGCATAGGCGACAACCCTCCTTCTTGCATCAACACACATCCTAAAACCACATAGAACGCAAGGGTATATACAACAAATTCCTTTCCTGACTCGGGTTGAATCAAGATTAGAGCTTGCGTCAACGCTTCTTTCAACCTATCAAAAGCTTGATGTCTACACTTCGTCTACTCACAGCTCACATCTTTTTGCAAAAACTTCGTTAAAGGAGCAGTAATCCTCGAAAAACCACCCACGAAGCAACGGTAATATCTTGCCAACCCCAGGAAACTACAAACTTTCGATACTGACTTTGGTTGTTTCCAATTCACAATAGCTTCAATTTTCTGCTAATCCACACGTATACCCTCGACCTAAACAACATGACCAAGGAAAACCACCTGCTTGATCCAAAGCTCACATTTACTTAGCTTGGCATAAAGCTTGTTGTCCAACAGAACCTGCAACACAATTCAGAGATGTCGATCATGATCTTCCTCGATACGTGAGTACACAAGAATATCATCGATGAACACTACCACGAATTGATCCAAGAATTCATGAAGCACCCTATTCATCATATCCATGAATGTTGCCGGTGCGTTGGTCAATCCAAACGACATCACCAAGAACTCATAATACCCATAACGCGTGCGAGAAGCTATCTCTGGCACGTCTTTAACCTTCACTCTCAACTGATAATACCCAGAACTTAGATCAATCTTGGAAAACACCGCGGCACCCCAAAATTGATCAAACAAATCATCAATCCTCAGTAAAGGATATTTGTTCTTAACCGTCAACTTGTTCAGTTGCCGATAATCAATACACATTCTCATCATGCTATCTTTCTTTTTCGTGAACAGCACTGGTGCTCCCCATGGTGACAAACTTGGCCGAATGAACCCATGGTCCAATAACTCTTGTAACTACATCTTCAACTCCTTCAACCTTTTAGGTTCCATACGATACGGTGCAATAGACATCAGAGACGTATACGCGTACGTCTCAATGCAAAATTCTACCTCCCTGTCCGGCGGTAAACAAGGCAATTCTTTCAAAAACATACCTAGAAAATCGCAAACAGTGTGAATATCTTGGGCACACACTTCTTTCATATTAGGGTTCATAACATAGGCGAGGTATGCTTGACCCCTACATTCTAACAACTTCCGCCTTCCAAAGCTGAAACCATATTTGACATGAACTTGACATTCTCGCCCACAACCACTACCTCGTAATCCTCTACAAGTTTTAGCAAAACTCGCTTGGTCTCACAATCAACTACAACTCTATGTTGAGACAACCAATCAATCCCCAAAATTACATTGAAACCGTGAAACGACAACTCCATCAGGTCGGCCGCAAACATATGCCCTTAAACCTCTAAGGGACAACTCCTATACAACCTCCTAGCTACGACTGTCTCACCAAAGGAACTGGTTACCCGTATACCAATATCTAACAACTCTACAAGTATGTTAAGCATGCAAGCATGTTCGTACAGAATGTAGGAATGTGTACAGCTGGAATCAATCAAAGATAACAAAGGTATAGACTGCAAGGTAAAGGTACTTGCCACCGCTCTTTGGCTGAACTTCTATGGTATGTGCCACCACTTTCTGTCCCTTATCCTTACACTGGAAATGTCCACGGTCATGCCTACGACCTCTCTGAGCCACAACAACTGGTTCAAGAGCCTGACCCTCTCTGGCTAACTGCAGACAATCCCTCTTGATATGATCCCATGATCCATAGCTCCAACAAGTGCCAATAGCACCCCAGCACCCCCTGAATGACTCATACCACATGTCCTACACTCAGGTGCTCCAGCATGGGTATTCTGACCCTGATATCCGCGACCAGCACCATTTTCTCTACACCTCTAATTCAGACGGTACCTTCTATCTATGTGTCTCTTATAACAATCCTTACCAACATCTGATTCCGCACTCTTCTTCCCCACCAAAGAACTAACAGAACGAGCAGGCAACCCCAAATTATGTTCTATGTCCTTAGCTCGAGAAACTAGGACATCAAACTCCACAGCAGAACTGGTCACATCGTTATCGCTCGTCCGAAACCAACTCATAAATATATTGACTCAAACGAACAAACTAGATCTCGTATTTAGAAACATACATGTTTCCTTACTCCAAAGCCACAAAATTTCTCTTATTATCGTCTTGATATTGAGAACCCAAATACTTCTTACGGAAGGCAGCATGAAAGAATTCCCAAGTCACTTTAGCAGGTTCTATACCAGCGATCGCAGTTGTCCACCAACTGTAAGCATCTCCCTGGAGCAACGATACAATGTAACCCAGCTTCAGCACATTTGTACACTCTATTTGGCCATGGATCATTTTCATGATAGCAAAACATTCCTCGGGTGCTTCAGGAGCCAAACCTCTAAACTCGGTACCACCCAAGCTACGTAAACACTTCAAAGGTAAACTCCGTACAAGTCAATTAACATATTCATGTATTATCAAACAATCAAATAACCATAACCCACCTCCCAACAATCATAACCTGTCTTTGATACACCAAATGTAACCCCCATTGACCTGGTCTAGTCGCAAGACCGAACCGAACGAGCTACATTAGGGTTTGCCAAGACAAACCCAGAAGATTTACATTAGAAATGGTCCATTTTTTCCTTTTATCTTATCTAAATGCATATTTAAGTCCTAAAGTGTACATACTGGTTTTAGAGAGAGTTACATCCCAATCATGTGTTGATTCGACAACCAATTACTCAAAATCACATAATAGGGACTAAAATGTATTTTTTGTTAATTACAAGGTCATCCAAAAAAATTAATGTTACCGATCCTTAATTAGTCATATTACATGCCTTCAGGTTAAAACTCAACTTAAATTACCATCCAAACTTATTTAATTTCATTACTACGAACCAGGGACCAATATCCAAAGTTAGAAACATCAGAGAGCAGCTTAATTGAAGTAACAGCTGGTGTACTGGTACATAGCCTTGCCGGATTGCAACGGTGATAAAATACAAAGGCGTACCGATAGGATCTTCGAGTGTATCAGTACGGGTATGAGTTTTTGAAAATATCAGAATCCAGTGGTAAAAGATCATACTGATACGGTAACCCGTGTACCGAAACCAAGCTTAATTTCCATCTATGAATATTGATACAGTTACCAAGCGTATCGGTATGCCTAGGCAATTTTACCCAAATTGAACTGAGACAAGTCCCCACGTACGAATCCCTGAAGACCCGTACCGGTACGGTCAAACCTGTAATGACCTCTAGGTCCAACATATGACACTTTGGCTCAATCTAACATGCACCAACTAACATCTACGCAACATATAACCCCACAAACATCATTTCACATGAACATAACATCATGGTTGAAGATCATACTTATCAAGGCATACTCAAAGCAAACTCCTATGGCATGATTTCTACCCAAGCATGCATATTGTTTCCCAACACCTCAAAGTCAAGCATCAAGCATCATACAAGTCCAAACATCAATCCAAACTTATACAGATAGGGAGTAACCAAAATACATCTCCCAAAAACAATTTGGTCACATTGCCTCTTATTACTACTTAGTGCTTATAAAATCGTACTTTGAAAAGTAGCAACCTTTGGATCCTAGCTCATTTGCTGTCCAAAATGGCTATTTCTCTGCATTGATGAGAAAAGAGAGCGTAAGCTATAATCTTAGTGAGGGAATCGCAAAAACACTCATCAATGCATTTAAAATCATTTTAAGTCAAACCAAATGTAATTGTCTCATGGCAAAACATCTCATGCTTCACTAATCTCTTCAAATATGCACATTTAAATAATTTGCAGCACATATATCATGGATTCAATCTCTACCTCAATTTAAGCTTCATATGCCAAAATTCTTTAAAACATGCTTAAAGAGCAATCACATGTATAAATCACATTATACAAACATAATCTATTTCTCATGATACATTATCTCATATATTGGCTTCCAAGTGACTCAAAACCAACAACTTTTCATTTTATAAAACACATCAGATACACGGATTTCCCAAGTGGTACCTAATATCACTTCACATAGATCCTCAAACTGGAGCAACAGAACAATTACCCACCTCAACGGTTATGATGTATAAATCTACCAGCGGGAAAAACAGAACAATTACCCACCTCGACCGTTGCGGTTCTCATGGTGGAGCAATGAAACAATTACCCACCTCGACACACATGAGGCAACTTATTATAGTGCACTTTAAACCCTGTGGCATGCCAACTATATCCGATAACATTTTAAACTCTACCACTTGCTAATATATTCAACAAAACAACATTACCTCATTGTTTTATATATGCATGAAATCAATCCAATTCCAAATACATTAAACCATGCATTTAGTATTCTCAAAAATACTTTCATAAACCATATGCCATTCTCTAAAGTCATTGTATATGATCATTTGCAACATCTTGCATTTCTAAAACATGCATAATACCTTGAGTAATAAAAACCAATAAACATGTGCATGAGATTTCATTTTGCAAAACTGAAATCGAGAGAAAGCTCAACCGACATTTACTTTCGAGCTTAGATAAGTGTTTCAAACTTTATCTAAACTCCCACAACTCCTTTCAATCCTTTTAATAGCAGTAAAACACTTTTCCAATCACCAACAATCTATAGCAAGCTTGCCGATGCGCGAATCAAGCTTCCTAAGCTTCTGTGCCTTGTCCAAAAGCTAAAGGATTCAACTCCCCTACTTTTTCCCAAACAAAAACAAAGGATTAACACACATCTATGCAACTTAAACTTCCAGCAACCAACAAACACAACTTTGCCTCATAAGAAACCATCAAGAACCTCTCTAGAACAACTAAAATCATCACCAAACCTCATCTAACCACAACCTAGCCAAAAACTATTGATTCTAACATCTTAACAACATTAATTAACATCCAAAAACACCTTATTTATGTCCTTATACCTCCAACACCTCTACATCAACAAGATCACACCAAAAACTAACTATAAACAACCTAGAAAACTAGCAATTCCTATAGTTTCGGGATTTCATTGATTAATCACATCTTTCAACATTAAATACAACCTAATAGATCTAAACTCATTATAATCAATCCACAACAGATCCAAAATAGTGTATATAATATTTCCCACTTAAAACTCAATTTACTCATCAAAACCATGTTTAAACCATAATTCCATAACATAATTCAATAATAAAGGATCAAGAACTTGGGAATTTCATTAAAGAACCTTTAATTAGAGGAGAGAAATGAAAATCACCTCTAATTGTTGATTTGTCCCTTAATTGGCAAAGCTTGGTTGAAATCCAAGTAGATTTTGCAATAGGAATTGAAGAAATCAATTAGGAAACAAAAAGGAAATCAATAGAAATTGATTCCTGTGAATTTTGGAGTGAAAATCTTAGTTTGGCTACTGGAAAAGTTGAGAGAAAAAGTTGGAAGAAATGTAGTTACGTAAAAAAGTGATTTTTGCCAACTAAAATCCTTTTGATAAATCCTATTTTATTTAATTATAAAACCATTTAAAAACACTTTAAAAATAGCCTAAATTAAGAGAGAAATCTGATCAAAAAGATTGGTCAAATAGCTCCTTAAAGATTCTAAGTTTTGACCCTTTACGATTTAGTCATCAAAAACAATTTTGAAAACCTTTCATTTTAGTCACTAGACCAAAATGTCCCAAAATCAAGTTTAATTACTTCAAATTTAATTTAACAAATTACTTAAAATATTAATTAAGTAATTTCTAACATTTTCAATATTTTATTTTATCCAAATCAATTTCATAAGATTTAATACCTGAAACTATTCGAATTGCCTAAACCGACTGTTTTGAATCACCTACCTGGTTCGATCCACATCTAGGCCCATTTTTAGGGTGTTACAACACCACTCATCGGCTAGATGTATAACCTACTAATGGCAGTCTTCGATACAATTTAAACCCCCAACCATTAGGGTACTTGGATGGAGTATTCGGTACTACGGATCAAAACCCCTCAACATCCAAGGTGACTTTTATAGTGCACTATCAATCCTATGGCCAACCAACTATATCCGATAACATTTACAAAACCTTTTCATACCATCACTTGCCAATATAATTCGTTTCATTAACATTAACTCACTGTTTTCATATGCATCATCAAAATCATTTATCCAATGCATCATCTATGCATTAATCAATGTTCAAAAACATTATCAAAACATGCATTATCTCACAATGCATCATCATCATTATTTAATCAATTTCCAGTATTAAATCATGCTCAAAACATGCATATATAGTAAATAATTAAACCATTAAAACAAATGCATAAAAACCAATTGCCAATCTGAGTTCGAGAGAGAATTCATCCTTTACTTACTTCCAAGCTTAGACCAGCGTTTCAAGCTTGATCTAAACTCCCAAACACAACTTTCAAACCTTTGCAAAGCTGTAAAACATGTTCTCACTCACCGACATGCAAAACCTCGCTTGCCGATATGGTAACCTTGCCTTCGAAGCTTCCGAAACAATTGCTCAAGCTTGATGACCAACTTCCCCTATTTTATCCACACAAAAACAGAGGATTCAATGTATCAAAATGCATTCAACAACACAGTAACATAAATCTTCAACATCTACAACCTAATTTCACTCCACAACAACCGAAATTAACATCAAACATCTTCCAAACTTAACCCAGCCACAATATAACATTTTAACCCATCAATTAACATCTAAAAACACATCAACAACATTCTTATAGCTCCAACATTCATAAAACCTCAACAACACCTCAAGAACTTACAACTAACAACCTAGAAATTTAGAGATTCACATAGTTTCGGGATTCCAATGTTAAAGGCCACTTATTAACATTAATAAACATAAAAATCATTATTAAAATCAATCAAGAACTTAGCAAAGCAGAGTCCATTCGAAAATCCACCAATTAAACCTGAATTTAGCAAATCTTCCATAATTAAATCATCAAATCAAGTTAGAAAACATATGTAAAGGATCAATAACTTGGGGATTTCAATAAAGAACCTTGTATTAGAGGAGAAGAACGAACCTCACCTCTAATGGTTGCCTTTCCCCTTAATTGGATGAATCTACACAACAAAATAATGAGAAACCATTTAAATTTTGTTATAAAATCATCATAATTCCATTGGAAATCAAAAGATCAATTAAAATAAGATTTTACCTGAGAATTTTGAAGAGAAAAGAAGTGTTTGGATGGAGGGAATTGAACAGAAAATCATTTTTGAGAAAAGTTAGTTATGTCGAATTGTTTAAAGCTTTTTAATTATCCAATTAATTCTCCAAGCCTTTTTATATTATTTTAAAATCATTTAAAATATCCAATTAAGGGAAAAAGTCTGATATTAGACTTTGGGTAAATAGCTCATTAAAATTCAAAGTTTTGACCCTTTTACAAAACAGTCACTAAAACTGTTTTGAAACTTTACATTTTGGTCACTAACCAAAATGTCCAATTTCGAGACCCCTTTTTGTAAAATTGATTTTACCAACTTTACATTTTTGGGGACACATAAACCTCAAAAACTTTACAGTCTCATTAGCCAGGACCACCTCAATCTTACTTTGGTCCATATCACAACAATCTCTACAAGAAATGTACCCATATTCGACCTAAGCTCTTGTTTTGGTGGCATCATATAAAAATGTATCTAAGGCATGATAATTACACCAAAATAAAACAATCAGGCTAGCTTCAAGCAAGGATCCAAGACTTTCATTTCAAATCAAAACCATTTCATAAGTGTAGTAATAAGGAAATGTCTCCCCAAAAATACCCTAACATGGTATATATCATCACCATATATATAAACAATCACTGTACATAGCAAACAGCAATTTACAATCGTCAACAATATCCCAAATTTTGTAACCACACAAAATAATACACCAACGACATCCCACTTTTTGTAACTTGACTCTAATACCACCAAATGTAACCTCCTCAACCCGGTCTAGACGCCGGACCGAACTTGGCGAATTACATTAGGTTTTACAGAAGAAAAACCAAAAATATTAACTCGAACACGCCCATTTTTTTCTTTTAATCTTGTCTAAATGCAATTAAACACCCTAAGGGGTTAACACGGCCAGCGGAACAAATATTCAATAATAAAAGCACGCGATTCAAGCTTAGGGACTAAAATGTATTTTTCCAAGATTATGATCTAATTTCAAAATTGAGTTTACCAACCTTTAATTAATTCGATTTAAATCATGCATGTGAAATCTCATCTCGAACGGAGCTTATTTGCATCATCAAATAAGCATGCAAACATTTAGGGACCAAAATATAAAACTACAAAACTATAAGGACTTACTTAAAATTAGATTTACCAATCCTCAATTAGTCACTTTTCATAGCCACATGCCAAATTTTAGCTTAAAAGGACCATCCAAACTCATCCAATTGCATACACAACAACCAGGGACCAAACTGTAAGATTTCAAAGCTTAAAAGGAACCTATAACTAAAATAACATACTTTGGTGTCGGTACACGGGTTTCTGGATCGATACGGGGCCAAATTATGCAGGGGGTTTAAAACCATCCCTACAGGTTTTGAAAGCAGGCTTTCAGAGCCTAAAACCCGTATTGGTACGACTCCCCGTGTACCGCAACCCATAGGCAAATTTTGCCTACAGGTTTCGAAACCAAGGGCCAGGTTTCGAAACCCCTTGGCCTGGAATAATGAATTTGACTATTTTTTATTACTAAAGCAACTCAAACATGCTCCAAACATTTTATAAGCATCATACATCAACATAGGTATAATTTCCACAACATTCAAGCATGCTAGGCACACAAACACACAAGGAAGAATCATGCATTCACCTATGGGGATGCTTTCTACCCAGTATACAATTCTTGCCCCAAACCCCTCATTCAAGCATATTACATCTCATACAAGTCCAAAACAACATTTAAAACTTGCAAAAATAGGGAGTTTAACAAACAGCCCTCCCAATCAACATTTGACCATATTGCCTTTATTACTGTAGTAATTCCAAAACCATACTTGAGTTTGTTCAAAGCTCTTGGATTTTCCCCTTGCTTGCTTGCTACCTCCGAACCTTACTTATCTGCATTGACAGAAAAAGAGAGCGTAAGCACATAATGCTTAGCGAGGAGCGCTCAAAAATAAAGCCACATCAATGCATTTCAAAACCGGTCTTCCAAACCATTTACAAACTTCTTTTAAAATCTTCACTTTAACACATCATCACTTAAAACATCGTTCCAAACATCAATTGAAATCATCATCATTTCAAAAACATCATGTTAAACATCATGCCTTGCTTTCCATGCACTTAATCATTTCAAAACGTGTATAAAACCATATGAAATCATGTATCATGGATTCACATGCATAATCCCATATGCATACCTCAATTTAAGCATTCCCATGCATTTCATCACAATGCAAAGCTTAAAGAGCAAACATGTATATATCACATTATACATCATCTTATATACCTCAATTTAAGCATTCCCATGCATTCATCCCAATACAAAGCTTAAAGAGCAATCATGTGTAAATCACATTATACATAGAACATTTACCCATAATGATACATCAATTCACATATATTGGCTTTCAAGTGTCCCAAAAATAGAATCTTTCCGCAACAAAAACACATCGAATACATGAATTTCCCAAGTGGTTCCTTCGACCACGTAACATACATCTAATCGGAGCAAACGACACACTTAACCCTTCGACTGTTATGATGTATAATATCTACAATAGGAGCAACGACACATTTAACCCCTCAACCATTGTGATACTCAATCCTCCAGCGGGAGAAGACGACACAATTAACCCCTCAACCGATACGGTTCCCATGGTGGAGAAAACGGCACAATTAACACCTCGACACACATGAGGCGACTTATTATAGTATACTTTAAACCCTATGGCATGCCAACTATATCTAATAACATTTATTTCACTGTCACTTAGCCAATATATTCCATCTTAAACATGATACCTCATTGTTTTTCATATGCATTATTCAAACCAATTCCAATGCAACAAAACATGCATTTACATAACCTCAAATTCTGTTTCAGAAACCAATTGACATACTCAAATTTAATCAGTATAAGATCATTTGCATCATATTTCATTACCAAAACATGCATAAAACAGTAGGTAACAAATCATAAACACGGGCATGAGAAAATCAACTTTGCCAAACCGAAATTGAGAGCGAATTCGTCTAACATTTACTTTCGAGATTAGACAAGAATTTCATGCTCAATCTAAACTCCCAAAATCACTTTCAAACCTTTTTAAAGTTGTAAACCGCGCTTCCACTCACCGACAATGCAAAGCTTTGCCCGCCGATGTGAAACCAAGCCTCCAAGGCTTTCGAAACCACACCTTAAGCTTAAGAATCAACTTCCTCTATTTTAACCACAATATAACATAGGATTCAATGCATCTTAATGCATTTATAACCCAGCAACATCAATCATCAACAAACCTCTACTATTTTTAGCCAATTACCCTTCCACAACAACCGAAATCATCATCTAATACGCTCTAAATTCAACCCAGCCAAAACCTAAGGATTTAATCGATCACTTATCATCAAATAACATTTAAAAACACATTTACAACATCCTTATACCTCCAGCATTCATAAAACCTCCACAACTCCTCAAAAACTCATAACTAGCAACCTAGAAAATTAGGAATTCAATTAGTTTCAGGATTCTCATGATTAAACCATCTTATTAGCATCATTCCAAATCAAAATCATGGTCTATATCAACCCAAATCATGTGAAAACAAAATCATTATGGGATTAAATCAATTTCATTAATTAAACCTTGATCTAACCAATTTCTTCTAATTAAATCATTAAAACCATTAGAAAACATATGTAAAGGATCAATAACTTGGGAATTTCAATAAAGAACCTTGTATTAGAGGAGAAGAACGAAACTTACCTCTAATGTTGGCTTTCTCCTTAATTGGATGAATTTTCTTGAGAAAATAAGATTAAAACGATGAGGTTTTGCTAAGAAACATTAGGAAAATCATTTGAAATCAAATGATTAAAGAAAATAAGATATTACCTGAAGATTTTGAAGAAGGAAAGAGTGTTTGGCTGGAGAGAATTTGAGAGAAAATCTTTTAAAGAAAAGTTAGTTACATAAAGTTTGTTTAGACAATTAATTATAAAATTAATTCTCTAAGCCTATTTATACTCTTCTTAAATCCTTTAAAATATCCAATTAAGGAGAAAAGTCTAATATTAGACTTTGGTCCAATAGCTCCTTAAAGATTTAAAGTTTTAACCCTTTACAATTTAGTCACTAGAAAAATAGATTTTCAATTTTTCACATTTTGGTCTCCTATCCAAAATGTCACTTTTCTAAATTCCATTTCGTAAATTAACTTCACCAAAACCTTTTATATATTAAATAATGAATTTAGACTATTTTCCATATTTTTATATCTTATAAAAATATTTATTTCAATTTTTAATCCCAAAAACTCAATCTAACTACCCAATCCAATTCAAGGAACCGTCTAACAACCTAACTAACACCTAGGTCCAAAATCGTGGTGTTACATGGCTCGTGTGTTTGGTCCAAGTAGGAATGTGATTCCATCTTTGACTTGGGCTTAACTGGTACATGTATCATCCCCTCTCTGCTCAAAAGGATTCGTCCCCGAATCTAAAACATCAAATGGGGAAAGGTTAGAAACATTAAAGGTGGCACTTACATTATACTCACTAGGGAGGTCAATGTGGTAAGCATTGTCATTCATCCCTTCTAGGACTTGAAAATGACTGTCTCCTCTTGGATCCAACTTAGATTTTTGTTTGGTTAGAAATCGTTCCTTCCTCATGTGGACCCAAACCCAATCACCGGGAACAGAGATAACTGGCTTATGACCTTTGTTGACTTTGTCGGCTTCACTTGATAAATCTTCTCCATCCTTTGCTTAGCTTTCAAGTGATTGGACTTAACCAATTCTGCCTTCTTTTCTCCATCTAAGCTATATATGTTCTCAAGTGGCAAAGGGACAATATCTAGAGCAGTTAAAGGGCTAAAGCCATAGACAATTTCAAATGGAGAATAACCAGTAAAAGAATGGATATCACAATTATAAGCAAACTCAACAAAAGGTATGTATTCTTCCCAATTTCTAGTATTTTACCAATAGCAGTTCTGAGTAAAACTCCTAGAATTCTAATCATTACCTCTGTTTTTCATCAGTTTGGGGATGACAAGTGGTAGAGTATAATAGTTTAGTACATATCTTTCCCCATAGTGCCTTCCAAAAGTGGCTAAGGAACTTGGCATCTCTATCGGAGACGATGGTGCGTTGAATGCCATAGAGTTGAACTACTTCTCAAAAAAAAAGATCAGCGACATGCGTAGCATCATCTGTCTTGTGACAAGGAAGGAAGTGAGCCATTTTTGAAAACCTTTCAACTATAACAAAGATGTTATCTTTTCCTTTCTTAGTATGTGGTAGCCCAAGAATAAAATCCATAGAGAGATCAATCCACATAGAAGAGGAAATAGGTAGTGGAGTATACAAATCGTGAGGCATTACGTTGGATTTGGTTTGTTTACAAGTTATGCATCATGCACAAACCTTCTCAACCGTCTTGCGTATATGAGGCCAAAAATAGTGATTTATTGCAATCTCTAGGGTTTTCTTTACTTTGAATTGACCTATTAAGTCGTCAATATGTGTTTCCCAAATTAGAAATTCTCGAAGGGACCCTTGTGGAATGCACAACCTGTTGTTTCGAAATAAAAACCCATCTACAAGATGAAACTTGTTAAATGCACCTTTAGCACAATGGGTATATATTCAAAAAATTAGGATTATTGGAGTATAATTATGTTGGGCTTGAATCGGTCAACTGAATACCGCCAAGAAAGTTAAAAGTGCTTCTCAAATGAACTAGCAAAAACAAAAAAAATAATGGACAATGTGCACGGTTGATTTTAGAGTGGCTTGACTTCTAAACCAAGTCTACATCTACTACCTTAGTACACCACTAAGGATTTCCCAATCCACTACTTTGAATTCTTTCTTTTTACAGGATCAAGAGTAACATTTACAACCTTATCTTTTAACGGCTAAGATAGAACCACTCTAGTTTTTCCTTAGGTTAAACTAAAACATCTCCCTTTTACAAGGTAGTTTATGTAAACAATGAAAACCTCACAAGGTGGGTGTTTACAAGTGTTTAAGCTCACAAGAGTATAAAGGATTTATAATTAAAGCACTCTCTACTAATATTTAGAAGAGAAATAAGAGAATAAAGACTTAAAGAATATTTCTCTTGATCATGAAGCTTGGATATGTTCTCTAACCATCTTCAAGTGTCTCAAGTCTTCTTTTAAGGTATGGAATGAGCTACTAGCCGTTTATGGCCGTTGGGATTGATTTTCCAGCATTTATTGCACTTGTGCAGTAGTGGGTATCGATACTAGATCTTGGGTATTGGTACTTACCCAAAAGAGAAAGAGTTGTTGTGCATAAAAACAAGGCTTACCGGTACACAATACTATTGTATCAGTATGGTGCCTGGGGTACCTACACAAAAGGATTGCACCGGTACCAGAATTCCTTTTGGAATTTTAGAAAGCATGCTCGCATTGGTATTCTAAAGGGGAGTACTGGTACGAATGTTTGCGTATCGGTACCAAGGGTGGGGTACGGGTACGGGCAGACAATTTTTGAATCTTTGGAAGATTTATACTATTTGTTCAAGTCAAAAACACTTACAAAAACATTTTTCATTTGTTATATCAAAATAATATCTCAATAATCTCCCCTTTTTGATATAACAAAACACCTTGAAAAATTATTTTGAAATTGCCCCCTTAGGAAAATAATTTTTGAAAAAGAGAAAATTTTTAGAAAAATATTTAAGCTCCCCTTTTTTCTTTTTAAAATTGAATTTTTCAAACACATCTCTCCCCATTTTTGTTATGTCAAAAATAGTTCAAACAAAGTTTAAAATCACTTGAAGGTACATAATAACAAAGTTGAGTAATAAAATCTTTTAAAATCAAAATCTCCTTTAATCAAAGCATTCCATTTAAAATTTGGCTCAAATTTGACACTTAAGAGATTGAATTTCAAAAATAGGATAAAATAACTATAAGAACATTAGAAATTCAATTAATCAAAGACTTTTAAAAACTTTATACAAACACATTAAAAATATAAAAACAAGAATGCATGACATTTGACATCAAAATAGGCAACCAAATATAGAATCAAAATCATTAAGATTAGAGGTTACCCATCTTTTTCATTTTTGTGTGACTAGAGCATTTTCAGGATCTTTGCTTTTCCTACCATTGCTCCAACACACCTACAAGAGACATTTACTTTATTTTTGGTATCCAAATTGCTTTGGATCCTTTGACATTAGTTTCAATGTCCCTAGTTCCCTTAAGAACCCATACTTGTCTAATCCTATAAGATTTTCTTTTCTTTATAGGACAAGTATGCATAGAATGACCATAATAATGACAATGTGAGCATTTTGTCATTATGGGATGAGATGAATTATTTGAAATAATTTCTTTTTCATTTGTTAGGCATTCAAGCTTAACTTTCAAATCAAGATTTTTTTTTTCAAAAACTTCATTGCTCATTTTTGAAAACTCTAAATCCTTTTTCAAACATTCATTTTGGTTTTCAAAATCTAATTTTGTTTTCAAAAGAAAATCATTTTCAAATTCAAGTTTAGAAATCATTTTCTTATATTTGGAATTCATGGTCTCAAATTCCAAAAATAATTCATCAAAAGCATCTTGTAATTCATCAAAAGAATATGAATTAAATTCACTTGAGTTCGAAGATACCTTGTGCTCATCGAGAGCCATCAAACATTCCACCTTAGGAATTGAGAGGAGGTTTGCACAAGATGAAGCATCATCTTTATTCTCTCATTTCTTGTTGCCATAGAGTTTCTTAAGTTTCTCCCATATCTTTTTGGCACTTTTGCATGTGGAGACCTTCTTGGAAACATCTTCATTGAGGTCACAAAGAAGAGTGTGCATAGCCTGGCATTCAATTGTGCCTTCCTTGCATCAATTGGACTCACTTTTCTTCTTCTTCTTAGGAACTTCCATGTGATCATCTTCGATTATCTTCCAAACATCAAGATTGAATGTTTGGATGAAATACTTCATTAAATTGCTCCAATGAAAGTAAGAATCTCCTTTGAAGAGCGGGGACACGAGATAGAGCGACGTTCTTCAAATCTAGCCATTTTCTTGAATGGTAGACTTCGAGCTTGATAATCTTTTCTCCCCGTTGTAAGACCTTTGATGGAGACGAGGCTCTGATTCCAATTGTTGGGCTTGAATTCCTTCAATTGAAAACCGCCAAAGGGGTTGAAATGCTTCTCAAATGAATTTGAAAAATAAAAAAATAATGGACAATTTGCCCACGATCGATTTTAGAGTGATTCAACTTCTAAACCAAGTCTACATCCACTACCTTAGCACACCACTAAGGATTTCCCAATTCACTACTATTAATTCTTTCTTTTTACAGGATCAAGAGTAACCTTTACAACCCTATCTTTTAACGGCTAAGATAGAACCACTCTAGTTTTTCCTTAGGCTAAACTAAAACCTCTCCCTTTTACAAGGTAATTTATGTAAACAATGAAAACCGCACGAGGTGGGTGTTTACAAGTGTTTAAGCTCACAAGAGTATAAAGGATTTACAATTAAAGCACTATCTACTAATATTTACAAGAGAAATAATAGAATAAACACTTAAAGAATATTTCTCTTGATCATGAATCTCGGATATGTTCTCTAACCATCTTTAAGTGTCCCAAGTCTTCTTTTAATAGAATGAGCTACTAGCCGTGTATGGCCATTGGGGGTGGTTTGGAGCCGTTGGGGATTGATTTTCCAACATTTATTGCACTTTTACAGTAGTGGGTATCGGTACCTGCCAAAAAGAGAAAGAGCCATTGTGCATAAAAATAAGGCATAATGGTACACGATATTACCATATTGGTACGGGTCTCGGGTACTAGTACGAAAATGAATATACTGGTACTAGAATTCCTTTCTGGAATTTTGGAAAGCATGCTTGTATTGTTACGCTGAAAGGGCAGTATCGGTACGACTGTCTGTATATCAGTACCAAGGGTAGGGTACCAGTACAGGTAGACTGATTTTGACTTTTTGGAAGATTTAGACTATTTGTTCAAGTTAAAAATACTTACAAAAACATTTTCACTTGTTATATCAAAGTATTAACTCAATAAATTTCTTAATGTGTTGAAAGCCTAGAATAGTAGCATGCATAGTAGTAATCAAAGTATATCAACGAGACAAAGCATTGGCTACTACATTCTCTTTACCTTGCTTGTATTAAATTACGTAAGGAAATATCTCAATGAATTCAACCCAACGAGCCTGTCGTTTACTCAACTTACTCTGTCTGTTTAGCCATTTTAAGGATTCATGATCTGTGTGAATGACAAACTCTTTAGGGAGTAAGTAGTATTGCCAAACCTCAAGTTCACGAACTAGGGCTAGGAGTTCCTTGTCATAGGTAGAGTAGTTAATTTGTGTTCTTTCAACTTTTCACTAAAGTAAGCGATGGTTCTTTTTTCCTACATAAGAACAACACCTATACCAATCCCTGAAGTATCACATTCTAATTCAAAGGTGTTAGAAAAATCTAGTAAACGAAGAATAGGAGTAGAACAAAGTTTATCTTTTAAGGTTTGAAAAGCCATCTGTTGTTTATTACTCCATGAAAAACCTACCAATTTCTTGACGATTTCGGTTAATGGTGTTGCTATTGTGGAGAAATCTTTGACGAAACGCCGATAGAAACTTGTTAGTCCATGAAAAGCTTACCTCGTTGATGGATGTAGGTGTGGGCCATTCTTGAATTGTTTTAACCTTCTCATCATCAACATGTATTCCCTATGCACTTATTATAAAGCCTAAGAATATGAGCTTATCCCTACAAAAACACGCACTTTTTTAGGTTAGCGTACAATCATTATCATCAGAGAATGCAATAAACCGATTCAACATGTAGAAGATGTGAATCAAAGGATGTGGAGTAGATAATAATGTCATCAAAATAAACAACAACAACAAACTTACCTAGAAATTCTTGAAGGATATGGTTCATGAAGCGCATGAATGTACTTGGTGCATTTGTCAATCCAAAAGGTGTGACCATCCATTATAATAACCCGAACTTGGTTTTAAAATTTGTTTTCCATTCATCTTCTTCCTTCATTCTGATTTTATGATATCCACTCTTTAGATCGATCTTTAAGAAAATGCAAGCACCGTGGAGTTCATCGAGCATGTCATTGAGGCGTGGAATAGGGTGCATGTATTTGATGGTTATACGGTTAATAGGTTTGCAATCAATACACACGATACATACCATCTTTTTTTGGCACAATTAATACTGGAACGGTACAAGGACTCAAGTTCTCTCGAATGTATTTTTTTCAGCAATTTTCCACTTGTTTCTCTAACTCCTTGGTTTCTTTGGGATTGCACTGATATGTTGAGCGGCTCAGAATGAGAGCACCAGGGATTAGATATATTTGATGTTCAATACCTCTTTTAGGCGGTAATCCTCGAGGAGGCTCATCTAGGACATCAGAAAATCCTGTAAAAGATACATAAAAACACTAGGCAATGAAACGTTAGCATCAAAAATTAAAAAAAAAAGTTTTGCCTAAAGCAGATAAGAATGCAAGGTTGTTTCAAGAAAAAAGGTTTCTCTCAAATCTTTTTTTCTCGCATATAAATTTTCTCTCTTTTTTCTCACTAATTATTTTACTCACCTCCCTTGAGCCTTTTGATATTTGGCTTTTTTGACTAGTCGCCTATTTTTGTATTACCTTTTGTGTTTCCATTTTTTTTGACCCCACCCTCTCACAGAATTTTTGTAATCGAATTTGGTCTTGGTAGACCTCTTTCGGATCCAAAGGACCCAATGTGTATTTCTTTCCATGGTACATAAGATATTATCGGTTTAGCTTTCCTTGGAGAATAACATTTCTATCAAAATGTCGTAGTCTCCCGAGTATCAAGTGGGTGGTTTGCATTTGTACTACATCACACCAAACATCGTCATAATAATCTCCAATTTTGAAAGCGATTAGGGAACATTTGGTTACCATAACATCGAATCCATTATTAAGCCATGGAATCTCAAGGTCATCAACAAGATAACTGTTGATAACATTAGTGCAACTGTCGCTATCTATGACGAACTAGCACTACTTGTTGTTGATCTTGCAATAAGAGTAAAAGATGTTCGTGCATTGATCGTCGGTGTCATCCAAGGTTTGGATACTCAAGGAATGTCTAACCACCAAGAAATAATTATCTAATAGTGGGTCTAGTTCCATGATGTTGTCCTCAGCCACAACAACCTCTTCTTTATCTCCTTCAGAATCAAAGATGTAGGTTACATCATCTCGAATGAGCATGATTCTAGCATTAGGACACTCACGTGCATAATGGCCATACCCTTGGCATTTGAAACACACAATGTCTCTTGTTTAGTTCACTAATGGCGGCGTTTCTGCTACTTTAAATGCCTTGCCCTTTGATTTGGCCTCTAGTGTTTTGGATGCTTCCTCATATTTAGTGGTTCTAAGAGTAGACAAAGTGTGAGAAGAATTCTAAAAAGAAGAGTTGTAGGAGGTACCTTTGTCATAGGATGAATAAGGATGAGGTCTATTCTGCTGGAGGATTTGATTCTCAATGGTGATGTCTTTGTGTAGACCACTTTCAAGATTACTTTAGTCGTGAAGTATAAGGGGATCGACGATGTTGTTGATTCCAGCAACAAATCGAGACAAAGTGTCTTTTTTTGTCTTCTTGAATGTCTTCTCTTTATAGAAAATGCTCTATCTCTTTGTAATAATCATCAACATATCTCGTACCTTGCCATAGTTTTTAAAGATGGAGTTTGACTTGTCGAAAGTAATATGGGGGAACAAAGTGGCTTTGCATGGCACCTTTGAGTTTATCCCATGAATGAATGGCACATCAATGCTGGATATATCTTGTTTTACACAGTTGAGTCCACCAACTCAATGCATAGCCTCTAAATTGTGTGATTATTATAGGAACTTAGTTGACCTCCTGACATGCATAGTGTCTGAGCAACACCTCAACCCTACTTTCCCAATCGATGTACTCATCAGCATTGGTTTTGCCATCAAAAGTAGGAATGACTATTTTGGGCTTGGACCATGATAATTGTTCTGGATCATAGTCGATGTCTATAATGGGAACATGCCTGGCTTGTATTGCTGGTTTAGGTTGATGAGCTTGTGTGGCATCATCTTCTTGTCTTTCTTGTTTCTGTTATATTCTTTCAACCCATTGTTGCAAATTCCTCATGCTATTAGCCAATTCTTCCATCAACATTGGTCATTTGTTTTTCTCTTCATGAGTTCTTGGATTCGGCATCCTGAAAGTCACAATACTCACACAAAATTTTAGTGAAAAACAAAAAAAAAACTAGAAACCTCGCTAATCACTGGAAGAAGAAGTATTCTTTGAGGCAAGTTAGTCAATCTTGTACTCTTTAAAACTCTCCTACCATGCGCAATTCAGTAATCGAAGTTCAAATCCTATCAATGATCCTAAGTGCTTTAAGAGATCAAGGAAAGGTTAAACACAAATAGAAAATAGTAGCAAGGAGGAAGAATGTTATGCAAGTTTTAAAACCCTACTAACACAAGGAAACGAAAAGGCGTTACATAATGTAAAAGAGGGAAAAAATAAACAAACGATCTTAAATAAAATCTAAGAATGAAAGAAGTTTGAATAAGCAAACCCAAAACCCAGAAAACAATATTGAGAGAAATCCAAGTGACGTGCAACTTGTGCGGTGTTGGCTATAATGCCTCAAAATTTTGGCTAGTGACCAAAATGAATAAAACGAAAGTTTGGTGGATAAAGTATAAACTTAGGAAAAATTGAGGGACTAAATTGTAATTTTTTAAAGTTATGTATTTTAGTCTCGTAGATGAATAGTTTACCCACAAGAATGGTGCTTTCGTGTTACTCGGATTTTTTGTACATAATTTATGTTAAAAGCTATAAAAGGGTTAAGTTCGAGAAAAATTATGATAATAGGATCGAATTGAATAATTGAGATATTTTGTTAGATGATAAGGCAAGGTTAATAATATCTTTTCCATGCCTTAATTTGGAAGGATTTAACATGGAACATTGGATTTAAGGTCAGAAAACAGAGTAGCAGTCTGCTCCGAAATTCAGCACTGGAATTCAAATTTGAAAATTCATCATAAATCGTACGAGTTGAATTTGGGATATTAGTTTAAATGGTTGAACAGCTTATCGAATCTAGTTTATGTCAGAACAAATGGAATCAAATTTCAAGTTGTAGATTAATTTATATAAATATTTTTTTGAAGGTAGCACAAACTGATAGATTATAAAATGAGTAGCTTATTGGTGTTATTAATTTGTGCATGTAAGGGATGAATGTGAAGCATTCAAGTAAACACGAGAAATTAAAAATTCAGTAGATAAGGCAAAAGATCAAGCTTAGAGTTCTCTTAATTTATTCAATTTAGTTGGGATAAGAAGTGTCAATGTCAGTGCATTTATATGTTTTTAAAAAGTATTTAGGAAGACTTGCAACATGTCGACCTACGATTCTATCTAATTAATAATATTGGTTTTCATATAAAATATGATATTTTCACAGACATAAAGTAAAGGTTTGGTACATGATGGGATATGAACTGCCCTATTGTGTTTTGCTTATAATATTTTTTATTATCATATATCGATAATTATGTTACTAAAATAATTTATGGTATAATTAATATTGATTTTTATGTGAAATATAATATTTTCACAAACAAAAAGAGATGGTTTTGTACATGATAGGGTACGAACTGCCTTATTATGTTTTGTATATGATAACTTTATTATCATATATTGATGATTGTTACAGAATGATTTATGTTATAATGGAGTATGAACTGCTCTATTATTTTGATTTATCGATAATGAGTTATTTACCATCTACAAAATGATGTATTGCAAAGGTAATGATATTGGTTTATTGCCCAAGATTACATGAGAGTTATAGTATAGTGGCATGCCATAAGAGACTAGCAGTCTGGGACTGCATTGTAGCTACATTTGCCACATAGTGCCTAGCATTCTGAGAATGCATTGATCTTTAGATCTAGTAGTCTGGGACTACCGCCACTTCGGTGACTAGTGCTTTGAGAGCACAACGCGCTCGTATTAATGTAATTTTTGCCTTTCTCCTTAGGGGAAATGGCTAGTACTCTGGAGTACACGATCTCGTATACTTAGTTTCTCTCTATACGTATTTCTTGGGCTATTGATAAAAATAACTTTTACAAAATATATTTATAAATATTTTAACTTTGTTTTTAAAGCAATATTGATTTGAAATAGTTTTATATGGAAATTGTTTATACTATGTTATACTTAAAAACTGATTATTATTTAATTTTATGATTAACTTATAATGTCTCACTAAGTTCGTACCTAGCGTGTGTTTTCCTGTGCACACGTAGGTGGTTCGAGACATTGGGTGTAAATAAGGTGTTGCATCAAGTTCATAAATTTTGATCAATGTACCGTAGTAATGAAATCCTACGTGAGGTTTTTAATTTATTTAGTGGCATATATAAATGTGATAAATTTGTCTATTTTGGCTTAGAGTTTGTTATTTATCAAACAATTAATTTATTTTTCGTAAAGTAAAGGAGCTCCAGTTTTGTGTACAAGTTAATTTTAAATATTTTCAAAAGTTTTAAATTTACAGAATTTTTTATGAATAAAAGTCATGTTATTGTTCTGTGACATCTATAACTCATATTCGGTATTCGAATACTAGAATGAGGTGTTACATTGGCGGTGGTCGGCGTGATGCTTGGAAGTGTCGAGGAGGGTGATTCTTGCCAAGGTAAGCACTTCTTGAACTTTCTTGATTCGTTGCTTTGCTTTGCTTCATATTTTTCTTTTCTTTTTTCACTTTTTTTGAATAAATCAAAGACAAACAATAACATAACAAAAATTAGGGTTTATGCAGAAGAGAGAACCCAAAATGTTGCAAATAGCCTTGTTTTGTGCTTTTGCAACAACCTTATGTTTTCACCCTCCAAATTCGTAAATTCTTGTGAAATCTTGCCCAAAAATCGTTCCCAATCTAATACCAAATGATGGAGTTTCTTGAAAATTTCAGAATTAAGGCTAGAAAATTAAAGAAACAAAGGTATGAAGGATTAGAAGATGAACAATAAGAATAAAAATAAAAATATCAAAAAAGATTAAAAAGAACGAAAGATAAAAAAACTGAAAATTCCAACTTTGTTTGTGGAAGATGGCGTCAATGGCTTGAAGAAGAAGATGGAGGTGGCGTGTGGTTTGGTAGATGTCTCGCGGAACCCTCCTAGCCGCGATTGACTAGGAAACCTCCGTGATATGACTCTAACCGACCCTTCTACCCGCACTTGCATAGACAACCCGGAGTGTGAAGATTCTCCCTCGCTCAACTCGTTTGAACAACGTTGAAGAAAGATTTGAAGGCGCAAGTTTATTGACACTTGCAAATATGTACCCAAAAGAATACTTTTATTAAAAACTCAAAACTAAATTAGAATGGAAAGGTTCTCAGGGGAAGGATAAATAAACTAGTAAGAATTCCTAAACAAAACAAATTCTATTCCTAATAGAACAACATTAAAAGAAATAATAAAATATTCTAAAAATTAAAAAAATAATGGAATGAAATGCATCTCCTTGTTGGATTTGAAGTCCTCCTTGGTTTAGAATTCTCTAGCTTGTGCGGTTTAAGTAGGAGTACTTAGAAAATTAGCATAAACATGTACCTAATTTGTCATAACTACGCACAGTCTACGCAGATGGTTAACTATTTTAAGCATAAACATATACCTAATTTGTCATGCCAACATCATAACTCTTATAACGATTCACAGAGCAAGCAACCCTTATGACACATTTAAAAGGCCCGCCCATTACAAAACTTTACATACTAATGAAGCTTAAATATACATATGATTAAGGATGCTCTAAATGCACGATGTATACATCTCTACTATGTGCCACCAACTAGGAGTACTTAGAAAATACAATATATACATCTAACACTTGCGATTTCGTCCAAGCTCAAGAGACAACCAAAGTAGGTTCGATACTGAAATGTGATGAAAGAATAAAGGAAGTTACATCTAGTGAGGTAATTTAGATAATCCAAACATGAATTAATAATTCTAGGAATGACTAAAATCTTATTTCGTATTTGATAGGAATAAGTAAGTATCAAACTTAATCAATCGACATATTTTATTCACAAGGCTATATCATGACATAATTGATATCAAACATTTTGATCATTACTGTGGTTTACTTCTTGCCATGTAAGACAATATTCGTATAGTTCATGATCACAAGTTATTTTATTCTGTTTACAACCAACCCAGAAGTGAACATATACCTTTGTATACACAACTCCAACATATTTTCATATATAAATATATATATACCAATCCACCAATTAATCATGTATATACAGATATACATATCAAAAGACTCAAGCATACTTTCATGTTTATGTAAATTAAACCAATACATTTCATATATCTATACACATATGTACATCAGAACAGTCTAACATACTTTTGAAATCATTCAAAGTAGTTTAGCGTATTTGTAATTTATACCAAACAATCCAGCATATGTGTAATTTACACAAAGAGTCCAGCAATTTTGTAATTTATGCAAACAGTCCAGCATACTTATGACTTATACAAAACAGTCCAGAAATTCTGTAATTTACACAAACAGTCCAGCATACTTATGACTTATACAAAACAGTCCAGAAATTCTATAATTTACACAAACAGTCCAGCATACTTATGACTTATACAAAACAGTCCAGAAATTCTATAATTTACACAAACAGTCCAGAAATTCTATAATTTACACAAACAGTCCAGCATACTTATGACTTATACAAAACAGTCCAGAAATTCTATAATTTACACAAACAGTCCAGCATACTTATGACTTATACACACAAACAGTCTAGAAATTCTATAATTTACACAAACAGTCCAGCATACTTATTATAATTTGTTGCCAAAATTCACTAATTAACTTAAACTTTCACTAGTTTTCCCTCTTTGCGTAGCATCAATACTATATGTAAACATAAATTACTTGTCGTATAAGGTATGCACCCCAGTATATCATAAACATAAGTTACTTGTTATACAACATATCAAAGTAATTCATTAATTTACTTGAAATTTCTTTATTCTATCTTTGACTTAACATTTTATTTCCACTAAGAATTAAACATGTATCGGTTTAAGTAGATAAATCTTATCATTCAAGTATCAATGTATTTTATTGTTTAGCTTGTAAACCTCACAATTCTATATCATTGTAATCTAGAGTTCTTGATTAAATTGAAATACTATAATTCAAAAGAACTTACAAGAAGCCTCACACGAGAAATTTAACTATTATACAAGAAGACGTTCAAAACATTCATTTACTCAGGTAGTTATAAATACTTGAACCACACATATATTTAATTATGCACTCTAACATTTTAAATATTTTTCCTTAATAGAATAGACAAACTCAATTAACTACGATTTACTTGATAAGCACGTTATTGAGGAAATTCATTAGTCTATAATATAAACTTTCATGGCTGTCATCTAGCCTAGTTACTTGTCACATGAGTTAATATACAAAACACTCATAATCAGGTGCCAAATGTCACAAAGCTATCAAACATAATGTCTCGTGAACATAAATTTTTTAACATACAAGATTCCAAACTTATTCCATTGATCACTTCACATCTTTCATTATTAAATCTTTATATAATATTTATATGTATATAGCCTTGAAAACCAAGTAGCCTAGGTATACGAATCCCCAACCAACTGTCGCCAATCAAATTGGTACTTGTAGTACCGATCAATCCCTCCTACTATCGCCAAATGACCACAACACTTCCCTCCTAATATCGCAAAATAAGGACCGTAGTCCACCCCAAATACGAGCTCTATGGACTCTATAGCATGCCAACTATACCTAAGACTAACTCATACCAAGGCTTTCACTTTTATCATGTTTCATTTATAAGTAGAGTGAGCAAAGCTCCTTATCAAAGCATCATATTTTCACGCTTGTTGCTTTTGTCATATATAGCAAACATTCACCTTAAGTGAATTTCTCATCGATTCATTCCTCTTATTCAAAGAGTAATATAACAAAGATTCCATTGTCATAAAGCACATATGATCCTTATTATAATATCTTAATCAATTCATCAAAGCTCATCATGAACAAGAGATGCATTTTATCATCCACAACATATAGAATTTCGAATTTAAATAGTCTATAATCATTTATCCCATGTCACATTGTACTTAAAACAAGTACTTACCTTGTACTCCAGCTCCTTAATTGTAAGTACATTTGCATATTTACAACAAACATTGAAATTAATAATAATAAACAGTGCTTGGGAAGGTTTTGAGCCTATCCCAAGACTTTAACTACACTCACCGTTATTCCATGCTAACTTGGTCTCTAATTACGATCTACCTCTTTGTTTATCTACAGATTAATCTATCTTAGCCTTTACACCTTCAAATTCTTCTTGGTCTAATATGACAAAGAATAAAACTATGTATTAGAACAATTCCCTTGTCAACCATTCATTTGAATCTATTCAATTTTTCAAAGGTACATTTCAAATCACACAAACAACCTAAGGTAATTCAAGTATCTTAACATCCTTGATAACATATATGTCACATACATGGATACAAAACAGTCCCTTGCTAAAATACAAAACTATCCAATTTGAGTTATAATTCAACCTTCTAATTAATCTTATAAAACAACCCCTTAATAATTATAAAACAATTCCCTCCAAATTGATTTGCAAGCAGTTAAATTTACCCGAAGCAGTCCCGAAAACAGATTTATATAGCAATCCATTTTTAGTTGTAAAAACAGTCCCTGAACTTTGCAAAGCAACTCTTAAATTTATCAAAACAGCCCCAAATAGGTTACCAACCTAATCCTTAACTCAATTTCACAATTTATCCCCTTTTATTTACTAATACAATCCCTAATTAATTCAATTTTTTGATCAAGACAGTCCTCAATTTATTACTGGCATTCAATGTGTCTAATTTTGATTCTCTAAACATAACTACTCAAATCAACAATTATTCAATCGAACATTCCATCTACCTAACAATTTTAGAACTCAAATTCAAGCAACCCCCAACATCTTGAACTAAGCTACGATTCACAAGAAGCATGACAAATCCTCAAGATGTCATTTGAATAGATTAAGAAGATTCTTAACATGAGTTTGTTTCTTTATCAACAATTGAGTAACAACATAACATGCAAGGAATTTGTGATTAAATACACATTGCATCTTAAATCAAAAGGAATAAATAGAATCCTCACCTCCTTCTTCAAGGTTTCTAATTCGGATAAAAAGATTTAACCCAATTAAGCTTAATTTTCCATTCAACCAACATATGCCTCCAATTTCACTCTCTAACTATGGACTCTCGGCCACTTGAAGAAGAAATGGAAGTGATAATGGATGGTTACCTCTCCAAGCCGAGACCCCTCCCCACTTGCCTCCATCTAATCTTGACACATGATCATGTCCTCCAATTATATTTTGTTTAGCATGCAAACCTCATCTTGAACATACATTCGGTTAAGTCCCTTCCATAATGGTCATCCATTTATCTTTGTTTCAATTTGGTCCTAACAAGCTCATTTAGTTTAGTAAATTATAATTCTATAACAAATTACTAGTGATCCAATGCAACGTACTTCTAAGACCAATGTTTAGAATATTTCGGCTATCCATTTTCTTCTTTCCCTCATTTAAGTCCAACTCAACCTATTTGTTTAATCTAAAAAATGCCTTTAATTCAATTGAATTTCAATCAAAGCAATATCATACTTCTAGGCCAGATGTTTATATTAGGTTTTGAAGAAGAATCAAAATCCATGTTGCCTTTCATATGTCGATACTTTTGAAGTGTTGATTTGATTCTTCACATATCATAATACCAGAAAAGGTGATTCAATTAGATTTCACATATGAAGAGAAACCGGCAGAGATCATATCTTATGGAGTCAAAGAATAGAGAAATAAAAGAGATTTCTATAGTAAAAGATTCATGAAAGAATCACAAAGTAGTAGAAGCCATATCAAATATTGATTTGAAAATTAGCATGTATGTGCTAAAATTCGATGACGAATTTTCTTAAGAGGGAGAATTGTAATACCTCAAAATTTTAGCTAGTGACCAAAACGAATAAAATGAAAGTTTGGTGGCTAAAGTATAAACTTAGGCAAAGTTAAGGAACTAAATTGTAATTTTTGAAAGTTATATATTTTAGTCCCGTAGATAAATAGTTTACCCCCAGGAATAACGTTTTCGTGTTACTCAGATTTTTTGTACAAAATTTATGTTAAAAGCTATAAAAGGGTTAAGTTTGAGAAAAAATCTGATAATCAAATTGAATCGAATAATTGGGATATTTTGTTAGATGATAAGACAAGGTTAATAGTATCTTTTCCATGCCTTAATTTGGAAAGATTTAACATGGACCATTGGATTTAAGTTGATTTTCCATATTAAATATGAGTCGTTGGATGAATAATG
This sequence comes from Hibiscus mutabilis, assembly GCA_019671005.1. Taxonomy (NCBI): domain Eukaryota; kingdom Viridiplantae; phylum Streptophyta; class Magnoliopsida; order Malvales; family Malvaceae; genus Hibiscus; species Hibiscus mutabilis. The sequence continues at coordinate 22,336,973 of CM033737.1, forward strand.
GCAAGATTGTAATTTTGAAAAATTACAAGGGAAAATGGAATTTTGATTTGTTTCGAGGGCAAAGTTGTCAACTACTAATGGAAGACTAAATCTTGATCATTATATAATATATTTTGACAAGTAGCAAGCTTTAGAGCATTAGATATCAAGGGTAAAATAGTCATTTGGCTATTAAGAAGATTTTTATTTATGAAATAATTTTTAAATAATTCCATTTGGCATGAAAAAGAAAAGAAAATAAAAGTGTGGAATTTTGGTTCATCATCCTTGCTACCATGGGGTTTTGAAGAAAGGAGAAAAAAATTTCAAGCTTGATTTCAAGCATTTAGAGTTGGATTCAAGGTTAGTTCATGAGATACAAATTTGTTCTCCTTTGAACTCTCTTTCATTTGGTACAAGTTTTACATGGTTTTCTTGTGCCTAAGTTGAAGTTGGTGTTTAAGGTTGTTAAAGAGCATGTTTAAATTTCATGTTTTAAGGTTCAATCATGTTGGAAATGTTGTTGTGATATTGTTTCTATACTTATAGTGATGAAAACCCTATGGTATATGGTATAGGGACCATTCGGCTATATAGAGAAATTGAGGAGGAAATATTGTAAAAATTATTTTATAGGTGGAAATAATTTGAATGATGTTCTTTATGCTTGATTATGTAATTGAAGGTTAATTTGAGGTGTTAGAATGGTTAAAGGATGCTAAAGATGTGAATTATGAAATCTGCCTAGAATTTTAGTCTTTGGTAGTGAGTTTGGAAATTCACCAAAAATTCCATAAAATGATTCGAAACTGAGCCAAATACCATTTTATTCCTGGTTTAGTCTAGCGTTTAAAACAAACGGTGACTAATTTCGATTGGTATATCAAAAGATATGAATTTTTAAGTGACGAAAGGTCAAAAAACAAGGCAGTAGTCTGCTCCGAAATTCAACACTGGAATTCAACTTTGAAAATTCGTCATATATCGTACGAGTTGAATTTTGAATATTAGTCTATATGGTTGAACAACTTATCGAATCTAGTTTCTGTCAGAATAAACGAAATCGAATTCTAAGTTGTAGATTAATTTATATAAATATTTTTTGAAGGTAGTACAGACTGACAAATTATAAAATGAGTACCTTATTGGTGTTATTAATTTGTGCATGTAAGGGATGAATGTGAAGCATTAAAGTAAACATGAGCAATCAAAAATTTAGTAGATACGACAAAGGATCAAGCTTGGAGTTCTCTTAATTTATTCAATTTAGTTGGGATAAGAAGTGTCAAGGTGAGTGCATTTATCTATTTTAAAACATATTTAGGAAGACTTGCGACAAGTCGACCTATGATTTTATCGAATTAATAATATTGGTTTTCATATGAAATATGATATTTTCACAGGCATAAAGTAAAGGTTTGGTACATGATGGGATATGAACTGCCCCATTGTGTTTTGCTTATAATAATTTTTATTATCATATATCGATAATTATGTTACTGGAATGATACTATTGATTTTTATGTGAAATATAATATTTTCACAAACAAAAAGAGATAGTTTTGTACATGATAGGTATGAACTGCCTTATTATGTTTTGTTTGTGATAACTTTATTATCATATATTGATGATTCTTACATAATGATTTATGTTATAATGTAGTATGAACTGCTCTATTATTTTGATTTATCGATGATGAGTTATTTACCATCTACAAAATGATGTATTGCAAAGGTAATGATATTGTTTTATTGCCCAAGATTACATGAGAGTTACAGTATAGTGGCACGTCATAAGAGACTAGCAGTCTGGGACTGCATTGTAGCTACATTTGCCATATAGTGTCAAGCATTATAGGAATGCATTGATCTTCGGATCTAGTAGTCTGGGACTACCGTCACTTCGGTGACTAGTGCTTTGGGAGCACAACGAGCTCGTATTAATGTAATGTTTGCCTTTCTCCTTGGGGGAATTGGCTAGTACTCTGGAAGTACAAGATCTCGTATACTTAGTTTCTCTCTATACGTATTTCTTGAGCTGTTGATAAAAAGAACTTTTACAAAATATATTTATAAATATTTTAACTTTGCTTTAAAGCAATATTGATTTGAAATAGTTTTATATGGAAATTGTTTATACTATATAATACTTAAAAACTGATTATTATTTAATTTTATGATTAACTTATAATGTCTCACTAAGTTCGTACTTAGCGTGTGTTTTCCTGTGCACACGTTAGTGGTTCGAGACATTGGGTGTAAATAAGGTGTTGCATCAAGTTCATAAATTTTGATCAATGTACCGTAGTAATGAAATCCTACTTGAGGTTTTTAATTTATTTAGTGGCATGTATAAATGTGATAAATTTGTCTATTTTGGCTTAGAGTTTGTTATTTATCAAACAGTTAATTTATTTTTCGTAAAGTAAAGGAGCTCCAGTTTTGTGTACAAGTTAATTTTAAATATTTTCAAAAGTTTTAAATTTATAGAATTTTTTATGAATAAAAGTCATGTTATTGTTCTGTGACATCTTTGACTCATATTTGGTATTCGAATACTAGAATGAGGTGTTACATTGGCGGTGGCCGGCGTGATGCTTGGAAGTGTCGAGGAGGGTGATTCTTGCCAAGGTAAGCACTTCTTGAACTTTCTTGATTCGTTGCTTTGCTTTGCTTTATATTTTTCTTTTCTTTTTTCACTTTTTTTGAATAAATCAAAGACAAACAATAACATAACAAAAATAGGGTTTATGCAGAAGAGAGAACCCAAAATGTTGCAAATAGCCTTGTTTTGTGCTTTTGCAACAGCCTTATGTTTTCACCCTCCAAATTCCTAAATTCTTGTGAAATCTTGCCCAAAAATCGTTCCCAATCTAATACCAAATGATGCAGGGCTTTTTTATCACGTTGGAACCGTCAATTTGATCGCTTGGAAGCAAACCTAGGGATATGAAATTTCAAGAGAAACTTGTTAGGAGTTTCTTGAAAATTTTAGAATTAAGGCTAGAAAATTAAAGAAACAAAGGTATGAAGGATTAGAAGATGAACAATAAGAATAAAAAAAAAAATATCAAAAAAGATTAAAAAGAACGAAAGATAAAAAAACTGAAAATTCCAACTTTGTTTGTGGAAGATAGCGTCAATGGCTTGAAGAAGAAGATGGAGGTGGCGTGTGGTTTGGTAGATGTCTCGCGGAACCCTCCTAGCCGCGATTGACTAGGCAACCTCCGTGATATAACTCTAACCGACCCTTCTACCCGCACTTGCATAGACAACCCGGAGTGTGAAGATTCTCCCTCGCTCAACTCGTTTGAACAACGTTGAAGAAAGATTTGAAGGCGCAAGTTTATTGACACTTGCAAATATGTACCCAAAAGAATACTTTTATTAAAAACTCAAAACTAAATTAGAATGGAAAGGTTCTCAGGGGAAGGATAAATAAACTAGTAAGAATTCCTAAACAAAACAAATTCTATTCCTAATAGAATAACATTAAAAGAAATAATAAAATATTCTAAAAATTAAAATAATAATGGAATGAAATGCATCTCCTTGTTGGATTTGAAGTCCTCATTGGTTTAGAATTCTCTAGCTTGTGCGGCAAGAGGCTTCCAAGAGGAAGGGGACAAATTGCTAGGGCAGCAAGCTTCTTCCATCTTGTGGATGACACTGACTTGGGTGGTAGTAAGAGGATGACTCCTTTGTAGGCTTATTTGAACGAATACTAAGGCCTAAAGTTATTTTAAATCTAAATTGGATTGAAATTTAACTAATTAGACCCGAATTTTATAATTTAGTATTGAGTCTAAACAATTACAAGTAAAACCCAACTAATGAACTTCAAATATGCTTAAGGCCTTTCATTGAATGGGTTGGGCGCATGTGTATCTTCAACATGGGCTTGTGTGACCCAATTCTTTAAGTTTGGAGAATGGGTACTCTTTTGAAATTCTTGTTTTTTCATGGATGCCTGTAAGCAACACTTCTTGAATTGCGGTGTAGAGTTTATCATTGAGCAAATTGGACTTGGCTCGTGTGATTGGTCCAAGCGGGAATGTGAGTCCATCTTTGACTTGGGCTTGACTGGTACATGTATCACCACCACAATAGAATATTGAGGTTCTATCTGTGGCAAATAAGTTTGTGGTAGATGAGTATAGCCCTGTCCTACTGTATCATTCTGTGAAATATGGTTTGATAAGTGCAAGCAAATATGGGATACAGTTTCTCTATGACGTTTTTCTGCATCCGAACATTCTTGCGGTAACTCATCAAACCCTTCCAACACAACATCTAAGTTCATCTATGCAACTTCATCCCGAATCTTTAACTGGCATAATAAGAACCTAGTGTTATGATCCAATAGCAGAATATCATAGTTCAAGCTCTGATACAAATTTGTAATACCGTGGATATACCAGTGGCGAACGATAACGATGAAACAAATGAAGACGATGATCGCTAACAGAACAAGAAAATAAATAACATCAGGATTTACGTTGAACACCCAAAACGAAAAAACTCACGGGCAAAGGATGAGAATTTTCACTATGACGAAGAATAAAAGATTACAACCTGGTTGCGGCTCAACGCTCTATAGAGTTCTAGATCTACATGTTGTATCTTGTGTTGTGTCTAAAACCCTAATCCTTGGTATCTATTTATAGGTATAGGCTGCTTCTTTACAAAAGAAACTTGCATAGAAACATTCTATTCAAATTGAGTTTCCTACCTTTAATTAATGTAAAGTAAACAAGATCTACAAAAAGTAACATTCTTACTTTAAACCAACCTAAAAGAATTTAGATCACAATTCTAATATATATATATATATATATATATATATATATATATATATATATTAGGATACACTTAGACAATGTAAGAGTTTTTAAGTTTTACACTTTTTTAGATAGTTGGATGGGTGAAATGGATGACTGAGATTAACTCATTTTTTCTAAGAGATAATCTTCAAATATCCTACTATTAATCTCAGTCATCTATTTCACACATCCAACGATCCAAAAAACGTGTAAAACTTGAAAACTCTTATATTGTATAAACGATTTCTATCCCTCTCTATATTGTATGACTTTGAACATATATATATATATGGTGTTTTGAACCAACTGTTTTGCTTTTAGTTTAGGAAATTAAAAGTTCAGTATGATGTTTTTAACATTAAATATTCAGCTAAATATTAAAGAGAGAGAAACATGGACATTAAAGGATAAAATTTTTAAAGAACAAAAATGTTAGGGAATTAATTGATTGAATCAAATGGAACCTTGTTTCCTTACTCTCTTTTTCTAATATCAAAATCATTATAATAAAATATTAAATTCAAAATAAAATATATATATATATATACTACAAAAATTAAATATATATTTTTACTTTTTAGATGCATTTACGTGCTGTGTTTCAAATTCACGGTTCAAGAGTCGAGCTTATTCATTTCACCACCGGCAGCAATATAGGTAAATGATTAATGAACATTTTGTGTCTTTTCTTTCAGGGTTAGTTTTAATTTTGTTGTTCTTTGATATTCTCCCGAGTTTTGGTTGACAATGGAGAATGGATAGAAAAAAAAGTGCTATGGGATTTCAGTGGCATTTAGTCAAACGTAGTTGCTGGTTCAAGTCTCCTAATTTCTTCGAATTTATACTTTGCATATGTTTGCTTTCTCGGGGAAGAAAAACAATAAACATGACAAAAATCTTCCAAGTCCCATATTTTAATTTTGTCAATCAGACCACTTAACTATTTAAATAATATCAATCAAGTCACTAACCGTTAAAAATTAACGGAAATATTGACATGACAGTTAAATAAATTTGTATAAGTATACATTTAGTCTTCATTACTTATCCATTTATTTTCAATACATTTATTCAGACCGAGAATGAGTGAAGAGGTAATAGTATTGGAGCAGCTCCAGTGAATCCAAAAGTAATCAGAAAAATACGAGCAACACACCTCGGATACGTAGGTGAAGTGCAAACGATGCTAGTGGTGGAAGGAGTACTACGACATACCCTCGGCCATCTGCTTCGCCTCTCAAAGCTGCTTCTGTTCAAAGGACATTTCGAGTGGTTCCAAAAATCTCCAGCTCAGGCATTCACCATTAATAACCTGTTATTGTACAGTTTTGTTGAAACTGATGCAACTCAAAAACCGGTCTTCCCAGTACAATTGCAAGTGCAAACCCTGGTAACATTGGGAATATATGCAATGTTGCTTTTGAGAGCCAACTTTGAAAATGTTGATTGATTTTCATGGTAAGTTAACCGTAACATTTAGTCTAAACGGTTAGTTCATCGTTATAGCGGTTATTAAACGGTAATTTAACCATTAAAAAACGATTAACCGCTAAATATTTAAACGGTTAACCATTATAACGGTTTATTATTTCTTAACGGTTCGGTTACAGGTTAACCTGTAACCTATTGCAAAAAAAAATTCACATGTTCATTAATTCTTTTGAGAATAATAGCATTATATCTACGATAAATATTATATTAAAATTTTTATAAAAATATTTAAATAGAGAAATTCTAATCACAAACTTTATTTTATGTCTAAATAATTTTATAACGGTCAACGAACCCAACAAGTAGTCCAATAGAAAAGCAGAAGATGTTCATCCTAGGAGACTCAGGTTCAATTGCTCTGTCTACAAGGTGTGCGTGCATTGTCAAAAAGGTTAAAAATATGTATGGATAGATACTACCTTGTAATCAACTTTAGACTATTCAAAAAAATTATAACGGTCAACCTAAAGGTTACCATTAACAATCATTTTTTGCGGTTGGTTAACTAAAACCGTTTAATTTTAACGATTAGGTTAATTAGCTTGTAAAAGATAACAATTATACCGGCTGACGATTATAGTTTATTTTGCACATCTAAAATTGTATGGCTTTTCTAGCCATGCTTGGTCAATTCTATGATAATACTTTATTGTTATTTAGGGCAAATCTGCCTTTACAAGCACTGATTATCAATGGTCAATTCGTTTGATTCATTCTCTAACTCAAGTCGTGAAATCAACCATGAGAATCGTGTCTACCGTTGAACGTCAAATATAAAATCAAACACGAGAATCGATCAGTGGAGGAACCGCAAATAAAATTAGGTTAATTGATCCTACTTGATTTATTGGGTATGAGATTTTTAAAGAGCTAAATAGGGTTTTAAAGAGTTAGTATAGAATTTTTCATAGGAAATATTAGAACTGACCTCACACGATTTGTTGGTATAGGATCAACAATACTTATTGTAATCATATGAAAATCCACATACATCATACTCTACTTTGACCTCACTATATAAAAATATCGACTCCGTCGCTAAAATCAAGTTTACTTTTAACTAAGTAATGAAAGATAAATGAACATTATGCTTCATGAATCTTAACTAAAAGAGCTTACATGAATCGAACGCATCTTTTCTTTGCAAAAACTATATTTACACTGAATGTCCTGTTTATTATCGAGGGAATGTCCTGTTTATTATCGAGGGATGTAACTACATATGCTACAGATAACACATACTTAACAGAAATACTAACGGAATGCTAACAACAAAGTGATTGTGCACTCCCCCACATGAAACAAGAAATGTGTCTCTCGTCTTCACCTCTTTATATGACAAAATTTTTTTGTTTTTTTCGGTGTTTCTTTCTATGCCCAACATTAAAAAATTAAATTTTAAGTCCTTACCCTAAATTTTAAATCATAAGCCATAATCATAAACCCTAAAAAATACATCACGACCCTAATTCTCTAAACCCTAACCTTTAACTTTAATTATAAACTTTAAATCTAATTTTTTTTTGTGATGTATAAATAGGGGCACCGTAAAAGGATAGAGAATTTCTATTTGGTTGCAACTTACATCCTCTGAGCACCTAGTAAACGTACTCAAATCCGACTTAATTTAAGTAGCCCTTAATGTGAGTAGAGGGTGGTTTCTTCACGTTGTGAATAAATAGATCGAGAATATGATCTTCGTGATGTTAATTTAAATAAATTTATAAATTATTTATTAAAGATATAATATTAGCTACATAAAAATTAACAATATATAATTAACAACAAAATTAGTTTCCTTACCGTATATGGTTAAATGGTGGAAATGTGATTCTCATTCAATCTAAGTATTTTTATTTTTAAATACAAATTGACCCTATTTGGTAAACAACTTTTTGAGGCAAAATTAGAGGTTTGAAACATTTTTAGAGGTTTGACCAATCAAATCTACTAACTTAGATGTTTGGTAAATAGATGATTGTAATAGCGAATTGTGGTAAAATCTCTCATATTGAAAAAGCTCACTTTAGGAGCTTTTTGAGTTAGAGGTTTGGATAAAAGACTTGTATAGACTTTTTTGTCTTTGATAATTATAATTTTTTAAATAACATAAATTTGAATAAGTAATAAAATTAAAAAATAATCTCATAAATAATAAATTAATATATACATATAAATTTAATAATTAATAAAATTATATTCAAATTATAATTCTATAAATAAAAAGTTAATATATACATCTAAATTTAATAATTATTAAAATTATAGTAAAAATAATTTCACAAATAAAAAATAATATATACATTCTTCATATATGTTTAGTAATGATATTAAAAAACAATTTTCATAATATAATTAATATTAATTGACACAAAATAATAATAACTAATAAATTATTCAAACAGTATTGAATATAATCGTGTTCTTATATGTCATTTTTGTTTGTTCAAATAATCAAACAGCTATCAGTTAATTTTACCAAACACTTTTATACAATCAACTAAAACAAACTGCTAGTCAAATCAGTTAATGCTATCAGCTAATATAATCCGCTATCAGCTATCCACTAATTGTCAAACACAACCAATATATTATCGGAATTACTGTTGCAAATAAAATAAAATATTTATTTAAAATTATAAAATATATTAATTATATATAAATATATTTTTTATCAACGAATACGACTTTTATTGAATAATAAAGTCACAAGTGAAATAATGACTCGGAAAAATAAAACAAAACAGTTGCTACTCTAAAATACAAAACATAGCCACATAACTCTATAAGGACATCATGTACAGTACTAAGATGGAAAATAAAATAACAATATTAAATATAAAAAAATAGAAAATATATAGATTACGAAATGTATAATAATTATATGAAAAATAATTAATTAGGCTAAACTATAAAATAAGTGCCCAAACTATATTTCTTTTTTTGTAATAAGTGCCTAAAGTATTTTTTTTTGAAATAGGTGCCTAAACTTTCATTTTGGCTGAAATAGGTGCCTAAAGTATTTTTTTGTTGAAATAGGTACTAAACTTTCATTTTTGGCTTGTTTAAAAGTCAATTTTGGCACCTACTTGGGCACCTATCTCAACCAAAAATGAAAGTTTAGGCACCTATTTCAGCCAAAAAATATTTTAGGCACTTATTTCAGCCAAAAATGAAACTTTAGGAACCAATTTCAGCCAAAAAATACTTTAGGCACCTATTTCAAGAAAAAGATATAGTTTGGGCACTTATTTTGTAGTTAAGCCTAAATAATTATTTAAAAAAAATTCTATTCCAAATATTATTTACCTAACACCTAAAAACATAATAATTAGTCAATTAAATAACTAAACAAATATTATCAAAATCCAGATCGCACATTCTACATTTTTTATCGAAATTTAGCAAAAATCCAGATCACACATTCTACATTTTTTTATCGGAATGAAAATAACAATTTATTGTTCTTATTTTACCATGTATTTTAGGCGTGGGGTAAAGTGGTACTTTACACGGGGTGGGAAAAAGGAGACAAGAGAGATAAATGGGTGAGATGGTGTGTTTCGTCTGCGGAGGGCTATTTGACCTATATCTGATGAGTTTTGACCTGATTCAACTCTATAAGGTCAATTATTTTAAAAAAATTTGTTTGGATCGGGTTCGAGTTACTTTATTTTAAGATAGTGTCAGGTCAGTTTTTGGGTTTAAAGTAAAAAAATATCCGACCTGACTTAACATGAAATAATAGTTTAATTTTATTCTAAATATTTAAGTATAATTGTTATAATACCTCTCTTTTTTGTATATTTTTCAATCATCTCCTTATTTTGTCTAATAAAAATAGAATAATTATTATAATGCCCCTCTCTATTTATATTTTTTTCAAATAACTTTTTATTTTATCGAATAAAAATAAAAAAATATTTTTTTATTTATGTCAGGCCGATTCGAGTTTTTTACTCTAAAATTTAGATCAGTGGGACATCATAAAATATTGGGTCGAGTCGGGTGAAGGTGCTATATTTTTGGGTCGAGTACGAATCGAGTGATTAAGGCATTTTTTAAATCCCGCTGACTGAATTGTCATGTAAGATAAAAGGAGTATCTATCAAACACATATTTTAAAAAATACGTTTTTATCTTATGTGCTAGGAAATGATGTCATTTTTAAAATTAATCTTAAATGAGTGTCATTTTAAGAAATAATTTTTTAATGATACTGTTTAAGTAAAAACACCTAAAAGTGAATTAGTGAAATTAATATATAAGTAATATATTAATGTATAATATGTTATTATTTTTTATTATATGAAGTAACTATATATAAGTAATTAAATAAAGGCTTTTGGGGTATTTTTTGCCCCTAAGTTCATACCAAATAATCAATTTAGCCCCTCGCCAAAAATGCACACAATTTAGTCCTCGAATTCGAGAGTTGCATCAATTTAGCCCTTTTATTAATGTTAACTATTAATGTGCTGACGTGGCAGTTAACGGTGCTTACGTGATAGCCCACATATGAATGCTAACGTGACAGAGGGGAAACATTTGATTTTTTTAGGAAATTCAATGGCAAAATTGATTTTTTAGGGAGTTCGAGGACTTCATTGATTTTTATATCATATTTTTTTTAAAATATAAAAAATAGTATTAATTTTGAAAAAAAATTAAGTGAAAATTTATAAATATCAAAAACCTATAAAATGATAAATTATATATTATCAAAAAATAAAATTTTTAAAATTTTAAAACTATAAAAATAAAATAAAAAATTATAAAATTATATTAGAAAGTGTCATTATAAAAATTAAAAAGTAGATATCTAAAAATTAAAAAATACATATTTATATTATTATGTTTTAGATTTTGTAGGGCTTGCAAATTCTCTAACAATAAGTACAATGATGAAACTGACAAACTAGCTAAGGAATGTATCAAACACGATCATTATGACAAATCACAACGCAAACAAGATCAAACGACCATAAGCACACTACAAATAAAATAGTTTGGCACGCTCGACAGATTCTTTCCTTAGCTAATTTGTTAGCTTCATTGTTACCCTACAAAATCTATAACACAATAATATAAATAATTTTTATTTTTAATATCTTTTTTTATTTTTTTAATAACTTTCCGATACAATTTTAAATATTTTTTTATTTTTAATATTTTTTAATAATTTATCACTTTAAAGCTTTTGATATTTTTAATTTTATAATTTTTTTTATTTTTGGAATTTTTAATAATATTTTTATTTTTAATATTTTTTAATATTGTAATAATATATTTTATATGTTTAAAATTTTAAATTTTTTTATTTAAATATTACATAAAAATAATTCAGCCTCGAACTCACTAGAAAAACAATTTTACCTTCAAACTCACTAAAAATCAATTTAACCCTCGAACTCCCTAAAAAAATCAAACTTTACCCTTAAATTGATGCAATTAGCAAGTTCAAGGATCTAATTGAGTGTGTTTTTCGTGGAGGAGCTAAATTGATTATTTGATACGAATTTAGGGACAAAAATATCCCTTTAAGCCTTAGATAAAATACCTAAATAAATAATGCACGAAATAAACTAATATAAGTTAAAAGGTTGAAGATAAATAAAAAAAATTAATAATATATATCAAAATGATATCAATAACTTCAAATCAATCTTTATTAATAAATAAATAAATAGCTCACAAAATGGGTTGATCAATTCAATGGATTGAACATGAGGTTTTCAAGGCGAGAATCCAAATCTTTAAAATTTCACACGTTCAACGACACCGTAGTTAATTCCATTTCGATTTCTTCATTGATGGCCAAGAAATTAATAAATCCCACCACCCCATTTTATCAAATAAAAACAAAATACAATTGATTAAATTTATGGAATATAGGAGTAAAGGAAAAGGAGTGGAATTTGGGTTTGTTTTAGAGAGTTTGAAATTTGGGCGGCTTTCCTTAAATTTGAGAGGGGCTTCTCCAAAATCCAGTACCATAAAACTTTTGCCACATTTCATTTTCCAGTTCCACCGTAGCTTTCGCTGTTTCTTCCGAAGACCCAACGTCTGGATAGTAATCATCCAGACAAAGTGAGTCCGGACCATTAACTCGGAAATGGGCGTCGTTGTTCTTTTGCTGAAGCACCCCCTGTTTTTGCAGCTTCCGTAGTCGTTTCTGCCGTTGAGCCTTGCGATACAGCCCTGCCGGCACCTTGTATATTGCTAAAACTACCAGGTTGGCCAACCCGCAGGGGCAACAGCAGCAAACTGCCGCAACGTCAGCGGTCGTACCCCCGCAAGCCTCCCCGAACTTGGCATTCGTCTTCCTCCGAGGGGTGATGCTGCCGTCGCTCTCGACGCTGCTGGAACGGCTCTGGTGCTCCAGCAGTTGCCGCCGTTGCAGGGCGTTTGGGTTCTTAAGGGCCATCGGGCTAGACATTGTTAAAGGATTGAGAGTGAATTATTTCGATATTGGTTTTCTTTAATGGCTGCCGTGGTGACGTTTGGTTTACCTTTTTTTTTTCTTTTTTATTCCCCGCAACAACGGAGACTGTTCTGATATTCTAAACAAAAACAACCTGTTGGGTTTTAGAAGGTTCGATCAAAATAACGATAAACAACGAAACAAAAAAGAAGAAGAAGCAAATTCTTGGATTTCAGCCTTATGATTCTCGAAACCTCAAGAAAGGATTGAAGAAAATAAAAAAAAATAAATAGGAAATGATTCAAAGGAACCCCTCCTCTTATATGTATGATTATATACTTTTTTTTCTCTTAAGAACAAGATCTCCTTAACGATCCTGAACAGCGAATACAAATTTCATCTCTTTTTTCTTGGAACTCGTTGTTCAATGATCTTGTTTAGAAGAGCACAATAGTCATAAGAGGTAAAGAAGAGAGATAGAGGCTCATACGTGAACCAGGGCTTTGATGTTGTCTCTGGTAGAGCACGGCAAAATACACAAGGAGAAGCACTGCGTAAGATATAGAACGAACAAGGAGTAGGTTTTTTATCGACTTACCTTACTTTCCGGGCCTCATGTTCTTCTAATCCTCGCCTTTTTTTTTTAGTTCTTTTGACAACTTCTTTCTATCTTTTAGATCCCTATAAAAGGTTATAAAAGGGGACATGATAAGGTGTAGCACCCTTAGGGTGTTGCTAAAATGATAAAAATTCATGTTATAATTTAGGTAGAATCGAAATTCTTATTTATTGAGTAAAAATTTATATTATAACCTAAATGTTTAACAACTGAATAATAATTTAGGTAGAACCGAAATTCTTACTAATTAAGTATAAATTTATGTTATAACCTATATTCATACCAATTGAGTAAGAATCTAGGTTAGATTTTACTTTAGGTAAAAATTTATGTAGGAGTCCATAATAATTTAATCACACCGTAAGGTGCCGCACGATAAAACTCCCCTATAAAAGGCCTAACTTTTACACACCTAATAAAATAAAATTATCATTTTTCCAATAATAAAAATAATATCATTTAAAAAGCTTTTTAAGTGTCATAAATAATATTTACATTTTCTAAAACGTTAAATTAACTCTAATTATATTTTTTCCTACTCTAATTAACAAAAATAAAAAACGAAAAATAATTGCATTCTTAAACTTTAATATACACATTCCTAACTTTTTTTAATCGAACAATTCATTTGAACTTGAGAAAATGAGCTCTTTTGTGTTAATTTGTTATTTTAAGATTGCTGTCAAGAATGATTTTATGCTGAAAAAATATTTATTTTAATTTTTTTTATAAAATGAAAGACTGATGATATAAACGAGGACAAATGAATAATTTTACTTTAAAGTATTTTTGAAAAATTTAAAAGTAATAATTTCTTATTTTTCAAAATTTGTTGAAAAACAATTCCGGCCTTAAAAATTACCGGTTATGAATTACTTTTAGTCCTAAAAGTGCTTCGGAGCAAAATATTATTTTAAAACGCCTTGTTTGGTGCAACAGATGTAAAACATGTGTGTTGTATTTAAATAACACTCGTGTATTAAAAAGATTGATGAAAGATGGTTGTTACTACAACAAGGTGTTTGATTGCAAAATTTGTGATAAAGTGAAAAGATAAATGTTATGTATGAATGTACCTTTTTACCCTTAAAATTCTAGCTTTATATTTTCCTCTTGTTTTGACATTGATTATTATATTATTTTTAGGATTTATGACTTATGGTTTAGGCTTAGGGTTTGATGCTTGGGGTTTAAGTTTAGTGTTTATAGGTCAATGTTTAGGGTTTGTGATTTAGGGTTTGAGGTTTAGGTTTTAAGGGTTTGGGTTTAAGGGTTTGTGTTTTAGAGTTTGGAGTTTATTCTTTATGGTTTATGGTTTGGAGTTTAGGGTTTAGGGTTCAGGGTTTGGGTTTAATGTGTTTGGTTTAGAGTGTTTGGTGTTTAGGGTTTAGGGTTAATGGCTTAGAGTTTGGGGTTTAAGGTTTATGGTTTATTTTTAGGGTTTAGAGTTTGTGATTTGATATTCGGTGTTTAGGGTTTGAAGTTTATGGTTATGATTGTTTAAAGTTTGGTGTTTAGGGTTTAGGGTTCATGGTTCATGGTTTGGGGCTTATTAGTTATAGTTTTAATTTTTATGGTTTAGAGTTTAGAGTTCGGGGTTTATGGTTAGGGTTCATTATTTAGGTTTTGAGGTTTGGTGTTGGGGATTATTGTTTAGGGTTAGCATATTTATAATGATACAAATCGTAAAAAAATGAGGGTATAATTAACAAAACTTGCGTAAAACTGGTGTGTTAAATAAACACCACCCTCATTTCGGTGATAAATATCACCCAACTTGTGTATAAAATAATATACCGTGTTAAATTTCACATATACCAAACGCACGTATAAAAATAAGTTTTGTAATTGAGCCGTATTAAATAATACAACAAGCCAGTTACAACCCAACTAAACAAGGCGGAAAAGCATTGTAGAACATGGCCTTGGATTATATCTACTCAATAATCTAGACGACATCTTAGTCATAATTAGGGGTGAGCAAAACTAGACTCGACTCGAAAGTATTGATTTTTTAATTTTGAGTTATTCGAGTTATTTGAATAATCGAAAAAATTTAGTTAGAGTCGAGTTGAAATTTGTCCAACTCGAAAAACCAAAAATCAAATTTTATAGTTTTGCGATTTAGTCCCTAATTTAATTTTCCTTCAATTTATCCTTCATTTTAAGTCCACTTTTTACCAAATTTGAATCACAATGTTCTTAAACAAATGTAGAATACTTATTTAGCTTCAATTGATAATTTTGAAAATAAATTTCATCATATTTGTAATTTAGCCCCTCAATTTTGTATGATTTCCTCAATACCTCCTTCGTTTTAAGTCCATTTTGACCAAATTTGAACCACATGTTTCTAACCATTATAGAATTCATATCTAGATTAAATTCATATTTTTAAAATAAATTCCCTAATTTTTTATTCAATTTAGTCCCTCAGCTTTGTATTCTTTCCAGTTTCTTAAATTCCTCTTTCATTTTTAGTCTAGTTTTGACAAAAAATAAACTACACGATTCACTAACATTATATAATATCTATGTAACTTCAATTCATATTCTTTAAAAAATATTCTTTTTGCAATTTAGTCCTTTAACTTTACATTTTATTCAATTTGATTGTTCAACTTATTTTTTTTGTAAAGTTTTTATTCACATCAATTTATTGACTCATTTATAATCCCACCAATACTTTATCCCCGAAGGTTTCCTATTTAAAAATAATATTATAAATATATTTTAGAAGTTTATATGATATTTTTATTAAATAACATTACAAATCTTATTTATACATGCAAAAAATAATATGAAGAAATATATATACATATCTTATATGGTTAGAGAAAGTCGTTTAAATTGGAATCAAACCATACCATAATATGATACATATTTTTTATTTGCTAATATTTAAAATTTACATGATAATTTTATTTTTTTAGTAATCAACGTTTTTTAGAATTTACCAGCCATTATTTGCTAATATTTTAAAAAATGAATAATGGCATCTAAATTTTTTTAAAAACCACGAAAGATCTTACAAATATAATGCATCAAAAAGAGAGAAAAAAGGGGCTAGTCCACTAAAAATCTCATTCAAAGGTGCAAAGAAAAGCAAAACATTCCATGGAGATTAGCATACCTTCAAAACCCAGAAACCTTCATGAATCTCATTCTCTCTAGCCAAACGAGACATTTTACGAGATGAAAAAAGAGAGGTGAGGGAACCAAACTATCAGGCAGATTGCTCCGCTACACAGTTCTGATTATATCGGCTAACAAACCATCAAACGAGTGGGGATCAATCTTTTCTATGACCACCGATAAAATCAAATCAGAAAGCTAGCGCCGTGAGGATCTCTATACGAGCACCAAACGACCACTAAAGTATGCTGAAATCATGCCAAACAACAGATGAAATGAACCGCAAAAGCCAATGAAAAGCGTGCCACAAAGGTAAAGGAACCCATGCCACAAGAGCAGAGATTTTTATTAAAATTGAGAAAACAAAACATGAAGGAGCAAGAAAAATAATGAATATCGATGGTCGACAACCAGTACTAAGACTGGTTGCCGCCACCGATTAAGAAAAAGAAAAAAAAACTTGCGGCAGCTATGAAGAGAAAACTAGGTTTTTTTAAATGATCTTAATGTGTTTAAATTTTAATATTTCCATAAAAGATAAGGAGACAGACAACATGTTTATGGGCTGTTACTTGACATTAATCATGTTTCAAAGACGGTAGGAGTTTAAGATATTAATTTAGAATGATATGTTTCTCTATATAACCTAAATTTTAGCAATGTAGTTGTAATACCCGTAGTTTTTGCGGGGTTTATATTGTATTAAAAATTAAGGTCATAATAAATAAATAAATAAAATTATTCCATAAATAAATGTACATTAAATGTCCAATTACATTCTAAAAAACCCAAAGCCCATTTACAAAACCCAACTCTCTCTTATTTTCGGTCAAAAAGCACAATTTTGATAAAAATCCAAATTCCCGCTTTTTTATACCACATTTCAATCCCGGATTTGCCCAAACCATTTCACTTGGATCCTGGTTTTGCTTACGTCATCCTCCATTATCCTATAAATAGGAGGAGAGAGAGTATGTCAGGGGCAATTATTATCAATTAATAACATGCATTAAAATAACAATAATAATAAATATAAAGGAAGAGAGAGAAAGGGTAATTCAAGAATTTTACCATCTAAAACTGAACCGCCTGGAGCACGAACGGTCGCTGAAAAACTCATCGGTCACCAAAAAACTCGACAGTCAGAACCGCCAAGGCCACCGTTGGAAAGAAATGAAATTGAAAATATAAAGAGAAGATCGGAGCAATTCACAGTGGCCGGAATGGTTTGCAACGGTAGAGTTGAAGAGGGCTTGGGTACGGGTACATGTAGATTTTAGGCTGGGGAAGAAGGGTGGTTCTGATGAACCGGGATTAGATTAGGATTTTAGGATGCGAAAAATAGATTTTTTGGATTTTACGGTGTTGGAGAGCGGCCAAAAATTGCCTCGCGGCAGCCGGTCGAAGGCGGGCGGTAGCTGGCAAAGTAGCACGGTTGTCGGGAAACAGTGAGGTGTGATCAGAGAAGGGCGGTAGAAGATTGAAGCGGCTGAGTGTGTGGTGGAGTATGCCTGAGTTCATCGTGTTCTTCAAAATCATGAAGAACACGGATGAAACTCATCCAAAATCCAAAGATTTTGATCCATTCCCAAGAAATATCTGGGTTTGGATATGTTAGTGTGCAGAGGATTTTTGGGAGTGAGAAAGGGAAGAGAGAGGGAAAATGAGAACTGGGCGAGTCAGCTTGGTCATGGGGCATTTGTAGCATGAGTCAAGCGACACCGTTTTGGTGCTGGGTTGACTCAACCCACGAGTTCGAAACGGGTCGGACATGGAGGTCCACGTGTTTTAATGATTTAGGGTTAATTGTTGGTTTGGTCCCTTAAACTTTGAAGTGTAATTCGATTTAGTCCCTCGTACCCCATAATTAAACCCCTTAGGTTTGTAATGTTTCAATTTGGTCACTAGGTTTTATAATTGGGCATTAGACTTTGTATTCTCTCCAATTTAGTCCCCATATTAATAAAAATTAGCTTTAATGTTCAAATTGTTTTATTTTATTCATCTATTTATTTGTTTATTTAATGAAATTATGTTATTTGTATGATGTTTTTTAAAAAATTATGCATATAGTTTTGATTAATCACCTAGTCCAAATTAATTGTTAGAGCCTTAAATTTATGCTCTTTAATTAAATAATTAATTAGGAAGATCATTGTAGAAATTAAATGCATATCAAGTAGAAACTTTAAGGTTCAAATTTGGATGGTGTTCCATTGTTTACAATGAGGTGTTATCTCAACATTGTCTTTAAAGATGTATATTTAATATACATTTTCACTTATAATTTAATAATGGCTTAGTTAGTTTAATTAGAGCCATAATTAGGTTAATACTTTAATTAATTAGAATGGTTAATTAATTAGGAATATTATTAATTTAAAGACTTTAATACATGAATGGTGTTCAAGCAATTGGCATTTTCTCATGAAAGCCTTTTAAATTAATTAATATTCATAATTTAAATAATTAATTAATTAGAGCCTTTTTTAGGTTAGTACTTAAAATAAGCCAGACAATAATAAATAATGCATTTTAAACCTTTTATGTTGGGAATTCATTTTTAAGTATGAATAAGGGTGCCACTTAACGGGGTACTTCTATCCTCATATTCGAATAAAATGAATTTCCTTATAAAAGAATATCTCCATTTGGAATTTAAATTCAATTAATAATTATAGGATAAATTAAATTCAAATAATTATTCGAAATGCCAAAATGCCACGTAAAATTAAGATACTGATAACGGGCATTTGTGGGGGTGTTAATCCTTCCCCACACATAACCGACTCCCGAACCCGATTTTAAAGAAATGAATCTCTGGTTTGTTTTATGGTGTCCGGTCTACCTCAAAGTGATCGGCGGCTACTCCAAAATGTTTTTCAAGATTAAATAAAGGGAAAATCCAATTAAATATGAAAAACCTAAATTTTCAAGATCAAATTAAAAATAGATAAAACCTTTTTTTTAAAGGATTAATCATCAGGATATTTTATTCACACGATTTCAAAAATGGTTGCGACAGCTTGGCGATTCTGCTGGGAAATTGATTTAGAAAAACTAAGAGTCATGCCTAATTAATTTTATGTGGTATTTTGGCATTTTAGGAAAGTAATTTGAATTTACTTTTTCCTATAATTATTGGATGAATTTTTTGAAAAAATGGAGATAGCTTTTTCTTGCGCGATATAAATTGTCATTCATGCATAAGCCTTCTACCCGGGCTTTTCACCCTTAAGTGGGAGTGAGGCATGATCTTACGTGAGTTATCCAGCTCCGTGATCAGAATTTTGTCCTCCTTTCGGTATACCAACCTTATACACCGTAAGGTCACGCCTCCGCTATAAGGGCCATATACTCCCGAATCGATGTCTTGTTGTAGTTCAATAACGACAGTTCGGGTACCCAAAGCCTAGATTGAACCCATATGCTGTAATAGAAGCCTACCCTGTTAGAGCCAGACAGGGACCTAGGACAGGGTGTTGCTGATTTAAATATACTTCTCTTGTTTTTTGCACAATATAAATTATTCTCTGGTTATTTTTACATAATACAAATTGTTTTATAACAATTATTTTTGCTTACAGTATCATTTCACCATACTGACACAGTTTTTTTGTTTTTTTTCTGTGTTTTGTTATACTCCTTCTGTCCCAAAAATAGTGTCCCTTTTGTGTTTTAAAATTGTCCCACTTAAATTGTCCTCTTGAAAAACTCAACAACTTTTACTAAACACATTTCCTTTTCTACCATCTTTTTAGTTTTCCAATAAAGCAAACTTTAACTTTTTAGGGATGAAATTGTCATTTTAATTACTTTACAACACACATTTTACACAAATTTTTTCTTCCTAAAACTACGTGAAAAGTCAACAAAAGACATTATTTTTGGGACGGAGGGAGTAAATGTTACATCAATTGCATTTATGAGAGGTATCAGTTCGAGGGTTAGTTGAGTAGGCAGTGGTCATAAGAGCTGAAGGGTTTGATAGACAAGTGGAGGACAATATGTCACTGTATACCTGATTCGAGAAGACTCAGTACAAATACGAAGACAATATCCATGGAGGCTAGGTGTCATTAATGCAAGGTTGTAATAGAAATTCCTGAACATAATGAAGTTCTGCCAGAACTAAGTTTAATTTGAGAACCATAAGACGAGGATATGAATAGTCATTTCTAATAAGATTCTTGGGTTATAGTGTTGCTGTTAGATAGTCAAATGAATCAAAAGTTGTTTAGGGCCACGAATCGTTTATGAAGCCCAATATAATTGTTCGCTTGTCGGGAGGATACATGTGACACTAACAATAGAGAAATACAGGCTTTCTAGGGATCAAAAAAGGCAAGGTTTATACAAGTCTTAACAACAGTGCAAGTTTCAAGATAGAGTCAGTGGCAGTTACAGAGATAAATAAGATGCAGTATCTGAAAAAAACTGTGATAACCAAAGGAAGGATAGATGTCAGATAAATTGAAAGGATATTTGAGGACTGTTTCTAAACTTAAGGAAGAATAGAAAGCTTTGAACTCAGAAGTGAAATCCAAGTTTCATAAATGATGAAATTTACCAAAGGATACCATAATTAAGGAAAAGGTTGATCTCTAATAAAAATGAGAATCTGAGAAAAATGGCAGAATCAGAAAACGCAGTACAATATTTGAAAGACTAGCTCGTAAGTTTCGAAGAGGAACCACAATGAAGGATAAAATACTAAAAATCAAGTCAAGGCAATAATCCAGGTTATTCAAAAATAGAGTCGTGAAATAATTAACTTTAGGAGTCATGAGCGGGGTTTGCCTGTCATGTGCAGATTTTGTTCGATAAAGTTGTGAACCTGCAACAACATTCTGATATCAACACCGAGCTAGGACATATGTTGACTCAGAGGCTGAACAAAGTGATCAACCAAAAGAGTTGGAGCTAGTGAACATATTGCCTTCTCTTTGTAATCGACCTTTTGGTTAAATGGGTGTTGCTCTAATGACTAGTTCTTGAAATCCATACCTCGTGCATTCATGCATTACATCATTTAAACATTATATAAAATAAAAAATATTGTACTGTATTTTTTTTAAAAAAAAAGTAACATTGCATTGGTTAAAATTCATGTTCTGAAAAGCATGGGTAACAGATGGATCGAATGAAGAAAAGGCTGATCAGCACGAGAACAAGATAAAATAAGAGCTATCCCTTTGTTTGGAATCAGAAAGGTCAAGAAAGGAAAAGTTCTAGATGAAATATCAACATGGGTGATCAAGATAGAAACTCATCTCACATAAAGTTTTAGTCTGAAAGGACTCTTCATGCAAAAAAAGAAGAAGTCAAATAAAGAGAGTCAAAAAAGAGTCAAAAAATTAAAAAAAAAAGAAGTCAAGAAAAAAGAGAAAAATAGAGAGATGAAAATAAAAAGCCAAAACAAAAAGGAAAGATGAGTAAGTTCAGATCAATTTAGCCGGGGGAATCTGTAAAGAATCTAGAAGATTTGAGTTTTGATCATGAAGAGAATAGTGGAATACTTGACTCAGAGGCACTGGTGGATTTTGAAAAAATGAATGAAGCCTAGTGGATTGCATAGAAAGACTGAATGAATTCAAATTCTAGTGTTCAGCCAAAAGTCTTGCCGATCAATGGTTCAGTGATAGTCATAGAACATAATGATCTTAACAGAGACGAGGGGCAGAAGAGTTTTTCTCTAAAATGATGAATGCCAAGGTTAGTTGAAGACAGAAGATTGCTCACAAAGGAATTGATTGCAAGAGAAGTAGAATACAGATACAAGACAAAGAAGCTGAAGAATTTAGTCAGATAAGGGAGACAATTATTCCTATTTAATGTCATGTTCAGACTTGTGGTTCTACTCTATCAAAAATCACTTTCTGATAATGGCCCCACTGAAGTTTTTTGGTCTCATCAGGATTGGGTATTTATGAAGAGCCATGGTTCAATCGAAGATCATCGTTTGCTAGAAGAGTTGAGATAAAGAAGAAGGCGCAGAGTCTACGACATACTTTTGAGGGTAATCTACTTCAATTCAATGTCAACTAGAGTCAGAGTAATATTTTTGTATCTATCCCTTCGACTTTGCCTTTACCGAAGAATACCACAAGATTAGATGCTCAAAATGCTCATGCCAGTAGAAAATCAAAATTAAAACTGGATCTTATTCATGTTTTCTATTGAGAGATATATTTCAAATTGCTCGAAGCTTCGCTGCATCACGAGAAATTATCAGAGCCCTATTAATTAAGTTGTTACAATATCAAGACTGTTGTGAGTTATGATTGAGACATTGAAGATTGCTACATTTTCAACCTGCAAATTCAAAACTTTCTAAAGTGGGAGATTTTGGAAGTTGATATTGAAGATCAGCTATTCAGATATGTAACTTAAAAAGTAGTCCCCTGATTAGAGAAAATGCAATTGGATTGCTCAAAAAACAAATGGTGAAAAATGTCAAGTGAAAAGAGCGAAATGAGTGAATGAATGCAATGATCGGACTCCTTAAGGTCATAAGAGAAAAAGGTCAACTGATTCATCAGGTCTATCATGGAAGATTCCTCGAACAAATGCAAATTTTGATATATTTGGAATGCCCATTTCAAATTTATTTCATCCCTAGGCCGGTAAAGAAGATGTCAAGCCCATCTTCCCATAGTTATGATTTTGATAATATTTGCAAGTTTCACATGGTGGATCAAAATGTGCTACCAAGAAGTTTAGGCCCTTAATGGAGGAAATCAAGAAGTAGGTTAGTCAGAGATCCATATGAATGCCTCCAAGATTGTCTGAAGTTTTGAAGTCTGTGTCGTTTATGTCTATGTATCAAGGGGGTACAACTTGCAAGAATTATCTCTGAAGTAGTATATGAAATCAACCCTGTTACTTCAAGCCCAAAGATTCTCTTGTATTGCTTCAGAGATGATTTCAAAATGTAAGGCCATGGTTGCAAATGTTCGACCACTCATGGGAAGGATATGATTGAGTATAGGGCAATCATCTTTCGTTGTATTTCTTTATTCAGAAAAAATCACCTATCAGATGTCATGGTGATGATGATGAAATACATATATCAGCCAATTCAGGGACTTAGCAAGTTTTGCCACGGAGTTCTGGTGGTTCTGTAAAATTAAAGATGAACTTGATGAAAGTCCAAGAACTTAAAATGTCTAAGGACATGGAGCATTTGCTCGCCCTAAATAATAAAGGTGGGGCAAACTTAATATGGCAAGAGACCAGTGGAGCGTCATTGAGGAATCAAAAAAATCTATTCGAAAAGAATGAGAGCATCATAGCATGAGCGAGAATGGGTATGTCTTTGTAATGGTGAAGAAAAAAATAAAGAATTGACGGTAGAAGTGGAGTGGCCAAAATTAACTAAGGTCTTCCTTGATTAATGGTCAACAGTGAATCACGAGAGATATGTCTTCAATTCTAAGACCGTTGCGGAGTAATACCCTGAATCATCCCAGTTGCTTTTGCCCGCGAGCTTTGGGGGTCCTTTGTAAAGGAAGTTATTTCGGTTTATTTGCTTATGATGCTTGTTTCCTATATATTTTTCTCAAATGGCAAACACTTTGCATTCTTTGATTCCTTTAATATTTCATTCATTCTTTGTTATGGGTTAGTGTTTTTCTCCTATACATATATGTATATATCTTCAATAACATTTTTCTCTCAGGTCCCTGATATTAATTGTAAGAGTGACTTGAATCAAATTCAGAGATCAACTTCAGAAATGTGTCTCTCTTCTATTTTATTTAGGCCAATAGGAAGATATTAATAAGTGTTCAGGAATCACGGGAAAATCCCAAATATAAACTTTGAGTGAATCTTCCTCTCAAGCATTGCTGGCTAACATCTTTGAATCAAGTGATAACCCAAAACATCTTCCACCAAGGATCACCCCTACACTAGGGGCACAAAAGATGAAAGTTTGTTTGCAAGTGAAAATTGTTTGGTTTTGATCATGCTATGATAGTAATGCCTTGTGAATCAGTGGAAAAAGAAACGAAAGTGAATGTATCAAGTGCAAAAGCCAGAAAGGCAAGATAAATGAAGAAGAATATTCTGAATCAAGTTAAAAAAGGGAAAAGAAAAAGAAACAGTGAAGTTTGTGTTCAAAAAGTCAACTGAATCAAGCTGAAGCAAAGAAAGTACTAAAGTTGAAAAGTGCAAAAGAAAAGCAATACATATATATGAGATCTTCCATTCAAATAAGTCTCTATCTAAAGGAGCAATGGAAGATTGATTTTAAGGAAAGGAAATGAACTCTAGGGTGAAAACCCAGAAATGGGCAGTCTAAAGCAATCTACAAAAAAAAGAAGAAAAAAAAAGATAAAGGAAAAAGAGTATTTCATCCGAACAGAGTCAGATAAGTGAAAAAAATAACATTTCACTTGGAAAAAATGATCTTTGGTTTTATCACCCTTAAGTATTTGTTTGAGCCTATATATTCTTTCTTTGGTAGCCGTGAACCATAGCCTACATTACAAGCCTCAAAAGACCATTTTGACCATATACAAGTATTGGAGCAAGGTGAGCTTATCTTCAGAATACATCCCGCTTATCAGGGTTAACCTTTCTTCAAAGACTTCCAAACTTCTAATGCTTGATCGAGATCAGAAAAGAGGGAAGGATTGGGTATGGTGAGTTAGTGAGGTAAAGAATGTCACCTTAAATGGGATAGAATTAGGCATATGGGAAATGTTTCTCTCAGAAGTCTAATAATTTGGAAGAGGTCATATTGGAGTTGATCTTTGTAGTTTGGTTCGAAGGTTCTGTTGCACTTGGTACTTAGGGGCCTAATTTTTTTTTGTTTTCTCATGTTTGCCATGACTTATTAGCTCATTTATATTCTTTTAACACAATCTTTGGTTCATAGTTTGCCTAGGTAATCAAGTATCCAACCAAATTTCACCACAAGATGTACCATAGTACTCGTCAACCCTCCTACTGTCACCAAAGACCACATACCTACCCTCCATCTGTCGCCAATTAGGGGCCTTAGCCCTGGACCGTAGTCCACCCTGACACAATGAGCTCTAGACTCTAAGGCATGCCCTTCTACCTATTCAACTAGCAACCAAGGTTGTTTGATTACACTTCATTTATTTAAGGATTTTCAAGCTTTTCAAGTTCAAGATCATGTATCATTCAAGAATCAATTCAAGCAGGGTATAGCAATATCATGCTTTAGCCCTTAGGCCAATTGAGCCTTAGCTCTTCAATTACTTTTCATGTTTTCAAGTGTTTCATGTTCAAGGCAAGACAATTCATGTTCAAGGCAAGACAATTCATGTTCAAGGATCATATTCAAGCAAGCATTCGATGGTTCACACCCAAGGTATCAAGAATCAAGCATTTGTTTTCACTTTTCTTTCTAATTAATTTATCAATTTACATGCTATTACTTATTCACAATTTTAGTTTAGTCCAATCTTCCTTTTTATTCATATTCAAGTTAAATTAAGCTCATTATCATGGCATACAATAGCAAGAAGGTAGTCATGCATATTTGGTTAGGACCTAAGTCCTAACCCTATTGTAAACTACACTCACTATACTCCAAGCTAGTTTATTTGTCTTGTATCCAAATCCTCTTGTTTTTAGATTTCGAATGCTCCACTCTCTCTTCCTCCACAAGATATACTCCTTGCTCTAACAATTCATACAAGTAAATACATGTCAAACAAGGTACATTGAGAATAATAATTACCCATCTCAAGTAGTCAAATGTTTTTACACAATCACTTAACATGGCAACAATATTCATATATTTCATGTAAGAAACAAGCAGCATATTCATATATATACATTAATGCACATTACTACAATTGTTTACATTCCAATTTGGGCAAAACAGGGTAGTAACCAAACAGTTTACAAAACTGTCCAAGACATCTAAACTGCTGCTGCCAAGCAGCAGGTGCACTGCTTACTTAAACGTGCATAACTTTCATTCCGTACGTCAAAATTTCAATTGGTTTACACCATTGGAAAGATAACTTAATTGTGTTTCTAACCATATAGGCCTTGCATTTTAGTTCTTTTCCAATTAATACAGTTTTTAGCTTAAAGACAGGGAAAATTACAACACTGGACAGTTTGCACTGTCCCAAGTGTTTCTTCTCTACAATTCATTCTACAATCCAGAATTCAGTTCTGTTTTCTCCTAACGAATTTAGAAATGTTAAGGCACTGTCCATAGAATTTTCAGCATTAAATTCCCTTTATACAATTTATGGTGTTTTTTCAAAATTACTGCCCGGAATAGAGTATTCTAGGCAGATTACACTAGTTTAAGTTTCTAGCTTCATAATTCCTCTAAACACAATTCTAACATTGTAATTCAACTTATTTTCATGTTCTTATATGTCTAGGTTAGTCTAATTCACCTATCAATGCGATTATAACAGGGCATTATAGTGCTATGTTCAATTTGATCTATTTGATCAACAACATTCCTCTAATTCACCATTTGAGCTGTCCATTACCTACCTTTAACTAATCCAATTTTTATATATATCATCCTATGTGACCACAACCCAAGTTCAAGCATTAACTACTCATTTAACAAGGAATAGTTCAAAAATCCCATCTAGTTAAATCATCCAATTTAACAAATTAAGCTATCACACACATCTCAAAGACATAACATGTTAACATGTATACCATTTGAAGTTCAAGAATTTGCTAACATAAATTGTCCTTCAAACAAATCTAACTATCAAGATAACATGTAGAGAAATTATAACTTATTTTACCAATTAAACATTAAATCAAAAAGGAAGGAACATATTTCTTACCCCTTTTTCCTTAATCTAATCGATTAGAATCTAAAGAAATAGATCAATGATGAAGCAATTTTTGTTTAAGCTCTTTAACTTTTCTCTCATGTGTTTCGGTTCTCCATTTTGGGGAGAAAGAAGATGAAGGCTAATTATCCCCTTCAATGCCGTGGCCCCCTCCTACACATGCCTTTTCTAAGAGACAACATGTGTACAAGACCTTCACTTTCTTTATTTTTGGCATGCATTCATCAATTAATCATAGAGTGCGATTTGGTCCCTCCTAAAATGAGCTATACACTTTAATCTTTGTTTCAAGATGGTCCTTTTAATTTGGCACTCTAACTTGTTGGCTATAACATTTTAGTCCTTTAGTTATTTGTTAGCTAATGTTTTTTCCTCTTTAATTTGATTACTCGGTTTAGGGAGCAATACGAACTAATCACTACAATTCGAGTATCATTCTTTTAATTTCCTCAATTAACTCCCAATTCTTTCAATTTGATTAGCACATGGTTCAATTAGTCAATAGCTTAGATAGTGGTAACCTTCTTAGGCCCGGTTTAGGGTGTTACACCATCAACCAAGGGTGACTCAACCAAACAAGTATCCATATAGTACACAACATTAAATGATCTACCAGGGATCCCCTACTATATCTATTACAACAAGTCATCAAATGTTTACCAAGTTATTACTCATTATGCTCTCATATGTGAGTGATATCGCATTTTCTCAATTTTACAATTTATTTTACCACATTAGAAGTCCATTGGACCATAGTCCTTGAATTATCTACCCCTCAAACTCAAAACCAATATTTTCGGGCAGATTACCCAGTGGGTACCGATACTAGACCTCACGTACCGGTACGATACCCTTGGGTATCGATACTCACACCGTACCGATACCAAAATAGCTTACTGGAATTTTTATCAGCCTTAGCATACTGGTATAGGTTAAACACAGTACCAATACCCTTCTCATAGTTCGTCTTAATCAAATAGTGTTCTTCAATTCCATAACACTAGTGTACTGGTACGAGCTCCCCGCGTACCAGTACTAAAGCCCATAAATGGCTTCTTAGGCTTAGGAAATCACTCCCAAAGCCCCAAATCACAACCACAATCCTCTTAACTCAATCTTACATCTTATGAAAGTTATTTAGGGTGGTTTGCTACCAATTTTACATGATATTAACATTAATCTCGGATTATACCATTTTAGAGGGTCTCTAGCTCTTAACACCCAGAAACAACCAATAACATCAAATCTAGCAAGCAAGGCATCATCCTTAGGATGTGCATGAAACAAAAGAGTTAGTAGTGTACTAACCTTGATTTCTCAATTGAAAAAGAAGCTCCTAGCCAAGATCCTCAAGCTTTATTCTTTCTAAGCTCCTTGAAAGAATTCCCAACCTCTTTCACTACAAAAAAAGTTGTAAATTCGAATTACAACTTGTAGGAGATGAAAAGAGGTAACTAACTTGCATTACAAGTCTAGAAAATGGGATTGCTCAACCTCCAACCCATTTTCTCTAAAACCCCTCATAAAACCCATAAACTTGACTCCCCACCATTTTTGATGATTCTTACCTCTTCCTGTAGATCCTTAGATGATGATCAACTTATCTCAAACCTTAATTATGAAATTCCCACTCAAAACAACAAAGATTTAACCTTTGCTCTTGGCCTTTGGGAAAAAAGATAAAGAAGAGAAAGAGAGATAAAGAGGGTGTAGAGACAAGAGTGAGATCATCTCATCTTGCTTTTTGCATGAAATTAAAGAGGAACAAGCCCTCCCCCTTTCAAAATATGGAAAATTACCTCTTTGCCCATCCCTCATCTTCTCATTCACAAACCAACCCGAAACCTCTAACCCAACAACAAAGGAAGCCCACTAAGGCTCACTTGAGCACCCAAAGGCCCAAAATGCAGGGCCCATGGTTTGGGTTAGACCGACTCACAAATTTTGAAATCTAGGTCATTACACAATGCGTGATTGACGATAGTAAGGTAGTTGTCCTTCAAAGTTGCACGGTGGGCAGGTGTCGACCCTCAATGGGTTTAGTAACTTTGGAAAAGGAATTGAAAGAAGCCAAATTAAATGATTTTTCAATCATGCACATTGCGGGATCAAGGGTTTTGCTGTTATTCACTAGTGTGGAATCATGAAGAGACACTTTAGGGAAGATGGATTATATTGTGAAATTTGGGTTACCTGTCATTACTGCAAGAATTGTTTTAAAGTTTGCCCCTAGTAGTAGAATATTAAGTTGGATTATATTGTGGTAAACTTGTAGAAAATAGGGAAAAGTATTTTGGTCAGTGATTAATCTGATTTATTGTTTTTCCTTGAATTGATTTGAAGAGTACATACAAGCCAACTATTTATAGATTTAGTACATGGAGTTCTAATAAAATTCAAACTAGTCTAGATAAAATATGATCTTATAAGATAAGAGATAAAGGTTATCTAAACTACTTAGTAGATAAGAGTTATATGCTATCTAAACTACTTCAAGAGATTAGAGTTATAGGATATCTAAATTACTTAGATATTTACGAAAGAGTTATCTCTAATTACATGACAATTATCTACACCCCCTCAAGCTAGATAATACATATTGTAGATTCCCAGCTTGGATTTAAGATCGTCAAGAACCACTTTTGGAAGAGCCTTGGTAAGAATACCGGCTAACTGTTGCTTTGTAGGAACATAACCGAGTTTGACAACTCCATTGCTAATTTTTCAGCGATAAAGTGTGTATCTATCTCCACATTTTTGGTACGGTCGTGTTGAACAGGATTTTTCACAATACTAATAGCAGATTGACTATCAGTTTGCAACTCAAACTGCTTGTAGTGATCTAATCCCATTTCGGTCAACATTCTTTGTAACCACATGCCTTCACAAATCCCAAGTGCTAGTGCTCGATACTCGGCTTCTGCACTGCTCCTAGACACCACGGCTTGCTTTTAACTCCTCCAAGTGACCAAGTTTCCCCACACGAAAGCACAATACCCACTAGTTGATCTTCTATCAGTTAACTCACCAGCCCAACTTGAATCAGTAAAAATTTTTACTGACTTTTCTTCACTTTTCTTAAATAATAAGCCATGTCCCAGAGTCATTTTAAGGTACCGTAAAATTCTATATACGACATCAAGATGCTCCTCTCTTGGATCATTCATGTACTGGCTAACAACACTAACATAAAAAGCAATATTAGGCCTCGTAAGGGACAAATAAATTAGCTTACCAACCAATCGTTGATACTGCTTTTTGCTAACTGGAACACCTCCATCATCTTTTCTGAACTTTAAGTTGGGCTCCATTGGGGTTTCTGCTGGTTTACAACCAAGCATGTCAGTTTCTGTCAAAAGATCAAGGATGTATTTCCTCTGACAGATAACTATACCGGATTTTAATCTTGCCACTCCCATTCCAAGAAAGTACCTAAGACTACCGAGGTCTTTGGTTTCAAATTCCTTGGCTAGTGAATCTTTTAGCCTCTTTAATTCTTCAACATCATCCCCAGTGATTATTATATCATCCACATAAACAATTAAAATTGTTCTTTTACCATTTTGATTTACCTTAATAAACAAGGTATGGTTGGTTTGACATTATTTATAACCACTCCCAATAATTACCTTGGCAAATCTATCGAACCAAGCCCTTGGGAACTGCTTTAGGCCATACAAGGATTTTCTCAATTTGCATACTTTGTGAGCTGTCCAATCTCTCTTGATGCCCTCTGAAATTTCCATGTACACTTCCTCTGTCAAATTGCCATTCAAGAAGGCATTTTTGATGTCTAATTGATGAAGTGGCCAATCCTGATTCATGGCAAGAGACAGTAAAACTCTTACTGTGTTTAGTTTTGCAACTGGAGCGAAGGTTTCTTGGTAATCTATACCATAAGACTGTGTGAATCCCTTAGCCACTAACCTGGCCTTGAATCTTTCAGTGCTGCCATCTGAATTGTACTTTACTGTGAAAACCATTTGCATCCCACTGGCTTCTTTCCTTGAGGTAGATCTATCAGAGTCCAGGTCTCATTTTTCTCAAGGGCATTTATTTCTTCCTCGACTGCCTTCTTCCACCTAGGATCATCTAAAGCCTCCTCTATTGTTCTTGGAATCTGAATGTCATCAATCTTTGTCGTGAATGCCTTGAATGATGGCATTAAACGGCTATAAGCAACATACTTTTCTATTGAATGAGCAGTACACTTCCTCACACCTTTCGTTTGAGCAATCGGTAAATCATTAGTATTAACAAAAGGAATAGGATTTTCATTAAGAGGAGAATTCGTACCTTCTAAGTTTTCCATGGTAATTGGACTCAGTTCCAATTCTTGGCAGTGTCTACCTTGCAAGGTGGACTTCTTTCTCCTTTTGTAGACGCTAAGTTCTCTCTCTTCTGGTTGGGTCTTTTGAGAAGTTTTAGAAGGTGATGGATAGGTTCTTTGTGAAGTTTTAACAGGGCTGTAATTTTGTCTAGTAGGAGAAGAATGTAGAGATGGTTGTAAAGGAGATGAAAGAACGAGTTGTGGGATAAAAGTGGATTGTGAATTAGAAGTCGGTTGTGATGATAACTTGACGAGTTCTGAAAGTTATAAAACAACTGAAATTGAAATTCATCTTGAATCTCCCCCTGAATTTTAGTTTTAGAGAAATAAGGTTTATTTTCAAGGAAGATAACATCCATAGTAATGTAGGTTTTTTTTTTGTAATTGGGGAATAACACTTGTAACCCTTCTTAGTGGATGAGTAACCTAAGAAAACACACTTGAGTGACCTTGGATCCAACTTAGACCTATGTTGTTGATAAACATGAACAAAAGTAGAACAGCCGAAAATCTTTAGTGGAAGATTACATGACATATGTTTGAACCAAGGAATTTTTTTAAGAAGAACATCTTTAGGAGACTGGAACTTTAGTGTTCGACTAGGCATCCTATTAATAAGGTGGGTGGCAGTTAGGACAGCTTCCCCCAAAAATATTTAGGAACATTGGAAGAGAATAAAAGAGACCTAGCTACTTCCAAAAGATGTCTATTTTTTCTCTCGGCAACCCCATTCTGTTGAGGACTATCAACACAAGAGCTAATATGAACAATACCCTTTTCTTTAAAATAGGATCCTAGACTCTTGGAGAAATATTCACTCCCATTATCAGTTTTAAAAATGTGGACTTGACTTTGAAACTGATTTTCGACCATATTGTGAAAGGTTTTAAAAATTTCACTAACTTCAGATTTTTCCCTCATAAGAAAGGTCCAAGTAGTCCTACTATGGTCATCTATAAAGGTTACAAACCATCAGATTTTTCCCTCATAAGAAAGGGTGAGAAGGTTTATAAGTGGATGGGTGGTATGTAGTTCTTTGATGTTTGGCAAATTGACAGATGTCACAATGAAAGGATTTGATCTTTTTATTGGTGAACAAATATGGGTACATCTTGGCCAAATAAAAGAAATTGGGATGGCCTAGTCTAAAGTGTAGTAACATAATCTGACTGGAAATAGGGTCTGATGTGGAAATAGATTCGGAGATACAGCTGAAATAGGCTTGTTTTGGTGAAGGCAAAGAACCTTGAAGAATGTAGAGTCCACAGTGCAACCTAGTATTTTCAATTATCTTCCTTGAATCCAGTACCTGAAATTCACATCCATGTAAATCAAATTTAGTATAACATCCCAAGCCACGAGACAATTTACTAACAAATAACAAGTTGCAAGCTAATTTTGGAACATAAAGCATGGAGTTCAATTCGATATCCTAATTTACTCGAATTGTTCCACTTCCTTCAATGGCTGCTAAGGAACCATCTGCTGTCTTTACATTGGATTGGGCCCCAAGCTGGCTGAATTCTGTATATAAGCTCATATCTCCTGTCATGTGGTCAGAGGCTCCACTATCGACAATCCAAGTAGTGAAGTTTGTGTTGTCAAAAGTATTTGCAAAAGAAAGATTACCTCCATGTTGCTTGCTAAATTGGCCGCTAATATTTCTTACATAGGTGACCAAATGTGATTGAGTTCCCCTCTGTGGCCGTGGCGATGGACTAGCTTTTCAGCTAATCTCGAATGTTTTTCGCCAGCCATTAACCAAGGATTTTTTTCAGATAGGATCTAAAAAATCTAGACTGATACCATGTAGAAAATATGGAAAAGTATTTTGGTCAGTGATCAATCTGATTTACTGTTTTTCCTTGAATTGATTTGAAGAGTACATACAAGCCAACTATTTATATATTTAGTATAGGGAGTTCTAATAAAATTCAAACTAGTCTAGATAAAATATGATATTATAAGATAAGAGATAAAGGTTATCTAAACTACTTAGTAGATAAGAGTTATATGCTATCTAAACTACTTTAAGAGATTAGAGTTATATGATATCTAAATTACTTAGATATTTACAAAAGAATTATCTCCATTTACATGACAATTATCTACAATACTATTATGAGTTTAAGATGTATTCGACACTTCGTGTCGCCCGTATTCGTCACTTTATTGTGGCGCCTGTATTCGACACTTTGTGTCTCCTGTATTCGTCACTTTATTGTGGCGCCTGTATTCGACACTTCGTGTCGCCCGTAAAGGACAGTACTTTATAGTACACAACTCGTACCTTAATCACTTGATACTCGCCTTGGGCTATATGACTTCATGAAATGAAGTATGATTTTGAGTCAAAGAATGATTGTGTTATGCTTTCTTGCATTATAGAATGTATGATTAAAAGAATATTATGCTTGTGAAAGTATCATGTTTTTTTAAGTATTTTTATATATTACTTTTCTTATGCCTCACTAAGTTATACTTAGCGTGTATTTTGGTTATACGCGTAGGTAATCGAAAGTAGTACCAGATCTTTGCATCAACATCTCTTTTGGGAGGAGATTCTATGTTGACAGGTTATTTTCGGTACTTATGACATCCTGGTTTTGTTTAAGATTAGTGGCATGTACGAGATAATCTGTCTATTTTGTTAAAATATCTAACCGACATGCCTTGTAATGGTTTTGGTCGTGTATATTAAATGATATGTTATATGTATAATTTTTACGCATTATGATAAAACTTTTTGATATGATGATATCACTATTTATAAGTTAAATAAAAATTTTAATTAGTCCCTATTTTTAATGTAAGATGAATTTTGAATTATCGTGACATTTCTGACTCGTGTTCGGTGTACGGATACGGGAAGGGGGTGTTACATTTTCATATCCAAATATTGAGTACCCAGATACTTCCACTTGAAAGCTCTCAAAAAGAACTCCCAAGTTACATTCACCTCCGAAACACCCATAATCGTGGTCACCCACCAATGATATACATCACCTTGCAACAGTGACACAACCCAACCCAACCCAACCTGCGCTCCTCATTGCAACCCATCTAGCTCAAAATACGTATCATTTTCTAAGGACTCAGACCCTGAAATACCTCGCCTCCCAAACTTCTAAGGCGTTCTAAGGGTAAACCTTAGTTAGCCGCCACAACAGGTGTCGATGCTTGCGCCTGCGCCCCAGCCATCGCTGATTGGAAAGCCCCTTTTATTGCTTGAACTAACGGAGTCAAATCACTATATACAGGCACCTGGTGAACCTGGGGTACTTCACCTGCCCCAACATCAATTGAGGAACCATCAGAGGAGAAGGAGGTAAAACATTAGGGGGATTCTCTTCCATCTCATTATTCAGCCCTACCCCGGTAGTATTAGCCATCGATCGCGTCTCACGACGAGCCATGCTATCCATAGCACCAAAACACATTAAAGTTAGGCTAGCATTAGGCAAAGGATCAAAAACAACCTGATTAAAAATTTTAAAACCTCGGTAATAGGCAATGTGTTCCCGATTCATACCCCAACATGTTATTAAACAATCACAGTACATATACACAATCACCGTGCAATTCTATCAACATCACATAATTGAATAACAACATCTCAATTTTTCGTAACCTGGCTCTAATACCAACAAATGTAACCCCTCGACTTGGCCTAGTCGCAAGACCAGTTCGAGCGAGCTACATTAGGTTTACCGAGGTAAACCGAGAAGAAATTACCTGAAACATGTCTATTTTTTGTTTTTATCTTGTCTAGATGCAAATTATCACCCTATATGTTCATACAAGCAGAAGAAGAAACACCATCTCAATCGGGCATCGAATTGACATCCAATTGTTTGAAAAAGCCATAAAAGGAGCAAATTGCAAATTCTAAAAATTCCAAGGACTTGACCCATTTTTATGTTACCAACCTTTGGTTAGGTAGATTTCATGCATATATGTCAAAAATCAACTCAAGAGGACCATCAATACTCATTCAATTGCATCCACAACATTTAGGGACTGAAATGTAAGAAAACAGAACTAGCTTCCATGACATTAACCGAAATAACTGCCATCCGTATCGATACGGTAGGACCCGTACCGATACGGTATTGTAGTCTTGTTTCGATACGCCTAGTATCGTACCGGTACACCATTTCGATCCCAAAATCTATTTAATTTTGTTAAACACCGTACCGATATGGTCATCATGCCTTTCGGTATGTGGGCTCAGACTAAAAAGAAAGATTTCTAGTAGCAATAGCCTGTACCGAAGCCCTTGCACCAATTCTGATACATCTAGCCCAAAATTGCCTAGCCGTACTGATACGGTCCCCCGTGTATCGGTATGCATGTGCCTGTAATGTCATTTTCAGCTAATTTTTCACTCGAATCTAGATGCTTTTGGGTTCTAACAACTCTCATGCATGCACATAACACCCACCTAAGCATATTTCAACTCTAACATCAGAATTCAACAACCATAACAACTTATACATTCAAGTGACCAAACCGTAGGCAAGCTCCCAAAACCTTTTTGCCAAACATACCAAAATGCACAAATAGAGCATTCTCAGCATAAGCAACATATCAACATCACAAACGCAGCATAGTAAACTTGTACAGACTATCTCAACATGGATATCATTAAGGCAATTCTAGATGCATACCTAAACAACTACACATCATCAACCATAATCAAGGATTAATCTCAAGCTTAGCATCATCAAATCACCCTTATAATCCAGCATAGAAACATACTTGAAAACCATGGATAACAGAATTACAACTCCCCAAAATATGGCGAACACATTGCCTTATTAACCAGAAATATAAATCGAGTTCTTCTCAAAAGTAGTTTATCACTTGGATCCTTTCAACCCTTGCCTTTGATGCCCGAACCTTAATGCTCCGTATCATTAGGAAAAAGAGAGCGTAAGCACGCATGCTTAGTGAGGATGCTCATAAAACATTGATGCAATTAAAACCTTTTGAAAACCGAGCACTTGTTTCCAAAAACATGCTTAACAACCAAAGCATTTTCCTTGCCTCCAACCGAGACATGTATAATCGCCCTTATGCAACATCATATACATAATCCATGGTTAGATCCCAAAGCATTAAAAACAAACCATTATTAAATCCCAAAGCATTATAATATAGGTTCCATTCATAAACTTTCACATATATTGGCATTTATAATGGCCCGGATAGACTACCTCTATCCCACAATCGGATACACGAATCTCTCATACCATGCCTAGTTAAACTGCATGATATCCCAAACCTTGCCTAGTTAAACTGCAAGATTTGACACCCTCGCCTAGTTAAACCACGAGACACTACCCTTGCCTAGTTAAACCACAAGTGTACCGACCTTGCCTAGTTAATCCGCAAGTTCACCATCAATTTGGGTTGCCGTTTTAAACCGCATGCCCCAAATGAGGTCCCCAGCAGTCCAAGTGGCCTTGTTAAACCACCATACATCAAGGACCCATGGCCATGATCGATTTTGTTCATATTTTATAGTGCACTTATAGTCCTTTGGCATGCAACTATATCCGATTGTTTCTTACATTGTGACATAGCCAATATATCATTTACAAAACCATTTACCTACTGTTTTTCAATGCATTAAACCAAACCATCACATATGCAATCCACATTGCCCTAAGCAATACCCCATTCCCAACCGGAATGAAAACCAATGCTCACTAGCATTTATATACATAAAATCCATTGCATATGTGTTCATAACCATGAATTAACAGTAGTAAATTAAACCATGTTTAACACCAAAACATGAATTCAACATGCTCATTTCTAAATAGATATTCAAGAGCGAAATAAAGGAAACTTACTTTCGAGCTTGGGTAAGTGTCTCATGCTTACCCTAAACTCCCAACAACCTTTACAAGCCTTTGTAAAGAATTTAAAACTAGTTTCCACTCATCGATACACTTCGCCTTGCTCGTCAATACGAATCGAGCTCCTTGGCAAGCAACAATCAATGTCGAACATCGTCGCCTTGATTATCCCCTATTTTAAAAACATAAAACTAGAGGCCAAATGCATTAAAATGCATTCAAACCATTTCCTAACAACAATCTCCCGCAACTCTCAAGTTGCCCACTCAACAACCATCTGAAACATACCGAAATCATCCCCAAACACTTCCAAAACTTAACCCAGCCATAATATAATGATTCAAACCATTAAACTTCATCAATTAACAACTAAAAACCCTTCCCCTGTATCCTTTTACTTCCAGAAAAGATAAAACACAAATATTACCACAAAACACAAATCTATCAACCTAACCAATTAGAGATTTAAGAGTTTCGAAATTCCATTGATAAAAACAACTTATCAACAACATAATACATCTAAAATATGTTTAAAATCAATCTTAAACACTGGAAAACAGACCCACTTTGAACCTTTCACTATTCCATCAATTTTACCCAATTAATTCAATTAAACATTGTAAAACATGAAGAACTAGTTCATAAATCATTTATCAAGGATCAAACACTTGGGAATATCAATAAAGAACCATTCAATAGAGGAGATCGTAGACCTTACCCCTATTGTGAGATTTCTCCTTCAATTAGCTTGTTTAAAACTAGGAAAACTCAAGATTTCAATGAGATTTTGTAAAATAAAGTTAAAGAATCAATTATAAATCAATAATTTGAGTAAAAATATCTCCCACCTCTGGATTTTAATGAAAAATTGAGTATTTGGCTGAGAGAAAAGTGACAAGTAAAGAGAAAGGTTGAGAGAAAAGTTACGTCAAAATATCTTGAAAAAGGTTAACTAATTTTTAATATCTAAAACCCCTTTAATTAACTTTGGAAACA
The DNA here is from genome assembly GCA_019671005.1 of Hibiscus mutabilis. NCBI lineage: Eukaryota > Viridiplantae > Streptophyta > Magnoliopsida > Malvales > Malvaceae > Hibiscus > Hibiscus mutabilis. The sequence goes on from CM033737.1 coordinate 22,375,454, forward strand.
CATGTTAAAATAGCTTAATTGAAAGGAGAAATCACCAGCAAAAACTTGGTAAAATAGCTGCTAAAGGATTCTAAGAACTTGATCCATTTTTATTTTAGTCACCATTTAAACCAGTTTTCAAATTTTACATTTTAGTCACTAACCAAAATGTCATCCTTCCAAAATTGACTTCACCATAAACCTTAACATATTAAATAATGATTTTAGCATATTTTCCCCAATTTAACACCTTCAAAAATATTTAACTCGATTAAATACCAAAACTGACTTGAATCTCTAATTTTGGTCTACCGAACCTTTGAACCAACCTTTGAAACGTCTATCCCCAAAACCGGGGTGTTACAATTAGGTAGTGTTTAAAGCATGTTAGATTGAGCTAAAGTGTCATATGTTCGATCAAGAGGTTATTACATGTCTGTCCGTACTGGCATGGGTCCATAGGGATCGGTACGCGGGGACCTGTCTTAGCTCAATCTGGGAAAAATGCTTTGGCCTACCGATACGCATAGTGACCATATCGGTACGCGATGCTAAAATTTTGGCTTGGTGTCAGTACACGGGCAACCGTATTGGTACACCTTTTGGCTACTAGAATCCATTTTTTTGAATATCCTATACCCGTACCGATAGGCTGGAGGACCGTATCAGTTCGCCTTTGAAATCTAAACTCGTATTGATACGGGGTGTTAGTGTACCGATACACAATTTTTTAATTTTGTTAATATGCTTTGTGAAGTTTGATTCTTTGTAGTTTAGTCTATATTTCTTGATCATGCAATTAAATGTGTTTAGATGATTATCTTAAGTTGAGATTTAACTTGATTGTATGAAATATGACTAATTAAGGATTGGTAACTTTAATTTTGAGGAAGTCCTCTTAATTATCTAAATTTATGATTTGGCCACTATAATGCCAATTCGTGCAATTGGATGTCAATTCGATGCCCGATTGAGTTGTAATTTTCACCGCTGCTAGCATAATCACCTTAGGATTTAATTAAGCATTTAGAAAGGATAAAATGAAAAAAATGGACCGTTTTCTAAGTAATTCTCCCTGGTTTGTCTTTGCAAACCCCAATATAGCTTGCCCGATTCTGTCTTGCGACTAGACCAGGTCAAGGGGTTACATTTGTTGGTATCAGAGTGAGGTTATGATTGTTGGAAGGTGGGTTATGGTTGTTTGATGTATTGTTAATGTATGATTATGTTGTCTGGTATGCACGGTGTTTGATTTTGTGAAATTATTTTTGAAGTATGATAGGTTGGGGTGTTTAACTTGGGGACACATTGCCTTATTACTACTAGTGTTAAATGATTTTTGTTTTTAAACATGAGCGACTTGGATTCTTATTGCAAGCTAGTCTAATTGTATTGTTTAATTGCATTATCATGTTTTAGACTCATATTTTTGCAAATAGGACCGAGACGAGAGTTAAGGGTGGATGGACAAAATGATGAGTTGCCTCCTCCTCTACCAATTCCTCCTGTTGGTGTTAGAGTTAAGGGTGGTGTGCCTCAGGCACCACAATGACCTATTTTTTGTGATATGACATCGTTGATCCAGGCACTGACTGGAGCTTTTCAGGTAGCCATAGTTGGAGTGCAAGTACTTGCACCGGTGCCTACAGTAGCTGTTAATACCGAGCTTTCATTAGAGCGTTTGTGTAGCTTGGGTGGTACTGAGTTTATAGGTTTAGCTCCTAAGGCCGCTAAGGAGTGGTTTGCTAGCGCGAAGAGGATCCTTGGCCAGATGCAGTGTACGAATGTCCGCAAGTTGGGTTTCATAGTGTTATTGCTTCAGGGTTATGCTTATAGTTGGTGGACGACTACTATTGTAGGTATGACAGCTGCTGATGTGACATAAGAGTTCTTCTGTGCAGCTTTCTAGAAGAAGTATCTGGGATCTTATTATCAGGATGAGAAGAAAAGAGAGTTCATGGCATTAGAGTAGGGGAACATGTTTGTGGCTGAGTATAAGATCCAATTTATTCGGTTGAGCCAGTATGCTCCTGAGCTAGTTCCTGATAAACGTTAGTGACGAATCATTTCCGTTATGGGCTGGTTAAGGAGGTGAAGACTTACATGTTGGCTATAGATTATACAGAGTTTGATGTCCTGCTTTCTCGAGCTAAAAACATAGAACAAAATCTGGGGTTGTCTTCTCAATCAGGGTGTTTTTTTGCTGGGAAGAGGCATGCTGAGTCAGATGTTGGCAAAGATCGATATAAGAAGTATAGAGATAGGAGGTATCGTCTAGATCAAAGATGCGGAGGGAGTAATACTGGGCGTGGTCAGCAAGGTTAGAATACTTACGCTGGAGTACCCGAGTGTAGGCGATGTGGTACTCGCCATTCGGGAGAGTGTTGGGGTACCTTTGGTACATATTGGAGTTGTGGATCACGAGATCACATTAGGCGTGATTGTTCACAGTTAGCTAGGGAAGAACCAGCTACTGCACCTGCTGTGGTACCACATAGAGGTTGTGGGCGCGGTCAAGGTCATTTTCAACGAATAGATGATGGTCAAAGGACATTTGCTCATACCGTAGCGATTCATCTTGAGGGTGGTGGACCGGCTAGGGTTTTCGCGCACGGTGTGGGAAGGAATAATACCAATGTGATTGCATGTACATTTACTTTGTAGCCCATACTATTGCTTTCTTTGATAAATTCTGGTTCTACACATTCATACATCTTGCGCAAACATGCATGTTTGCTTGATATACCTATAGAGATGTTAGATGTTGGTATTGTAGCATCCCTTTCCCGTATTTATCACCAAATACGAGTCAGTGATGTTACTAACAAATTTTAAACCCTATTATTTCTTTTCCTTAAGAAAACAGGCAGTCTACGCTACTTTACTTAAAAATTTATAAAAATTCTTATAGACATCGAAAATTCATTTAGAAAATTTCTCATTCAACTAGATTCATTAAGATTTCTAACCATATAAATTATTAGCCTAAATTTATTATACAAAAATTCAAATAAATTCCTAAATTCACGTCACAGCCCCAAAATACTGAAATTCTGCTGCCCTGTTTTCTGACCTTTCATCGAATAAAAATTCATATCTTTTTACATACAACTCGAAATTAATCACCGTTAATTTTGTAAGAAACTAGATAAAATTTCTAGTTCATACATATAAGATTACCCTTCTAGTTCAAATTGTGGAATTTATGCTGATTCTTCAAACTCATTGCTTTTGCATACACATTTGGACAGATTTTTAATCTTTCTACCTTAAGACCCAAATTTAATAAAACTTAGTCCATTATCATTTATAGATATAATAGAACTTACTAGGTTCATTATCTATATTATCACAGCTATTAAGCAACCATATTTGGTAATAAGTTATTACAACCCCATTGATTATACATGCCATCTAGTACATTTCTAAAAGAAAGGATGGATGTCATTACATTACTATGAGTATGGAGATATACCTCCCAAAATATGAAAGTGATGCTCGGATACTCTTCCCTCGAAGCTCCTTTAAAACCTACACATGAAATTCATCATACGCTAAGCATATACTTAGTGAGGCAATAACATTTAATTCAAATGCAATTTCACATAGGTATCAATATAATAAAATAACAATGCATATGATCACCTACTATTTTATGCATATTAGCATATATGACATGATATATGTATAATAACATATTACATGGTAATAACCTTGATTCTTACCAATACCGTTGCCATATTCATCATCGAGCTTTCAAGCCTTTTTATCCTGTTTTTCAATTCATTTAGCCCAAGTATTGAATCATGGAAATTTTTGTACGCGAGTCATCCCCCCTATACTTACTTGAGTATAGTATATTATGTGCACTTTACTAGATGTGCTTGGCACCGAAGTGCTTCTGTATACTTACCAGAGTATACAATTAGTAATTAATTTGCACTTTACCTGAAGTGCTTATAATAAATTGCACTCTACCGGGAGTGCTAAAATGTTTATACAGCTGTTTTTGACTCTATGGATATCCAACTATACTTTTAATTTCCTATCTCATACTTTGGGCTTTATGCCAATCATAATCTCATACGTGGCAACACATATTTACATATTACGCAATTCATACGCAAAATAATATTCCATGAATAAGTAGTGATCCATGCATGAAACTTTCAATTCTTGACATATTTTTAACATGACAATTATATGATGAATGACATAAAGATCATGCTATACATGCATTGCACTCACCTTGACACTTTCAAAAGTATAATTTATACTAGCCTCACTAAGCTCGGTTACACTTTCTATCTTCTTTCTTTACTCGTTTGATCTCGAACTTGCTTGTTATCTGTATGTACATTAAATACATTACACAATAAACCTTAAGTACATGTCCAACCTTTACTAATACATGTACATACCAATATGGAAAATTTAATCTTTTCAACCAAGCACTTCTTTGCTACCAAAATACTTCCTATACTTTAATCTCATCTCAAATTACACACTACAACCAATAATTTGATAATTTTCCTTTAAACCCTAAATTCTCTCTCTTAGGGTTTAGAAACTAAAAATTGGAAAATTCCACATTTCATCTCCATTTTAAAAAATATTAATACCAAAATGATCATTGTATCATAGCAAACAACATACCCATGCTTCTTGAATATTTTCCATTTTTTCACTTATTTCACCCAATTTACACAATTCACAAATTGGTCCTAAAATGATGTTTTCTTCAATCCAACAACATAATTCAACTTAGAAAACATCATTATAATCAAATCCATCATCAAACTAATTTTTACAAAATTTCCCTTAATATTATTCTTTTTTTCGAAATGGTCCCTATAGGTTTATCAAGAAGTTTTCATCATTTCAAGCCTCTAAACAACACTACAACACCATTTCCAACTTGATTAAGCCTTAAAACATGAAATATTAACATGCTCTTCAACCACCCTAATCATCAAACTCAACTTACAGACATGGAAACTAAGCAAAACTTATGTCAAAAGATAGAGAATTCTAAGGAGATCAATTTCTTATTTCATGTCTCTAATCAAAAACCAAGTAAATCAAGCCAAAAATTGATTCGAAATTTTTGCTCTTACCTTGCTAGGGGTTTTAGCTACTTGGGAGAAAGATGAGCAAATTTCTAGCTTTTTCTATCTTTTATTTTAATGCCAAATGTCTTCTAATTTGGCTATAAAAGAATAAAAAATCTCTATAATAGTCAAATAACTATTTTACCCCTTAGTTATAACCAATTACAAGCCAACACCTATGTCTTATCCTCTTCAATAAACAAATTTTATTAAAAAGTATAAGTGAAATGACTAAAATGCCATTAATGAAATAGTTTATTTTCAAAAATGCCATTCCATCACCTATACAAAATGCTGAATAGAATTGAATCTAAACTGATTTAAAAATGATTCAAAACTATGCTATGCTCTTTGGGTCTTTTTAAGACCTCCTGCAAATTTTTATAAAATTTCGAGCTCATACGATTACCCGTATTACACTTAAACTTTAACTGTAATTTCCCAATAATAGAAACATCAGATCAAACCATAGTTTTTATATTCGATCCACACCCTTAGATGATCTATCTATTTATGGAATACAAATAATTATTGGGAAAATTACTATGTTGGTCCTTGAACTTTTCTTAACTTTTCACTTTTGTCACCAAACTTTAAAACTTTACATTTTAGTCACTGAACTAAAACCACTAACTTTTGATTCTTTATGTTTTGGTCACTAATCATATAATGGAATGTTACAGGTATGCAGGTAACTAGTTATTTTGGCGAGACAATTTTGGCTAGGAGGTTGTATATGAGATATCCCTTGATGGTTCTTGGGGATGGATTAGTTGTCTGATCATAGGGCTGTGGTTGATTTTGAGACCAAGTTACAAAGTGGTGGTTGTAGCCGAGAATGTTAAATTCTTGTCCAATGTTGTTTCGACTTTGGAAGCGCGAAAGTTGTTAGAATCTTGGAGTCGGGCATATCTAGCTTATGTCATAAATCCGAATATAAAGGAAGTGCATGCCTAGGATATTGACACTATTTACAATTTTCCAGGAGTGTTTCCAGAAGAGTTTCCAGGATTACTGTTGAATAGGGAGGTAGAGTTTTGCATTGAGACGTACGCAGATACAACTCTTGTTTAGATTGCACCGTATCGCATGCACTGAAGGAGGTGAAGATGCAACTTGTAACACCCCCTTCTCGTATCCGTACAACGAACACGAGTTGGAAATGTCACAGTAACTTAAAAACATTTAATATTAAAAAATCAAGGTAAATTAAAAACTTTTCTAATTATTTAATAGTATTCATCATTCATAATTTGTAAACAAATAAAATGTAAACATAATTAACTTTTAAGTATTATACCATAGTTATATATTTACATAACTAATTTAACAACGTATATAAAATCCAATACAAAGCAGGCCAATTTAAACATTTTAACAAAATAGACAGATCATTTTAGTACATGCCACTAATACATACACGAAACAAGGATGTCATAAGTACTAGAAATTAACCTGTCGATTCGTAAATCTCCAAAAAGAGAAGATGATGCAAAGGCTCGGCTTCTACTTCCTTTTACCTACGCGTATAGCAGAAATACACGCTAAGTATAACTTAGTGAGGCATAAGGTAAGTAACATATGTAAAACAATTATAGTTACATGATAATCATTTAAATCTCATACTTTATAATGCAAGAATGTTATGCAAGAAAGCATAAAGTAATCATTCTTTAGCTTTAAAACATACTTCATAATACCAGAATATAGCCCAAGGTAAATATTAAGTACTTTAAAAGTACTATTCTTTATTGCTTGCAGACACAATAAAGTGCCTATAACATATATGACACTTTAAAGTGCTGTTAACTTTATGATACACATTGAAGTGTCAATAACTTTATAATATTCTTCAAGTGTCATTAACTCGTATACTGTCTTATATGGTTGATGGTGCCTTTAAACCAACTAACCAACTTATACGGTTGATGGTGCCTTTAAACCAACTAACCACCTTTACGTATCCTTAAGGCAATTCATCATGACACATTGAAGTGCTAATAACTTTACATACTCTTAATGGTATACCTCAATATTGTCCAACTTAACATTACATTGCCAAGGGCAAACTTGAAAACAATTCTTGCAAATAATGGCAAGTAACCCAATTTCCATACATACATATATACATCACGTAAAATGTTTTTATAATGGAATAGTTCATACTCCAATATGCTTTATAACATTCACGGTATACTGCCATTTAACAATTTTATGAAATAACTTGTCATACGTATGTCATGCTAAAAACATATATGCACTCACTTGTAATGATGTAGGAGTAGCCTCACTAAGTCTATTCAATAACATTTTCTTTTCCTCTTTTACTTGGGTCTCCTTCAGTCTCCCTCGGAACTGTAGAAAACCAATTGAACACATATATTACCATACTTTTGTTAGTCTCAAATTTAACATAGCTAACTTGATTCAAAACATACTTATTTGAATATGAAATATTCAAATATTTCCCTTCTTCCCTGTACTTTCTAAACACTTATCATAGTCCTTGATGATTAATTTAACTTCAAACAATTCTTCTAACTCTTTAAACTAATATTCAGATACAAAATCTATCAGTTTTCAATTTCTGGCAGCTTGCACTACCTTTGGAAAAACACTTCTACTGGGCAGAATAAACATCGGATCTTAATTTCCTTTACACTGGAGAAACTAGATTCGATAATGGTTCTAACGGTATAAACCTCGTAAATTAATAAAATCCACAAAAATTATGAAAATGCTTCAAACTCCCGTCACAGAGCTGCCCTAACCAAAACTGTTCTGAAAATTTTCTGACCTCCATTCGATTAAAAATTCATATCTTTTGACTCAGAACTCGAAATCAGTTTCTGTTTGTTGGAAACGAAACTAGACATCCATATCTTCATTTTGGTATAAAATTCACCATCTAACCATTTCTCTAGAATTTATGGTGAAATTCTAAACTTACTTCCAAATTCTGAATTTAACCAAACTTCCATATTTAGGTTCTATAGTTATCGCATAATCTCCTCATTTCTTCATTTGTTCATATAGATTTCTAAATCACCTAAAACAACTTATTGAAATCAAAATCTCTTTACTTCCAACACTAAAATAAATTTGACAATAATTCCCCTTTACTTTACATCTTAACCGAAATGGTCACTTGCCCTAACTAAGGGAATTCAATCTTTTAAACATCAAAATAATACTTCTAATTTCATAATTCATTCATTTTCATCCTTAATTCAATTCCCTAACCAAAATCCCCAAAACTTAGGGTTAGGGTTTATGTCTTAAACATGAAATAAATCCAAATTCAAGCTTGTTTTCATGTTCTAAATCATCAATTCAACTAACTACCATTCTAATTCCATCATAGACTTCAACTTCCATCATAAATCTTCATCCATGAACATAACTTATACTTGACTTTTCCATGCAAAAATACTATCAACATGAAGAGTTTGAAGCATAAAACAATTTATTCTAAAGTAACATACCTTGAATCAAGCTTAAAATCTCCCAAATTTAGCTTAAAAATTGAATTTCCTCTCCCCCTTATTTCTTTCTTGTTCACGGCATGTAGGAAGAAGATGAACCAAAATTTTGTTCATCCTTTTTTTATATTCATCCACATGTCCCTTATTTTGTATTCTAATAATGCCACATGTATCTTTAAAAATGAATTTTAAATTCATTTTTATCCATATTACCACTTTGTCCTCCAACTACATTCATATTTACAAATCCTCTTCCAACATGCCATTCCATTACATGAGAACTACTTTAGTTCCTTCCTGACTGGCCATCCTTTAAAAAAAAATCCTAAAATTTCATTTTACGATTTTTGTTCGATCCAATTATCCGAAAATCATCTAATACGATTTTTTATCAATCGTATTATCAACTCCCAATCCAAAAATCTCATATTTCTAAATTCCATAAATAAATAATATTGTCATAATCAAGCTCCTATATTTATGGACTCTAACGCTGAAATTTGGACTCGATAATAATAAAAAACACAAATATGGGACCTCCCCATAGGTCACCCATCCTAATGTTTCCCTAGCCTGAGCACGCTTAACAATTTTATTCTATCCAAATTCGGTACCTTTTTCTGCATCTTAATTCTTAAAACTGATATCAAGGTACTTATTTCGATCCGATTTACTCTTATACCGAATAAAATTACTTATTGGGAAAATTACCATATTGGTCCCTAAACTTTTCCCAGCTTTTCACTTTGGCCACCAAACTTCAAATTTTTTACGTTTTAGTCACTGAACTAAAACCACTAACTTTTTATTCTTTGCATTTTAATCACTAAGCAAATATTGGGGGTATTATAATTCTCCCCTAGGAAAAATTCGACCTCGAAGTTTCAATACGTACCTATAGATCCACGACCTCTGCCTTTTTGCATTCCAACAGACCTTTCAATCTGTACTGATCTATCAATTCATTTTGGGCAGTCACGTTTAAAATGTCCAATCTCACCACAACGAAAACATGCTCTTGTGATCTTCCAACACTCCTCAAAATGTTTCCTATTACAATTCTTGCATCAGGGAGGACCTTGTTGATTTACAGAATTCTTTATTGATGTTTAAGTATTCTTGAACTTTCCAACTTGTCTTTCTTGTCCCTGGGTGCTGAAAATTCAGATATTTCCTGTTGTGAATATCCTTTGCCTCGCTTTGGTGATCGCGAATCAAAAGATGTTTCAACACTCATTTTCTGACCCTGAGGTTCTTTTTCAGCTTTTTCTTTAACATTTTCTATAGCTTTGGATCTATTAACTGTATCTTGGAAATCTTTGAGAGTGAATGCCACCAACACTTCCTGGTATCGGGTATCTAGTCCCTCTATAAAGCTGTCAGTGATAGCTTTATCATTTGGGAGAAATTCAGAGGCAAACCTGCTAAGTCTGTTAAATTTGCACTCGTACTCTTATACCGAGCGCCCTTCTTGTTTAAGATCTATAAACTGCTATCTCATCTCTCGAATGAATACATCTCCAATATATTTCCTCCTAAACTCTTGGAGGAAAAACTACCAGTTTACCTCTTCATATACTCGAGCAGTGACATTATTCCACCATATTAAAGCTTGCTCTCTCAACAAAGAGACAGCTCCTTCTAACTTTCCCCGATCGTCACAATCAATTTGAGTCAGTATCGTCTGTATACCATTCAACCACAAATCTGCTGACATCGGATCTTCATCATCGTCACCTCGAAAATTGGGAGCTTGTAACTTCTTTAACTCTTTAGGTACAGAAATCCAATAGGGTCTATTAATTATCGCATCTAAAGCCTGTAAAAATGTACCCGGTCTTGTACAGGCATCTCCTGTTGTTCAGGTTGTTGTACCCCTTCCCCGACTTCTGAAACATTCTCAGGCTCCACCTGCCAGGTAGCATGTTGGGATCTTACTCCATCTGACATCTATACTCATAACATATACTTAAACTAATAAGCAATTGCATCAACCAAACAAGTATCATTTTGAAGTAAATACGACATCCTAGTGGCATGTACACTTTTAAACACTTTCTTTGAGTTCAAAATACTCCAGAACTGACTAAACCTTTGCTCTGATACCAATAAATATAACACCCCCTTCCCGTATCTGTACAACGAACACTAGTTGGAAATGTCACAGTAACTTAAAAACATTTTATACTAAAAAAATTGTAAAAATTTTCTAATTATTTAATAGTATTCATCATTCATAATTTGTAAACAAATAAAACGTAAACATAATTAACTTTTAAGTATTATACCATAGTTACATATTTACATAACTCATTTAACAGCGTATATAAAATCCAACACAAAGCAGGCCGGTTTAAACATTTTAACAAAATAGACAGATCATTTTAGTACATGCCACTAATACATACACGAAACAAGGATGTCATAAGTACTAGAAATTAACCTGTCGATTCGTAAATCTCCAAAAGGAGAAGATGATGCAAAGGCTCGGCTTCTACTTCCTTTTAACTACGCGTATAATAGAAATACACACTAAGTATAACTTAGTGAGGTATAAGGTAAGTAACATATGTAAAACAATTATAGATACACGATAATCATTTAAATATCATACTTTATAATGCAAGAATGTTATGCAAGAAAGCATAAAGTAATCATTCTTTAGCTTTAAAACATACTTCATAATACCAGAATATAGCCCAAGGTAAATATTAAGTACTTTAAAAGTACTATTCTTTATTGCTTGCAGACACAATAAGTGCCTATAACATATATGACACTTTAAAGTGTTGTTAACTTTATGATACACATTGAAGTGTCAATAACTTTATAATATTCTTCAAGTGTCATTAACTCGTAGAATGTCTTATATGGTTGATGGTGCCTTTAAACCAACTAACCAACTTATACCGTTGATGGTGCCTTTAAACCAACTAACCACCTTATATGGTTGATGGTGCCTTTAAACCAACTAACCAACTTATACGGTTGATGGTGCCTTTAAACCAACTAACCACCTTATACGGTTGATGGTGCCTTTAAACCAACTAACCAACTTATACGGTTGATGGTGCCTTTAAACCAACTAACCACCTTATATGATTGGTGATGCCTTTACATCACCTAATCTCATTATCAGACAATACCTTTACGTATCCATAAGGCAATTTATCATGACACATTGAAGTGCTAATAACTTTATCTACTCTTAATGGTATACCTCAATATTGTCCAACTTAACATTACATTACCAAGGGCAAACTTGAAAACAATTCTTGCAAATAATGGCAAGTAACCCAATTTCCATACATACATATATACATCACGTAAAACGTTTTTATAATGGAATTATTCATACTCCAATATGCTTTATAACAATTCTTGCCATTTAACAATTCTATAGTTATCACATAATTTCCTCATTTCTTCATTTGTTCATATAGATTACTAAATCACCTAAAACAACTTATTGAAATCAAAATCTCTTTACTTCCAACACTAAAATAAAATTGACAATAATTCCCCTTGACTTTACATCTTAACCGAAATGGTCACTTACCCTAACTAAGGGAATTCAATCTTTTAAACATCAAAATAATACTTCTAATTTCATAATTCATTCATTTTCATCCTTAATTCAATTCCCTAACCAAAATCCCCAAAACTTAGGGTTAGGTTTTATGTCTTAAACATGAAATAAATCCCAATTCAAGCTTGTTTTCATGTTCTAAATCATCAATTCAACTAACTACCATTCTAATTCCATCATAGGCTTCAACTTCCATCATAAATCTTCATCCATGAACATAACTTATACTTGATTTTCCATGAAAAAATACTATCAACATGAAGAGTTTGAAGCATGAAACAATTTATTCTAAAGTAACATACCTTGAATCAAGCTTAAAACCTCCCAAACTAGCTTAAAAATTGAATTTCCTCTCCCCCTTATTTCTTTCTTGCTCACAGCATGTAGGAAGAAGATGAACCAAAATTTTTTTCATCCTTTCGTTTTAGATTCATCCACATGTCCCTTTTTTTGTATTCTAATAATGCCACATGTATCTTTAAAAATAAATTTTAAATTCATTTTTATCCATATTACCACTTTATCCTCCAACTACATTCATATTTACAAATCCTCTTCCAACATGCCATTCCATTACATGGGAACTACTTTAGTTCCTTCCTAACTGGCCATCCTTAAAAAAAAATCGTAAAATTTTATTTTATGATTTTTGTTCGATCCAATTATCCGAAAATCATCTAATACAATGTTTTTTCATCAATCGTATTATCAACTCCCAATCCAAAAATCTCATATTTCTAAATTCCATAAATAAATAGTATTGTCATAATCAATCTCCTATATTTATGGAGTATAACGCTGAAATTTGGAATCGATCCAAAATACCGATAATTATCCAAAATCTCTATCGGATAAATTTCTCTTAAAAGTCCTTCAACAAATATTCGTATGAATCATTTATACTTATTTAGAGTCTACGATAATAATCAAAAACACAAATATGGGACCTTCCCATAGGTCACCCGTCCTAATATTTCCCTGGCCTGAGCACGCTTAACAATTTTATTCGATCCAAATTTGGTGCCTTTTTCTGCATCTTAATTCTTAAAACCGATATCAAGGTACTTATTTCGATCCTATTTACTATTATACCAAATAAAATTATTTATTGGGAAAATTACCATTTGGTCCTTACATTTTTCCCAGCTTTTCACTTTGGCCACCAAACTTCAAAATTTTTACGTTTTAGTCACTGAACTAAATCCACTAACTTTTTATTCTTTGCATTTTAATCACTAAGCAAATATTGGGGTATTACGCAACTTTAGGAGTTGTTGGATCATGGTTTTATTCGGCCTAGTGTATCATCAGGGAGAGCACCGATGTTGTTTGTGAAAAAGGATGGCACGATGAGAATATGCATTAATTATTGGCAACTAAACAAGTTGACGATTAAGAACAAGTATCCTTTGCCGTGAATCGATGATTTGTTTGATCAATTTTGGGGTGCTATAGTGTTTTCTAATATTGATTTGAGGTTTGGATATTACTAATTAAAGGTGAAGGATAAAGACGTGTTGAAAATAGCTTTTCACACGCGTTATAGGCATTATGAGTTCTTAGTGATGCCGTTTGGGTTGACAAATACGCCATCTGCATTCATGGATATGATGAATCGAGTGTTCCATGAATTCTTGGATTAATTTGTGGTATTGTTCATCGATGGCATTCTTGTGTACTCTAGCACCGAGGAATATCACGATCGACACCTGCGGATTGTGTTACAAGTTTTGTTAGATAATAAGCTTTATGCCAAGCTTATTCACGTGGATCAAATAAGTGTGAGTTTTGGATCAAGCAAGTGGTTTTTCTTGGTCATATTATTTCGACTGAGGGTATTCACGTGGATCCGTAAAAGATTGAAGCTATTGTAAATTGGAAGCAATCTAAGTCGGTGTCACACGTTTGCAGTTTCTTGGGGTTAGTAGGGTATTATCGGTGCTTCGTGGATGGTGTCTCGAGGATTGATGCTTCTTTGGCGAATTTGTTGCAAAATGATGTAAGTTTTGAATGGTTGGAGAGTAGACAACAAGCCTTTGAAAAGTTGAATGAAGCTTTGACAGAAGCTTCAATCTTGATTCAACCTGAGTCAGGGAAGGAGTTTGTAGTTTATAGCGATGCGTCCTACATTGGTTTGGGATGTGTGTTGATGCAAGACGGAGGGGTTGTGGCTTATGTATCTAGTCAGTTGAAGGTGCACGAGCACAACTATCCTACGCATGATATTGAGCTTGTTGTTGTGGTGTTTGCGTTGAAAATTTGGTGATATTACCTTTATGGCGAGAAGTGTATTGTGTACACGGATCACACGAGTCTGAAATATCTGATGTCACAGAAGGAGTTGAATCTTAGGTAATATATATGGTTGGAGTTGCTCAAGGATTATGATTTGATGATAGAGTATCATCCGAGAAAGGCTAATGTTACAGTCGATGCCTTGAGTAGGGAGGTGGTAGTAGAGTTGAGGGCTATGTTTGCTCGGTTATGTGTGATGCGAGATGGAGGCTTGTTGGCTGAGTTGCAAGTGAAGCCATCATTGTTGTAGTTAATCAAGGAGAAGCAACCGTATGATGATTCTTTGGTACCACATATCAAGGATATAATGGCTGGCAATTCGACAGATTTATATTTTAGTGATGAAGGTGTTTTGTGTTTCAAGAGTCAAGTGGTTATGCCAAAAGACGAGGAGCTAAGGCACACTTTCTTGGCTGAGGCACATTCGAGTCCTTTTGCTATGCATCTGTGAAGTACCAAGATGTATCAGGATTTGAAAAAAAGAATATTTCTAGGTTGGTCTGAAAAAGGATGTAGCGGATTTTGTTGCTCGTTGTATGGTATGTCAACATGTTAAGGCTAAGCATCAGATTCCTTCTAGGATATTGCAACCGTCGAAGATTCCAAAATAGAAGTGAAAGAGAATTATCATGGATTTTGTAACCGGTTTGCCTTTGACGCCATCAAAGAAAAATTATGTGTAGGTGATTGTGGATAAGTTTACAAAGTGTGCACATTTTTTGGCTGTGCATACGATGCATACTTTGGATAAGTTGGTGGAGTTGTACATTACCGAGATTGTGAGGTTGTGTGGGGTGCCTAAGTCTATAGTATCAGATAGGGATCCACGTTTTACAACAAGGTTTTGGGAGTGTTTACATAAGGCTTTGGGTACGCGGTCAATCTTTAGTACCTCGTATCATCCTCAAACAGATGGTCAATCTGAACACGTTATCCAAGTGTTGAAGGATATGTTATGGTGTTGCATCATTGATTTCTAAGGAACATGGGAGAAGTAGTTACCTTTGGTGGAGTTTGCCTATAACAATTGTTATCAGGCTAGTATCCAAATAGCTTCGTATAAAGCTTTGTATGGTAGAAGATGTTGGGCGGAGGTGGGAGAAAAGTATGTTTCTTTACCTAACGTGTTGAAGGATACCAATGAGAATGTGAAGCTCATTAGTGATCGATTGAAGACGACATCGGATCGGTAAAAGTCGTATGCTAACTTGAAGCGTAGGGAGATTGAGTTTTCCATTTGTGATTGACTGTTCCTTAAGGTTTCGCCTTGGAAGAAGGTGATGAGGTTTGGACGAAAGGGCAAGTTAAGTCCTAGGTTTATTGGGCCTTATGAGGTGTTGGAGCGTATTGGTCTAGTTGCATATAGAATGAGGTTGCCTGCGGAGTTAGAGAAGAAACGTGATGTTTTCCATGTATAGATGCTTCAGAGGTATAAATCGTATCCTTCGTATGTGATGCCTGTTGAGGAGATTGAGTTGAATCTACATTTGACCTATGATGAGGAGCCGGTGAGAATTCTAGATTCTAGCAGCAATGTTCTTCGTGGAAAGACCATAGAGTTGGTGAAGGTGTTGTGGCGACATCGTGGAGTCGAGGAAGCCACCTGGGAAAGCAAGGCCACCTGGGAAAGCAAGGAGGACATGTTGAAGCAGTTTCCTTACCTGTTTCTGCCAGGTAAATTTCGAGGAAAAAATTTCTTAAGAGGGAGAGAGTTGTAACACCCTTAAATTGGGCCTAGGTGTTAGATGGATTGGTTAGACGGTTCGGGAGAACATGATTAGGCAATTCGAGTTAGTTTCGGGAATTAAATCTTAACAGATTGTATTTGGCTAAAATAAAATGTGTAAAATGTTAGAAAATACTATGAAGGAATTAAATCTTATTTTGGGACATTTTGGTCCGGTGACTAAAATGGAAAGTTTTCAAAATTGTTTTGGTGACTAAATCGTAAAAGGGTCAAAACATAGAATCTTTAAGGAGCTAATTAACCAAACTTTTCCATCAGATTTTTCCCTTAAGTTAGGCTATTTTTAAAGGGGTTTTAAATGGTTTTAATATTAGAATAAAAAAAGATCTTAATTACAAAATTTATTTTCTCATGTAACTAATTTTGCTCTCAACTTTCTTAGCAGCCAAACTATCAATTTCTTTCTAAAATTCCCAGGAATCAATCACTTTTGATTCCTACTTGATTTCTTTGATTCCTACAACAAAATCTACTTGCTTTCTTAAAGCTTTCATCCAATCTTTACGAATTAAGGGAGAAATCAACAATTAGAGGTGATTTTCGTTTCTCTCCTCTAATTAAAGGTTCTTTAATGAAATTCCCAAGTTCTTGATCCTTTACAACTGGTTTATGTTATGGAATTACGATTAAAACATGAATATGGTGATTAAATTGAGTTTTGATGTGAAAATTTGATAAATACTGTTACAGATATGTTTTGTATTAAATCTAATTGATTTAGAACTCTTATAAGATGTGTTTTAATGTTGTAAGAAGAGATCAATTAAAGGAATCCCGAAACTATGTGAATTGCTAATTTTCTAGGTTATAAATAGTTAGATTTTGAAGTGATATTCGTGTTGTTAGATTGCTGGAGGTATAAGGACGTTATAAAGATGTTTTTGGATGTTAATTGATGTTTTTAAGATGTTAAAATCAATAGGTTTTGGCTGGGTTTTATTTAGATGAAGTTTGATGATGATTTTGGTTGTTTTAGAGAGGCGTTTGATGGTTTTTAGTAAGGCGAAGTTTTGTTTGTTGGTTGCTGGAAATTAGAGATGCATGGAAGTGCATTAATCCTCTGTTTTTGATTGGGTAAAGCAGGGGAGTTGGATCCTTTAGCTTTTGGAGATGTTGTAGAAGCTTCGGAAGCTTGATTCTTGCAACGGCAAGAGAGCTTTGGGTTGTTGGTGAGTGGAAACGTGTTTTACTACTTTTAAAAGGTTTGAAGATGACAAATTTGTGGCACGCAATGCTTGGACACGTCAACTATCACAAGCTGAAAGTTATGATGAAGAAGTCAATGCTAAAGGGTCTTCCTAGTGCGAGATGATATTGTTTGAGCAGGATGTCAATTCGGTAAGGCGCATCAGCTACCATATGAAGAACTAAGTACAAAGCAAAGGCTCTGTTAGAGCTAGTTTATTCTGGTGTATTTGGGCATGTCAGGAAACCTTCAATTAGTGGGATACGCTATATGGTGACTTTTATTAATGATTTCTCATGGTATGTGTGGATTTTTCTTTATGAAAGAAAAACCATAGACATTTTCCAAGTTTAAAGAATTTAAAGAAGTAGCTGAAGAAGTGGTTGGTAGAAAACTTCAATGCTTACGCACAAATAATGGCGGGGAGTACACATCAGATGAGTTTTCTATCTATGTGAAAAATAACAAGATTCATCATCAATTCACATGTGCCAACACGCCACAACAAAATAGAGTGGTATATGTTTGAGGTGAAATTGATGGTTGCGTAGAGATCATGCCTATAGGGATTTGTTTTGGTGATGCCATGATGTGAATGATCCTCTACCTTGCTTGAATGGTTGTGAAATTGATGCTTGAGGTGTTATATGATTATTAGGTAGTGTTTAAAGCATGTTAGATTGAGCTAAAGTGTTATATGTTTGACCAGGAGGTCATTATAGGTCTGTCTGTACCGGTACAGGTCCTCAAGGATCGGTACACGGGGACCTATCTCAGGTCAATCTGGGCAAAAATGCCTTAGAATACCAATACGCATAATGAACGTATCGGTACGCAATGCTGAAATTTTGGATTGGTGTCAGTACACGGGCAACTGTACCGGTACGCCTTTTGGCTACTTGAATCCCTTTTTTCGAATATCACATACCCGTACCGATACGGTTGAGGACCGTATGGTACACCTTTTAAATTTGAACCCGTATCAATACGGGGTGTTAGTGTACCGATACGCAATTAGTTAATATGCTTTCTAAAGTTTGATTATTTGTAATTTAGTCCTTGTTTCTTGATCATGCAATTAAATGTGTTTAAATGATTATGTTAAGTTGAGATTTAACCTGATTGTTTGAAATATGACTAATTAAGGATTGGTAACTTTAATTTCAAGTAAGTCCTCTTAATTATCTAAAATTATGATTTGGTCCCTGTAATGCTAATTTGTGCAATTGGATGTCAATTCGACGCCCGATTGAGTTGTAATATTCACCGCTGCTAGCATGATAACGTTAGGATTTAATTAAGCATTTAGAAAAGATTAAATGAAAAAATGGACAATTTTCTAAGTAATTCTCCCGGGTTTGTCTCAACAAACCCTAATGTAGCTTGCTCGGTTCGGTCTTGCGACTAGATTAGGTCAAAAGGGTTATATAAACCCTCAACAAACTCTACCCAATTTCACTCCACAACATCAAACACCTTCCAAACATAACCCAGCCAAAGCCTAACATTTTAATCCATCAATTAACATCAATCAACATCTAAAAACACATTAACATCACCCTTATACCTCCAACATTCATTAAACCCCCACAACTCCTCAAAAACTCACAACTAACAACCTAGAAAATTAGAGATTCACCTAGTTTCGGGATTCCATTGTTAAAATTAACTTATTAACATTATAATACATCAAAATCATGATTAGAATCAATTAATAACTCAGCAAAACAGAGCCTATAGAAGATCAACCAATTACTTCAATTAAACCTTCATTTAACAAATTTTCCATAATTGAATCATCAAATCAAGTTAGAAAACTTATATAAAGGATCAATAACTTGGGAATTTCAATAAAGAACCTTATATTAGAGGAGAAGAACGAAGCTCACCTATAAACTTGTCTTTCCTCTTAATTAGATGAATTTTCTTAAGAAAATAAGATCAAATCAAATAGTTTTTGTTATGAAACCATTAAGGATTCATTTGGAAATAAAAGAATGTTGAAATCAAGTATTTACTTGAGAAAATTGAGGTAGAAAATAGTGTTTGGTTGGAGAGAATTTGAGAGAAAATCTTTTGGTGAAAACTTAGTTACGTAAATTTTCTTTAAATGGTAATTATGAATTAACTTCCCCAAGCCTTTTTATTTAATATAAAACATTTTTAGAATATCCAGTTAAAAGAGAAAAGTTTGATATTAGACTTTGGCCAAATAGCTCCTTAAAGATTCTAAGTTTTGATCATTTTACAAAACAATCACTAAAAACAGTTTTAAAACTTTATATTTTTGTCACTAACCCAAAATGTCACTTTTCGAAACTTCTTTTCTTAAAATTGATTTTACCAAAATCATTCTAATATTAAATAATGATTTTTGGATATTTTTTATCACTAAAAAATATTTATTTCCATTTAATCCCAAAACTAACTCAAATCCTCTAATCTGATCCATCAGACCATCTAATCAACCTAGAAAACTCCTAGGCTCAAAACTGGAGCGTTACATAAACATTCAATCCATAGCAAATCAATCAAGAGAACCTATAGGAATTGTCTCTACTCAAGCATGCAATTCTCATCCCAAACCCACAATTAAACCAAATAACCTCATACAAGTCCAAAATACCAAAGAGATCATGTCCAAAACAGGGAGTAAGCAAACAACCCTCCCAATTACAACTTGGTCACATTGCCCTTTATTACTACAAGATCATTTATTAAAACTTTACTTGAAGTAAATTGAATCTCGGATTCTCCCTTGCTTTCTTGCTGCCCCATAAGCTCACTTCTATACAATGATGAGAATGGAGAGCGTAAGCATATAATGCCTAGTGAGGGATGCTCTAAAAACTCATCAATGCTTTTAAAACCATTAGAGTCAAACCACATTTTCAACTTCATGCTAAAACATCTCATACCCTTTTTACCTTTCCAAAACATGCATATTAAACCATATGCAAAACATGTATCATGGATCTCATGCATATTCCAATATGCAAAACCTCAATTTAAGCCTTCACATGCTTATTCATCCAATAGCAAAGCTTAAAGAGCAAAACATATATAAATCACATTATATAAAACATAAATCCTCCATCATGATACACTAGTTCATATATTGGCATTAAATTGACCCAAAACCAAATCTTTTCTTTATCAAAACACATCAGATACACAGATTTCACGAGTGGTTCTTTAGACCACTTAAACATACATTTAACCGGAGCAAACGATACAATAAACCTCTTGATAGTTACAATGTATAATAGCCATCAGTGGGAGAAAACAGTAGAATCACAACCCCTCGACCGCTGAGGTACCCATGGTGGAGAATACAGTATAATCACAACCCCTCGACACACATAAGGCGACTTTTTAT
The DNA here is from genome assembly GCA_019671005.1 of Hibiscus mutabilis. NCBI lineage: Eukaryota > Viridiplantae > Streptophyta > Magnoliopsida > Malvales > Malvaceae > Hibiscus > Hibiscus mutabilis. The sequence continues at coordinate 22,396,225 of CM033737.1, forward strand.
AGTGCACATTAAACCCTATGGCATGCCAACTATATCCAATAACACTTAAACATTGTCACTTTCCAATATATTCCATATTAAACATGATAACTCACTGTTTTTCATATGCACCGTCTAAACCAATTTCCAATGCAACAAGTCATGCATTTCATATCATCGAAATACTTTTCATAAATCATTTACCATACTTAAATATCATCAATATAGGATCATTTGCATCATAATCTATTTCTAAAACATGCATAAAATAGTAGGTATCAAATCATAAACATAGGCATCAGAAAATTAACTTGCTTGTTACCCTCTTAGCCCGGTCTAGCTGAAACTGGACTAAAAGAATCACATTATATTTTCCAAAGCAAACCCGAGTTAATAACCTAAACTGAGCCCATTTTTTCTTTTTATCTTGTCTAAATACATTCAATTATTATCCTAAGGTGACATGCTTCCGCGGAAACGTCACATTGAATTCAGATTTCAAAACATGGTTCAATTGCTCAACATTTACACATTAGGGACCAAAATGTAATTTCTACAAACTTTAGGGTCTTTATTTCAATTAAAATTACCCAATCTTTATTAGTCCAATTTCATGCTCATATGATAAATTCCAACTGAAAACAATAATCCAAACTCATTCAATTGCATACATAACAATCAAGGACTAAATTACAAGATTTCCAAACTTCAGTAAACTGAAATACACAAAAACAACAGAGCGTACAGATACAGGCAAGCCCGTACTGATATAGCTTAACGAACAAAACGGCTACTCATATTGATACACATACAATTGTATTGATACGGTGTGTTGACCCATACATACCGATACAACCTTGACCCCGTACTGATCCCCCATGCATTTCTCAAAATCTCAGAATTCTAGTGAGTAAATGGCGTACCGATACAATACCCCGCGTATCATTACGACTCTTTAAAATTGAAGGGATTGTACTAGAACTCAAACCTGTGTACATCCACCAGTACAAAATTTCTTCAAGGCGTATCGATACGGTGGGTAGGCATACCGATACCCTCTACTTTAATTGGATGATTTGAGCCTTTCTAGACCCTGCATACCGATCTTTGGGTACTCGTACCGGTATACAGAGGCCTGTAATGACCTCTAGGTCTAACATATGACACTTTGGCTCACTCTAAACAACCTTAACACATATCTAAACAACTTATAATATCAAAAGCATGCTTGACAACAACATATCAACATTTTAAGCAAATCTAAGAAGTCTAGAACAATCAATAAGAAAGTCTATAGGCATGCTCCCTAGTCAACATCCAAAATGTAAACCCATCCACATCTCAAGCACTTTAAACCTCTTACAAGTCCAAACCAATAATTACAACTTGGACAAACAAGAGGTTCATCAAAAACCCTCCCAAACCAACATTTGACACATTGCCCTTATTACTACTATAAAACGTTTCAAACCATACTTTGAAAACAAGTCCTTGGAATTCCTTCCTTTCTTCCTCGCTGCCCTTGACCTTTAATTCTCTGCATTGATGGAAAAAGAGAGCGTAAGCACACAAGGCTTAGTGAGGAATGCTGAAAAACCAACCACTATCAATACATTTTAAACCATTTAACATTCCTTTTGAAAATCACTTTCCAAACCACTTTTCAAACATCATTTCAACATCATGCCTTATTAAAACTTGCACTTAACATTTCCAAAACAACATATTAAACCATATGCAACATGTATCATGGATTTAATAGCAAAGACCCATTTGCTACCCTCAATTTAAGCTTTTCCTTGCATACTACCAATGCAAGGCTTAAATAGTAAAATATGTTTAAACCAACATTAACAACATAATTCATCACATGATACATCATAAATTATATTGGCTTACAAGTGATCATTAATCAAGTTCCACTTTCCAAAACATAACATCGGATACACGGATTCAACAAGTGTTCCCTCAACACTTAACATACAATCTACCAGTAGTTCAAGGTCCACCAACGGGAGTTTTCGGTACACATAAACTGCTTCACTGTTGTAATACCCGTGGTGGAGTTTTCAGTACACATAAACCCCTCAAAACCATTCATCGGTGTTGACTCTTTAGGTGAATGTTGGCAAAAAGTGCAGAAGATATATATTGGAAAAGTATAAAATAGTGCCAAGATGAGTCTTTTGCGTGCAAGTATACACGGTCTGCAAGTAATACAGCTGGTAAGCTGAGTATCGATCCTACATAGATTGACTTGGAACTCAATTGCTTTGATTGTTACTTGCCTTAAGAGGAAGTTGATTTGTTTTGAAGTTGATTTTGAAAATAATTGAAAAGAAAAGAAATAAAAGTAAAGTAAGACGTTGGCAAGGAATGTGCTTTAATGAATGATGAGCGTTGGCAGGGAATGCTTGGTTTTCATCTTTTTCATGTCGTGCCAGCCTTTAATAACAAACTGCCTTGGCATTAGTTGCGAAGCAGATTTAAAATTAGCAAAGCCTCTCTCGATGGCCAATGCCCTATATTGATCATGTAAAAATCCCTATATCTCTATAGTGCTTGTTTTTGAATAAACCAATTTGATTAAGATCCAATCTATACTCCTAAGGGGTAGATTTGACTCCTAAAGTAAGTTCATCTACTTGAACGACTTCTATCGAAGCTTCTCTCCTTAGTATTCAACAACTTGATCATTGCCACCCCAAGTCTGTTAAGATATTGAGGAGCAATAGGACAAAAGTGCCAACTCTCACTTGGCATAGTATTTAGGAAATATTAAAGTATGTCAAATAGTGAAAACATTGCCAAGGAAAATTTATTATTAAAAACTAAAACATAAAAATAGCATTCTACGCAAACATCCCCCACCAACTATGAAATTAGTTCATGGTGAGGGACTTAACAAAAAAACCACAAACGTTTCCCAAGTACATCATCATTTAAAACAAAATAAAATAACTTGAAAGAGAAAATGGGCTAGAAGGGGTCTCTCGATGCATCCCTTCAAGATCTAGGCTTCTCGACCAAGTTGGTCGGACCACTCTTCCTAGGTGCAGCCGGTTGTCAATCATCGCACACTAACTCCTCATGATCCACTCTTTTTCTGATTCCTTAAAAAACACTAGCTTGGTTGGTGTTTAAATAGGCGTGCGAGGATGGGATAGGATTAGCTCTTCAAATTTTGAATTTCAACTGCCCAAGGGATAATGGATTCTCTTCTTATCCAAATTTGAATGAGAGCTGATCAGGCTAGGGCTGACGTCATACTGCCGACGCTGCCCTGGCATCCAAGCTTGCCACGAATTTGCCAACAAGTCATGGTACCATCATATCTGCTATTTTTCCAGAGAATGATCCAATTTCTATCTTTTCAGAGCCTGATCATTTCCTATTTTTTCGGGGTCCAACAGCTTCTTGGCTTGGCATCAAGTTCACTTCTCTACCAACTGGTGCTTGGCATTGTCTGGTCCATCTGTGCCAATAGCACTCGACATTTTCTCTGACATTGCTTCATGTTGTTGCTTTTCTGAGCCAAATCCTATGCCAAACCTGCAAAACTGCCAACAAAACAACCCTTCACATTCGCATAGACAAAAGTATAATCTCCTTATGCAAATGCATGATGTTAACATCCTAATGCAACTAAATGTACCTAAAAACAAGTAAAAGCATTGTAAGCTTGGCATTAAAAACAATACTTTTGGAGAGGTAACACACCCCCAAACCTAACTCATTGCTTGTCATCAAGTAATGCAATAAAAATAAAAACAAAAACTATGAAAATGTTTCCTCGACCAAATTTTGGTTGAATGCCAACACGTGCCGACAAGTAGAATTTGGCTCTATTTCCCCCCCAGTATCTCAGTGCAATAATGCCAAGCATGTAGTAATTCAAGTGCAGCAATATAACTCTAGTCTAAGTTCATGAAGAGTGCATAATGTGTAGGCAATATGCATCAAGTATCCTTTCACTCCCATAGTCAATTTTACTACCTAAACTAAGATTTTTTTCTCTTTTTTCTTTCTTTTCATTGCTAAGGGTTTCTGCTGGCATTCATTTAAGCTTGCTTCGTGACACTATTTAGCGTGAGAGATAAGATGGAGCATACCACGAATCCCCACCTTAATCTAGACATCACTAGGCTTTCTCTTCAACTCACACCCTAAGGTTTTGGACTTGAGAACTAAGAGGGAGCAAACCACGAAGCTCCAAGTAGCTTATTATCCCTAAGGTAGATGAGAGTTATATTTTTCTTACCTTGGCAAAACATTGCTGCCTTATTAGTTTCTTTTACCTTGGCATTTTTTTAAATCTGAGCATAGTTTCAAAAGGTCTAAGTTTGCTAAGGAACTAGATACATACCACGTTTTAAGAGTAAGTTCAATTCCATAGACTAGAGATCAATTGCCAAGCTAACCTGGCACACTACTCTGCTGGCATGGCATGTCGACTAAAGATTAAAATTTCCTCATTGGACAGACACCTAGATCAAATGAAGCTTGCCTAACAATCGTTAACATTTTCAAAATTAAACCGAGGCAAAATTTTCTTTTTCTTTTTTTAGCGGTTTGGTATGCATCTATCTAAATAACCTAAATGGCATGGCAACAGAATTTAAACATGAAATGCATGGCATAAATGCGAAAAAATGCACACCCCCAAACCTAAGATGTGTATTGTCCTCAATGCATGATACAACACATATATACAAGAAAAACATCAAAAAATAAAAAAACAAATATATGCATGATCATGTAAATGCAATGGAATGAAATGTAAAGGAGTTTAGGAAGGAGAGGACTCCTCTTCAGAGACTATTTGTCGTGCGACACAAGTCTTTCTTCTCACAAATGGCCCACGATCAAGGGCCATGTGCTTCTTTCTTTTCGGGCTCGATTTTGAAGTGGCAGTAAAGGCTCTAACTTCCTCATTTTCCTTGGCAAGCTCTGATGCGGCATGTGCATCGGTGGCATCAGATGGCGTGTGGACAACAGGTGTCACTGGCGACTTGGTTTTGGTTTCCTTCGATTCAGATGAAGAATCAGAACTGGCAGACTCAACTTGAACTAGAGACAGAGGGACTGTGGCATCGGATGGGGTATGAACTGGACTAGCTGGCATGGCATTGTCGCTGGCAGAGGGCTCGGCAGGGTAGTCTGGAAATTCTAGCACAAAATCAGTTGATAATTTTGTAAGAGCCTCCCTGATTACAATATCCCTGGCCTAGATGTAATGTCTCAGCTTGACATTAAGCTCATCCGCTTTTTCTAGCTTTTGGAGAATAATCTCCTGGCGTTGGTGAATTTGTGACAACATTGTAGTGAACTATCTGGCACGACTTTTGGCATGGTTGCTGGCTCGGCCTTTGACCCTTTAGGCCTTGGCGTGGGCACTTTGGCCATCCCCTTGCCTTTGTCCTTGGGCTTGGCAGCAATGAGATTCCTCTATATAGCAGCAGTAATTGTTGTTCCTTTGATTGTTTGTCCCTTATCTGTATCAAGCTTTGGCACACCATGGAGCATGCAAATGTTAGAAATCAACAAAGGAAATAACAAAATGCCAGTACCTTCCGCTGTGCACTTGTAGGTTTCCTCAATAATAAGCTTGCCAACATTGATCTTGCGCCCCATAACAATGGAGTGCAACAAGATCATCCTCTCTTCCGACACAATCTCGTTATGGGATGTAGGCATCAAATTTGCCTTCAAAAAGTGATTCCATCCTCTCCATTGGGGCTTCAATGCTAACCTCTTCATCGTACAGTGACCCTTGGATGACATTGTCAATATCGTGCCAGGCTCACACTATTATTCTAGCAGCCTCTTTCTCTTGGTAGCGTTCATTGAGTCAGTATACTCGAAATACTCATCCTCTGCACCATCTAACTCAAACATATTTTTAATATACCTTCATCAAAACGAACACATTTACCTCTAATCATCAAGAAGGGTGAATCCTTGGTCACAAGGTGCGCGTAGAATTCTTGAACGATGGTGGCATAGATCTCCCCTTTTTGCTGGAGAACTGAGTCCATTTGTGCAAGTTAATCGTAGACATGACTTTCAGAGGGAAGCCATTGGTTGTATCTGTTTTGAACTCGAAGTGCTTCTCGTAGCAAAAATTCCTCGACGCAAAATTGGATTCTAACTTTTTCTGAATCTCCTCGTTGAAGAATCGCTTGAAAAAAGTTGAAGAGGATGAAGCCATTGAAAATCGTTGAAGGAATTTGAAACGGTGTTGAAAGATGAAAGAGAATATGATTGGGATTTTTTTGTTCTTGCTTAGAAAGAAAAGTAAAACGTGAGAGAGATGTTTGGTTATTTAACCGGGTAGGGTGAGAAAGTGAAAGGTTTTGGGTCGGTTGAGTGTTTTAATGGGAAGAGTAATTAGGGATAATGATGAAAAACAAAAAGAATTGATTTGAAAGGGGTAAGTGATGATGATGAAGTGATAAGGTGATAGGTGATAGGATAGGGTAAGGATTTAAAGTGATAAGGTGATTAGGTTAAATTTAAATTTTAACCTAATTAACTCTTTTTTTAAACGGCTAAGGGTTTTAAATTTAAGGAAAAACAAATACTCTCTCTTTATTAAATGGGCCGATCAAGCTAGGGTTTCTCTCATCCTTCCATATTTTAACACCGCCGCATGCCAAACTGTTTTGGCACTATGTCTGGCAGATTTCTCTATTGGGACAACGACTCCTGCCAACATCCTGACAGTGTTCCTGGCATAATGAATCTACATAACTCAAAGGGAACCTTTCAACACAGTAAAGGAATAAAAATAAAATTTTAAAGGAAAGAAAAACTATAAAAAAACCTTGAAAACTAAAAATAAAGAAAAACACTAACCTAATATTTACAAAAGTTCAAACCTGATGCTGTTTTCATGTTACCTCTGCCAAGAGGATCACCTCTTTGGCATTGTTCTGATCACCTTCCATGTAGTGCTTTAAACGTTTGCCATTCACCTTAAAGATTTCTCCCGTCTTCAAGTTCTTGATGTCCACAGCTCCATGAGCATAGGGCTTCACAACTTTGTAAGGGCCCGTCCATCTTGATCTGAGTTTCCCTGGAAACAACTTAAGCCGCGAGTTGAATAACAGAACACATTGACCTACCTCAAACTGTCTTGGCATTATCCTACTGTCATGCCATCGTTTTGCCTTTTCCTTGTAGATCCTAACGTTCTCATAGGCTTGTGTTTTGAATTCCTCAAACTCATTTAGGTCTAGTAACCTCTTTTCTCCAATAGCTCTCCATGCCATGCCAAGTGTTCTGATGGCCCAGTAGGCTTTATGCTCAAGCTCCACTGGCAGATGACATGGTTTTCCAAAAACAAGTCTAAATGGTGAAGTTCCCAAAGGAGTTTTAAATGCAGTACTGTAAGCCCACAAGGACTCGTCTAGTCTCAAGGACCAGTCCTTCCTTGATGGATTAACAGACTTTTCTAAGATGTTTTTGATCTCCTTATTCGAAATCTCAGCTTGCCCATTTTTTTGCGGATGATATGTTGTGGCAATTCTCTACTGTATACCATACATGCAAAAGGCTTTAGAAATTAGATTACATTTAAAATGAGTGCCCTCATCATGAATAATCACTCTAGGGGCACCAAATCTAGTAAAGATATGCTTATATAAGAACTTGGCAACATCCTTGGCATCGTTTGTTGGTGGAGCAATAGCTTCTACCCACTTAGATACGTAGTCAATAACCACAAGAATATATACATTACCAAATGTGGGTGGAAAAGGACCCATAAAGTCTATCCCCATACATCAAATAGATTCACAAGCATAATGTTTTAGAGCGGTAGTTGGTGTCTGCTAGAGATATTTCCTGTCCGTTGGCATCGATCACATGCCTTAGCATACTCGTGGGCATCCTTATATAGTGTGGGCCAAAAGAATCCTGACTGCAGTACCTTGGCAGCAGTCTTTACCCCAGTAAAGTGACCTCCATATGGTGCGGCATGGCATAGATGCAATATGTTATGTTGTTCATCCTTGGGCACACACCGGCGGATCACTTGGTCGGCACACTGTTTGAACAATATTGGCTCATCGTAATAGTATTGCATGACTTCCCGCAAGAACCTTTTCCTGGCATTGTACGCCAAGTCTAATGGCAGAATGTTACTTACCAAGTAGTTGACGATATCGACATACCATGGCATGGCATTAACTGCAAGCAAATACTTGTCAGGAAATTCATCTCTTATAAAATTGGTCTTACCATCTTCAAGATGACGCTCCAGATGTGAGAGATGGTCAGCTACTAAGTTTTCACTGCCCTTTTTGTCTCGGATCTCAAGATCAAATTCTTGAAGTAGGAGCGTCCATTGATTATTCTAGGCTTGACATCCTTCTTTTCCAAGTGGTACTTCAATGTCGAATGATCTGTAAAAACCACAACTTTGTTACCAATTAAATAAGATCTAAATTTGTCAAAAGAAAATACAATCGCAAGAAATTCTTTCTCGGTCGTAGATAATTCAGTTGTACTTCGTTCAAGGTTTGGCTGGCATAGTAGATGGCATGGAAAACCTTGCCATGCCTCTATCCCAAGATTGCTCCAACGACATAGTCGCTGGCATCGCACAAGAGCTCAGAAGGCTCATTCCAGTCCGGTGCCACAACTATCGGGGCATTGATTAACTTCTCTTTAAGCTCCTGAAATGCTCTCAAACAAGAGTTGTAAAATGAAAAAGTCGCATTATGTTCTAACAACAAGCATAAAGGTTTGGCAATTTTTGAAAAGTCTTTAATAAAAAGCAGATAAAAATCGACATGTCCTAAAAAACTCCTTATACTTTAACACTCATTGGAGGCGATAGCTGCTTAACTACCTCAACTTTTGCTTGATCCACTTCTAACCCTCTCTCAGTTACCTTGTTCCCGAGAACAACACCCTGCTTCACCATGAAGTGGCATTTTTCCCAGTTCAGCACTAGGTTTGTCTCTATGCATCTCTTCAAGACTTGCTCCAAACTCAGAAGACATTCCTCAAATGTTTTTCCAAACACTGAGAAATCATCCATGAACTCTTCAAGACTTTTTCCAAACTCAGCATGTTGAAATGTTGCCGGTGCATTACATAGGCCAAATGGCATCCTTCTAAACGCAAACGTCCCATATGGGCACGTGAACATAGTCTTCTCTTGATAATCAGGGGAATTGGCAATCTGATTATAACCTGAATAACCATCCAAAAAACAATAGAAAGCTTTAGCTACCATCTTGTCTAGCATCTGATCAATGAATGGCAATGGGAAGTGGTCCTTCCTCGTGCCATTGTTCAGCCTCCTATAGTCCATGCACACTCTCCATCCTGTGATAGTTCTGGAGGGGATTAACTCAGCTTCAATGTTTTCTACCACAGTCATGCCACCCTTCTTTGGCACGCATTGCATCGGGCTAACCCAAGAGCTATCTAAAATAGGATATATAATCCCAGTATCAAGCCATTTTATGATATCTTTTTTCACTACCTCTTTCATGCTTGGGTTTAGCCTTCTTTGGCCTTCAATGGTCTTGCCATGGTACTCCTCCAAGAAAATCTTATGCATGCAAATGGTTGGGCTAATACCTTTGTTGTCTGCCAAAATCCACCCTAATGCCTACTTATAATCACGTAATATTGCCAACAATCTTTCCTCCTGATCATTAGTGAGACCAGGGGCAATGATCACCGGCAAAGTTGAGTGTTCACCTAAATAAGCATACTTCAAGTGATCTGGCAGTGGTTTTAGTTCCAACGCTGGTGGCTCCTCAATTGATGGTCTAGGTGCCTTAATTTCTCTGCCGGCCAATTGTAGTGGCTAAAAATACCTCACCTTTTCATCCTCCAAGACTGGTTCTTCTGGTTCCTCAAACAGATCAGCTATGCCATCTAAATTGTTGGCATCAAATTTTGTATCCTGGCATAACTGTGCCATGTCCAAAGTGTAAATGGACTCCATCATCTCCTCTACATGGCACTCATCAGGTTCATCTGCACATTTCAAAGCTTGAAACACATTAAATGTAACATGCTGGTCATTCATGCGCATTGTTAGTTCCCCTTTGTGAACATTAATCAAAGCCCTACCCGTGGCAAGAAAAGGTCTACCCCAAATAATCGGGACATTAATATCAACCTCATAGTCCAAAATGATAAAATTAGTTGGAAAACTAAATTTGTCTACCTTTACCAATGCATCCTCAATCTTACCCTTGGGATGTGCATAAGATCAGTTTGCTAGCTGAAGTGTCACCGTGGTAGGTCTTGCTTCTATGCCAAGCTTTCGAAAGACTGACATTGGCATCAAGTTGATGCTGGCTCCTAGGTTACACAGTGCCTTACCCATGAATTTGTTGCCAATGGTACAGGGAATAGTGAAGCTTCCTAGATCTTTCAGCTTCAGTGGCAATCGGTTTAGGATCATGGCATTGCATCCTTCGATTAGAGCAACAGTTTCAAAGTCTCCCAACTTTCTCCTTTTGGATAGAATGTCCTTCATAAATTTGACATAGTTAGGCTTTTTGTTCAAGTGCTTCTACCAATGGAATGTTGATTTGCAATTTCTTAAGAACCTCCAAGAAGCGCTTGAATTGCTGGTCTTGCTTATGCTTTTGAAGTCTTACTAGAAATGGTGGCGGGGGGTAAACACGTGCCTACTCTGTCGGCTTTGCCAACGCAGTGCTGGCATTAGTCTGTTTGGCCTCGGTGCTGGCATCGATTCTAGCATCATCTACTTTTGTTTCCTCTTTCTCATGCTTATAAACTTGGCAATTAATTGGCTGCTTAGCAACCTTCTCCATCTCTCACTGCTTACCACTACGAAGAGTTATAGCCTTGCACTGCTCATTGTCTTTGTGCCGAGCATCTTCTGTGTCACTTGGCAATGTTCCCTGGGGTTGATTGCTGGGTGCGCTAGCAATCTGCCCAATTTGGACTTCCAAATTTCTCATTGATGCTGCCAAACTTTGGACTGTGGCATCATTCCTCTCCATGTACTCTGTGAGAGTGCCTTCTTGGTTGAGTCTTTGCCCTTGCTGAAAATTGTTTTGGGTTTTCTGTGGCATGGCATTCTAATATAATACCGAAATGGCATTGTTATTTTACCTCTGGTATTCTGGCGCTGGGCATTGTACTGGTTACGTCCTTGATTTCCCCATGCTAAGTTATGGTGTTGTCTCCAACCTGCATTGTAAGTATTGGAGTTAAGATTATAGTAACGATTAACTTTGCCAACAAAATTTATCGATTCAGGGTTGGCAGGGCATTCATCCACATGATGATTCTCTCCATAAATCATTTGCATATTAAATAATGATTTTAGACTATTTTTTGTATTTTTATCTCACATGAAAATATTTATTTCAAATTAAATCCCGAAACTAACTTGCATCCTCTAATCTGATACGTCAGATCGTCTAAACACCTAGAAAATGCCTAGGCCCAAAACTGGGGCATTACAACTCTCCCCCTTAAGAAATTTCGTCCTTGAAATTTACCTGATGGGAATAATTGCGGAAACTGATCAATCATGTTCGACTTACTCTCTCACGTGGCCTCTTCAACAACGCGATGTCACCACAACTCCTTAACAAGCTCAATCGTTTTGCCACGAAAACTTTACTACTAGATTCAAGGATCTCCACTAGTTCCTCATCATATTACATATTCGGTCGCAACTCAACATCCTCAACTAGCATCACATGCGATGGATCCGAACAATACCTCCGCAACATGGATACATAAAACACATCATGAATCTTCTCCAACTCAGGAGGCAAACTCAACCGATAAGCCACAAGAACTATACGTTCCAACACCTCATACGGTCTAATAAACCATTGACTCAACTTTCCTTTGCATCCAAAACGCAACACCTTCTTCCAAGGTGAGACTTTCATGAAAACCTTTTCACCAACAGCGTACTCAACCTCTCTACGCTTCAAATTCGCGTAGGGTTTCTGCCTATCCGAGGCCTCTTTCAAACAATCACAAATCATCTTTACTTTGTCTTCCGTGTCTTTCAACACATCAGGCATCGAAACATATTTTTCCCCAGCCTCAGCCCAACACAAGGGTGTACGACACTTCCTACCATACAAGGCTTCATACGGTGCCATCTTTATACTTGATTGATAGCTATTATTGTACGCAAACTTAACCAAAGGAAACTTCCTTTCCCAAGTTCCTTGGAACTCAATTTTGCAACATCTCAACATATCCTCCAAGATCTGAATCACACGTTTAAACTGGTCATCCGTCTAAGGATGATACAAAGTACTGAAATTCAAGTGAGTACCCAAAGCTCAATGCAAACACCCTAAAACCTCGCTGTAAACCGCGAATCCCTATCCGAAACAATCGACTTAGGTACCCTATGCAACCTCACAATTTCAACAACATACAAATCTGCCAACGTATCCAAAGTATACGTCATATGCACTGGCAGAAAATGCGCACACTTTGTAAATCGATCAACAATCACCCAAATAGAATCCATTTTAGTCGGTGTCAATGGCAAACCTGACACAAAATCCATGGTGATCCTCTCCAATTTCTTCTCTAGAATTTTCAACGTTTGCAACAACCCGAAAGGAAATTGATGTTTAGCCTTTACACGCTGACATACCATACATATAGAAACAAAATCAGCCACATCTTTTTTCAAACCCACCCAATAATACTCATCCTTTAAATCGATACATCTTGGTACTATTGGGATGCATAGCAAAAGGACTACCATGAGCCTTAGTTAAAATCATTCGTCTCAACTCTACATCACTAGGCACCATTATTCGATCTTTAAAACACAACACCTCATCACCATTAAAGTGAAAATTCGTAGGATTTCCATCCATTATGTCCTTGACATGCGGTACAAACGCCTCATCATAAGGATGATTTTCCTTAATCAACTGCGACAAATATGGTTTCACTTGCAACTCTGTCAACAAACCTCCATCACGGGTCACACTCAACCTCACAAACATGGCCCTCAACTCCACAATAGCTTTTCTACTCAAAGCATCAGCCACAACATTTGCTTTGCCCGGATGATACTCAATTGTGAAATCATAATCCTTAAGCAACTTCAACCATCTACGTTGCCTAAGATTCAACTCTTTTTGTGACATCAAATACTTCAAACTCTTATGATCTGTGTATACAATACACTTCTCACCATAAAGATAATGTCTCCAAATCTTCAATGCAAATACTACCGCAGCAAGTTCAAGATCATGCGTAGGTAATTACGCTCGTGCACCTTCAACTGTCTCGATGCATAAGCTACAACTTTCCTACCATGCACCAGCACACACCCCAAACCAATGTAGGATGCATCACTATACACCCCAAACTCTTTCCCTGACTCAGGTTGAATCAAGATTGGAGCTTGTGTCAGAGCTTCCTTCAACTTCACAAAAGCTTGTTGTCTAGCCTCCGTACACTCGAACCGTACATCTTTTGGCAACAGCTTGGTCAATGGAGCAGTAACCCTTGAAAACTCATCTACAAAACGTTGATAATATCTAGCCAACCCCAAGAAACTACGAACTTCCACCATCGATTTAGGTTGCTTCTAATTCACAACCGTTTCAACCTTTTTAGGGTCTACCCGCTGAAACCACATGACCAAGAAAAACTCACATTTTCTCAACTTGGCATAAAGCTAGTTATCTATCAAGGTTTGCAACACAATTCGCAAGTGTCGGTCATGATCCTCCTCGGTACGAGAGTACACAAGAATATCATCAATGAACACTACTACGAATTGATCCAAGAATTCATGGAACACCCAATTCATCATGTCCATGAATGATGCAGGCACATTCGTCAACCCAAACGGTATCACCAAGAACTCATAATGGTAGTACCTCGTACGAAAAGCAATCTTTAACACATCTTTATCTTTAACCTTCAACTGATAGTATCCAGATCTCAAATCAATCTTGGAAAACACCGTAGCACCCTGGAATTGATAGAACAAGTCATCAATTCGCGACAAAGGATACTTATTCTTAATCACCATCTTGTTCAGTTGTCGATAGTCAATGCACATCCATAAAGTGCCATCATTCTTTTACATAAACAACATTGGTGCTCCCCACGGCAAAACACTAGGCCAGATAAAATCACGATCCAACAACTCCTAGAGCTGTGTCTTCAACTCTTCAACTCCTTTGGTGCCATCCGATACGGTGTAATCGACACCAGAGCAGTATCTGCATACATCTTAATACAAAACTCTACCTCTCTATCTAGTGGCAATCTAGGCAACTTCTTTGGAAACCCCCCATAAAATTACAAACAGTACAAGTATCTTTATTTCGCACTTCCTCCATATTCGGATTCATAACATAAGACAAATATGCTTGACACCCACACTTCAACAACTTTTGTGCTTCCAATGCCGAAACCACATTGGATAAGAGCTTAAATAAGAACTTAACATTTTCACCCACAACTACCACTTCATAATCATCAGCAAGTTTCCACGGAACCATACCCAAGATAATGTCAAAACCGTGAAACGGTAGCTCTATCAGATCAGCCGCAAACATGTGACCTTGAATCATCAAAGGACACCTCCTATACAACTTGCTTGTAACAACCGTCTCTCCAAACAAGTACTTGCATACCCACATCTAGCATTTCTATAGGTATACCAAACAAATATGCTTACTCATGCAAAATATATGAGTGCGCAGAACTAGAATCTATCAGAGAAAGTAATGACAGACTGCTTGTAACATCTGTGTCATTCCTCCCTTCACTATGCGTATAAATCCTCACTGGTCCACCACCCTTGGGTCGAACCACCATTATATGTGCTACAGTCCTCTATCCTCCATCCCTTCGCTAGAAGTTACCTCAACTATGCCCACAGCCTCTTGGTGGTGCAACAATATGTGCAAGTGTTTACCTACCTCTAGCAAGAAACGAACAATCATGTCTCATATGCTCCACAGATCCACAACTCTACCAAGAATTCACAGCCATAAATGCAAGAGCTTGCCCTTCTCTGGCTAAATGTGGATAGTCTAGCCTCACATGATCTCGCAATCCACAAACCCAACAAACATTATGCACTGACCGAACCTAGGTACTCAGCCCATGTGATCCTCGACTAGCACCATCTCCACCACTTCTCGCATCCGGCTGAAACCTCCTATGATTGTGTCTTTTGTTTTGACCACCACTAGCATCTGCCACTCTCTTACCCCAGCGAGGACCCTTCGATCGATATGATAAGCCCAAGCTTTGTACTATGTCCTTCGCCTGTGTAACCAACACGTCAAAATTCGTATAATCATTGGCCAACATGTAGGTCTTAATATCCTACTACAAACCATAGCAAAAACGATCATAGCGATGCCTCTTATCTGGCACCAACTTAGGCGTATACTGACTCAACCTCACAAATTGTACCTCATACTCAGACACGGTCATACTACCCTAAACCAGGGCCATAAACTCGCTTTTCTTTTCATCCAAGTATCTAACTACCAGATACTTCCTTCTGAAGGCAGCTTGGAAGAATTCCCACGTCACATAACTAGGTTCCATGCCCGTTATCACATTAGTCCACCAACTATATGCATCACCCTTCAATAGGGACACATCATATCCCAGCTTACGGTCATCACTGCACCCCATCTGAACCAAGATTCATTCTATACTGGCTAACCACTCCTCGAATGCCTCAGGTGCCAACTCTCTAAACTCAACTCCTCTAAGACTGCGCAGACGCTCTAACGGCAACCCTGGATTATCAACAGTAGTGGGTGCCAATGCTGGTACATAAACTCCAGCCATCACGGCCTGGAACACTCTCGTCATTGCCTTAACCAAAGGAGTCATATCACCATGCACTAGACTAGGTGGTACTTGCTCCACTCCCTTAGGAGGATTAGGCAGAGGAGGCGGCAATCCCTCAAGATTTACAATCTCGCCCTCAACTCCCTGCCCTCCGACAGCAGCGTTTTTGCTAGGTAGTAATTCTCTCCTCTATGACATCGTATAAAAACGTATATAAGGTGTGATAATTACACCAAAACAAAAACAATCAGGCAGCTTCAAGCAAGGATCCAAGACTTTTATTTTAAACCAAAATCGTTTCACAACTGTAGTAATAAGGCAATGTGTCCCAAAAATACCCCAACATGGTATATTTCAAACACCATACAAATAAACAATCATCGTGCATAACATTAGCATTATACAAACATCAACAACATCCCAATTTTTTGTAAACATGTCTTTGATACCACCAAATGTAACCCCCTTAGCCCAGCCTAGCTGAAATCAGACTAAAAGAATCACATTATGTTTGCCCAAGCAAACCAGAGCTATTAACATAAACCAAGCCCCTTTTTTCTTTTTATCTTGTCTAAATGCATTGAATTATTATCCTAAGGTGAACATGCTTCCGCGAAAACGTCATATTGAATTCAGATTTCAAAACGGGGTTTAATTGCTCAATTTAAGCTTTCCCATGCATACTATCAATGCATGCCTTAAAGAGTAAAACATGTTTAAACCAACATTAACAACATAATTCATCACATGATACAACATCAATTATATTGGCTTACAAGTGATCAATAATCAAGTTCAACTTTCCAAAACATAACACCAGATACACGGATTCAACAAGTGTTCCCTCAACACTTAACATACAATCTACCAGCATCTCAAGGTTCACCAACGGGAGTTTTTGGTACACATAAACCCCTCCACTGTTGCGATACCCGTGATGGAGTTTTCGGTACATATAAACCCCACAACACCATTCATCGGCTAAATGTATAACCCACTAACGGGAGTCTTCAGTACAAAGATCTAAACCTCTCAACCGTTAGGGTACTTGGATAGAGTATTCGGTACTACAGATCAAAACCCCTCAACATCCAAGGCAACTTTTTATAGTGCACTATCAATCCTATGGCCGGCAAACTATATCTTATACATTTCCAAAACCTTTCATACCATCACTTGTCAATATAATTCATTTTATTAACAACAAATCCCTATTTTCATATGCATCATCAAAATCATTTAACCAATGCAATAAACCTTACATTAACCAATGTTCATAAATATTAACAAAACATGCATTACTTCCAAATGCATCAACATCATTATGTAATCAATTTCCAGCATTAAACCTTGCTCAAAACATGCATATATAGTGAGTAATTAAACCATTTAAACAAGTGCATAAAAACAAATTGCCAAACCACGTTCGAGAGATAATTCATCCTTTACTTACTTCTGAGCTGAGACCAAACTTTCAAGCTTGATCTAAACACCCAAACACAATTTTCAAACCTTTGCAAAGCTGTGAAACATGTTCTCACTCACCGACACGTAAAGCCTCGCTTGCTAATTTGGTAAAATCGCCTCTAAAGCTTCCGAAACGATCGTTCAATCTTGAGGACCAACTTCCCATATTTTATCCACATAAAAACAGAGGATCTGATGCATCAAAATGCATTCAACGACACAGCAACATAAAGCCTCAACATCCATTACCCAATTCCACTCCACAATAGCCGAAATTAACATCAAACATCTTCCAAACTTAATCCAGCCAAAACCTAACATTTTAACCCATCAATTAACATCTAAAAAATAACAACATCCTTATACCTCTAGCATTCATAAAACCACCACAACACCCCAAAAACTCACAACAAACAACCTAGAAAATTAGAGATTCACATAGTTTCGGGATTCCAATGTTAAAACCCACTTATTAACATTATTAAACATAAAAATTATGATTAGAACCAATCAATAACTCAACAAAACAGATTCTATTAAAAAATCCACCAACTTAACCAATTAAACCTCATTTTCACCAATTTTCCATAATTAAACCATCAAATCAATTTAGAAAATATATGTAAAGGATCTATAACTTGGGAATTTCAATAAAGAACCTTATATTAGAGGAGAATAATGAAGCTCACCTCTAAATTTGGCTTTCCTCTTAATTGGATGAATTTTCTTGAGAAAATAAGATCAAATCAAATAGGTTTTGTTAGGAAACAATTAAAGATGCATTTGATAACAAAAGAATATAAAAATCAGGTGCTTACTTGAGAAAATTGAAGTGGAAAAGAGTGTTCGGCTGGAGAGAATTTGAGAAAAAAGCTTTTGATGAAAAGTTAGTTACGTGATATTTCTTTAAAAATCTAATTATGTAATTAATCTCCTCAAACCTTTTTATCTATTTTAAAACCTTTTAAAATATCCAATTTTAAGAGAAAAGTTTGATATTAGACTTTGGCCAAATAGCTCCTTAAAGATTCTAAGTTTTGACCCTTTTACAAAACAATCACTAAAAAGAGCTTTGAAACTTTACATTTTGGTCACTAACCAAAATGTCCAATTTCGAGACCCCTTTTTGCAAAATTGATTTTACCAAAATCAATTGCATATTAAGTAATGATTTTAGACTATTTTTTCGTATTTTTATCTTACCCAAAAATATTTATTTCAAATTAAATCTCAAAATTGACTCTAGTCCTCTAATTCGATCCGTCAGACCGTCTAAACCACCTAGAAAACTCCTAGGCTCAAAACCGGGGCATTACATTGCCAAACTGAAATTGAGAGAGAAATCGTCTAATACTCATTTTCGAGCTTAGAAAAATGTTTCAAGCTTGATCTAAACTCCCAAAATCACTTTCAAACTTTTACAAGGCTATAAATCTCGTTTCCACTCACCGACAACACAAAGCTTCACTTGCCGATGTGAAACTATGTGTCTGACATCTCCAAACCTTCGTCAATTGCTGTAGGATCAATCTCCTGTGTTTAATTCACATAACAATAGAGGATTAATGCATCATTACACATCTAAAATCCCAACAATCTCAATCCTTAATATCACATCACCAAACACCACCATAAGCCTTTCGAAAATAATCGAAAACCACTTTGATTCCAATCTAAACAAATCCCAGCCATAACCTAATGATTAGATCAACTTTACAACATCAAACAACATCTAAAAATCCATAACCCCACGTTATATCTCCAAAACAACATAACACCACAAACACCTCAAAAACTAACTATTCACAACCTAGAAAATTAGCAATTCAACTAGCTTCAAGTTTCCTTTTATAAATAACATTAAATATCATCAAAATACACTTTAAACATGATCTAAACCAATCAAGATTGCAATGATTCAGATCAATAACAAAACTCAATAAATTTCTTAACAAAATTAACATTAAATTATCAAATCTTGATTTAATCTTTAAAACATAACATAAATCGATTCCAAAGGATCAAGAACTTGGCAATTTCAATAAAGAACCTTTTATTAGAGGAGAGGAACAAAAATCACCTCTAATGGTTGACTCCTTCCTCAATTGGCTTGATTTTAATGAAATCTCCAAAGTAGATTTAGAAGATCCAAAGTAGAACAAAGGAATCAAGTGTTGAAATCAAAAGTAAGATTGAAAAGATTGATTCTTGAGATTTTTAGAAAAGAAAATGTAGGGTCATGTACACTTTAGCAAAATCATATTAGACTCGGTTTAACCTCCAGAATTGGCTAAACCTTTGCTCTAATACCACTAAATGTAACACCCTCAACGTATATTCGATATTTGAATACACATTAAAGATGTTACTAATTGATTTACACTGATATTCGAACTTGTAAATTTTTTTTAACCTCAACAAAGTAGTTCAGTGGTTGGCCCTTTCTCAGTTTTCAAACAAAACTATGTCTGGGAATCGCATCTAGTTTCGACCCTGAATTGGTTTATAAAATAATTTAAGCAGTTATTAAAATGAAAATATGATTTAGGGTGAAAACTATGTGTGCTGCCTAGACCCTTTCTTGATTTTAAAATCGCTACGCGATAAGCAACCAACTAAGTTTAAAATCGTTTAAAGCATCTTTTCTAATATTCTTAATTCCTCAAATTGAGTACTTATTTAGTATCTATACATGCCCTACTAGACTAGGATGTGGTGATACTTACTGACAATATAGACTAACTTGATCCAACGTTGTGCAGCTCCGCATCTGCTATCTAGTCTGAAGTGCCTACGTGTGATACGAAACACACGTTAAGTATAATTTAGTGAGTTATAATCATATCAATGTAAAACAATAGTTATAAATATCAAAGCCCTGCAAAATGGCAAGCGATTTCCAATTGCAGATGATATCATTTTATCATGTATAGAACTATCTTACATGTATAGTTCATTTAACCAATGTCATCTTCAAATCATATGATTCGATCTGTCTTACCAGTATTGTGTACACTAAGCTTTTTAGCTTAACTACTTGCATAAATGCATTTCAAGTATTATAGCCCAAAGTATAAAATCACGTAATCTGTAATGCAGGAATAATCATGTAAGAAATTTGTTCTGCGATAATTTGGTACTGTAAAGTCATGTAACTGTACTGTAAAATCTTATGGCCCAAGGTAAATATCAAGGTATTCCTCTATCATATAACAGTGCAATACAGCTCCTGCAAAATGGCAAGCGTGTCCCAATTGTAGTTTATATCATATCATCAAACCATTATTTTATCAATCAAATATACATTAAGCTTTTTAACTTAACTGTCTGCATAAATATATTTCATGTATTATAGCCCAAAGTACAAAATCATGTGATGCCATGGTACGCGAATCATCACGACACCGTGGTGTCTACGATGCCATAGCGTCTACGTTGCTGAAGCAACTGAGATGAGTACATACTCGAGGACGCTCTTTTCTCCTCATAATCAGGATGCTCTTTGCTCCTTATAATCGCACATTTTGTGCTAACAACACCGTTTCTGAACAACCCCGTAGCATCTAAGTCGACACCGAAGTGTCTAAACATCACTGAAGTGACTGAAACAAACCGTAGTGCTAGGACACAGCTTCTAAGATCCTATGGATATCCAACTATACTAAAGATTCTCATGTAATTTCATGTGAACCTATGGTATACGAGTCATCTTACGACACAGTAGTGTCTACAACACCGTAGCGTCTGCATCGCCGAAGCGACTGAGATGAGTACGTACTCGAGGATGCTTTTTGCTCCTCATTATTGCACTTTTTCTGCTAGTCGACACCTAAGTGACTGCAACGCCGTATAGTCTAATATCAACACCGAAGTGTCTGGAACGCATCGTATTGCTAGAATACACCTGCTATGACTCTTTCGATATCCAATTATACCAAAAACTCTCACACTAGTACTTGGGCATAACATTATAATATTTCCATTTTCAATATCCAATTCATGAGTAATATCATGAGTTATTTGATAATGGGCAGTTCATACCCAAATATATAAAATCCGATTTATCTTAGATAAATCATTATGCCATATTAGTGTATCACATATGTCATTTACATAACTTTGATCAACTTACATTTTCATTAATATTAAGATCGACTTCTCGTAAGTCTATCTCATGTCATACATATAAAATAAATAAAAATGCACTCATTCATATCACATATATAATAAATAAGTGAAAATGCACTCACCTGGGCCATGCATGATATTAGCCTCACTAAGCTATTTCGATACTTTTTCCTTGCTTTTCTTTAATCTGGTATCTTTAGCCTCGTCAATAGCTTTACAGTACCATTTGAACATACATAAAAGTATTCATGTTATATTTTTAATCTAACATTGCTTAACTATACTACACTAGTATAATTATCCGAATATAAAATATTTCCAAAAAAAATTCACTTTTTCCTTTAATAATGCCAAATTGTTCATTATGGTCCTTAATGACCATTTTGCACATTTTGCAATTTATTCAAGTTCAAATCACAATTATTCAATAATTCCATCGGTTTTTTCATTAACTTTTATTTAATACCCTTCTTTCACTAACTTTTACCAAAGTGATATTTTAGTCACTAATTTTACACAACTTGCAAACTTGTATCGAGTAATTAATCCAACATTTCTATAAACTTTCTCACATTTTCCCCTACTTTTAAACCAAAATTGAATTGGTTCTTGAACTAACCAGGTCTGTCAAAATGGTCCCTTGCCATTTCCTTTCTTGTCAATTTAGTCCCTTGTATTCTAATTTCAATTCTAACTTCATACAACATGTTCGAATCATAAAATATCATAATCATAATTTTCATAAAATTTTCCCATTATTATTCCATGTGGTTGAATTGGTGACTTAGCTTCTCTAGGATCATTTTTCATCCAAACAACATTCTAACATTCTTAAATTAATTTTTTCCAACATATATTCATCATTTCCAAGAATTAACACTTAGAACCCCAATTTATTCCTTAATGCCAAATTGGGTGTCTAAAATTTTCAAGGACTTTATTTTGGTCCTATTGCCATAATCAAGCTTCTAAATTCATAATCTCTTCAAATCAATCACTAGTATAATTTTCACAATATTTCTCCAAATTTCCCCATGTATGCCAAAATGGTCAATTAAAGGACTAGTTGGGGATTTTTCATTCTAACATCAAAATCAAGCTTCTAATATTATTAATCTTTCATTTTTATCATCAATTTCAAAACCCTAAATAAAATCACAAATTCTAAGGTTAGGGTTTTTAATCCTTAAACATGAAATTAATCACAATCTAAGCTTGATTTTATCTCTACAACACTAAATTTGCATAGTTCAAGCTTCAACCTAAACATGGAATATGAAACCTTATTTTCTCTCTCTTCAAGAAAATAATCAAATCTTCATAACTCTTGATAAAATTACTATCAAAAGAAAGAGCATTAAGCATAGATCATTTTTTCCAAAGCAACATACCTTGATTCTAAGTTTGGAGCCTTCAAAATGACTAGGAAAATTTTGTGTATTTTCCCCCTTTCTATCTTGGTGTTTTCGAAAATTGAGGAAATAGGATGAACATATTTTTGTTCATCTTTTATTAATTTGTGCCATATGTAATGAATAAATTGAATTTTTTATTCAATTTAGTCCTTTTCCAAAATTAACCTCCAACTGAATCATAATTTACAAATTGTCATTCTAGTTCAATTCGAGCCAAATGCCATTCAACTCTAACCAAACTAGAGTAATGATTTCAACATGGGAAATTACCATATTACCCATGGTACTTTCAAAATATTTTAAAATTGCCATTGTGACCAAATTACAAAAACTAGTCACTTAAATCACAAATTTTTTTGCCATTTTGTAAAAATCCAACTATTCTAGTTAGATCACAATCAACTAATAATAATTTATTCATAAAATAATATTTTATGAATTTTCCGTTACTTATGGTACAACCTCTGAAATTTTGATTCGATCCGATTTCCCTATATTCTCTTACTACTTCTTCTGCGATTTCCCCTTCACCGAGCTATCAAATAAATTCTAAAAATTCCTTACTTCCATATCTGAAAAATAAATAATATTATCAAATAAAATATTCCATATTTATGAAGTTAAACTTAAAATTTTGACTCGGTCCAATATACTGATAATTTTACAAGAAATATTTATCGGATAAAAATTCTCTTAATAATCCTTTATCAGATATCCATACGAATAATATTAACTCAAACTGATTCCTTTTTATCAGTCTCAAGTATTGACATAAGACCTTCCCACTAGGTCACCCATTCTATGCCTTGAGCACGCTTAACTTTGCAGTTCAATCGAAATTCGATATCTTATATTGCATTTTTATTCCAAGATCTATATCAGATTTTTCTCCATGATTTGTTTAATCCATGTACAAGATAAAATAATTATTGATAAATTCTCCATGTAATTTTATTTGAATCCAATATCTGCTCATTCCCCTGATTATTCGATCGAGAATAAATTTCTACATAAATCTTATACCAGAAATATGACTATACATATCATCTTCCTGTAACCGGTATTACTTATCTGTGAAATAAAAATTATTAAAGGTAAAAATTATTCCTCAGGTGCCTATACTTTTCCCATCTTTAGGCTATAGACACCAACTTTTGACTTGCTGTCATTTTAGCCACTAAGTTAGCTTTTAAGCCCTTATCTTAGTACTAAATGACCCTTAATCAACATAGAAAATTTTGGGGTATTACAATTCTCCCCCTTAAGAAAATTCATCCTCAAATTTTCAAAACGTACATGTTTTAAATAGTTTCGGGTGTTGCTCTCTCATTTTCTTCTCAATTTCCCAAGTTGCCTTATCCACTTTGTGGTTCCTCCAAAGGACTTTGACCGATGGAATTTTCTTATTCCTTTTAATCCCATATGCCAAGATTTTCATCGGTTCTTCTTCATACGTCAAATATCGGATTGTAATTTAACTTCCTTTGGATTGATAATGTGAAAAGAACCTGATCGATACCTTTGAAATAAATTCACAGGAAATATATCGTGAGTCTTGCTCGCCTCTGAAGGTAAAGGCAATTAATAAGTCATTTGTCCATCACTTTTAAGAGTCTCATACAGTCCAAAAAATATGAGACCAAACTTTCCTTTTGACCAAAGCATAGTATCTTTTTCCAAGGTGCAACTTCCATATATACCTCGTTTCTAAATTTAACCTCAATATCCTTTTTCTTTTATCCGCATGTACCTATTGTTGATCTATAGCTGCTTTAGGATTATTTTAAAGAATCCTCACTTTTCTTCTATTTTTTGAGTCAAATCCACTCCATCCACTTTTGGATTATTTCGAACATTTCAATCCTTTCCTACAATCTTGTGTTATCAATAATATAGGCTCGTAACTTATCTTAAGAGATCAGAATAATCCAACTGACTGTCCTTCTATTAAAATTCCTTTCTTCATTTCACCATTATAAAATTTTCCTCAATAGCAATCCATCAGATCTGCTTTCATAATCTTAGGCTTCTCTAGATTCAACTTACTTTCTCTTTTCAAGGCATTCTTCATCTGCCACATGCAAATCTTTAATTGGATCTAAGAAGGTTGGGTAAAGTTGCAACTTTGTACTTAGTATACCATTCTTTCCCAAAGATAATTAAGTATTCATTGCATACAGAATAAAGAATATTTTCCAGCTAAGAGCATCAACTACTACATTAACCTTTCCTAATCAGTAATAACATTGAAAATCCTTTAGAAATTCAATTCATCTTCATTGCTTAAATTTTAGATCTCGTTGTGTCCTTATGTACTTCAAACTGTTATAGTTTATGTAGATATAACACTTTTCACTATGTATATAATGTCTCAAAATTTGTAATGCAAAATCACAGCCTTCATCTTATCTTAAGCAGGCTGGTAAATTACATCTGCAGTAATCTCCAACAATTCATTCAATCATAAGCTTATCATCCCATGACTACCTTTTACCTTGAAATGTGCATATGATCCCTTACTCTCTAAACTTCTTATAACTTATGATATTATAATTGTAAGTGCAAATACAGATGTTATAGACTACATCTTATAATTACAGTACCAGTTCTCTATTATACAAATAAATGATTAACTCATCCTGGACAGGAGTTAACTACCATATATATTTCATTGTGTTGTATCCAATATGGGTCTTTTCTTAACCCTTAGAATTTGTCAACTGACGAAATCTAACAATATCTTATTTTTCTTATAACCATTAGAGTTTTATTCATACTATTGAGGAGCTATATCAAGTTATGCAAGCAATACATCAGTAACTTCGCATCCTAGGGTCATGTACACTTTAGCAAAATCATATTGGACTCGATTTAACCTCTAAAATTGGCTAAACCTTTGCTCCGATACCACTAAATGTAACACCCTCAATGTATATTCAATATTCGAATACACATTAAAGATGTTACTAATTGATTTGCATTGATATTCAAACTTGTAAATTTTTTTAACCTCAACAAAGTAGTTCAGTGGTTGGCCCTTTCTCAGTTTTCAGACAAAACTATGCCTGGCAACCACAGCTAGTTTCGACCCTGAATTGGTTTATAAAATACTTTAAGCAGTTATTAAAATGAAAATATGATTTAGGGTGAAAATTATGTGTGCTGCCTAGACCCTTTCTTGATTTTAAAATCACTACGCAATAAACAACCAACTAAGTTTAAAATTGTTTAAAGCATATTTTCTAATATTTTTAATTCCTCAAATTGAGTCATGTTTCTAAATCATACATCCACCTTAAATTAAAAATAAAGTACGAAAATTAGACTTACAAAATAACTACTTATTTAGTATCTATACATGCCCCACTAGACTAGGATGTGGTGATACTTACTGATAATATAGGCTAACTTGATCCAATGATGTGCAGTTCCTCCTCTGCTATCTAGTCTAAAGTACCTACGCGTGATACGAAACACACGTTAAGTATAACTTAGTGAGGCATAATCATATCAATGTAAAACAATAATTATAAATATCACAGCCCTACAAAATGATAAGCGATTTCCAATTGCAGATGATATCATTTTATCATGTATAGAATTATCTTACATGTATAGTTCATTTAACCAATATCATCTTCAAATCATAGGATTCGATCTGTCTTACCAGTATTGTATACATTAAGCTTTTTAGCTTAACTACTTGCATAAATGTATTTCAAGAATTATAGCCTAAAGTATAAAATCATGTAATCTATAATGCGGGAATAATCATGTAAGAAATTTGTTTTGTAGTAATTTTGTATTGTAAAATGTTATGGCCCAAGGTAAATATCAAGTCATTCCTCTGTCATATAATAGTGCAATACAGCTCCTCCAAAATGGCAAGCGTGTCCCAATTGCAGTTTATAACATATCATCAAACCTTTATTTTATCAATCAAATATACTTTAAGCTTTTTAACTTAACTGCCTGCATAAATATATTTCATGTATTGTAGCCCAAAGTACAAAATCATGTGATGCCATGGTACGCGAGTCATCACGACACCGTAGTGTCTATGACGCCGTAGCGTCTACATCACCAAAACGACTGAGATGAGTACGTACTCGAGGATGCTCTTTGCTACTCATAATTAGGACGCTCTTTGCTACTTATAATCGCACATTTTGTGCTAACAACACCGAAGTGCCTGAACAACGTCATAGCGTCTAAGTCGACACCGAAGTTTCTAAACATCATCGAAGTGACTGAAACGCACCATAGTGCTAGGACGCAGCTGATAAGACCCTATGGATATCCAACTATACCAAAGATTCTCATGTAATTTCATGTGAACCAATGGTATACGAGTCATCTTATGACACCGTAGTGTCTACAACGCTGTAGCATCTGCATCGTCGAAGCGAATGAGATGAGTATGTACTCGAGGACGCTCTTTGCTCTTCATTATAACACTTTTTGTGCTAGTCGACACCGAAGTGTCTAATCATCACCAAAGTGACTGCAACGCCGTAGCGTCTAATATCAACACCGAAGTGTTTGGAATGCACCGTAGTGCTAGAATGCAGCTGCTATGACTCTTTGGATATCCAATTATACCAAAGACTGTCATACTAGTACTTGGGCATAACAATATAATATTTCCATTTTCAATATCCAATTCATGAGTAATATCATGCATTATTTGATAATGGGCAGTTCATACCCAAATATCTAAAATTTGATTCATCTTAGATAAATCATTATGCCATATCAGTGTATCACATATGCCATTTACATAACTTTGATCAACTTACATTTTCATTAATATTAAGATCGACTTCTCGCAAGTCTCTCTCGTGTCATATATATATAATAAATAAAAATGTACTCATTCATATCACATATATAATAAATAAGTAAAAATGCACTCACCTGGGCCAAGCATGATATTAGCATCACTAAGCTATTTCGATACTTTTTCCTTTATTTTCTTTAATCTGGTACCTTTAGCCTCGTCAATAGCTGTATAGTACCATTTGAACATACATAACAATATTCATGTTAGATTTTTAATCTAACATTGCTTAACTATACTACACTAGTATAATTATCCAAATATAAAATATTTCCAAAAATTTTCACTTTTTCCTGTAATAATGCCAAATTGTTAATTATGGTCCCTAATGACCGTTTTTCACATTTTGCAATTTATTCAAGTTCAAATCGCAATTATTCAATAATTCCATCATTTTTTTCACAAACTTTTACCAAAGTGATATTTTAGTCACTAATTTTACACATAACTTGCAAACTTGTATCGAGTAATTAATCCAACATTTCTATAATTTTTCTCACATTTTCCCCTACTTTAAGACCAAAACTGAATTGGTCCTTGAACTAACAAGGTCTGTCAAAATGGTCCCTTGCCATTTCCTTTCTTGTCAATTTAGTCCCTTGTATTCTAATTTCAATTCTAACTTCATACAGCATATTCGAATCATAAAATCTCATAATCATATTTTTCATAAAATTTCCCCATTATTCTTCCATGTGGTCGAATTGGTCACTTAGCTTCTCTAGGCTCATTTTTCATCCAAACAACATTCTAACATGCTTAAATTAATTTTTTTCCAGCACATATTCTTCATTTCCAAGAATTAACACTTAGAGCCCCAATTTATTCCTTAATGCCAAATTGGGTGTCAAAACTTTTCAAGGACTTTATTTTGGTCCTATTGCCATAATCAAGCTTCTAAATTCATAATCTCTTCAAATCAGTCACTAGGATAATTTTCACAATATTTCTCCAAATTTCCCCATGTATGCCAAAATGGTCACTTAAAGGACTAGTTGAGGATTTTTCATTCTAACATCAAAATCAAGCTTCTAATATCATCAATCTTTCATTTTCATCATCAATTTCAAAACCCTAAATAAAATCCCAAATTCTAGGGTTAGGGTTTTTAATCCTTAAACATGAAATTAATCACAAACGAAGCTTGATTTCATCTCTACAACACTAAATTTGCATAGTTCAAGCTTCAATCTAAACATGGAACATGAAATCCTATTTTCTCTCTCTTCAAGAACATAATCAAATCTTCATAAATCTTGATAAAATTACCATCAAAAGAAAGATCATTAAGCATAGATCATTTTTTCCAAAGCAACATACCTTGATTCTAACTTTGGAGCCTTCAAAATGCCTAGGAAAATTTTTGTGTATTTTCCCATTTCTATCTTGGTGTTTTCAAAAATGGAGGAAATATGCTGAACATATTTTTGTTCATCTTTTATTAGTTTATGCCACATGTAATGAATAAATTGATTTTTTTATTCAATTTAGTCATTTTTCCAAAATTAACCTCCAATTGAATCATAATTTACAAATTGTCATTCTAGTTCAATTCCAACAAAATTCCATTCAACTTTAACCAAACTAGAGTAATTCTTTCACATGGGAAATTACCAATTTCCATTGTGACCAAATTACCAAAACTAGTCACATAAATCATATTTTTTTTGCCATTTTGTAAAAATCCAACTATTCTAGTTAGATCACAATCAACTAATTAATAGTTTATTCATAAAATAATATTTTATGAATTTTCCATGACTTACGGTGCAGCCTCTAAAATTTTGATCAGATTTTCCGATATTCACTTACTACTTCTTCTGCGATTTCCCCTTCACTGGGCTATTAAATAAATTCTAAAAATTTCTTATTTCCATATCTAAAAAATAAATAATATTATCAAAAAAATATTCCATATTTATGAAGTCAAACTTTAAATTTTGAATCGGTCCAATATACTGATAATTTTACCCGAAATCTTTATCGGATAAAAATTCTCTTAATAATTCTTTATCAGATATCCATACAAATAATATTAACTCGAACCGATTCCTTTTTATCAGTCTCAAGTACTGACATAAGACATTCCCACTAGGTCACCCATCTTATGCCTTGAGCATGCTTAACTTTGCAGTTCAATCGAAATTCGATATTTTATATAGCATTTTTATTCCCGGGATCTATATCAGAGTTTTCTTCGTGATCTGTTTAATCCATGTACAGGATAAAATAATTACTGATAAATTTTCCATGTAATTTTATTTGAATCCATTATCTGTTCATTCCCCTAATTGTTCGATCGAGAATAAATTTCTACATAAATCTTATACCGGAAATCTGACTATACATATCATCTTCCTGTAACCTATATTACTTATCTGTGAAATAAAAATTATTAATGGTAAAAATTATCCATCAGGTGCCTATACTTTTCCCATCTTTAGGCTTTAGACACCAACTTTTGACTTGCTATCATTTTAGTCACTAAGTTGTCTTTTAAGCCCTTATCTTAGTACTAAATGACCCTTAATCAACATAGCAAATTTTGGAGTATTATAGCTCCACTGCTCCATTACTTCCTGCGTAAGCACCACTAAAAACCACTACATTTACCATTAGTAGCACCAATATATATAAACATTATGCTCAAGCACCATAACTCCATAGCTATATGCAAACTACTCCTAAATGCAACTATATGGGCCTAAACACATGTAAAAGCTAAGTATAAATGGTACAAATATAGGTTCTTTATATACTCATCAAATACCCCCAAACCTGAACAATTGCTTGTCCTCAAGCAATGCAAAATTAACCTAAACCTAAGAACAATACTTATCATTTCAAAGGTTCCAAAATATGCTGCAGCATTAATTCAATCTTTAGAAAAATTAAAAATATGCAGTATAACAAAGCTCACAGATTCGTTCCTAGGGTCAATTCCAACGTAAGTGAAGTGTGTGGTGTGTTGCATGCAATCAGTACTTAATGGCCTTAGAAAATTTCAAGGATTGCCTCTATTGTTGACTAGCATTTTTTTCTTTTAAGCACATTATTTTACTTCCTTAATTCTTTTTAAGTTCATTAAACTGTATCCTTAGGCTTCAACATATTACAACTACTCTTCAGGCCTAAAGGTGGAGTGGTGCAAACAACCCATCCTCGAGCCCTACGAGCAGATTCATCTTGTTAAGACATTCATTCACTCTTATGCTAATACTATTGTTCCTACCAGAGAAAGTTAAACGGAGCAAACACAACTCACCTAGTGTACTAAGCTAGCAAGATGCATAGAATAGTGTCATTTAACAGTTTGCCTTTGGCATCAAGTTTAACATTTTAATTTGAACTTTATTTTTGTTCTCTATTTTTATGGGAGTTTCAAATTAAGCCTTTTATGCTACATTGATCATTCAATTCTTTATCATTATTTTATGCTATGACATCAGAGAGTTGACCTAGAATTTCCCTAATACTTGTTAAGCTTTTAGAGAGTATACAACTTGTGGGGTATAACTACAACAGTTTCAACCCTAAGTTAACACATTGCAAAAACACATTTAAGCACAAATTCATCATAGGAATATCATAATAAATGCAACAACAATTTCAGAACAATAGAACCATAACAAAGGAAACCTGAAAACTGACTAAGCTATTTACATTATAAAAAAATTAAAATTTTACCTAATATGTACATGGCACAATACTCTCCCAAACTTGAGAGAAGCATTGTCCCCAATGCAAAAAGAAAATGATATGGACACTCTTTAGGCTGTTCTAAGCATTTGTAGTGATATATTTCGACAAAAGCTTGTGATTGCCTAAATTTTACCTAATATGTACACGACATGAACTCTTTGGGTTGTTCTCAGCATTTGTAGTGATGTGATCATGTTGCTTAATGCTGCAGCTTGTGTCAAAAGATATGGAAAAGCATCATCTCCATAAAAAATATCTGTTCTCCTCTCCCATAAAGCTTTAGTGGTTGGGTATAGGTCGTCAATGGTGGGTGTAAGATACTCTCGAATAGTTTGACCTAACATCGCTGAAACATCTTGTACGTCAATGTAGACATCAAATGTTACTACAACACGTCTTAGAGAAAGAAAACCATATTTCAGAAGTCATTTCAAAATTACTAGCTTCCAACACTTTAACCATAAGCATTTCATTCTCGAACTAGCTTCGAAAGCAACATGTACTTCACAATCGGTTAACAAGCCATCCTCCTTATGAGATAGGTAACGGTCTTCCACTATCACTTAACAATCTATCGAAGGTTTAAGCATCACCTTAACGAACCAACTTCTTACTAGAGAACAAGCTGGGTTTACCTCTAGGTGAAACACTCAGACAAATAAAACCTCATTTGAGTTACACCCTCACAGCTGAACCTTTAACTTTCTCAAATTGGTTGGTGTCCTTCGATAAAAGCGATAGGCACCGACGCCAAACTCAACATTACTTTAGCGTCTACTTATGTCCTTGATAGCGATGAAGTCCTGACGACTCCTCTAAGAAGCACTAACAAATGCCCTAACAGTCTAAAAGCTCTCAAGCATAGAACTCTCTACATTGACACCTATCGAATGGTCAAACATGTCTCACAACCTCGTTGTGCCATTCTCTAAACTACCACAACAAAAATCACGGTAAAAAGGTAACGGTTCAACATTCTCATTACCAAAGGTTGGGTTCCCTCGAGGTCTCGAAGCCTCGAGCACAACTCCTGACATTACAGGCTAGCGTCACACTTGATTAACCAAATCAATTTCCAAGGTGCAACAACTCTAAAAAGGATAGCTTTATCAAACATGCAGTGTAACCCCTTAACCCGGCCTAGCCAAAAACTGAGCCAAAAGGATCACATTAGGTTTGCCGAAGTAAACCCGAGCTAATAACCTAAAACGGTCATTTTTTTCTCATTTATCTTGTCTAAATGCATCGATATTAATTCCTACGGTGCACATGTTTTAGCGGAAACGTTACATTACAATCATATTTCAAAATAGGATTCAATTGCTCAAACGCGCACATTGGGGACTAAAATGTAATTTCCACCAATTATAGGGGCTTAATTAAAATCAAGTTTACCAATCCTTCATTAGTCCAATTTCATGCTCACGTGTTGAAATCTAGCTCAGAACAATCATCCAAATTCATTCAATTGCATACATAATATTCAGGGACCAAATTGCACAATTTCCAAGCTTCAGCAGACTATCATTCACAAAAACAACATGGTGTACCAATACGGGCAAGCACGTACTGATACGGCTTAACAACCATAACGATTTCTCGTATCGAAACACGTACCATCATAACGATACAATGTGTTGACCCACCCGTACCGATCCCCCTTGCGATCTCTCAAAATCCAGAATTCTAATTTCCAATTTTGCGTGCTGATACGGTACCCCTCTTATTGGTACTACTCTTTAAAAATGAAGGGGTCGTTTCGATACTCAAAACCATGTACCGATTTTGATGCACAAAACTCAAGGGGTGTACCGATACTCAGCTAACCATATCGGTACCCCTTTCCCTTTTACAATTAAATTAGAGCCGTTTCAGACCCTGTTTACCGATCCCCTGGGTACTCGTACCGGTGCGCTAAGGCCTATAAGGACCTCTAGGACCAGCATATGACTTTTTGGCTCACTTCAATCAACTTTAAACATCCCATAAACATCATATAACATCATAAGCATGCTTGACATCAACATACCAACATGTTAAGCAAACCTAGCAAGCCTAACACAACCATTCACATCATCTATCGGCATGCTTCCTACTCAACATCCAAAGCATAAATCTAAATATAACTCAAGCACTTTAAGCCTCTTACAAATCCAAACCAACATATAAAACTTGCACAAACTGGGAGTTTAGCAAACAACCCTCCCAAGACAAAATTTGACACATTGCCCTTATTACTACTATGTATGTTTCAAACCATGCTTTGCCACCAAGTCCTTGGATGTCCTTCCTTGCTTTCTTGCTTCCCTTCAATCTTCTAATCTGCATTGATGATAAAAGAGAGCGTAAGCACATAATGCTTAATAAGGAGCGCTCAAAACACGAAACATCATCCAATGCATTTTAAAACTGATTTATTCTCAAAATCTTTCATATACATTTTATTACCAAAACCATCATGCCTTACTTTTACAATATGCACTTAACCTTTTCCAAACCTCGCATATTAACCCATATGAAACATGTATCATGGATTCAACAGCATAGTCCCATATGCAAACCTCAATTTAAGCTTTCCCATGCATAACATCCCATAAGAAAAGCTTAAAGAGTATTCACATGTATAAATATCATTATACAAACAATCCATCAATATGATACATTAGTTCATTATATTGGCGTAT
Source organism: Hibiscus mutabilis (assembly GCA_019671005.1). Lineage (NCBI taxonomy): Eukaryota > Viridiplantae > Streptophyta > Magnoliopsida > Malvales > Malvaceae > Hibiscus > Hibiscus mutabilis. Next base: position 22,430,268 of record CM033737.1, read on the forward strand.
AAGCGATCTCTTCCCAAATCTCATTATTTTCATCAAACCACATCGGATACATGGATTTCCCAAGTGATATCCCAATCACTTATAACTCAATGGCATAGAGTAAATGCAACACATGCATAACCTCTACATGTAATATCCCAATTTTTGCTTAGTGACTAAAATGTAATTTCTGAAAGTTTAGGGGTTAAAGTGTAAACATTGGAAAAGTTTAGGGACCAAAGTGTAATTTTAAAAAGCTAGGTAATTTAACCCCATAAATGCATAGTTCACTCCCGAGAGTGGTATTTTGGTGTTACCCAAAATTTTCATACGAGGCTTATATTATTCGAATTTAGATCGAATAAAATTGTTAAGTGTGCTCAGGCCAGGGAAATATTATGATGGGTGACCTCCAAGAAGGTCCCATAAAAGTGTTTATGATCGATATTTTGGACTCAGTAAGAGTAGAGAAATTCGTATGGATTATCGATAAAGGAATTCTAAGAGAAATTTTATTCTATGAAGATTTTTTATAATTATTGGAATAATAGACTGAGTTAGGAAAAATTTAGTCTAAGCCTTTGGAAAATGAAGTTTTTATGGGATAATAGAGCTTATTTCCCAAATAGAGAAAATATAGAATTTTCGGAATAAATCCACTAGCTCGGAAAAGGTAAAATCGCAGTAGAAGTATTTTGTGGATATCAGTATATTAGATCGAATTGAAATTTTAAAGATGGTACCAAAGATTATGGAAAATTCATAAAATATTATTTTATGAATATTTTATTAATGATGGTGGGATTCTAACTATATTTAGTTAGAATATGATGAAGCGGTTATAAAGCTCAAAGAAAGAAAATTTGGAAATCGTATTAAATGAAATTTGGATAATTGGATCGAACAAATATCATAATTAAAATTTATGATATTTTGGGAAGGAGGATGGTTAGAATATAACCAATTTGGTTCAATTTTTATGGAATGGTAATTTTCAAGACTTGTTGTAAATAAAGTCTAGTTGGAGGGCAATTTGGTTATTTGTCATGGATGGCATTTTTGAAATATTTTGGAAATTTGAGGGTAATTTTGAAATGTGAATAACACATAGATTTAATCATGTCCATTGAATTTTGATAAGATTGAATCTTGGCGATTGGATAAAAAGGGCATTTTAGTAATTTCATTATCTAAATGAATTTAAAATTCATTTATACAAGACATATGGCCAAATTGGATGAAAAATAAAAGATGAAGACCATTCTTCATTTTAAAATTTCTAAATATGAGGGGGAGAAAGAAAGAAAACTGGAGAAAATTTTTCCAAGTTCGATTCAAGCCCCGAAACTCGATTTTCAGGTAATCTTTCCAACTGCAAAGTTGTTCTACTCATCAAGCTCTATCTTTTGGTGTAAATAATTCATGGAAAACATGCTTGGTTTATGAGAATTTTGTATGAGAAGAAATTAGGGTTTATGTACTTAATTGGGGGTTTTGAGATTTTATGATTCCATGTTGAAATTCAAGTTGAAATCAAGCTATTGTGATGTTAACATCATGTTATTGAGTTGAGATTTAAACTCTACATGTTTTATTTTTATGAAGATAACTAGGGTTTATGGATTCAAGTTTAATTTGGGGTTGTGATGTTAGATTAATGATTTAGTAAGCTTGAATTTGGATTAATTCCATGTTTGAGATTATAAACCCTAACCCTAAAATTTGGGGATTTGGGTTAGGATGCTAAATTAAGGACGACGTTGAGTGGATTGTGATGTCAGAAGCTTAATTTTGATGTTAGAATAAAGAATTTCTCCAATTGAATTTTAAGGGCCATTTCGAAAAGATTGTGAAAGTAGGGGAAATTATTGAAAATTTTATTTTAGCCTTAGAATTGGTGAATTATGATTAAAATGGCTTGAATTTATGATTAGGGACCAAAATGAAAAATTTTGGAAGTTGAAAGACCAATTTGGCAATTTAGGAAAAATTAGGGTTTGGTCTTGAATTTATGGAAAATTGATAGAATTGAAGATTCAAGCATGTTATGAAAGTTGAGGGATTAAAATGTCAAGAAAGGAAATATGGGGGACCTATTTCAAAATAAATAGTTAGTGAAGGACCAAATTGAATAAAGTTGAAAGTTGAAGGAAAATTTCTAAGGTTGTTAGAAATAAATAAATGGTTTAATTGTACAAGAATTTATGTACAAAATTGAAGTAGGGACTAAAATGTCACTTTCATAAAGTTTGAGGACTAAAAAGGTAATAATCCAAAATGAGTGATTAATTATGGAAATTGTTCAAATTAGACTCGAACAATTGTTTAATGTTCAAAATGGTCACTAAAGACCTAGGGACCATTTCGGCAATGAAGTAAAGTATTGGGGAAGTTTCAGAAAAACTTTATATTCGAATGGTCATGTTTAAGAATTAAGTTAGTAATGTTAGACTTAAGTCGAGTATGAGACTGATAATGAATATGTTCGATTGGTCTTATACAGTTCCAAAAGAGATTGAAGGATAACCAAATGATAAAAGAAAAATAAGGACCTCGAGTAAGCTTAGTGAGGCATACTATTCATGGCCCAGGTGAGTGCATTCTACTTCCTCTATTTATGAAATGAGAAAGACTTGTGATAAGTCATTCTCGATTATTGAAAGAAAAGGATTTGAATTTTATTAAATAATTTTGAAATGCTTTATGAATGATTTTCGGGTATGAACTGGTCAATGCATATTTTTACATATTGAAGTGACTATCTTGATCCATTGATATTATCAAAAATGAATGAAATGTTCATAGTAGTAAATTTATTTGAAAGCCCATTGTATAATTATTGAGAGTCTTGGTATATTGGCATGCCAAATAGGAGGAGTATATTAATATGATATTATTGTCAAGTACAGTAATGAGACAGTGAGCTGTGTTCTACGGCTATGACCTATTGGTTAATACTGTTGTTAAGTTACGGCAGTGATATAGTGAGTTGTGTTCTACAACAATGACCTATTATTATTATTGATGCCATTAAGCTACGATAGTGTTTACATTGTTACACTGACATTGATACATTGGTATTGATACATTGATATCAATACATCGATACATTGATACATTGTTTTATTAATGGCACAACTAAATAGTTGTTGTCGAGCACATGTGCATACTCATCATTGACTCACATACCATGTATTCTCATCTATATTACATTGGGCTATGATTTAAATAACAGTGAAAAGTGCAAATGAAACGATTGAGTGAAAGTGATATTAATTTTTGAATTTTGTTTTTTGGTATGAACTGCCTTATCTACATAAACTATTATTTTCTATGTTATTTATTTAATTATTTATTTCAAAGTTTAATTGAAATATTAGTTGCCTCACTAAGTTCGTACTTAGCATGTGTTATTTCACACGTAGGTTCTCCAAAACTAGACTAGCAAGGAGGAGCTGTTAATTGGGAAGATCAAGTTACTATCTGTAAGTACAGTACGTACATCTTTCACGAAATTTGATAGACTAGTGGGCATGTAATATTTTAAGTGGGTAAATTGTTTTGTAAATCTAAATTTATAACGTCTTTATACATTGTTATGTTAGTATGGAGTTAGAGAAATGATTTGGTATTAATTTTGACGTAGTTAAGTGTTGTTTAACCCTGATCGCGTAAAAAGTTTAAAATCAAAAAAATGGTCTAGGTAGTGTACATAGTTTTCACCATGAATTATATTTTTATCTCAATAACTCAATTATGAATTTTATAAATCAATTCAGGATCAAAACTAGCTGCAATAGACTGACATAGTTTTTAATTCAAAACCGAGGAAGGGTTAAACTACAAGATAAAGTTCAATAAAAAAATTAAGTCAAGATTTCTTTCAATGACTCCGTAACATCTTTAATGTATATTTCGCTTACGAGTATATGTTAATGGTGTTACATTTAATGGTATCAGAGCTATAGGTTTAGCCGATTCTGGAAGCTAAATCGAGTTTAATGTGATTTAATGTTAAGAACATGCCCCTAGGATGTCACGTTACTGATGTACTACTGTGTAACTTGATTATGCTCCTCAATAACATGAATAAGTTTCAGTGGGAGTAGATGATGTTAAGTATTGATGGACTGCGATATGTGTTTAACTATGGGAATCAAGAAAAGAAAGAAGAATGTTTAAGCCAAGTATGTTGGCAACTAGTTAGAAAAAGAAATGTGCAGAAGTCCTAAGTTTGAATAAGGTACTTGTACTGTTTATGAGTACGAGCTGAATTTTAATAGATTAAGTCAATGTACAGTTGATTTGACATTAACTAAGAAGTCCCCATGAGAATGATTTATCAAGAGGTTTCAATTGGGGCTTAAAGAATTGTTGTTAAGAATGAATTTATTGGTTTACTAGAATGTTGTGAATAAAGCAAAAGATATGGAGAGAACATGTACTTACTTTAGTTGATTCGGGTTCGAATAATATATTTTGGTACTAAGATAGTAGTAGAAATGAAGATATTCTTGGAATGGATTGGTTATCTGCATATGATGCAGATGTGAAATATAAGAATAAAAGGTTAGTATTTCAAGGACCCGATGTTTTTAAAGTAATCCTTAAGGGAGAAAGAACTGACTGTTTAGAGTCAGTAATTTCTGTAACGACAGCTCAAAGGCTGTCATACAATGGATGTGAAACATGTTTGGTTTGTATGGAAGGTACACAAAAGTTACCTAAAAAAGATTGAAGACATCCCGACTATAAAGGAATTTCATGATATAATTCTGAATGAGTTACTAGGGTTACCTTCAGATAGAGAAATACAGTTTGGGATTGTTGTCTATCCCGGAACTAAGCCGATATCGACGATACTATATAGGATGGAACCAGCAGAGTTAAGGGAACTAAAAGCTTAATTATAAGAATTGCTAGAACGGAGTTACATTTGACCGAATGTATTACCATGGGGTGCTCCGGTATTATTTGTAAAGAAGAAATATGGTTCCCTATGATTATGTATAGATTACCGGTAGTTGAATAAAGTAACCATTAAGAACAAGTATTCCCTATCAAGAATTGAGGATCTATTTGATCAGCTTAGAAGTGTAGTAATGTTTTTAAAGATAGATCTTCAATCAGGGTTATTATCAGCTCAAGGTTAAAGAACAAGATGTACCAAAGACAACATTCAGAACTCGTTATGGACATTACGAGTTTCTGGTAAAGCCGTTTGGATTTACAAATGCCTCTGCTGAATTCAAGGATTTGATGAATACAGTATTACAACCCTATATGGATTGTTATGGTCTTTATAGATGATAGTTTGGTTTATTCAAAAACCAAAGTTAAGCATGATTACTATCTTCGTGTGGTACTACAAACTTTAATAGGTAAACAACTTTATGCTAAATTTTCTAAATGTGAGCTCCAGTTGTCAGGAAAGTTTTGAAAGGTTAAAAGAAAGTTTTGACTAAGGCACCACTTCTAATTTTACCAGAACCAGGAAAAGAATATACTCTGTACAGTGATGCATCTCATTCTGTTTTGGGTTACGTACTGATGCAAGAAGGTCGTGTCATAGCTTATGCATCAAGGTGGCTCAAAACTCATAAAAGTTTAAATATTTGATGACACGAAAAGATTTGAATTCGCGACAATAAAGACAAGTTGAACTTTTTAAAGGATTAGGATGTGGTTATCAATTATCATCTGAGAAGGTTAATGTAGTGACAAATACTTTTAGCCGAAAGACATTGTCTGTCTTGGGCATGATGAATGCACAATTGTCTGTGGGACGAGATGGTTCTTTAACAGCAGAATGTTAGTTAAATTCAACTTTATTGGGTCAATTCAAAGATTTACAGTCTATAGTGAAAAATGTCTTGAAAAGAGGAGACAAGCTGAAATTGGGGAAGTACAGGATCATAAAATTAAGCCTAATGGTTGTCTATATAATCAAGGTAAGGTATATGTTTCTGATAATGATATCGGAAGAAAGAAGATATTAAAAGAGACCCAAGGTTTACTTCAAGGTATTGGGGTAAGTTATTTGAAGCTTTAAATACTAAACTAAATATTAGTACAGCTTTTCATCCGCAAACAAATGGACAATTTAAAAAGGTCATACAGATTCTGGAGGATATGTTACGAGCTATGTAATTGAGTTTGCGGGATCATGGGAAAAGTACTTGTCTTTAGCTGAATTTGCTTATAAAAATAGTTATCAAGTATTAAGATGGCATATGGAAGAAGATGTCGAATTTTTTTATTGATCCGAGTTACAAGATTGAAATTTTCATTATAACTCTAACGTTGGAAGAGTTGAATTAACACAAGACAGGGAGGATAAAGTAAAGATTATTCAGCAAAATCTCAAAGACGCCATGGATCGATAAAAAGTCTATACAAATAAGAAGAAAAATGATATTGAATATGAAGTTAAGAAAAAGTGTTTTAAGGGTTTCACCTTGGAATATGGTGATTACATTTTAGTTGAAAAGGAAAGTTTAGTCCCGGAATCATTAGGCCATATGAGATTCTAAAAAGAAAGGAACCAATGACTTTTTAATTGGCTTTACCTCAAGATAAGAACAAGACTCATTATGTGTTTCACATGTTTATGCTTTGGAGGTATTGATCGGAATTCTTCACATGTAAATTACTTCTGAGGAGATTGAACTGCAACCAGGTTTGACTTATAAAGAATAACTAGAGAAATCCTAGCATACAAAATTAAAGAATTAAGGGACAAGAAAATTCTACTGGTTAAAGTTCTTTAGAGAAAGTCATTTGGGAAACTGAAGAGAGAATGAATAAGCAATATATGAAATGGTTTGAGATAGATAAATATTGAAAATTCGAGGAAGAATTTTCATAAGGGGGGAGGAATTGCAATATCCCAATTTTTGCCTAGTGACTAAAACATAATTTTTGAAAGTTTAAGGGTTAAAGTGTAAACTTTGGAAAAGTTCATGGACCAAAGTGTAATTTTAAAAAGTTAGGTAATTTAACCCCGTAAATGCATAGTTCACCCCCGAGAGTGTTATTTTGGTGTTACCCGAATTTTTCATACGGGGCTTATATTATTCGAATTTAGATCGAATAAAATTATTAAGCGTGCTCAGGCCAGGGAAATATTAGGATGGCTGACCTCCGGGAAGGTCCCATAAAAGTGTTTCTGATTGATATTTTGGACTCGGTAAGAGTAGAGAAAATTCGTATGGATTATCGATAAAGGAATTCTAAGAGAAATTTTATCCTATGAAGATTTTTTATAATTATTGGAATAATAGACTGAGTTAGGAAATATTCTGTCTAAGCCTTTGGAAAATGAAGTTTTTATGGGATAATAGAGTTTATTTCCTGAATAGAGAAAATATAGAATTTTTGGAATAAATCCAATAGCTCGGTAAAGGTAAAATTGCAGTGGAAGTATTTTATGGATTCCGGTATATCGGATCGAATTGAAATTTTAAAGATGGTTCCAAAGATTATGGAAAATTCATAAAATATTATATTATTAATATTTTATTAATGATGGTGGGATTCTAACTAGATTTAGTTAGAATATGATGGAGCGTTATAAAGCTCAAAGAAAGAAAATTTGGAAATCGTATTGAATGAAATTTAGATAATTGGATCGAATAAATATCATAAATTAAAATTTATGATATTTTGGGAAGGAGGCTAGTTAGAATAGAACCAATTTGGTTCAATTTTTATGGAATGGCAATTTTCAAGACTTGTTGTAAATAAAGTCTAGTTAGAGGGCAAATTGGTCATTTACCATGGATATCAATTTTGAAATATTTTGGAACTTTGAGGGTAATTTTGAAAGGTGAATAACACATGGATTTAATCATGGCCATTGACTTTTGATAAGATAGAATCTCGGTCACTGTATAAAAAGAGCATTTTAGTAATTTCACGATCTAAATGAATTTAAAATTCATTTATACAAGACATATGGCCAAATTGGATGAAAAATAAAAGATGAAGACCATTCTTCATCTTAAAAATTCGAAATATGACGGGGAGAAAGAAAGAAAAATGGAGAAAATTTTTCCAAGTTCGTTTCAAGCCCCGAAACTTGATTTTCAGATAATCTTTCGAACTACAAAGTTGTTCTACTCATCAAGCTCTATCTTTTGGTGTAAATAATTCATGGAAAAAATGCTTGGTTTATGAGAATTTTGTATGAGAAGAAATTAGGGTTTATGTACTTAATTGGGGGTTTTGAGTTTTTATGATTCCATGTTGAAATTCAAGTTGAAATCAAGCTATTGTGATGTTAAAATCATGTTATTGAGTTGAGATTTAAACTCTACATGTTTTGATTTTTATGAAGATAACTAGGGTTTATGGATTCAAGTTTAATTTGGGGTTGTAATGTTAGATTAATGATTTAGTAAGCTTGAATTTGGATTAATTCCATGTTTGAGATTATAAACCCTAACCCTACAATTTAGGGGTTTTGGTTAGGAAGCTAAATTAAGGATGACAATGAATGGATTGTGATGCTGGAAGCTTAATTTTGATGTTAGAATAAAGAATTTCCCCAATTGAATTTTAAGGGACCATTTCAAAAAGATTGAGAAAGTAGGGGAAATTATTGAAAATTTTATTTTAGCCTTAGAATTGGTGAATTATGATTGAAATGGCTTGAATTTGTGATTAGGGACGAAAATGAAAAAAATTGGAAGTTGAAGGACCAATTCGGCACTTTAGGAAAAATTAGGGATTGATCTTGAATTTATGGAAATTGATAGAATTGAATATTCAAGCATGTTATGAAAGTTGAGGGATTAAAATGTCAAGAAAGGAAATATGGGGGACCTATTTCGAAATGAATAGTTAGTGAAGGACCAAATTGAATAAAGTTGAAAGTTGAAGGAAAATTTCTAAGGATGTTATAAATAAATAAATGGTATAATTGTACATGAATTTATGTACAAAAGTGAAGTAGTGACTAAAATGTCACTTTTATAAAGTTTGAGGACTAAAAAGGTAATAGTCCAAAATAAGGAATTAATTATGGTAATTGTTCAAATTAGGCTTGAACAATTGTTTAATGTTCAAAATGGTCACTAAAGACCTAGGGACCATTTCGGCAATGATGTAAAGTATTGAGGAAGTTTCAGAAGAATTTTATATTCGAATGGTCATGTTTAAGAATTAAGTTAGTAATGTTAGACTTAAGTCGAGTATGAGAGTTGTAATGAATATGTTCGATTGGTCTTTTACAGTTCCAAAAGATATTGAAGGAGAACCAAATGATAAAAGAAAAATAAGGACCTCGAGTAAGCTTAGAGAGGCATACTATTTAAGGCCCAGGTGAGTGCATTCTACTTTCTCTATTTATGAAATGAGAAAGACTTGTGATAAGTCATTCTCGATTATTGAAAAAAAAGGATTTGAATTTTAATAAATGATTTTGAAATGCTTTATGAATGATTATTGGGTATGAATTGCCCAATGCATATTTTTACATATTGAAGTGACTATCTTGATCCATTGAAATTATCGAAAATGAATGAAATGTTCATAGTAGTAAATTTATTTAAAAGCCCATTGTAAAATTATTGAGAGTCTTGGTATATTGGCATGCCAAATAGGTGGAGTATATTAATATGATATTACTGTCAAATACAGTAATGAGACAATGAGCTGTGCTTTACGGCTATGACCTATTGGTTAATACTGTTGTTAAGTTACGGCAGTGATATAGTGAGTTGTGTTCTACAACAATGACCTATTATTATTATTGATGCCGTTAAGTTACGGTAGTGTTTATAGTGTTACACTAACATTATTACAATGGTATTGATACATTGATATCAATACATCGATACATTGATACATTGTTTTATTAATGGCACAACTAAATAGTTGTTGTCGGGCACATGTGCATACTCATCATTGACTCACATACCATGTATTCTCATCTATATTACATTGGGCTATGATTTAAATAATAATGAAAACTGCAAATGAAACGATTGAGTGAAAGTGATATTAATTTTTGAATTGTGGTTTTTGGTATGAACTGCCTTATCTACATAAACAATTATTTTCTATGTTATTTATTGAATTATTTATTTCAAAGTTTAATTGAAATATTAGTTGCCTCACTAAGTTCGTACTTAGCATGTGTTATTTCACACGTAGGTTGTCCAAAACTAGACTAGCAAGGAGGATTTGTTAATTGGGAAGATCAAGTTACTATCTATAAGTACAATACGTACATCTTTCACGAAATTTGATAGACTAGTGGGCATGTAATATTTTAAGTGGGTAAACTGTTTTGTAAATCTAAATTTATAACGTCTTTATACATTGTTATGGAAGTATGGACTTAGAGAAATGGTTTGGTATTAATTTTGACGTAGTTAAGTGTTGTTTAACCCTAATCGCGTAAAAAATTTAAAATCAAAAAAAGGGTCTAGGCAGTGTACATAGTTTTCACCCTGAATTATATTTTTATTTCAATAACTCAATTATGAATTTTATAAATCAATTCAGGGTCAAACCTAGCTACAATAGACTGACATAGTTTTTAATTCAAAACCGAGAAAGGTTTAAACTACAAGATAAAGTTTGATAAAAAAAAATTAAGTCAAGATTTCTTTCAATGACTCCTTAACATCTTTAATGTATATTTTGCTTACGAGTATATGTTAAGGGTGTTACATTTAATGGTATCAAAGCTATAGGTTTAACCGATTCTGGAGACTAAATCGAGTTTAATGTGATTTAATGTTAAGTACATGCCCCTAGGATGTCATGTTACTGATGTACTACTGTGTAACTTGATTATGCTCCTCAATAACATGAATAAGTTTTAGTGGGAATAGATGATGTTAAGTATTGATGGATTGTGATATGTGTTTAACTATGGGAATCAAGAGAAGAAAGAAGAATGTTTAAGCCAAGTATGTTGGCAACTAGTTTAAAAAAAGAAATGTGCAGCAGTCCTAAGTTTGAATAAGGTACTTGTACTGTTTATGAGTACGAGCTGAATTTTAATAGATTAAGTCAATGTACAGTTGATTTGATATTGACTAAGAAGTCCCAATGAGAATGATTAACTCAATTATGAATTTTATAAACCAATTCAGGGTCAAAACTAGCTGCAATAGGCTGACATAGTTTTTAATTCAAAACTGAGGAAGGGTTAAAGTACAAGATAAGGTTCAATAAAAAAATTAAGTCAAGATTTCTTTCAATGACTCCGTAACATCTTTAGTGTATATTTGGCTTACGAGTATATGTTAAGGGTGTTACACTACGCTACCAGGGCTCAACCTCAAATTTGGAGTAAACACTTCCAATGCATCACCTCTACGGTCGCAACCGGAGTAAAACGCCATTAAAGTATTACCTCAACAAAATTGGGGTTCACATGGTCCGAGTAAATACTCTCAATACATAACCTCTACGAACCATGGGCGACTTATTATAGTGCACTTTAAATCCTATGGCTGGCCAACTATATCTGATAATGTTGCCATAACCTTTTCATACCATCACCTGCCAATGTAATTCAATTCATTAACATTAACTCATTGTTTTCATATACATCAATCAAAACCATTTATCCAATGCATTAAACCATGCATTAATCAATGTTCAACAATATTTCCAAAACATGCATTACCACCAAATGCATCATCATCATAATATATTCATTTTCAGCATTAAACCATGCTCAAATCATGCATATAATTGTGAGTAATTCAATTATTAAAACAAGTGCATTAAAACCAATTGCCAAACTAAGTTCGAGAGAGAATTCATCCTTTACTTACTTCCGAGCTTAGACCATCATTCCAAGCTTGATCTACACCCAAAAACACAACTTTCAAACCTTTGAAATTCTGTAAAACTTATTCTCACTCACCGACACGCAAAGCCTCGCTTGCCGATAAAAGCGTATCCAAAGCTTCCAAAATGTCCATTAAAGCTTGAGGGTTAACTTCCCCTATTTTATCTACACAAAAACAGAGGAATCAATGTATCAAAATTCATTCAATAGCCCATCAACATCAATTCACATAAATCCTCAACATTTACTACCTAATTTCACTCCACAACAACCGAAATCAACATCAAACATCTTCCAAAATCAACCCAGCCAAAACCTAACATTTCAACCCATAAATTAACATCCAAAAACACAATAACATCATCCTTATACCCCCAGCATTCATTAAACCTCCACAACTCCTCAAAAATTCACAACTAACAACCTAACAAATTAGATATTATCTTAGTTTCAGGATTCCATTGTTAAATCCCACTTATTAACATTATTAAACATCAAAATCATGATTCGAATCAATCAAGAACTCAACCAAAATAGTGCCTATACGAAAATACATCAATCTCACCATTTAAACCTTGATTTAACCAATTTTCCATAATTATATCATCAAGTCAAGTCAGAAAACATATGTAAGGGATCAATAACTTGGGAATTTCAGTAAAGAACCTTATATTAGAGGAGAAGAACAAAGCTCGCCTCTAAACCTTTCCTCTTAATTGGATGAATTTCCTTGAGAAAACAAGATTAAATCAAATAGGTTTTGTTAGGAAAAATTTAAAGATTCATTGGAAAACAAAAGAATGTTGAAATCAAGTATTTACCTAAGAAAATTGAAGTAGAAAGGAGTGTTTGGATTGAGAGAATTTGAGAGAAAAGCTTTTGGTGAAAAGTTAGTTACGTAAAGTTTTCCTTTAAAACTAATTATGAATATAATCTCTCCAAGACTTTTTATTTAATTAAAACCTTTTTAAAATATCCAATTAAAAGAGAAAAGTCTAATATTAGACTTTTTCCAAATAGCTCCTTAAAGATTTTAAGTTTTGACCCTTTTACAAAACAATCACTAAAAATAGTTTTAAAACTTTACAATTTGGTCACTATCCCAAAATGTCACTTTTGGAAACTTATTTTTGTAAAATTGATTTTACCAAAATCATTCTCATATTAAATAATGATTTTAGAATATTTTTTCATATTTTTATCTCACCCAAAAGTATTTATTTCAAACTAATCTAGAAATTGACTCGAATCCTCTAATCCGATCCATCTGACCGTCTAATCAGCCTTGAAAACTCCTAGGCCCAAAACCGGGGCATTACAACTCTCCCCCTTAAGGAATTTCAACCTCAAAATTTACCTGATGGGAACAGATGTGGAAACTGCTCTAACATGTCCGACTTACTCTCTCATGTTGCCTCCTCTACACCGCGATGCCGCCACAACACTTGAACAAGCTCAATCATCTTGCCACGAAGAACTTTACTACTGGAGTCAAGGATCTCCACTGGTTCCTCATCATATGACAAATCCGGTCGCAACTCAACATCCTCGATTGACATCACATGCGACAGATCCGAACGATACCTCCGCAACATGGATACATGAAACACATCATGAATCTTCTCCAACTCAAGAGGCAAACTCAACCGATAAGCCACATGACCTATACGTTCCAACACCTAATACAGTCCAATAATCCTCGGACTCAACTTTCTTTTACGCTCAAAGCGCAACACCTTCTTCAAAGGTGAGACTTTCAAGAAAACCTTTTCACCAACACCATACTCAACTTCTCTACGCTTCAAATCCGTGTTGGATTTATGCCTATCCGAGGCCACTTTTAAACGATCACAAATAAGCTTTACTTTTTCTTTCGTGTCCTTCAACATATCAGGCATGGAAACATACTTTTCCCTAGCCTCAGCCCAACACAAGGGTGTACGACACTTCCTACCATACAAGGCTTCATACGGTGCCATCTTTATGCTTTCATGATAATTGTTATTGTACGCAAACTCCAATAAAGGCAACTGCCTTTCCCAAGTTCCTTGGAACTCAATGATGCAACATCTCAACATATCTTCCAAAATCTAAATCACACTCTTAGACTAACCATCCATGAAGAAAACACCCCCAAAACCTTGATGTAAATTGTACATCCCTATCGAAAACAATCGACTTGGGCACCCTGTGCAACCTCTCAATTTTAGCAACATAAATATCCGCCAACTATCCAAAGTGTACATCGTATGCACTGGCAGAAAATTTGCACACTTCGTAAACCGATCAACAATCACCGAAATAGAATCTTTTTAGTCGGTGTCAAAGGTGACCCTGACACAAAATCCATGATGATTCTCTCCTATTTCCACTTCGAAATCCTTAACGGTTGCAACAACCCGGAGGGGAACTAGTGTTCAGCCTTTACACGTTAACATACCATGCATCTAGCAACAAAATCAGCCACATCTTTTTTTAAACCCGCCCAATAGTACTCCTACTTCAAATCTCTATACATCTTGGTACTACCGGGATGCATAGCAAAAGGACTAGTATGTGCCTCAATCAAAATCATCCTTCTCAACTCCACATCACTAGGCACCACTATCTGATCTTTAAAACGCAACACCCCATCATCATTAAAGTACAAATCCGTAGGATTTCCATCCATGATATACTTAACATACGGTACCAACGCATCATCATAAGGTTGCTTTTCCTTAATCAACTGCGACAAAAGATGGCTTCACTTGCAACTCAGCCAACAAACCTCCATCACACGTAACACTCAACCTCACAAACATAGTATCAACTCCACAACAACTTTTCTATCAAAGCAACGGCTACCATGTTTGCCTTGCTCGGATGATGCTCGATCGTCAAATCATAATTCTTAAGCAATTGTAACCATCTACGTTGCCTAAGATTTGATTCTTTTTGCGGCATCAAATACTTCAAACTCTTATGATTCGTGTATACAATAAACTTCTCACCATAAAGGTAATGTCTACGGATCTTCAACGCAAACACTATCGCAGCCAGCTCAAGATCATGCATAGGGTAATTGCGCTAGTGCACCTTCAACTGCCTAGATTCATAAGCTACAACTTTCCCACCTTGCATCAACACACACCCCAAACCAACGTAGGATGCATCACTATAAACCATAAACTCTTTTCCTAACTCAGGTTGAATCAAGATTGGAGCTTATGTCAAATCTTCCTTCAACTTCTCGAAAGCTCGCTATCTAGCTTCCGTCCACTCGAACCGTACATCCTTTTGCAACAACTTGGTCAACTGAGCAGCAACCCTTGAGAACCCATCCACAAAGCGACGATAATAACCTACCGACCCCAAGAAACTACTGACTTTCGTTACAGACTTAGGTTGCTTCTAATTCACAACTGCCTTTACCTTTTATGGATCTACCTGAATACCTTCCACTGAAACAACATGACCAAGGAATACCATTTTCTTAATCCATAACTCATACTTGCTCAACTTCGTATAAAACTGATTATCTAGCAAAATTTGCAACACAATCTGCAAGTGTCGATCATGATCCTCCTCAGTACGAGAGTAAACGAGAATATCATCAATGAACACTACTACAAACTGATCCAAGAATTCATGGAACACCCAATTCATCATGTCCATTAATGTTGCAGGCGCATTCGCTAACTCAACGGCATCACCAGAAACTTATAATGCTTGTACTTTGTACAAAAAGTAGTCTTCGGCACATCTTTATCTTTAACCTTCAACTGATAGTATCCAGATCTCAAATTATCTTGGAAAACACCATAGCACTCTGGAATTGATCGAACAAATCATCAATTCGTGGCAAAGGATACTTATTATTAATCGTCAACTTGTTCAGTTGCCGATAGTCAATGCACATCCTCAAAGTGACATCCTTCTTTTTCACAAACAACACCGGTGCTCCCTACAGTGAAACACTAGGTCGGATGAAACCATGGTCCAACAACTCATAGAGTTGAGTCTTCAACTCTTTTAACTCCTTTGGTGCCATTCGATATAGTGCAATCGACACCGAAGCCGTATCGGCATACGTCTCAATACAAAACTCTACCTCTCTATCTGGTGGCAATCCAGGCAACTCCTCCAGAAAAACCCCAAAAAAATCACAAACAGTTCGAATATCCTTGGTCCGTACTTCTTCCACATTCAGGTTCTTAATATAAGCCAAATATGCTTACACCCGCACTCCAGCAACTTTTGTGCCTCTAAGGCCGAAACTACGTTAGACAAGAACTTAACATTTTCACCCACAATGACCACTTCATAATCATAAGCAAGTTTCAACGAAACTCGCTTGGCCTCAAAATTGACCACAACCCTATGCTCGAACAACCAATCTATACCCAAGTTCACATCAAAACCATAAAATAGTAGCTCCATCAAATCAGCTGGGAACATGTGACCTTAAACCATCAGAGGACATCTTTTATACAACCTCCTTGTAACAACCGTCTCTCTAAAAGAACTCGTAACTTGCATACCCACATCTAAGATTTCTATCGGTATATCAAGCAAATGTGCATGCTCATGCAAAATATATGAATGTGTAAAACTAGAATCTATCAGAGAAATTAATGCATAGGCTGTAAGGTAAAAGTACCTGCTATCACATCCATGTCATTCCTCCCCTAGCGATGCGCTTAGATACTCGTTGGTCTACCACCTTTGGGTTGAACTACAATTGTATGTGCAACAGTCCTTTGTCCTTCCTCCCTTCTCTAAAAATTACCACGACCGTGCCCAGGTCCTCACAGTGATGCAGCAAAATGTGTAGGAGCCCGTACACCTCTAGCTAACATCGGGCAAACACGCCTCATGTGATCTCCAGACCCACAACCCTAACAAGCATTATCCACAATGAGCGTATGAGCCGGACCAACTCGTCCCACCTATGGGAAACCACTTCTAACATGATCTTTCGATCCATAGCCCCAATAGACTTTTAACGATCTCCAACAAACTCCTTAGTGTTTCCTCTCACAATGAACACACTCGAGTAGCTGTCCTTTCCCAGCTTGACCCTCACCACGAATTAACTCAGGTCAATGCCTTCGATCATGGTGCCTCTTGTACCGGTCACCATTGGAACCAAAATCCGTAGCTCTCTTCCCAGAGCCAGAGCCTCTTGAACGAAGAGATAAACCCAAACTCTACTCAATATCCTTCGCCCGTATAACCAACACGTCGAAATCCATATAGTTAGTGGCCAACATGTATGTCTTAGCATACTACTCTAATCCATAACAGAACCGATCACAACGATGCCTCTCATCCGGCACCAACTCAGGTGCATACTGGCTCAACCTCACAAACTGTATCTCATACTCAGATGTGGACATACTGCCCTGATCCAAGGCTATGAACTCATGTTTCTTCTCATCCAAGTATCTAACTCCTAGATACTTCTTCCTAAAGGCAGCTAAGAAGAATTCCCATGTCACATCGTCGGGTTCCCTACCCGTGATCAAAGTGGTCCACCAACTGTATGCATTACCCTACAACAGGACACAACACATTCTAACTTACGAGCATCATTGCACTCCATCTAATCCAAAATCTGATTTGTATTGGCAGACCACTCGTCGGATGCCTTGAGTGCCAACCCTCTAAGCTCAACTCCTCCAAGACTATATAGACGCTCTAACGGCAACCCTAGATTAACAGCAGCAACGGGTGCTAGTGTGGGTACATGAACTCTAGCCATCGCAGCCTAAAACGCTTCAGTCATCGCTTGAACCAAAGGCATCATATCACCATAATTTGGACCAAGGGGTGCAGGTGGTACTTGCTCCACTCCCTCAAGAGGATTAGGCGGAGGAGGTGGCAATCCCACAGGATGCACTATCTCACCCTCGACTCACAACCCTCCAGCAGCAGCATTCTCGCTCGATCGCAATTTTATCCTCAGTGGCATCGTATAAAAATGTATCTAATGCATAATAATTACACCAAAATAAAAACAATCATCCAACCTCAAGCAAGGATCCAAAACTTTCATTTCAAACCAAAATTATTTTATAATTGTAGTAATAAGGCAATGTGTCCCAAAAATACCCCAACATCGCATATATCAAACACCGTACATATACAAAATCACCGTGTATAACAAACATCAATGAAAAACCATCAACAACATCCCATTTTTTTGTAAACCTAGCTCTGATGCCACCAAATGTAACCCCCTTAACCTGGCCTAGCCAAAAATTGAGCTAAAAGGATCACATTAGGTTTGCCGAAGCAAACTCAAGCTAATAACCTAAACCAGACACTTTTTTCTCATTTATCTTGTCTAAATGCATCGATATTAAATCCTATGGCGAACATGTTTCAGCAGAAATGTTACATTGCAATCAGATTTCAAAAAGGATTCAATTACTCAAACGCGTACATGGGGACTAAAATGTAATTTCCACCAATTACAGGACTAAATTAAAATCAAGTTTACCAATCCTTCATTAGTCCAATTTTATGCTCACATGTTAAAATCCAGCTCACAACAATCATCCGAATTCATTCAATTGCATACATAACATTTAGGGACAAAATTGCACAATTTCTAAACTTTACCAGACTATCATGCACAAAAACAACAGAGCATACCGATACGGGCAAGCCAATACCGATACGACTTATCATATCGATACACGTACCACCGTATCAATATGGTGTGTTGACCCACCCATACCGATACGGTCTTGACCCCATACCGATCCCCCTTGTGATCTCTCGAAATCTAGAATTTCAGTGTCCAATTTGGGTACCGATACAGTACCCCGCGTATCGGTACTGCTCTTTAAAAATGAAGGGGCATTTCGGTACTCAAACTGTGTACCGATTCTGATGCACAAAACTCAAGGGGTGTACTGATACTCGGCTAACCGTACTGGTACCCCTTTGCCTTTTACACTTAAAATAGAGCCGTTTAGACCCTACGTACCAATCCTTGGGTACTCGTACGGACACGCGAAGGCTTGTAATGACCTCTATGACCAACATATGACTCTTTGGCTCACTTTAATCAACTTTAAAAATCCCCTAAACATCATATAACATCATAAGCATGCTTGACATCAACATACCAACATGTTAAGTAAACCTAGCAAGCCTAACACAACCATTCACATCATCTATAGGCATGCTTCCTCTTACAGTTTAAACCAACATATAAAACTTGCACAAACAGGGAGTTTAGCAAACAACCCTCCCAAAACAACATTTGACACATTGCCCTTATTACTACTATGTATGTTTAAAATCATACTTTGCAACCAAGTCCTTGGATATCCTTCCTTGCTTTCTTGCTGCCTTTCAATCCGCTAATATGCACTAATGATAAAAGAGAGCGTAAGCACATAATGCTTAGTGAGGAGCACTCAAAACACGAAACATCATCCAATGCATTTCAAAACTGATTTATTCCCAAAATTTTTCACATACATTTTATTACTAAAACCTTCATGCCTTACTTTTACAATATGCACTTAACCTTTTCCGAACCTCGCATATTAACCCATATGCAACATATATCATGGATTCAACAGCATAGTCCCATATGCAACCCTCAATTTAAGCCTTCTCATGCATAACATCCCATATGCAAAGCTTAAAGAGTATTCACAAGTATAAATCTCATTATACAAACAATCCATCAACATGATACATTAGTTCATTATATTGGCTTATAAGTAATCCCTTCCCAAATCTCATTATTTTCATCAAACCACATCTGATACACATATTTCCCAAGTGATATCCCAATCACTTACAACTCAATGGCATGGAGTAAATGTAGCACATGCATAACCTCTACACTACCAAGGCTCATCCTCCAATTTGGAGTAAACACTTCCAAAGCATCACCTCTACGGTCGCAGCTAGAGTAAAACGCCATTAAATTATTACCTCAACAATATTGGGGTTCACATGATCGGAGTAAATACTCTCAATACATCACCTCTACAAACCATGGGTGACTTATTATAGTGCACTTTAAATCTTATGGCCGGCCAACTATATTCGATACTATTTCCATAACCTTTTCATACCATCACTTGCCAATATAATTCAATTCATTAACATTAACTCACTGTTTCATATGCATCAATCAAAACCAATTATCCAATGCATTAAACCATACATTAAACAATGTTCAACAACATTTCCAAAACATGCATTGCCACCAAATGCATCATCATCATTATATAATTATTTTCCAACAATAAACCATGCTCAAATCATGCATATAATAGTGAGTAATCAAATCATTAAAACAAGTGCATTAAAACCAATTGCCAAACTGAGTTCGAGATAGAATTCATCATTTACATACTTTCGAGCTTAGACCAGCATTTCAAGCTTGATATAAACCCTCAAACACAGCTTTCAAACCTTTAAAAAGCTGTAAAACTCGTTCTCACTTACTGACATGCAAAGCCTCGCTTGTCCATACAGTAAACGCGCATCCAAAGCTTCCAAAATGTTTGTTCACGCTTGAAGATCAACTTCCCCTATTTTATCCACACAAAATAGAGGATTTAATGCATCAAAATGCATTCAATAGCCCAGCAACATCAATTCACATAAATCCTCAACATCCACTACCCAATTTAACTCTTCAACAACTGAAATCAACTTCAAACATCTTCTGAACTCAACCTAGCCAAAACCTAACGTTTCAACCCATCAATTAGCATCCAAAAACACAATAACATCATCCTTATACCCCAACATTCATTAAACGTCCACAACTCCTCAAAAGCTCACAACTAACAACCTAGAAAATTAGAGATTCACTTAGTTTTGGGGTTCCATTGTTAAAGCCCACTTATTAACATTATTAAACATCAAAATCATTAGAATCAATCAAGAACTCGGCCAAAATAGATCATATACGAAAATACATCAATCTCACCATTTAAACCTTAATTTAACTGATTTTCCATAATTACATCAGCAAATCAAGTTAGAAAACATATGTAAAGGATCAATAAATTAGGAATTTCAGTAAAGAACCTTATATTAGAGGAGAAGAACGAAGGTCACCGATAAACTTAGCTTTCCTCTTAATTGGATATATTTTCTTGAGAAAACAAGATCAAATCAAATAGGTTTTGTTCGAAAACCTTTAAAGATTCATTTGAAAACAAAAGAATGTTGAAATCAAGTATTTAGATGAGAAAAATGAAGTAGAAAAAACTGTTTGGCTGAGGAGAATTTGAGAGAAAAACTTTTGGTGAAAAGTTAGTTATGTAAAGTTTTCCTTTAAAGCTAATTATGAATTTAATCTCTCCAAGACTTTTTATTTAAATTAAAACCTTTTTAAAATATCCAATTAAAAGAGAAAAGTCTGGTATTAGACTTTGGCCAAATAGCTCCTTAAAGATTCTAAGTTTTGACCCTTTTACAAAATAGTCACTAAAAACAGTTTTAAAACTTTACAATTTGGTTATTGTCCCAAAATGTCACTTTGCGAAACTTTTTTTTTTGTAAAATTGATTTTACCAAAATCATTCACATATTAAATAATTATTTTAGAATATTTTTTCATATTTTTATCTCACCCAAAAATATTTATTTCAAATTAATCCTGAAACTAACTCGAATCCTCAATCCGATCCATCAGACCGTATAATCAGCCTAGAAAACTCCTAGGCCCAAAACCAAGACGTTACAGGTAGAACGCCTAACTTTGGTCACACTCAAGCAAACCAGAAGATCTTGAGTCCACTATCTCTAAGAAATGTCCATGAAAAGGGCGATAATACTTCCCAAGTATCAGCAAGACTTCTTCCCTTTAAGTGAACAAATGGTCCTCCAACCAACGTGCATCCACTGATTGATTCTGAGAGCTGGTTATCCATACCCATATCACAATGTTATTCATGCTTTACAGTGAAAATTCTCTACCGTGGACTCTTCGTAATGTATCTAAAGGCTTTAAAATGACTACTACACAAAATGAAGGCACCATTCAAGTAACGGGAGGAGGACACATCCTCGACTCTGGCAACATTCAACTAACTCGCATCTCAATAGTTGTTAACTCATCAAAAGTACTGATTTTTACGCTTATTTCATAATGCTTTTGCTTGTCTTTAAGTAGATATGTTTTCATTTAGTCGTTAAAATTCATGCATTTGCATCGGGAGTTGGGAGTTATTTTGTTGCCAGGATGAAGGGTTATTTTGCTAGTTTTGATGCAGGCATGCATGGTACAGAGGCGCTGGCAAAGAACGCGGGAAATGAAGCAAGAGAATTGACAAGTAGTTGTTGGCATGGATAGACCAAGCAATGACAAATCTCGACTAACAAAGGATTGATGCTTGTTGACCGATCAAAGTAGCCGTTGGACACTATACACGTTAGCCCTAGGATTCAAATCAGAATAAGAGGATACCACATCTTATCCCTTCGCGCGTTCAAATTTCAAACTCAAGAAGCTTATCCTAGGGTTTCCACGCAAGCCTATTTAAAGAAGCTTAAGCCATCACTTGGAGGATAGAACGTGGTAAACCGAGAGGCGAAGTGGTCCGACCAGCTAAGACCGAGAGCTCTGGAGCAATCGAATGGTTGCATTGACGGATCTCCTTTTTCCCATTCTCTTAGTTTTAATTTCATTTGAATGGTGATGTTAAGAGATGATCATATTTTTTGGATGGACCCCCAACCATGAACTAAGTTTTACAGTTGGTTGGGGGATGTTTGCAATGAACACTAAATTTATGTTTGGTTTTTAATAATTTGCAATGCCTTGGCATTATTTTCTATCTGCTAGTACTTAATTTTCTTAAATTCTTTGCCATATGACAGTTGGCATAGTGTGCTTAGTACACCTTAATATCTTAACAGACTTAAGGAGTAACGATCAGTTGCCAGATACTAAGGCGAGAAGCTTCGACAGAAGATGTTCAAGTAGATGAACTTACTTCAGAAGTGAGTCTACCCCTTAGGAGTAAAGGTTGACTCTTAATTGAGTTAATTAATGAAAAGCTTCACTATAGACATATAGGAGTTTATTCATGGTTAACTTAGGGTATTGTTATCGATAGAGGCACTACTACTTTTAATCTGCTCGACAATAAATCTAAGGCAGGATATTATTAAAGGTTGGCATAAGTAGCGTGAAATCCAAGCATCCCTTGCCAACGCTTATCATTCAATTAAACACTTTCGTTGCGAGACTGTTTTCATTTTTCACTACTTTGTTCTTGCTATCTTTCGATCAAAAACCCACTTCATTCCAACATTTTCGTTTTTCTTGCAAACAAGTAAACATTAAGCAAATAAGTTATTGGACAATCCTTGTAGATTCGATACTCAGCATATTGTTGTATTACTTGCTGACCGTGTAAACTTTCACGCATAAGACTCACCTTGGCATTGTTTTCTTGTAGTTTTACACTAAATATCCAATTGTTTGCCAAGTGTTAGCAAAAGTCGACAAGTTTTTGGCGCCGTTGCTGGGGATTGCGATGGAATTTATTGTTTTGATTTTTACTTGTTTCATTTCTTGTATTATTTTATTTTATTTACTTAGTCTAACTGGTGTATGACTAGAAACTACCCTGTGGTGAAAGATTGGCCATACGACCTAGAAATTAAAAGAACCTTACGGAGGTTAAAAAAAGCTTGAGAGATGGTACATCGAGGCAATGGGGGAGTTGATGGTAGCTCAAACAATTAGGGAAATCCACCAAACCACAATGGGATACCGGCCGCACCTACTGCCCCAGCCATTAATAAGGAGGATGAGAGACCTATTCGAGAACACTCAGCATCGAATATAGAAAATTTGATGCCAGGACTGATTGGTCTAGAGGTAAATACATCAAATTTTGAACTTAAACTGGTAATGATACAAACGCTTTTTGAATGTATGACAAATTGATGGAGACCCAAGGCAACACTTGAAGTAATTTATGGAAGTTTGCCAGCTATTTTAGTAGCCTGGAGTGTCGGAAGATACAGTGAAGCTAAAATTATTCACATTTTCACTGAGAGATAAAGCAAAAACGTGGCTTAGTTCCTTGCCACCTGCTTCTGTCACCTCATGGGGAGATGATGAGACCCTATATGATGCTTGGGAGAGATTCAATGACCTATTGAGAAGGTGTCCCATGCATGGGTTCCCAAATTGGACCCAGATGGAGACCTTCTATAATAGACTCAATAGTCATGCTGGAACTATTGTTGATGCATTGGCAAATGGTTCGCTTCTAGACAAGAGCTATACAGAGGAAGTTGGTATCCTTGAAAGGATCTCAACTAATGATTTTGAGTATTCTACTGCTAGACTAGGGACCGAAACTAAAATTGGAGGAAAATTAGCCGTAGATGAATTAAAATGCATCCACGCTGAGATTTCTAACCTTACCAGCATGGTGAGAACTTTGAAAAAGAGTAAAGAATCTCAAGAGAGTAAGGTGTTGGACCCAATCTGCACAATATGTGGGGAGGACTATTACATGGAAGATTTCCCTGGAAACCCTGAGTCGGTAAACTTTGTTGACAATTTCAATCATAATTATAATGCAATTTCCAATACTTACAATGCAAGATGGAGGTAACACCCAAATTTAGTTTGGGGAAATGAAGGGGGTAATCATCACAATGCCCAGTGTTTTAATAATTCCCCGTGTTAGAATAACAATGTCCAGCAAGGATTCCATCAGAATGCCATGCCACAGAGGGCGCAAAGCAACTTTTATGCAAGACAGAAATAACCAAGGGACTTTAACAGAATATATGGAGATAAATGACACAATTGTTCAGAGTTTGGCAGCATCTATGCGGAACCTAGAGATTCAGATTGAAGAGATTGCCAATGCACTTAGCAATCGACTCTAAGGAGCATTGCCAAGCGATATAGAATATGCTCGGTAGAGAGGCAATGAACAGTGCAAAGTTGTAACTCTTCTGAGTGGCAAACAATGCAAGGCTGAGATACCGATCAAGCAGTCAGCCAACTACCAAGAGAAAGAACTAGTAGATGAACCAAAAGAAACAGAGAAGAAATAAGTGACATAAGCAATGCCAAACCACTGTATGACGCCAGACCTTAGTCAGATGCCAGCCACCACTTGCAAAGCTGGAAGAGTCAGCATTTGCTTACCTACCTCTATTGTTTCCACAAAGACTACAGAAGAACAAGCAGGATCAACAATTTAAACGCTTTTTGGAAGTTCTTAAGCAGTTGTAAATCAGCATACCGTTAGTAGAAGCTATTGGTCAAATGCCCAATTATGTTAAATTCATGAAGGAAATTTTGTCCAAAAAGAGGAAATTGAGTGATTTTGAGATTGTAGCTCTCACTGGGGGATGTAGTGCAATGATACTCAATCGTTTGCCACCAAATCTGAAAGATTCAGGAAGATTTACTATTCCTTATACCATTGGCAATAAATTTATGGGTAAAGCACTGTGACTTGGGAGCCAGCATCAATTTGATGCCAATGTCTGTTTTTAAAAAACTTGGCATCGAAGCAAGGCCTACCACCGTAACACTTCAGTTGGCAGACCGATCTTTTGCACATCTTAAAGGTAAGATAGAGGATGTACTGGTGAAGGTAGATAAATTTATATTTCCAACTGATTTCATCATTTTAGATTATGAGGCAGACATGAATTTCCCAATCATATTGGGCAGACCATTCTTTGCCACAGGTAGAGCCTTAATTGATGTTCATAAAGTGAGTTGACTATGCGCATAAATGACCAGCATGTTACATTTAATGTATTTCAAGCTCTTAAATGTGCAGATGAACCAGAGGAATTCAAAGTTAAAGAGATGATGGAGTTTATTTTTACTATAGATGTGGCACAGCTGTGCCAAGACAGAGAAGATGATGCCAAAGAACGGATTGATGAAATTAAGACGAATGAATGTTGGAGAATGAAGTTGCTAATTACTTTGGCTAGCCAGAGCCCTTGGAGCTGGTGGGCAAAGAAGTCAAGGCACCTAAACCATCCATCGAGGAGCCACTAGGGTTGGAACTGAAACCGTTGCCAGACCACCTCAAGTACGCCTACTTAGGTACACACTCTACTCTATCAGTGATCGTTGTTGCTGATCTATCTATTGATCAGGAGGACAGATTGTTGGAAATCTTAAGCAAATATAAGCAAGCTCTAGGATGGACCTTGGCTAATATCCGAGGAATAAGCCCCATTATTTGCATGTACAAAATAATCTTGGAAGAATATCACGGCAAAACAATTGAGGGCCAGAGAAGACTGAACCCGAGCATGAAAGAGGTAGTTATGAAAGAAATTATCAAGAGGCTAGATGTCGGGATAATCTATCCCATTTCTGACAGCTCATGGGTGAACCAGGTGCAATGTGTGCCAAAGAAAGGTGGTATGATTGTAGTTTAAAATAGCAAGGATGAGTTGACTCCTTTTAGAACTATTACAAGGTGGAGAGTGTGCATAGACTATAGGAAGCTGAATAATGCCACCAAGAAAGATCACTTCCCCCTGCCCTTCATCGATCAAATGTTGGATAGACTGGTAGGTAAGGCATATTATTTCTTCTTAGACGGCTATTTAGGTTATAATCAGATTGTCATCGCTCCAGAGGATTATGAGAGAACAACATTCATTTGTCCATATAGGACATTCACCTTTAGGAGAATGCCCTTTGGACGTGTAATGCTCCGGCAACATTCCAACGACGTATGATGTCTATTTTCTCTGACATGATTGACAGCAACCTATAAGTTTTCATGGATGATTTCTTAGTGTTTGGCAAAACTTTCGAGGAATGTCTTTAGAATCTAGAGCTTGTTTTGAGGAGATGTATTGAGACTAACCTGGTCTTAAACTGGGAAAATATCATTTCATGGTGAATGAAGGCATAATTCTCGATCACAGAGTCCCCAAGAGAGGCCTGCAAGTAGACAAGGTAAAGGTACAAGTAATCAAACAATTGCCGCCACCTACAAGTGTAAAAGGTATTAGAAGTTTTTTAGGACATGCAGGATTTTATCGTCGGTTCATTAAAGATTTCTCAAAAATTTCTAAACCTTTATGCTTGCTTTTAGAACAAAATGCCACTTTTGCATTTGATGATTCTTGTTTAAAAGCATTTCAAGAACTTAAGGATAGATTGATTAATGCCCCCATAGTCATGGCACCGAACTGGAATGAGCCTTTTGGGCTCATATGAGATGTTAGTGATTATGCCGTTAGAGCTGTGTTAGGACAAAGGCGTGTCAAGATTTCCCATACCATTTACTATGCCAGTCAGACATTGAATAAAGCCCAACTCAACTACACCACTACCGAGAAGGAGTTTCCCACAGTTGTATTTGTATTTGATAAGTTCATATCTTATTTAGTAGGTAACAATGTTGTGGTGTATACAGGTCACTTGGCATTAAAATACCTTTTGGCAAAAAATGTTGTCAAGCCCAGACTGATTCGATGGACGCTTTTGTTGCAAGAATTTGATCTTAATATTAGAGAAAAAAAAGGGAGTGAGAACTTAGTAGCTGACCATTTATCACTATTAGAGCATCACCTTGAGGACGGGAGAGCCCTTACCATTAGAGATGAATTCCCCGATGAATACAGACTTGCAGTCGATTCTTTACCATGGTACGTTGACATAATCAATTACCTAGTAAGTAATATTTTGCCACCGAATCTGGTTAGTTGTGCCAGGAAATGTTTTCTGTGAGATGTTCGACAATATTAATGGGATGAGCCAATTTTGTTCAAGCAATGTGCTGACCAAGTGATCTGTCGATGTGTGCCAGAGGAGGAGCAACGTAACATTTTGTAGTTATGTCATGTAGCACTGTATGGAAGACACTTTGCTGGAATAAAGACCATTGCCAAGGTGTTGTAGTCTGGATTCTTTTGGCCTATGTTTTTTAAAGACACTTATTACTTTGCCAAGGCATGTGATCGATGCCAGCGGACGGGTAACATCTCTAGCAGACATCAATTGCCACTATAGAATATTATGCTAGTGGAGCTGTTTGACGTTTGGGGAATAGACTTCATGGGTTTTTTCCCCATCATTCGGGAACCTATATATCTTTGTACCTATTCACTACGTTTTAAAATGGGTAGAGGTAGTGGCTTTGCCAACACACGATGCCAAGGTCGTTGCCAAGTTCCTTCATAAGCATATCTTTACTAGATTTAGTGCCCCCAGAGCCATTATTCATGATGAAGGTACACATTTTAAGTGCAATTTAATCTCTAGATCTCTATGCAGGTACATAATCCAGCAACGTATTGCCACAGCTTACCATCCCCCAAACAAATGGCCAAACAGAGATCTCAAACAAAGAGATCAAGAATATTATAGAAAAAACTGTCAATCTGACGAGGAAGGACTGGTCTTTAAGACTAGATGATTCCTTGTGGGCCTACAGAACAACCTTTAAGATCCCTTTGGGAACTTTGCCTTATATGCTCGTGTTCGTGAAAGCATGCCACTTGCTAGTGGAATTAGAATATATAGCTTATTAGGCAATCAAAAAACTCAACATGGAGTGGAGAGCTGCCAGTGCAAAATGCTTATTGGACATAAACGAATTAGAGGAATTTAGAACGCAAGCTTATGAGAATGCCAGACTCTACAAAGAAAGAACAAAACGATGGCATGACAACATGATATTGCCAAGGCAATTTGAGGTAGGCCTACGTGTCATGTTATTTAAATTAAGGCTAAAATTGTTTCCAAGTAAGCTCAAGTCAAGATGGTTAGGACCCTTTGATGTTGTGAAAGCATATGCTCGTGGAGCAGTTGATATCAAGGATTTGAAAATGGGAACAATTTTCAAAGTAAACGGCCAAAGATTAAAACACTATTTGGAAGGCACTCACAATGATGCCAAGGAGGTTGTCCTCTTGGCAGAGGTTCTCTAAAAGTCATCATCATGGTTTGATTTTTGTATATATTAGGTTAAATATTTTTATTTTTTAGTATTTTTTTATTTTATTTATTTTCTTTTACTTTATTTTCTCTTTTGCTGCGTTGAAAGGTTTTTATTGAGTGGATACATGAATCTATTGCCAGACATAATGCCAAGGAAATTTAAAAAAGTACTAGCATGGTGCGATAAGAAAATTTAAAAAAGTGATTTATCTTAACCGCCCAAGGCTTGATGAAGCTCGGCCCGAGAAAGAATGAAATTTTCTTTGCTAAATGTTGAATTTTACCCTAGCCGCCCAAGGTGAAAAGTTGAAATTCAAATTTTAACCCTAATCACCTTATCACTTTATCTTTTCTCGTGCCATCTTATCACTTTACCTCTTCTCACAATATGATTTATCTTTCCTAAACACGCTAACCTCTTAGCATTATCTATACTCAACTGGCCAAATCAAGAACAACATTTAAACACTCAACCGTTTTACACATTCGTCTACTTAAGCCCTAACCGATTCTTAGCTAAAGACTTTTTAATCTTCCTTCCATTGTCGTTATCAAGAAAGAAAAACAAGATTCAAATCCCTATCTTCGAAAAAATACTCAAGTTCTTAAGAAATTTTCATGACATCGTCTTCAACACCCTTCAAAATCTTTTTTAACGAGGAGATCCACAGAAAGTGTGAGGAGAATTTTGCATCAAGAACCTTCTGCTTTGAGAAGGGTTTCAAGTTCAAGAACGAACCCAACTTGGGCTATTCCCCAGAATTTGTCAAAGTGATAAAGATGCATAAGTGGGAAAAATTCTGCCAACTTCCAGGGGAAGTCCATGCCAACATTGTTTGAGAATTCTATGCTCATCTTACGACCAAAGATTCACCTTTTTTGATGGTGCGAGGTAAGTGTGATCGTTTTAATGAAGGGTATATAAATGATATATTTTATTTGGATGGAACAGAGGGTGAACACACCAAGTTTGTGGAATCTTTGGACATTATTAAGAGGAAGACGATATTGAAGAAACTGTGTGAGGCTGGCACCCAATGGAACGTGTCATCAAAAGGACATTAGATTGTGAAAAAGGTTGGCTTTAAAATCTCAGCCACAAGGTTGGAATTGCTGCTTAAAGGAAAACTTGATGCCGACTACCCACAATGAGACAATTTCAGAGGAAAGATTGGCACTACTGTACTCTATCACGACAGGTCGCAAGATTAATGTTGGACGACTTATCATCAAAGAGACCTTTAAGTGTGCTGGTAAGAGCAATGAGAGTTTACTTTTTCCTTCTCTAATCTCTACCATTTGCATGCAGCACAACGTGCCACAGCTTGATTCAGATATCATTCAAAAGAGTAATTGGACCACCATAACTCCTACCCTGAGGAGACAGTTGACTGCCACGGAGGCAAAGGAGAAGGGCAAGAAAAAGACGGTAGAGTCTGTGACAAAGGAAAATGTGCCAAAGGTAGAACCTGTGACCCGATTCGAGCTGGATCAGTAGCAATACTTTCCCAGATCTACCAACGGTAAGAGATCATCCTCTAAAAGTTTGAGAAAGATGAGGAGCAGAACTCTCTATTCTCGCAATATGTGTATGCAGGGATTGTGTCATGAAGAAAACCCTTAAGGCATGTCCAGGCAAACAGTGTCAGGATTCCCTGAGTTCCCTGCTGACCTCCATGCCAGCCAGTCCTCACTCTGTCTACACTCCGACACAATCAGATGCCACCGTCTTAGTCTCTTTATTACAAGTTGAATCTGCCAGAACTGATACACCACCTGAATCTGAAGATGAAGGAATTCAAAGCCATGCCAGGACTGCTAACATGCCTGCAGTACCTGCCTCATCTGCTGCCACTGATGTCTCGGCTGCCTCTGAGCTAGTAAAGATCATTGAGGAAGTTCTTCACGACCTTAGAGCTTCCACAGCTGTATCAAAACCTAGCCTTAAGTGCAAGAAGCATATGGCTCCCAGTCGAAAGAGCTTCATCAAAAGGAAAACACGCGTGTCACAGCCAGAACCCTTCGAAAGGGAGTTATCAACCTCTTAAACTTCTTGGATTTCATTTCATTCTCATTCACATGCTCATGCATTTGAAATCTTATTTTTATATATGTGTTGTTTTCATACATTGAAGACAATGCACACCTTAGGTTTGGGGTATGGGTTGCCTCACATCTATTGCCATGACATTCATGTTTATGTTTCAGTTTACTTTCTATTTTCCATATAGGATTTAACACATGCATACCAAACCGTAAAAAAAAATTGCATTGGTCAATTTTATACGTGTTACCAACACTGCTAGTTTAGGAGAAGTTGTGCTAGATTATCTATCCGATGAAGAAAACTGGAATTTAGAACTTCTATGCCAGCAAGTTAGCATTCCCAAGTAAATCGGCAATTGAACTCTAGTTTAGAGAACTTTAGTTTCACTATACACGCGGTATGTATCTAGTCTGCGAAGCAAACTTGGGTTCGCTTGAAACTAAGCTCAGAAAAAAATGCCAGGGTAAAAAGAAAAAATAAGGCAACAATGTTTTGCAAAAGCTGAAGAAATTTTAGAATACTCATATACCTTAGGGAAAATAACTAACTTGGGTCTTCGTGGTTTGCTCCCTCTTAGTTATCAAGCCAACATAACTCTAGGGTATGAGTGTAATGGGTTAGCTTAGTGATGTAATCTGGATTAACATGGGTATTCGTGGTTTGCTCCCTCTTATATCTCACACCAAACAGTACATTACGCGACCCTAATTGATGTCAGTATAAAAACACCCTTGGCAAATACATAAAATTATGAGTTTGGATAGTAAAGTTGGCCAAGAGAATAATGTAAACTTGATGCATATTGCCCGCACTATTACACACTAGATGACTCTAAACTATAACTATATTGCTGCATTTGAATTTGCTTATCTGCTTGGCACTGATACACTAAATATCTAAGGATAGACCTAGGATAATATTTTGCTAGCTAGTAGATGCTGGAAACCATGACAATTTTTATCGAGGTACTTTTCTTGTTTTTTCTGTTTCTCTAGATTTTTAGTTGCATTACTTGAGGACAAGCAATGAGCTAGGTTTGGGGGTGTGTTAACTCATCAAAAGTACTGAGTTTTATGCTTATTTCAGAATGCTTTTGCTTGTCTTTAAGTAGATATGTTTGCATTTAGTCGTTAAAATTCATGCATTTGCATAAGGAGTTAGGAGTTATTTTGTTGTCAGGATGAAGGGTTGTTTTGCTGGTTTTGATGCAAGACACAAGCATGTAGGAATGGTAGAGAGGCACTCACAAATAATGTAAAAAAGAAAGCAAGAGAATTGCTGGGTAGATGTTGGCATGGATGGACTAGGCAATGCCAAAGCTCGACTGGCAAAGGATTTATGCTCGTTGATCGGTCAAAGTAGTCGTTGGACCCTGTACACTTCAGCCCTAGGATTCAAATTAGGATAAGAGGATACCATATCTTAACCCTTCGTGCAATCAATTTTCAAACTCAAGAAGCTTATCTTAGGGTTTCCACGCAAGCCTATTTAAAAAAGCTCAAACCACCATTTGGGGGATCGAATCGGAAGAGAGGTTGCACTGTGGATAACCGAGAGGCGACATGGTTCGACCAGCTAAGATTGAGAGCTCTGAAGCAATCGAAGGGTTGCATCGACGTATCTCATTCATACCTATTCTCTTAGTTTTAATTTCATTTGAATGGTGATGTTAATAGATGACCATATATTATGGATGAACCCCCAACCATGAACTAAGTTTTACAGTTGGTT
Organism: Hibiscus mutabilis; assembly: GCA_019671005.1. NCBI lineage: Eukaryota > Viridiplantae > Streptophyta > Magnoliopsida > Malvales > Malvaceae > Hibiscus > Hibiscus mutabilis. The sequence goes on from CM033737.1 coordinate 22,462,773, forward strand.
GGGGGATATTTGAGATGAACGCTAAATTTATGTTTGGTTTTTAATAATTTGCAATGCCTTGGCATTATTTTCTATCTGCTAGTACTTAATTTTCTTAAATCCTTTGCCATACGACAGTTGCCATAGTGTGTTTATTGCACCTTAATATCCTAACAGACTTAAGGAGCAACGATCAGTTGCCATATACTGAGGCAAGAAGCTTCGATAGAGGATGTTCACGTAGATGAAATTACTTCGCAAGTGAGTCTACCCCTTAAGAGTAAAGGTTGACACTTAATTGAGTTAATTAATGAAAAGCTTCACTATAGACATATACGGGTTTATTCATGGTTAACTTAGGGTATTGTTATCGATAGAGGCAATACTACTTTGAATCTGCTCGGCAATAAATCTAAGGCATGACATTATTAAAGGCTGGCATAAGTAGCGTGAAATCCAGGCATCCCTTACCAACGCTCATCATTCAATTAAACACTTCTGTTGCCAAATTGTTTTTGTTTTTCACTAATTTGTTTTTGCTACCTTTAGATCGAAAACTTCATTTTCTTGCAAACAAGTAAACATTATGCAAACAAGTTCTTGGTTAATCCTTGTGGATTCGATACTCAGCTTACTGTTGTTTTACTTGCTAACCGTGTATACTTGCACGCATAAGACTCACCTTGGCATTGTCTTCTTTCACTTTTATACTAAATATTCAATTCTTTCCCAAGTGTTAGCAAAAGTCGACAATAGTCTGGGGTGTCCTCGACCCCAAAATTGCTTCTATGGGTGGCTCAACACTTAACTCGGCCCTCTCAGCCATGATCGTAACCATCTTAGCGTCACCACATTGGGCACACCATTAGGATTCTAGTCTTAAGGAGTACGAACTTAATTTAAGGGCTTGTATTCTCTAGACACCTTATTACAGCATTGTACCACCCAGGGTTTCCTAGAACCTGCTTAATCTAAGCTCTGATACCACTAAATGTAACACCCTAAACATAGATGTCATATTTGGGCCTTAAGCCCAGCCCGTTACCTTAAAATTTCTTAACTCGGTTTAGCCCAAACAAAATACTTTCCAAAAACATTTAAATCAAACAGTTAAAAATATAATTAAATAAATAATTCATTACAAAGAAGCTCTAATTTAATTTAAAACATTTAAACATTCGACTTGACCAATAAAATTCCAAAATAAGAGTTAAAGACTCGACCACGTAAGGTCCTATGAATACACGACCCACTAAATACAGGTAACGTATTCTAGCAATCACCGCTTGCTTGAATCCCAACTAATAATGCTCTATGAGCTCCCGATCAATCTACCAACCTATATGCGAAAACAGCGATTCTGAGCGCTAAGCTTACAAAGCTTAGTGGTACACATCTATTCAACTATACTTCATGCTAATTATAAACATAGGCATGCAAGTTAGTACGAGCAATAAGGAGAGATAAATAAACATGTGGGCTACCTTTAGTCGCCTAAACACATGGATGTCATCATACATGGTACACAAGGCCCAACCATACCCGAGATCTCACTAGATCATCCTAGCAATAGCACACAAAGTCAAAACCACACACCTGAATTAAGGCTCGATGTCCACAGCCCATGAACGTACACTCTAAGTGAGGTCCGGCGTCACATAGCCTTAGATCACACACTCTGGGTGAGGTCCAACGTCATATAGCCTCAGATTACACATTACATACTCAAAATCTCTCATCGAGTATCGACAAATGAGGTTCAGAGTCACACAGCCTCGGATCACACATTCAGTGCCACTTACCATGGTGTTGCAACACGCTCACTGGGTATCCGAATCCCATACACAAAGCGACTCAACCACACAAGTGTCCATATGGCACACAACATTGACATGATTACCACACAACAAACAATATTGGCATGATTACCATAACTCTATGGTTTCTATCGATTATCAAGTCACCCAATCAAGTTTACCAACTTGTTAATACATTAATGAAGTGTACATTAATCACCCTTATTAATTATCTCATTAATCTGCATTATCTCATTAATTAAGGCATAAGTCAATTTACTAATATTCCTCATCAATTTTCATCTTTAACTAGCATTATAGATTATTCAGTTTAGGGGTTACCGGTACTCAAATACAAGTACTCGTATGGTACCTCTTGGTATCGGTACTCACACCCGTATCGATACTGGCATTGCTCACTAGAAATCCTAATTTCCACAAGTACTGGTATGGGTCGACTCGTACCAATACACCCCCAATCGTATCGGTACGGCGTAAGCCTGTACTGATACCCTACTCACAGGTTCGTACCATTTCTTTGAGTTACGATGTTACAACACTTTACTCAATCCATAAAGCTTATGAAATTCATTAGGTTTTGTTACTAACACATTTATTCATTTAATAATAATTATCAGCTTCATGCCCCTTTAATCGAATAATTTCTGATATTTATCCCTTAAGCAAAATTTCTATCAAACACGTCAATTTTCATCTTACTAGCACCCTAGCAACGCAACAGATAATTCAACCAGTCAGATAATTATACGAATATTCAAATGACCTTGCACGATCGCTAAAATCTCTACGAGTCTCAACATATTCACAACATCATCATGCATCTCATAAATAGTAGTATCATAATCTCGGTCTTTAAATATGCTTATTACTCGTCTATCTATTTGTAGACACTAATGTGCAAGGCAATTACACTTATGATGCTCATGAAGCATTTGGTGTTCAAGGTGTACTAACATGGAGAACTAGTGATAAATCTTCATGAAATCTTCCTGGTTACTCTATTTTGTCCGATATTAGTCAACCTCATACTTTAACTAATCCATAAGGTCAAACACATAAAAACAACTTACCGAATTTAAATTTTGCAAAATGGATTGCTCCAACGGACTTATAACATTAAAAACCCCTGAGTAGGATCCTCTAGAAAAAGTCAACGGTGGTCAGGTAGTGTGGTGCGGTCGGGCAGGGTGTTTGGGTAGATAGTGCGGTCTGCGCAGACTGGCCCAGCTAGTTCGGTCTAGACCAACTCAGCCTAAACCGGCCAAGGGTATAGTTCTACAAACGAGCATGTCCACGCGTAAGCTGTGGATGTGCGACGAGTGTGGTGGCTTCTGATGACCAAACGAAGACAACGAGCTCTATATCGACTTGTCTCCAGCCGGCAAATCCAATAGTGGCGACGGTTTTCGGTGTATAGTGTGGAACATGGTGTTTTGAACTAGAGTGAACCTTCTTTTCTCTCATCCTAGTGAATGGCGATATGAGGATCACTGTCAGACTCGTCTCCTCAAGGTGAATCCAATGGAGTCAGTAGTGAGGTGAATGGCGGCGTGATTAGTGGCAAAATAGCCCACGAACATCTTCCACACTAAAAAAACCCATTTTTCTTTCTCTCTCTCTCTCCTACTTACTTTCCTAATTTTTCCCCCTCTATGCCAAAAATTCAGACCAATTTAATGCCAACCAACACCTAAAAGGGTAAAACCACAAAAAAGCCATACAACTTTTAAAAAAATTACACTAATTCCACTAGAGTTTCACCAAAATCCAAAATGGTCTCCATATCTATTGATTAAACATTAAAATTATAGATTCTTTAATTTTAGATCCTCCAAATAAATTATTCAAACTCAATAACCCGACCCGAGGTACCAATTTAAAAATTGGGTTGTTACCTAAATTTAAGGGCTTGTATTCACTAGACACCTTACCACGACCTCTATAACAACCAAGGGTTTCTTAGAACCGATTAAACCTAGGCTCTAATACCACTAAATGTAACACTCTGATCCCGATCCTGATCTGAAGTGCTGCATTCGGGTCACCCAAAATGACCCACCAAATTTCCAAATTTAAAACCTTATATTTAGTCATTTTCAACACATCAAATCATCCATAATTCCATGTAATTAAATAAACATTAAAAATAAATTTATAAAATAGGAGCTCCAAGTTTTAAAATACCGTATATCAAGATAATATTTCAAATAATATTTACAGACTCAACTATTTTAGGGTCCTATGAATACAATAGTCCAAACTAAACATCAAGTATTGTAATCAGAAGAGATACAGTACTGGGAAATCATTTCTCAATGTGTTCCTTGGCCACGATCAACCTACTAACCTAGAACGAAAACAACGATTCCGAACATTGAGCTTACAAAGCTCAGTGGTACATTTCTACGCTACCACAATTCGTGATTATCATAAAATAAACATACAATATGAATATAGTCTAAAGAGCATAGATAAGGGTTCACTATCTATGAGTCATCAACTGGCCTACACAAGCTAGAGTTCTTAGATTACTTATTTCAAGGCATCATTAAATCTTTATATGCTCTACAATGCTTCACAATGATCTAAGTCACTCAGTCTCTTGATGTTAAAATACAACCATAAGCTATCATACATGGCACACAAGTTCCAACCATACCTAAGATCTCATCAGATCTACAAGGAAAAAGCACAAAATTAGAACCACAAACCTGGAGTGAGACCGAGGGCCACACAACATCGGGAACGTATGATATAAACTCTACAATACCTGAGTGAGACCTGGGCCACACATCATCAAGAATATACACTCTATACTTGGAATCCCCCTTGAGTATCTCGAATGAGACCTGGTGCAACATAGTGTCAGGAACGTACATTTGACATCTTTGACCATGGTGCTACAACAATCTCTCACTGGGTATCCAGATCCCATCAATCAAGGTAACTCAACCAAATCAAATGCCTACCCGACATACAAGCAACATGATCCCAAGGATCGCCCATTTGTCTCTAATCATTAACACATTTTTTGTTTTTCATTACCGAGTTATTAATTCATCATGGAGGAGTATATAATTAATCTCATTAATTGTCTCTATTAGTCCACGTTATTTCATTAATCAAGGTGACTCAGCCAACAAGTGCCTACATGGCACACACACATCAATATTGCATCCAACGACCCTACGGTTGCTAACAAATTACGAGTCACCCATTTCAATTACCAAGTTATTACATGTTATACTTGTAAATAAGGGTACATTCTAGGTTTCCCAGTTTTACAATTCATTTTACCACATTAGAAGCCCTTTGGACCATCTCTTTGAATTATCAGCCCTTTGAACTCAAATTCACATTTTCAGACAGATTGTCTAGTAGGTACCAGTACTAGACCTCGTGTACCGGTACAGTACCTTGGGTATTAGTACTCATAGTGTACCGATTCAAAATTAACTCACTAGAATTCTAATAAAATAGTAAGTACTGGTACGGGTCGACCTGTACCGACACGACTTGCAATATTGTTCCGGTACAACTTAAAGCTCGTATCGATACGCCCCTCACAGTTTATATGTGTTCTTTAACCTAGAACATAGGGCACCGATACAGGCTTCCCGTATGCCGATATTGAAGACTAGAAATGGTTTTCTAGGCTTGAAAAATCATCCCCAAAGCCCCAAAATCTCAACTAACAACTCCTTAACTCAATCCTACATCTTATGAGAGTTATTTAAGTGGTTTACTACCATTTTTATACATGATTAACATTAAATCTGAGTTTTACCATTTTAAAGTCTCGTCTACCCAAAATTCACCCAAACAACCATAAACACCAAATCTATCAATCCCAACCATAAGATCAAGCAAGGCAATTAGTATATGATCTTCAAGAAGAGTAGGAGTCAGAGATGTACTGACCTTAAGCCAAAAATCCCAAATTGCTTCACCCACTTACTTTCCTCAACTTCTTCTCTTTGGCTCAAACTTGAATAAACCCCCAGATCGTCTTCTTAAGCCATAAAAACATGGAAATCGAACTAAAACTTAAACTAAAGGATATGAAAGACCTTAGCTACGAATTTGCAACAATAAAAATGGATGGAAGCTCTTAAAAACTTTAATCCTTCAAAAACCCAATTTTAGGAGACTCACATTCTTACCACAAAATTATACTTTTCCCGAAGCTCATAAAGAGCAGATAAACATGGTACAAGTCCTTAAAATTATAATTTCATGGTAATTAAAATTACAAAATTATTAAAAACAAAAACAAAAACAAAGCATAAATAAATTGATAATGAAGTAAAAAAGTATACAATATTCAGAACTTATATATTTATATTATGATTTTAGTTTAGCTTAAGGGGTAATTTTTCCCTATAATAATAATCCCAAATTAGCAATGTTATCCCTCATTTTCAATTGCATCAATTTATCCCATATAGTCTTCCAAAAGAAGAAATGTTGCTCCTTCTTTTTAATTTCATCAATTTAGTCCCCAAAACTCCTAGATTGCACCAATCTCGCCCTATAAATGTTGTTGAATAACATGACCATTATCACTAATCATTCTTTTCCATGTTGGACACTCCGTAATAAAAACTTATTAGCACGTGAGGTAGCATTTCCATATGTAATTTTCTTTAATAAATTAATGTATTTTAATAAGATAATGAGAAATTAATTTTTTATGAAGAAAGGATTATTACCGTGTGCCTCATTAAAAACCCCCTAATCTAGTTAGAGGAAAAGAGTACACATGGTAGTAAGAAACAAAAATAACCGACAAGATAACCCTATCAAAATATTGCATGCACTAAACCAAACCTACGAAAACATAACAACTAAAGCAAAATATAAGACTACATATAAAGGTTGTTGTCTCTATACAATAGCAAAGCAAGATTACTTGGTGGGTCAGGAGCAAAAGAACATCTAGGTTGGTGGTCAGTGCATTCCTAGCAAAAGAGTTAGCCACCATATTTCCAGTTCGACAAACATGTAAGAAATTAACATCTCAATCGCACCTCTGCAACTCACCAATGTGCAATAGTATGATATGTGCCACTTGTCGAGGGCATTTCTTGTTAATATGCGAATGACCTCCAAATAATTTGATTCTACAACTAACTGATGAATCCCTAACTCCTATGCACACTACATACCAGTGTAAATTCCCCAAAGTTCAACTTCAAACATAGAGCAAAAACTAATGAATTTCAAAAAACACATCATCCATTGACCATTGTGGTCTTGTATGACCGATGAGGAGTCAATTTTGATGATGTGATAGTACAATTGAAGTGGATTTTTTTAAATATGTAATTTAAAAAAAATTAATTCTAAAACTCTCAATTTTTACTATCACGACATCAAAACTGACCCATCATCATCGATATTGTAACAAATCAGATTTTTGAGTTAACGGGTTAGTGTTGACTCGAGTCTTAGGTTTACGGTTTAGATTGAGTAATTGGGCTTATCAGATCAAGAAATAATCTTATTGGGCGTTAATTGTGACTGATGGGCTAAGGAGATGACTAAGTTGTGACAAGGAAAACTTTGAAGGGTTTTATGTTACGATTTACCCAAAATTTAAAGGAAACATTGACTCCCCTTGAATTCTATTTGTTTGGACTTTGGCTTAGGGAGGACATGCTTTCATCATCCTCATAACTACAATCCTTTATTCTTTTATCTTCCTTTTCCTCTTTAACCCAAGAGAAAAATCAAACCTTTGTTACTCAAATTATTATTCTGGATTTAAGGATTAGATATTCGTAATCTACACTTCAAAGACTTCATGAAAATGTAAGAATATTTGAGAATGGTGGTAAGATGAGTTCTTGGAGGTTTCAGTGGAGGTTTGTGAAAATGGGTCTAATGAAAGATTTTAATCTCGTTTTTTGGTCTTAAATTTATTCTTATATCTTCCTTTCATCTCTTGTAAGGTTGTGATTCATTTTAGAACTCTTTTTATTAGTGAGAGAAGTTAGAGAACCCTTTAAGACCAAGAACAAAGAAGAGGCTTGAGATTTTGGTGCAAGAAGCATTATTTTGGGTTTAGGAGCGAGGTAAGTACACTTTTAACTTTGAAGCGCTTCATGAACATCCTAAATATGGTGCTTTATATGTTTGTCTTGAGTGTTTTGGTGTTTTACAGAAGAAAACATGTTGAGTAATCTTAACTTGACAATTGGTATTATTAATGAGTAAAAATGTTAGAAAATAACCTTCAATAACTTCCATAAGTTGTAGATTGATTTAAAGCCTTAATAAATTGAATTGGGATGGACTGAAAGTGATTTTCAAGCTTAAGAAGAGCTTCAGTACTGGTATTACTTGAACCCCCGATGAACTGATGAACTGTAAGGGAGTACCGATATTAGCTTCACCCACTATCGACACTTAATTCATCTAGTACTCATTGAATCAAGTGTCGATAATGGTTGGTTAGTACTGATACTAAGGGAATTATTTAGAACATCGAGGCGTGTTTAAGTATTGATACTCGAGTAGAGTACTAGCATTGAAGGGTTAGTACCGATACTCATAGAGTAGTACCAGTATCGAATTTAATTTCAAAAAATCAAGAGTATAATTAATACTGGTTACCGTAAGGAGTACTACTTAGTACTACTACCTCCCATAGGTAGTACCGATACTAGCTGGTCAATATCGGTACTCACTGTATTAAATTGGCACCAAGGTTAGTAGAGGTTGGTAACGGTAAAGCTGTTATGCCTAATTAATATTGTTGTGTAGACTAATAAAGCTAAATTATGGGAATGATTAAATATTAGACATAACGTATTAACAACTTGATAAATGGTAGTTAACGATTAGCAACCATATAGAGGTCTTTGCAATTGTGTTGCTTCCATGCCTGAATGGCATTGTTTGGTTGTATGGTTCGAGATTCAGATGTCTTGTGAGAGTGTTGCAACACTATGGTAAGTAATGCTAGATGTATGTTTTTGAGGCTATATGACACCATATCTCATTCTAAGATACTCGATTGATGATTCTGAGTATAGAGCGTACGTTCCCGATGGTGTGTAAAACATAGCCTCACTCGAGGTTTCTGATTGTGTGGGTTGTATGTACATATATTGATGATATGAAGAGTTATCTTTGCTTGCTAGTTCATACTTTTAAGCGTCCAGTAGTAGCACCACTTGAGGATATAACTTGTCATTTTACTCATACTAGCTGCATGCTTATGTTTATAATTTACATGAAGTGTAGTAAAGTAAAAATGTATCATTGAGCTTTGTAAGATCAAAGTTCAGAATCATTGTTTTTGTTCCCAGGTTAGTATGATAAGAACACGACAGTTAAGGAGAACAATCAGAGTAAGATTTTAGCTCATCGACTCAAATTAGAGTACAATACTAGACCTTTTAGGCTAAGTATTCGTAGGACCCTATTGTTAAGTTTGTAACTCTTATTTTGAAAACTTGTAATATTTGGGTTGAATGTTGGATTTGAAAAAGTGGAGCTCCATGACTTGTAAATGCTTTAAATAATCTTTTCCTAATGACCAAGATTAAAGCTTGAGTTAATAGTTTACACTTTAATCTTGTAGGAATTTCTAATACTAATCTAATCTTTTCAAATTCAATGACTAATATTTAACATAGAATTTAATTTAAATCCAATGGTTCATATTAGACCCTAAAATTATAAAGCATGTGAAATGACATCCTTGCCTTTAGATCCAATGGTTAAAATTATTTTCTTAAATTTTTATTCAATCCGATTATCCAAAAATTCTCAAACACTTTAATAGTTAATTCCTTTTAACCAAAATCTCGGATTAACATCATATCTTCATTTACAACCCACTTTTCATAGGTAAACTATCAATTTATAAGATAAAAAATTATTTCTAGAAAAATTATCATATAAGAACTAAAACTTTTCTTAAATTTTCACTTTTGCCACCAAACTTTCATTTTATTCATTTAGTCACTAGCTGAAACTTTGGGGGTATTACACTACCAATACCATTTCAATCAAAGTTACTCTGTTAGTATGGCCATCAACTTGGGCGTTAAATGTCAACTTATATTTGGCGTATGGCGTATATAAAACACATGTATCAAATTTAAACATTGTAACATTGTACGCTATTACATGAACAACTTGGATCTTGTGTGTAAAATAAAAGAGATATCACCATTAAATTTTAATTTCACAATGTATTTTACAATTTAGTTTTACATGTTGATGTATCATGTGCATATGTGATTTAAATTTGATCTATATATTTCAGATATGTTCCACATCATATCCAAGCTAGTATTTAATGCTTAAACTAATGTTTTTTTTGACAAATCTTAATTTTAATCGTAAAACTACTCAGAGGGGAGGGGAAGACGACTCTAGGGGAAGAAAGGAGGTGCTCCTAATGGGTCTAGAACTCATGACCGAAGGGAATATGAAAGAACAAAGATAAACAGCTAGGGCAGCCGACCTAATGTGCTTGCTTATGCTTAAACTAATTCCTATAAAAGCAAAATGACACATTCTAAACAATATTGACAGTTTAAGAATTCGATTAAAACGTTTTAAAGTTTTGGGGCAAATGGTTAGGGCATGTTTTGCGTATATATATGATATGTGATTTATAACTATTTACGTGATATTTTAATCTCAATAAATAAAGGATAAAGTATATCTTTTGTCACCCAGCTTTTTAGTATATTTTTGTTTTGATCATTTAACTATAAAAAATCAATTTGTTCACTAAATTTTTGAAATTTATTTATTCAGTCACTCATACGTTAATGTTTTAACACCATGATGTTGTGGCACCAAAACATTGCATTATAGGCCTTTTTTATTTATGAAATTAACTTAATATTTTAGCCTTCTTTTTTCCGTTTAATCCCTCTTTCTTCTTAGTTTGCTTTTATTTGAAATTTAAACCAAACCTTCTTTATCTTGGTTAGATCTACAGTATCCGCCGTATGATCAACATGAAATCAAGATACGTTGCTTTTATTTTCTTTCTCAATCTCTTTATTATTAGAATTTGGAAGAAAATACTCTGACACTAATGAGTAAAAAAAGAGTGTGAAAATCTACGTTTGAGACTTCGAGAGTGGCTTGTTCAAAATAAATTTAGTAAAATTTTTCAGTGCTCTTGTATTTTTTTTAAATGACTTCCAAGTGAATTTAATGAACAAAATTCAAAATTGAAATTTACTTATAATTTAGTGACAAAAACAAAAACCTCTAAACATTAAGTGACTAAACTAATAGTTTAATCTAGAATAAATAAAACTAATTTTGGTTGAACTCAAAAGTTTGGGTGAACATCAAAGTAGGAGACCCTAAAATAGTGGGGGATTCCTCCTCCTAGATCCTTCCAAAACCAAATTATTTGTAGAGTCCAATCCCACATTCTAGAGTTTTCCACCACCCAGAGCAAACCCTCTCATTTTATCACCTGCTGCTTCTTTTAAATTTCCCATTCGATCAACGCCCCTTTATAAAACAGCAGCAGGCAGCAGGCAGCAGGCAGCAGGCAGCAGCCCTTATCTCTCAATACCTAATTCACCCTCTTCTTATCTGCTCTCACATCAATGGCGAAGTACGGCGAAGGCGACGAGCGCTGGATCGTGGAGGAAAGAGCCGATGGTGCCAACGTCCATAACTGGCACTGGGCAGAAACTGATTGCCTCCCCTGGTCCAAAACTTTCTTCACCAAATCGCTTTCGGATCTCCCCATCCTTAACGGCGAGGGCAATCTCTACATCAAGATCAAGAAGGTGGAAAAGGTCGACGGTGAAGCTTATGTTAATATCCGGAAGGGTAAGATTATTCCCGGATATGAGGTCAGTTTAAATTTATCTTGGGAAGGCGAAGCCAAAGACGGGGAAGGGAAGACTTTGTTGAAAGCTGAAGGTAATGCCGAGATTCCGTATATTGCGGATGAGAATGCCGACGAGGATCCGGAAGTTAGGGTTACGGTTAAAGACGAAGGACCCATTGGTAAAACGTTGAAGGAAGCGATGTTGGCTAAAGGGAAGCCTTTGGTTTTGGAGAAAGTGAGGGATTATGTTAAAGCTATGGGGAATGGTGGCCCCGTTAAAGATGAAGTGGAAGCTAAGAAATTGGCTCCCAAAAACAACAGTACTAGTAATAGTAGTTCAGCTGCGGTGTCTAAGGAGAAAGCTGCGATGGAGAAGGACGCGAAAAAAGAAGGGAAAAAGGAAGGGAAGAAAGGGTGTAAGACGATTACGATGTCGGAGAAGTTTAATTGTAGAGCTAAGGATATGTTTGAGATTTTGATGGATGAGAATAGATGGAAAGGGTTCACTCAGAGTAATGCTAGGATAAGTAAAGAAGTTGGCGGCCAATTTAGTATTTTTGATGGAGCGGTTACTGGTCTTAACTTGGAGTTGCAAGAAGGGAAGTTGATTGCCCAGAGATGGAGATTTGGGAGTTGGCCTGACGGGGTTGATTCTACGGTAAGCTCAATGGATTCCACTTTTGACCATTTCTTAAGTTTTTGGGAATACATTAGGGCTTAATGATGCCTTTTCTTTAATGGGTTGTTATTGCAGGTAAGACTTGTTTTCGATGAGCCTGAGCCTGGGGTTACTATAATCAAACTCACGCATTCGGATGTAGCTGAGGAGGATAGGTTGGTTTTTAATAATCCGATATGGCTTATTTGTTATTGTTAGAATCAGGTTATTTATCTTGTTTCTGTGTTGATTTGTTTGTGGTGCAGATATGGTAATGCGACTGTGGTGGAGAACACCGAGAGAGGATGGAGGGACCTAATTTTCAATAAGATACGAGCAGTATTTGGTTTTGGGATATGATTTATTTTATTCCTAAAGGAGGAGATGCTCTTTTTTTCCCTTGGTTTCAAATTGTTAGACCTTTATGAAATCTTCTTTCTTTCGGCTTTTATTGTGACTGGAAGTCTGTTCTGGTGTACTGGTTCATGTTTTTAAAGTTGAAACTTGTGCCGAGTGCCATATCTGTCTTGTTTGCCGGTATCCAAACTATTTCTTTTAACTTATGATAATGACGGTGGCGAAAATGTTGCCTTGATGTTTATCCTCTGTGTACATGTTGGTGTTATGATGTTACTTTGAGTGAAACCATGTTGAGTTTCTGGTTTTATTCTTTGCCACTTTTACGTATTGATCTTGATAATAAGAATGGTTGGTTGTCTTTCTTCAGTCGGAAACATACAAAATTTTTGTTGAGTCTTTAAAATGATTGAACCCTCACAGGCAAAGTTAAGTTAGTGGTTTGCTTCACTATCTTGTCCCTCTTTTCACAAGAGGTGAAGGGGATCTGATGCAAATTTTATATGCATTGTTTGTGATTATGAACTGTGGTTAATTTGCTCCTATTTATTGCAAGCTGGTTTCAAAAAAATTAATAATCCAGCTATGTATATTTTTTGGTTTATCCATTGCCTGGAAAGATTTAAATTGGTTTTGCATGATATCTGGTGCTTGGACAATGGTTAACTTGGCTACCATACTGATTCTGTAGCTTGTAATTCTCAAAGGTTGATTAATTTGAGAATGCAAGTGGAAGCATGATCTTGTTTGTGTTGTTGAAGAGGGCAATATAATCTAGCATCTTGATATGGCATTTCTTGTGGGTTTAATCAAATTTCTAGTTCACTTAGTAGAATGTGTAAAGTTGAAACCTGTTTTTATGCTATCGGTGTTGGCCCTTGAAATAACATTAGGAAGCATCTTTGGACACGTAATATGCGAGGTTAGAAGATGAATAATATGGATTTTTCCTTAACGGGGTTTGGTTTAGATGAGCAAGTGTTGATCCTTGATTTATAGCATATAGTTTGGACATATGTACACATCCCCTTTGCATCAAGTCTTACAATAGTAGTTAAAGAGAGTTTCATTTGTGAAGATAGCGGTGTCATGTAGCCAGATGTTTGCGTCATTGCATGTGTTTTATGGGTTTTAGGGTAGCTTGTTAAAGATTCTTAGGTTAAAAGTTTTTTTTTCAGTCAAAAGCTTCAGTTCCTGCCCCCTTGTACCCTTCTTATCGTTTCTCATTACCCTTTTAGCTTTCTCAAGAACCATACCTCACATTCTCTTTTCTTCATAGCAACAGTGTAGAAGTTTGTGTACGAGCTAGCAAGATGAAAATTTTCGCATACCCCTACAATGTATTGTAAGTTGACAGAACAGGAAGAAACAGAATTTTATATTCTGTATTTTGTTATTGCTCAATGAATTTACATCTCTCGATACACACTTATATAGGCTCTAGGTCTTTTAGTACATTAAGAAGACCTTCTCAAGATAACTTTTAGTTCTAATCTACTAAGTTGATAGACTCTAACTACAATAAGGAGTCCTACTAAGGATAAAATTTAATCTATTAGGGAGATAAACTTTAAGTAGGATAATTACTACATTATTTACAAAAGCTGAAATTTCTCTCGGATAACTCACACTCCCCCTCAAGCTGGAGAATATACATTGTATAGTCCCGGCTTGAATAAGAACTTATCAAAGAGAGCTTTTGGCGGGGGCTTTAAGGGATGTCCGCCACTTGTTCTTCTGTAGGAACATAGGTTAAAAAGCTACTCCACTTGTAAGCTTTTTCGCAATAAAGTGTCTGTCGATCTCAACATGCTTGGTCCTGTCATGTTGAATTGGATTTTGCAATCAATTGTAGATTGGTTATCACAGAACACTTCAAACTTCTCGTTTTGAACCATGCCTAGCTCTTTTAGAAGCTTCATTAGCCGATTCCTTCACAAATTCCAAGAGCTAAAGCTCAGATTCTCGCTTCGCACTACTCCTTGATACAACAGTTTGCTTTTTGCTCTTCCAAGTCACAAGATTACCCCACACAAAAGAACAAGAACCACTTGTTGACCTTCTATCACCAATTCACTTGCCCAAATTGAGTCTGAATAAACCTTGACTTGTTTTATCAAGGGTCTTTTTAAATATTAAACCATGTCTGGTGTACCCTTTAGATACCTTAGTATCCCGGTAGCCGCTTCCATATGCTCTTGTCGGATTTGTCATGTGTTGGTGATAATATTCACAAACAAAGGTTATATCCGCCCGGTCGGGGATAGATAAATCAATTTTCCAACTAATCTCTAAAAAAAAGTCCCTTGTCCGCCTTTGGACTAGACCCATCTTTGCTAAACTTTAGGCCTGTGTCCATAGGAGTATCGGTTGGTTTACAGCCCAACATTCCCGTCTCTGTGAGTAAGTCAAGAACATACTTCCTTTGGTTGATTACGGACCTTTGCTTGATCTAGCCACCTCCATGCCTAGGAAATATCTAAGCTTTCCTAGGTCCTTCATCTCAATTCTTTATTCAAAAGAGATTTTAAGTGGCTTATTTCTTCTTCATCATCTCCAGTCACAATAATGTCATCCACGTATACTATCAAAAGAACTTTTTGCTTTTTTGAAGTTACCTTAGAAAACAAGGTATGATCTGCTAGAGACTGTTTGTATCCATTTTCGAATTACTCTAGTGAACCTATCAAACCGGGCTCTTGGTGATTGCTTTAACCCATAAAGTGATCTGTCCCGACTTGCAAAACTTTCGCCTATTCTCTTGGACTCTAAACCAGGAGGAATCTTCATAAAAACTTCTTCTTCTAGTTTCCCATTAAGAAATGCATTCTTAATGTCAAGTTGATGAAGTTTCAGTCTACAATTGACCAAACTCAACAGGACTCGCAAAGTGTTCAACTTAGCAACCGGAGCAAAAGTTTCCTTATAGTCTATTCCAAAGGTCTGTGTAAAACCCTTGGCCACCAATCTTGCTTTGTACTGCACACTCCCATCCGAATTGTATTTGATAGCAAACACCCATTTGCATCCCACGGTTTCTTGCCTTGTGGAAGATCGGTTATGGTCCAAGTGCCATTTTTTCTAGTCTTTGTAATCTCCTCCTCAATGACTTTCTTCCACTTGGAGTCTCTTAAGGCTTCTTCAATAGTCTTGGGAATCTGTTCTTCATCTAGACAAGTTGTAAAAGCTTTAAAAGAGGGCATCAGTTGTTATAAGCAACATATCTCTGAATAGGATGCTTTGTACACTTTATCTTACCCCTTTCCTTTTAGCAATAGGCAGAATTTCAGGTTCAAGTAAATGAGGAGAAATTTCAACATCATTACCTCCTTTATCCTCACAGCAAATTTGGACTAAAGTCCAATTCTCGCAGTGTCGTTTGCAACACGTCTCTGGAATGCTTTTTTTTTTTCGGTATATACCAGAATGGTTAGTGGGCTGAGCAGGTTGATTTAGGTGAATAATGAGGAGCGATAGGAGTAATATTAGGTGAAGTATGTAGAGGTGTAGTGTTAGAAACAGGGGTATCGGGTTTTAAAAATTACGAGGCTTCACAAACAAAGGAGCTATAGGTAAAGAAGGTGAAAAAGAAGGAACCTTTTGTTAGGAGATCGAAATTATCCCAACACTCCCCCTGATTTTCAGTCTTAGGAAAATAAGGTACCTGTTCAAAGAAAGTGAGATCCAAAGAGACAAAAAACTTACGAGAAGGAGGGTGATAACATTTGTAGCCCTTCTTAAGTGAAGAATATCCAACGAAAACACACTGCAAAGCCCTAGGATCTAGTTTGGAACTTGAAGGATCTGTGGATTTTAGAAAAACAGTACACCCAAACGTCTTTAAGGGAAGATTAGATGACATAGGTTTAAAAGTAGGATAATTTTCCAAGAAAACATCTCTAGGAGTTCTGAAATGCAAGACTTTGCTAGGCATTCTATTTATAAGATATGTAGCCGTTAATAAGGCTTCCCCCACAAATATTTTGGAACAGCATGGGTGAATAATAAGGCTCGGGTAACCTCTAATAAATGCCTATTTTTACGTTCAGCAATCCCATTTTGTTGTGGGGTATCTACACAAGAACTAAGATGTAGTATACCTTTAGTCCGAAAAAAATCTCCTAAGGCATTAGTGAAAAACTCTCCCCCATTGTCAGAGTGAAACATTTTTATTTTGCTATCAAACTGAGTAACCACCATTTCATAAAACCTTGCAAAAATAGAAGCAACGTCAGATTTTTCTTTAAGAAGGTAGGTCCAAGTAAGTACGCTATGGTCATCAATAAAAGTCACAAACCACCTACTCCCCTGTAATATTCTTCACTCGAGAAGGACCCCAAACATCACTATGAATGAGTGTGAATGGTTTAGAGGGTTTATGAACAGATGGTAAATATAAAGATTTGGTTTGTTTTGCAAGTGGACAGATATGGCATTTAAAAGAATTTGGATCTTTATTAACAAACAAATCAGAAACATTTTTCTAAGATAGTGAAAATTGGGGTGACCTAACCGAAAATGCCATAACATTATAGTATCTAATCGTCCTAAAGAAGTAAAGCAAGAAGGAGAATTTGAAATAGAAGATGGATATTTTCCATGAAGGATATAAAGACCATGTTGCAAGCTAGCACCGCCAATTATTTTCCTCGAATCCGTGCTCTGCAAAAAACATGTAGAATCAGTAAACCTTAAGGAGCAGTTCAAGTCTTTAGAAATTTTGCTCGCGATATCAAGTTGCATGCGAGGTCGGGACAAATAACACATCCTTAAGGATCAAATTACCATCTAACTAAACAGAGCCCGTCCCTTTGATGGGAGATAGAGAACCATCTGCAGATTTTAATGGAAGCTTGAGAAGAAGACTTTTTAAAAACAGAGAATAAAGCCCTATTACAGTCATGTGGTGGAGGCCCCAGAATCAATAATCCAATTTGCTGCAGATCGGGTAGAAACAAGAGCGTGGAGGAGACTTTGTGCTGGACACCATCATGTACTAGGGCTAGATTTCCTTCATTGCTGCCATTAAATTTTTGAGCGATTCTTTGCAGTTCAGCATCTGTTGTTTTGTAAAGCCACTTTGTTGATTAGAAATAACAGAGAACTGTTACTTCTAAAAAATCTGCCATCTTGATGTACCAAGGTTGAGGAGAATCGCATCTCACTCGATGTTGATTGAGGATGATTTTCCGTGAGAAGAAAATTATGATAGGATCGAAATTAGACTGATACCATGTAAGTTGTGAGTAGGAAGAAATGTAATTTTATATTCTCGTATTTTGTTATTGCTCAATGAATTTACATCTCTCGATACACACTTATATAGGCTCTAGGTCTTTTAGTACATTAAGAAGACCTTCTCAAGATAACTTTTAGTTCTAATCTACTAAGTTGATAGACTCTAACTACAATAAGGAGTCCTACTAAGGATAAAATTTAATCTATTAGGGAGATAAACTTTAAGTAGGATAATTACTACATTATTTACAAAAGCTGAAATTTCTCTCGGATAACTCACATGTATAACCACTGTTAAAAGTTATATGATTGTGAAAGCCAACAGATTTGGTTATTTGTTTGTTTGTATATACGGTGGTTAAGTTAGTAGTCTTACCTTGTAAGACTTTTTTGCCTGTAATTTTCATGGCTTGGACTTACAGTGCAGGACCCTGGTTCTACCTCAAACTGAGTCTGGAGTGGATTCTTTGGTTGACATAAAATTGAATTTACTGTGAAACTTGCTTCATGTGTTGCATTATTTTCATCAATTGATTTGAGACTTTGGAATGATGATTCTGAGTGATTACCAATGTTGAATGGCCGATGCTAGTTCCATAAAATGTTCTTAGGTATAGGTGGTATTGAGAGAGTAGCATTATCAATTTCTCATATATAATTGTACATCAAGGGTGATACTATTCTGATAATAATTCCCTGCACACAAACTTTAGGATCATTTGTCTCGCTTGTTCAGTAACAAGCCATTGCTTTATGAGGCAACAAGCCATTGCTTTATGAGGCATTATTATATGGAAAACCCTTTTTTTAATATTTTTTTTACAAAAGCGACCTTTTGCCAATGTTATTTAGAAAAACGACCCTTAAATCGGCCACGTAAGAATACCTCGCGTTATGAAAAAAACGAGTTTTGACCTCGCCTTTTACACATAGTGAGGTCCGTCCGATGTGGGCTGACTTTTCATATTGTGTAATTTAAAATTACCGGATAAGACCTCCGTCCGATGTGGGCTGACTTTTCATATTGTGTAATTTAAAATTACCGGATAAGACCTCGTCTTCAAAAGCGCGAGGTCCACGAAAAATTGATGGTACACATTAATGTATCGTGGTAATTGATCGTTTGAAACCCTAAACCTTAATAAGTGTATGTAAAAGGTTGAAATTATTATATTTATTTGAGTATATAATCTAGCCGATTTTTTTGATTAAATTATATTAGGTGAAAAATTATAAGTATTCTAAAAATGATGTTTAACCGTATATAAAAATGTTACATGAACTAAATATTTATAACATCCTAATGTTTTGAAAAGATAATTTAAGTAGTTGGAAAATATTAATTATTTAAAAAGATCCTAATTATTTGAAAAGATCTCAACTATAAAAATATTTAATTATGTAAATTAAATTTTCTAATTATTGTAAGATATTTGAAATTAAAAAGTTCTGATTTAAATAGATTTCATATTCATTAGGGTTAAGATATAATCAAAATAAACTATTAATTCAAAGAAAATATGATGCCTTTATTAGCTTTTAATAAATTTATAATTAAAATAATAAAAACCCTGAAACTCGCTATATGCAGAGAGCGAGTTCCAGTCAACAGACTAAAAAGTTGAAATCCAATTGACCGTTTGAACCCCTAATAAGTGTATGTAAAGGTTGTAATTATTATATTTATTTGAATATATAATTTAGTCGATTTTTTATTTAATTATATTAGGTGAAAAATTCTAAGTATTCGAAAAATGATGTTTAACAGTATATAAAAATGTTACTTGAACTAAATATTTGTAACATCCTAATGTTTTGAAAAAGATGATTTAAGTAGAAGCAAAATATTAATTATTTGAAAAGATCTTAAATATAAAAATATTTAATTACGAAAATTAAAATTTTTAATTATTGTAAGGTATTTGAAATTAAAAAGTTCTAATTTAAGATTTCATATTTATTAGGGCTAAGATATAATCAAAAAAATTATTAATTCAAAGAAAACATGGTGCCTTTATTAGCATTTAATAAATTTAAAATTAAAAGAATTAAAACCCCTGGAACTCTCTATATGCAGAGAGCGAGCTCCAGTCTAACAGTTGGAATCCGTTCGGACTGAATGGTTGTGTCTTTTCAATGGACCTCGCGTTCGGCAGATAACGTGGTCCATTGACACCGCTTTGGAAGGAGCGCTAGGAACCCTATAAATAGGGCTCAATATTTCTCTTGTTCTTGAAATATTATTCTCTAGTATTTTTATTTATAAATTCTTCGAATTTTTCGTAATATGGCGAGATTATTAAGGTTGGAGGACAAACACATGTTCAATTTCTAGCGCTCAAACCCCGAGGTAGTTTTGTTAATAAGTTGATTAATTCTAAAGTTGTTAATATTTTATTTATTCATTACGTAATTATTATTTAAATTAGTTAATTATGTTTTTTAAATTGTTTGAAGGGGTATGAACGTGCATTGGTGTGTTACATCAACCGTACGGGACCACCACATCCAGATATTGTTGGATATTTGCATCAGTTCAGTTTTGGCTATGTTTCCCACTTATTTGACGATCCGAAGTTGAGCCAACCATTGATAAATGCGTTGCTAGAGAGGTCGAGGCCTGAGACACACATATTTCATTTTCCCTGCGGTGAGGTAACTATTACATTACAAGATGTTGCATTTCATCTCGGTCTGCCCGTTGACGGCGAGATTATCACCGGCATTACGGAGGCAGACTGGTTGACCGTGTGTCAAAATTTGCTTGGACTAAGGCCGGCGGAGGAGGATTTAGATGGTGGGAAATTTAAAATAACCTTGGACAACAATTTCACGAACATACCTGTTGCGTGTGATAAGTGCTACGCAAATATGCAAGTATACACGTCGTAAGTAATAAAGTGATATGAGTATCGAGTATCGTCTCCACAGGGATTGGTTTGGGCCACTTTGCTTAAGTTACTGCACTGTGAAAATAAAAACACAATTGATAATAGAGGTTTTAATTAATGAGAAAAGTAAAAGCAATAAACTAAAAGAATAGATGAAAGAAAAAGAGAGAATAGGTTAGGTTATCGTGAGTTGAGGTATGATAGCCGATTGGATCGTCTTGGTAAAAGAGTGCAAGGGCAACTCAGTTGCCGTGGCAACTTGCACAGCGGGGTTGCCTTGGCAACTAATCGATGGTTGCCTGGGCAACTAGCTGGGCAACTACTTGGGCGTCTGGGCAGCAACTTCAAGGTTCGGCAGAGCGTTCTTCAATGGTTTCTTCTTATCCCTGAGTCGAAACTCTAGCTACTTGTGCATGCCTTGATAATACATCCCTGCGAGAATCAAGGGTGAACAACAACCAATCTTGCGCTCCTCTTAGCCGTTGAAATCCTTAACTTATTCCTAAGCCGGATTAATCTTCACCATCAATAGATTGAATAAAGACCATACTCATTCGTTTCTTGAATCTAACTCTCCCGATATTAGATAAATAGATGAAGTTACGAGATCCTCTCCCAATTCACTCGCAAACAAGAATAAAATCCAAGAATAAGTAAACCTTGAATAGAAAAATGCAAACTCTTATTACCTAAACAAAATCCAATTGTTTCTCACAACAACAAAACACAATAACCCCAACCAATTAAGTTAGTTCATGGTTGGGTTCAAAAGATATACAAAGAATAATCCCCAAACCATGAATCTAATGGGAGCAAAGAAGAAGAAGAAATCGAACTCTCTCCCTCCTTGTTATCTTGTCAAAATCTCTTCCTTCTTGCCCTTTGGAGTTGTCGAAAATCCTCTCCTCTTGCTCTATATGGAGTTGTCGAAATTCCCCTAATGCTCTCCATTGGATTGTCGAAATCTCCTTGGTATTTATAGGGCTAGGCCAAAGTCCTTCTTTGAGGAGGAGTTTGAGTTGGAATTAAATTATCTTTAAAGAATATAATTCTTTATTATAATTGTATTCCTACTAGAACTTCTCCTATCTTCTTGGAATTTAATTCTTCTTTAATCTCAGCATGGAAATCAAATTCCTTTGGGTTTGGGCTTTGCTCCACGTCATCTTGGGCTTGTATAGTCATTAATTTCGACATCCCTATTGCATTTTCTCTTTGTCGACAATTGCCATGGCAACTGGCTCGGCGTCTCCTTCATGCATTGCCACGGCAACTAGCTCGGCATATCCTTCATGCATTGCCCACGGCAACTAGCTCTAGCCTTGCTTTGGCAAGTGATCCCGCACACACACACAAAAACACACCAAAGCAGCATCTTTTTCCACAAAAATCACCAAGTTATGTAATCAAGCTCAACGGTGGAAAGAAACATGAATTAATGCATGAATGACTAATTATGCAACTACTATGAGCTTAAGTCTAACAATAATATGAGTAAAAAGGGTAATAAAAATAGTACTTTTGAACACTTATCACGTCCCCAAACTCGAACTATTG
The DNA here is from genome assembly GCA_019671005.1 of Hibiscus mutabilis. Lineage (NCBI taxonomy): Eukaryota > Viridiplantae > Streptophyta > Magnoliopsida > Malvales > Malvaceae > Hibiscus > Hibiscus mutabilis. The sequence goes on from CM033737.1 coordinate 22,485,096, forward strand.
CTTGTCCTCAAGCAATGCAAACTAACAATTACCTGCCAAGACTTTAATCATCAAAGACATGCTTCAAACTTGAATTCAAACCTCGGAACCGTGTCACAGAGTATGATCACCTTTTAATTTTTCAGATAGCACAAAAATTACCCGGAACCAAACTATAATGCTCGTGACAATGTGTGTGCGTAGTTGTGTACAAGTTGATTTTCAAGATTCTATGTGAATAATAGGCTTTTATCAATTTAATTATTGAGGCATTTATTTTTATTTTCACTAGAGCCAATTTCGGACACCACTAGTAAACAATTTCTCATTTTATTTTAGTCGACTAGAGACAATTTCGGGCACCTCTAGCGATTCTTTAATGTGCATTAACTACTAGAGCCAGTTCCGGGCACCTCTAGCAAGAAAGTGTATTTACTACTAGAGCCAGTTTTGGGCACCTCTAGCAAGAAATTAACTTTTAATTTTCAATTTTAAATTTACCCTAATTTTAAGCAACCTAAGTTCACTAAGTTTCTTTCAATCAACAAGCCACAACCGTGTAAAAAAAAATCAGCATCATAGTAAAATTCTAAGTTCTTTTCATGTAATCCTAAAATTAAAGGTTCTTTCAATTAAGTGCAGTGGCAAAAATTCATCATTGGATATTCAACAAGTCTTAAGCAATTAAATCAAATTAAAGGCATGGCAAGTAACATATGCAACCTATATGTGATTGCTAAAGATGAATGCAACTAAACATGAAACTAACTAGAAACCAACACCCCCCCAAACTCGAGAGAAGCATTGTCCTCAATGCACGTAAAAGTGAAACAAAATTTAAAAGAAACTAAATGAAATGAGTTAGTCAGAGAGGTCGTCACCTCGAGTGATGAGTTTCCTTCGTACCGTTTGCTTGATTCAATTTCCGGTCAGTGGTTGAATGCTTGTGGCTGGTACCGCGTGAATAGCATTGCCTTGATTTGGTCCATGTTTGCCGATGCAGGTTTACTTGCATGTGCATTAGTAGTTGCCGAAGCCATTGTTGTTGCCTGGGCATTGCCAGTTTCTGTTGTGGTTGCTGTGGCAAGTAGTCGGCAGTAAATTTCCTTAGCATGGTGGTTGTGAGTCTTGTTGTGGAAAAGAAAATAAAGAAAACCTGGAAACTAAAGATAATAAAGAAAAATAAAATATCTCCTAAAAAAATGAAAATAAAAAGAAAAAAAAGAAAATATTGAAAGGAGAGCATGCTTAGGCATCTCCTAAAGTGACCACTTCTAATGTTACTGCATATCTGAGAAAACTTGAGGAGAGTCATTTCCGATACTTCTTATAGTCCATCCGTACCCTCCATCGGGTGACAATTTTGCCAAAAAGAGTTGGGCCAATGTGCTGACTACTCCCTTTTGCATTACCATGGTGGAGGTGTCTTTCTTCTTTGTTCGCTTGTAGTCCATGTATACTCTCCATCTTGCTACTATTCCCAAGGCACAAATATATTAATAGGAAAAATTATATCCATTCTCAACCATTCAATTACCTCATTCTTGTCGACTTCTATCATGGTTGGATGTAGCCTTTGTTGTCGTGGCAATTGTTGCTCAAGCCAATTGCCGTGGCAATCAGTTGTCAAATTTTGCTTTAAGTCAAGGGAAGAACCAATTTTCTGAAGAGCTTTATGAATCCAAACACCTTTTTCTTTTGGCCTCTCAAACATCTCCATCGTAGAGATTTGATGGCTTCAAATCTACCAACCTCGGTTCCTCAAGACATACCTGCAATGGATGAGGTGAGTTTTTAAAGAATTCAAAAGGTTCAACTATTACCTGCTCATATTCCATTGGCAAAGTATTATCATCTCGTTGATCTTGCATGTGGTCGTGTAATTGCCGTGGCAATTGTAGATGAGAGCAATCTACAGATTTCTACTTTAACATCAACGTTGTAACCTTATGGGCATCGGGTTCCTCGTAATTTGCTGTAGTATTGTTGTTCTCAGCTTCACCGAGTGTTGTCGCGCATTGCTCGCTCAGGCTCCTTAATCATTGCCGAGGCAATTTGTTGTTCAAGCTCATCATGTGTTGGGCAGTCTCTCTCATTGGCATCCTCTTGACTTTAAGGTTCTAGTTGTTCCTCACATATCGGAGGGATTTCTTGCCTTGGGACGCCAAGATATCCCTAGGAATGAATTGTTGGTGCATGTTATCCATGACATATTTGGATCTCCCAATTGATCTTCTCAATCCCCTAAGGTTGCATCCCACCGAGCTATCCTCGTATCCATAGATTTTGATAGTTCTCGAATCTCTTCAATTGATCCGTCAAGTCTAGCCAAGGAAGCTAGTAACGCTTTCCTCCAAGGAATTGGAATTCTCTTGAAAAGGACTACATTGCCATGGCATATCTGTTGTTGTCGCGCAAAATTGTTATGGTAAATTTTTTTGAGCTTTTTGACCATACCATGAAGAATTTTACTGCTGGTTCCTCTATGGTCCTCTATGTAGTTATATATGCACCGAAAATGTGAGGGCAATTTTCAAACACATGATGTTCTCCACACATAGCACAAGATTTTTCCATGGTATAAGTTCTTTAGGCTTTTCTCGGTTGGTATAGGTAATCATCAAAGGGTGCAAGAAACTCTTGATTGGATTGATTCATATCTTCCAACATCATCTCTCGAATAGATCAGCTTTTATTTCCCGACATGTTGATGTCCTTAACTTGTAGCACACCTAAATTTTTTTTTGATAAATAAACAAAAAGAAAAGTTAGTAAAACTAAGAGAGAAAAATGCAATAACAAAAACAACTAACACCAATTGCCAATCCCCGGCAACGGCTCCAAAAACTTGTTGCGTGTGATAAGTGCTACGCAAATGTGCAAGTATACACGTCGCAAGTAATAAAGTGATATGAGTATCGAGTATCGTCTCCACAGGGATTGGTTTGGGACACTTTGCTTAAGTTACTGCACTGTGAAAATAAAAACGCAATTGATAATAGAGGTTTTAATTAACGAGAAAAGTAAAAGCAATAAACTAAAAGAATAGATGAAAGAAAAAGAGAGAATAGGTCAGGTTATCGTGAGTTGAGGTATGATAGCCGATTGGATCGTCTTGGTAAAAGAGTGCAAGGGCAACTCAGTTGCCGTGGCAACTTGCACAGCGGGGTTGCCTTGGCAACTAATCGATGGTTGCCTGGGCAACTAGATGGGCAACTACTTGGGCGTCTGGCAGCAACTTCAAGGTTCGGCAGAGCGTTCTTCAGTGGTTTCTTCTTATCCCTAAGTCGAAACTCTAGCTACTTGTGCATGCCTTGATAATACATCCTTGCGTGAATCAAGGGTGAACGACAACCAATCTTGCGCTCCTCTTAGCCGTTGAAATCCTTAACTTATTCCTAAGCCGGATTAATCTTCACCATCAATAGATTGAATAAAGACCATACTCATTCGTTTCTTGAATCTAACTCTCCCGATATTAGATAAATAGATGAAGTCACGAGATCCTCTCCCAATTCACTCGCAAAACAAGAATAAAAGCCAAGAATGAGTAAACCTTGAATAGAAAAGTGCAAACTCTTATTACCTAAACAAAATCCAATTGTTTCTCACAACAACAAAACACAATAACCCCAACCAATTAAGTTAGTTCATGGTTGCGTTCAAAAGATATACAAAGAATAATCCCCAAACCATGAATCTAATGGGAGCAAAGAAGAAGAAGAAATCGAACTCTCTCCCTCCTTGTTATCTTGTCAAAATCTCTTCCTTCTTGCCCTTTGGAGTTGTCGAAAATCCTTTCCTCTTGCTCTATATGGAGTTGTCGAAATTCCCCTAATGCTCTCCATTGGATTGTCGAAATCTCCTTGGTATTTATAGGGCTAGGCCAAAGTCCTTCTTTGAGGAGGAGTTTGAGTTGGAATTAAATTATCTTTAAAGAATACAATTCTTTATTATAATTGTATTCCTACTAGAACTTCACCTATCTTCTTGGAATTTAATTCTTCTTTAATCTCAAGATGGAAATCAAATTCCTTTGGGTTTGGGCTTTGCTCCACGTCATCTTGGGCTTGTATAGTCATTAATTTCGACATCCCTATTGCATTTTCTCTTTGTCGACAATTGCCATGGCAACTGGCTCGGCGTCTCCTTCATGCATTGCCCTGGCAACTAGCTCGGCATATCCTTCATGCATTGCCACGGCAACTAGCTCTAGCCTTGCTTTGGCAAGTGATCCCGCACACACACAAAAACACACCAAAGCAGCATCTTTTTCCACAAAAATCACCAAGTTATGTAATCAAGCTCAACGGTGGAAAGAAACATGAATTAATGCATGAATGACTAATTATGCAACTACTATGAGCTTAAGTCTAACAATAATATGAGTAAAAGGGTAATAAAAATAGTACTTTTGAACACTTATCACGTCCCCAAACTCGAACTATTGCTTGTCCTCAAGCAATGCAAACTAACAATTACCGCCAAGACTTTAATCATCAAAGACATGCTTCAAACTTGAATTCAAACCTCGGAACCGTGTCACAGAGTATGATCACCTTTTAATTTTTTTCAGATAGCACAAAAATTACCCGGAACCAAACTATAATGCTCGTGACAATGTGTGTGCGTAGTTGTGTACAAGTTGATTTTCAAGATTCTATGTGAATAATAGGCTTTTATCAATTTAATTATTGAGGCATTTATTTTTATTTTCACTAGAGCCAATTTGGACACCACTAGTAAACAATTTCTCATTTTATTTTAGTCGACTAGAGACAATTTTGGGCACCTCTAGCGATTCTTTAATGTGCATTAACTACTAGAGCAGTTCCGGGCACCTCTAGCAAGAAAGTGTATTTACTACTAGAGCCATTTTTGGGCACCTCTAGCAAGAAATTAACTTTTAATTTTCAATTTTAAATTTACCTAATTTTAAGCAACCTAAGTTCACTAAGTTTCTTTCAATCAACAAGCCACAACCGTGTAAAAAAAAATCAGCATCATAGTAAAATTCTAAGTTCTTTTCATGTAATCCTAAAATTAAAGGTTCTTTCAATTAAGTGCAGTGGCAAAAATTCATCATTGGATATTCAACAAGTCTTAAGCAATTAAATCAAATTAAAGGCATGGCAAGTAACATATGCAACCTATATGTGATTGCTAAAGATGAATGCAACTAAACATGAAACTAACTAGAAACCAACACCCCCAAACTCGAGAGAAGCATTGTCCTCAATGCACGTAAAAGTGAAACAAAATTTAAAAGAAACTAAATGAAATGAGTTAGTCAGAGAGGTCGTCACCTCGAGTGATGAGTTTCCTTCTGCACCGTTTGCTTGATTCAATTTCCGGTCAGTGGTTGAATGCTTGTGGCTGGTACCGCGTGAATAGCATTGCCTTGATTTGGTCCATGTTTGCCGATGCAGGTTTACTTGCATGTGCATTAGTAGTTGCCGAAGCCATTGTTGTTGCCAGGCATTGCTGGATTTTTCTGTTGTGGTTCTTTGTGGCAAGTAGTCGGTGATAAATTTCCTTAGCATGGTGGTTGTGAGTCTTGTTGTGGAAAAGAAAATAAAGAAAACCTGGAAACTAAAGATAATAAAGAAAAATAAAATATCTCCTAAAAAAATGAAAATAAAAAGAAAAAAAAGAAAATATTGAAAGGAGAGCATGCTTAGGCATCTCCTAAAGTGACCACTTCTAATGTTACTGCATATCTGAGAAAACTTGAGGAGAGTCATTTCCGATACTTCTTATAGTCCATCCGTACCCTCCATCGGGTGACAATTTTGCCCAAAAAGAGTTGGGCCAATGTGCTCCCAGCTACTCCCTTTTGCATTACCATGGTGGAGGTGTCTTTCTTCTTTGTTCGCTTGTAGTCCATGTATACTCTCCATCTTGCTACTATTCCTGAAGGCACAAATATATTAATAGGAAAAATTATATCCATTCTCAACCATTCAATTACCTCATTCTTGTCGACTTCTATCATGGTTGGATGTAGCCTTTGTTGTCGTGGCAATTGTTGCTCAAGCCAATTGCCGTGGCAATCAGTTGTCAAATTTTGCTTTAAGTCAAGGGAAGAACCAATTTTCTGAAGAGCTTTATGAATCCAAACACCTTTTTCTTTTGGCCTCTCAAACATCTCCATCAGTAGAGATTTCGATGGCTTCAAATCTACCAACCTCGGTTCCTCAAGACATACCTGCAATGGATGAGGTGAGTTTTTAAAGAATTCAAAAGGTTCAACTATTACCTGCTCATATTCCATTGGCAAAGTATTATCATCTCGTTGATCTTGCATGTGGTCGTGTAATTGCCGTGGCAATTGTAGATGAGAGCAATCTACAGATTTCTACTTTAACATCAACGTTGTAACCTTATGGGCATCAGGTTCCTCAGAATTTGCTGTAGTATTGTTGTTCTCAGCTTCACTGAGTGTTGTCGCGGCATTGCTCTGTTCAGGCTCCTTAATCATTGCCGAGGCAATTTGTTGTTCAAGCTCATCATGTGTTGGGCAGTCTCTCTCATTGGCATCCTCTTGACTTTAAGGTTCTAGTTGTTCCTCACATATCAGAGGGATTTCTTGCCTTGGGACGTCAGTATCCCTAGGAATGAATTGTTGGTGCATGTTATCCATGACATATTTGGATCTCCCCAATTGATCTTCTGAATCCCCTAAGGTTGCATCCCACTGAGCTATCCTCGTATCCATAGATTTTGATAGTTCTCGAATCTCTTCAATTGATCCGTCAAGTCTAGCCAAGGAAGCTAGTAACGTTTCCTCCAAGGAATTGGAATTCTCTTGAAAAGGACTACATTGCCATGGCATATCTGTTGTCGCGGCAAAATTGTTATGGTAAATTTTTTTTGAGCTTTTTGACCATACCATGAAGAATTTTACTGCTGGTTCCCTCTATGGTCCTCTATGTAGTTATACGCACCGAAAATGTGAGGGCAATTTTCAAACACATGATGTTCTCCACACATAGCACAAGATTTTTCCATGGTATAAGTTCTTTAGGCTTTTCTCGGTTGGTATAGGTAATCATCAAAGGGTGCAAGAAACTCTTGATTGGATTGATTCATATCTTCCAACATCATCTCTCGAATAGATCAGCTTTTATTTCCCGACATGTTGATGTCCTTAACTTGTAGCACACCTAAATTTTTTTTTGATAAATAAACAAAAAGAAAAGTTAGTAAAACTAAGAGAGAAAAATGCAATAACAAAAACAACTAACACCAATTGCCAATCCCCGGCAACGGCTCCAAAAACTTGTTGCGTGTGATAAGTGCTACGCAAATGTGCAAGTATACACGTCGCAAGTAATAAAGTGATATGAGTATCGAGTATCGTCTCCACAGGGATTGGTTTGGGACACTTTGCTTAAGTTACTGCACTGTGAAAATAAAAACGCAATTGATAATAGAGGTTTTAATTAACGAGAAAAGTAAAAGCAATAAACTAAAAGAATAGATGAAAGAAAAAGAGAGAATAGGTCAGGTTATCGTGAGTTGAGGTATGATAGCCGATTGGATCGTCTTGGTAAAAGAGTGCAAGGGCAACTCAGTTGCCGTGGCAACTTGCACAGCGGGGTTGCCTTGGCAACTAATCGATGGTTGCCTGGGCAACTAGATGGGCAACTACTTGGGCGTCTGGCAGCAACTTCAAGGTTCGGCAGAGCGTTCTTCAGTGGTTTCTTCTTATCCCTAAGTCGAAACTCTAGCTACTTGTGCATGCCTTGATAATACATCCTTGCGTGAATCAAGGGTGAACGACAACCAATCTTGCGCTCCTCTTAGCCGTTGAAATCCTTAACTTATTCCTAAGCCGGATTAATCTTCACCATCAATAGATTGAATAAAGACCATACTCAGTCGTTTCTTGAATCTAACTCTCCCGATATTAGATAAATAGATGAAGTCACGAGATCCTCTCCCAATTCACTCGCAAACAAGAATAAAAGCCAAGAATGAGTAAACCTTGAATAGAAAAGTGCAAACTCTTATTACCTAAACAAAATCCAATTGTTTCTCACAACAACAAAACACAATAACCCCAACCAATTAAGTTAGTTCATGGTTGCGTTCAAAAGATATACAAAGAATAATCCCCAAACCATGAATCTAATGGGAGCAAAGAAGAAGAAGAAATCGAACTCTCTCCCTCCTTGTTATCTTGTCGAAATCTCTTCCTTCTTGCCCTTTGGAGTTGTCGAAAATCCTTTCCTCTTGCTCTATATGGAGTTGTCGAAATTCCCCTAATGCTCTCCCTTGGATTGTCGAAATCTCCTTGCTATTTATAGGGCTAGGCCAAAGTCCTTCTTTGAGGAGGAGTTTGAGTTGGAATTAAATTATCTTTAAAGAATACAATTCTTTATTATAATTGTATTCCTACTAGAACTTCACCTATCTTCTTGGAATTTAATTCTTCTTTAATCTCAGCATGGAAATCAAATTCCTTTGGGTTTGGGCTTTGCTCCACGTCATCTTGGGCTTATATAGTCATTGATTTCGACATCCCTATTGCATTTTCTCTTTGTCGACAATTGCCATGGCAACTGGCTCGGCGTCTCCTTCATGCATTGCCCTGGCAACTAGCTCGGCATATCCTTCATGCATTGCCCTGGCAACTAGCTCTAGCCTTGCTTTGGCAAGTGATCCTGCACACACACAAAAACACACCAAAGCAGCATCTTTTTCCACAAAAATCACCAAGTTATGTAATCAAGCTCAACGGTGGAAAGAAACATGAATTAATGCATGAATGACTAATTATGCAACTACTATGAGCTTAAGTCTAACAATAATATGAGTAAAAAGGGTAATAAAAATAGTACTTTTGAACACTTATCAATACCCCTGAACGCTGATGAAGCAACGAAGATGGTATAATTTTTTTATTATTTATTTATTGTAAAATTTTATTTTATTCAAAATAATCTAATATTGATAAAAAAATGTTTTGCAGCGGTTTGCTCGTGCCTATATTTTATGAGTTATTAGGGGATGTTGATGCCAGACAAATCCCGAAACAAGGTCCATTTCATGTGGTTGACTCATCTGGACAATACTACGGAATCCATAAACAAATGTTGGGGAGGGGCAGTCTTGGCTTTTCTTTTTCAGGAGTTATGCAGAACTGTAGACCCAGACAGACGTGTCATTGGGGGGTGTCTTTGGTTACTGAAGTCTTGGGCATGGTTTCGAATGCCATTTTTAAGCCCGACGCCTAGAAACCCGACCCCATACCAATTCCCACTTGTTCGGAGGTACTAATATAAATATTTACTTTGTTTTTTTAAATTAAAAGAATACATAGAAATGTTTTTTTTGAATTATAGGTGGTTGGGTCAATTAACACACGTGGGACTACTTACACCCAGCGGGATTATCGACTGTTGATCGATAAGATAGATGGAGTAATTTTTTTAATTAATTATATTTTTTGAATATAAAAATAAAATTTCATAAATCGAGTTTATGTAACTAATTGTACATAACTTTTGTAATTCCTTTGGACGCCGTACGATGATCTTGATATTATGGGATGCATTCCGCCTGGAATTTTGCAGAGTGAGCACGTTTGGATTCTGATGGTCCTGCTCATACACTACGAGATAGTTAAGTGGCATCCTGATGACCGCGAGCTACGACAATTCAACTATGTCCAAGGAATTCCAGATGAGCCACCCAATTTGGATGCATTGCACAGGTTAACGCGACAAGGCAAGACAAAAGTCCATTGGGGCCATCATCACATGGTGTGGATGCATCAGTGGTTGACCCGTTTTGACAGGCGGCCCTGTATTTTGGAACGCATCTAGGACCACAATGTTACCTTTGAGTATATGTCATTGTACTATCAAAATGGAAAGCCACATCTACTATCCCGGAGAAGCGAGAGAGAGAAATAGAAGTGCCTCCCCTAAATCGTCCGCCGATGCAGCGTCCCCCGACGCAACATGGTATGCGTAGGGGGAGGTGGCCAGAGAAAAAGAACATAAGCTCTCAGGGTATCATCATCGGGAACAGCACAGGAACCTTCGCAGTCAACCTACCGAAAAGAGACACCGATGGCAGAACCTGCATTCCATCACTCGACTTTCTTATCATTTCAACCAACGGCTAGTAGTCCATCGTTCCATCAAATGGGGAGTCCGTCGAAAGGTTTTTTACAAACGCATTTTGGCCTCTTATGATGGTTCCTCTAGTCTACTATCCAACAGTGCCTTCTGCATCTGTTCTTCCAGTTTATCAGCTTCCACCATTAGCCTCACTGTTCGGTGCTAGTATTGTTGATCAGACACCATACCGGTCCTAGTGCGAGTGGTGGGACTCCATATGTATTTGGGGATGGCGATGATGATGACGACGACGAAAATGATGATGGTGGTATTGTTTAAAGGAATTCGGCTCGAGTTCGTCGTCCATCGCAGTGTGATACGGGTGGACATAGGCGCCATTAGGATGATTATGTATTTTTTATTTATGTAAAATGACCGCATTATTTTTTAATCGAAAAAACTATGTTATATAGAAGTTTTTGTAATTATAATTTCTCATATTTCATTATAAATACTTAACAACAACTTGGCAACCAAAGTAACTTCATAACATTATTGGTTTAGTGTATAATTAAAATTTCACATATTTCATTATAAATGCTTAACAATTTCAATACGAATCAATATGAATTCACTCAAACCATTTCCTACTTCTCTCTTACAATTTATTTATAGATGGTGAAATTTATTTCCTACTTCTCTCTTACAATTTATTTATAGATTGGTCTTTGGGCATACTCTAACAATCTCCCACTAGCACTAAGACCAATCTCTCATATATCAATACCAAGTGACTTAGTGTGACAACCATGCTTCTACTATGTTAGAGGCTTCGTCAGTGGATCAACAATGTTATTGTCTATTGGTACTCTGCATATTTCCACATCTCCTCGATCAATGATTTCTTGAATGAGATGATAATGCCTAAGTATATGTTTGGATCATTGGTGAGATCTGGGTTCTTTCTTGTACGATGGCTCTGTTGTTATCACAACGTAAATCTATAGCATTTGATATGCTAGGAACAACCCCTAGTTTTGATATGAACTTCTTGATCCAAACAACCTCTTTTGTATCATCTTTTGGTGCAATATACTTGGCTTCTATTATAGAATCAACTACTGTATCTTACTTTGAAGCTTTCCAACTCATAGTACCTTTATTAAGGCAGAACACAAAACCCAATTGCGATCATGAATCATCCTTATGGTTTGAAAGTTGGCATTAGTATAACCTTTTATACTTAGCTCTTCCTCACCTCCATACATAAGGAATGTATCCTTAGTTCTTCTTAATTACTTAAAGATGTTTTTAACTGCAACCCCGCGACTGTCACCGGGATCTACCTGTGATGTGTGATGCATGCTCGCCTTAGTTGGATAAAGTTGAGGTGTGCTGAATCTCGATCAAAATCGAAGTGCTCTTGGTTGTTGATGATGGAGGCTTGCAAATTGGTTTGGAATTGGTCGAAATGATGAAGATGGATGATGGTAGGCTCTGTGATTGTGTTTTGGAAAGGAATCAAATGCTTGAGTGAAGAATGGAACGAGACCCCCAAACTATATTGAGTTAGGAAATGTCATTATAATTTGATGGATGAACACCACACATTAGGGAATTGATGAGTTTGGTAGAAGGGTTTGACGCCACAAGGCTATGCTTGATAAGCCAAAGAAGTTGTTTTAAGAACAATGAAAAGAACACACTCAACTAAGTATTTAATTCAAGTTGTCTTCTTACAAATGAACTCAAGGCCTCTATTTATAGGCTAGGATAAATATGAAAGGGTACTTATACAATTTAAAGTGGAAATGACTGAAAAGAAACCCCTTAGAATGTGAAGAGTTTCCAAATGTGAATAATTATCTTCAATGTATTAACTTGCTTGAATGAATAAAAGAAACCTCCTGGAATGTGAATAGTTGCTTTCTTAAATCCTCCAAAGTGACTCCCAAACTCCCCCTTGTTGTCCAAGCCATGATATAGGCAGGTGAATGGATGCAAATATTCATACTTGTCTGAATAAGGCCGCCTTAAAAGTTTCCTCCATGCATGGACAGTCCAATGTTCCAAAATGCACCAAAAATTGCTTCTTTTCATGCTTCAAGTGGCTAGCCAAGGACATGCCCTATATGTCCAAAAATAAACATTAGTACATGATATATAATGTAGCAAATTAAAGTAACATGGACATGCAACATAAACATGTGACATCACTTTAATCTAATAAAATGCATCAAAATCAAAGACAACTTGACAATAATATTAAACTCAAAGTAGCTTAATAAAATGTCCCAAAATTAATTAAATAAAAATGTATGATAATCAAACTAAAAAATGGGCCTTTAAACCACATGCAACAAAGTGCATGGCTTGTCATACTTAAAGCGTATGATATATCTATCTAGAAGAGTACATAGCATGTCATACATGATAGATTTCGATTGCTGAAGCATATGGAAGAACTCATGCGCTCTCTTTCTTGAGGTGTTGAAGGCCACATTTCCTTAGAGAGTGAAATACTATGTCTCATAGGTAAGAATCCCCTTTTAGATTTTTCCATACTGAATCTTTTCAGTTCATTATCTATGTATGTATTTTGATCCAATCCTAGGATTCGTCTCGATCTATCTCTATAGATATTGGCTCATAATATGTATGTTGCATCACCCAAGTCTTTCATTGAAAAACATTTTTTCTAACCAAGTCTTTACAGACTGTAAGGTAGATATGTCATTTCCTATTACCATTATGTCATCCACATACCTTTAGTCCATAAATGGACCTTTGTAGCTTGCATATATTTTTGGTATCTTTTGGATTGACAAAACCTTCAGGTTGTGTCATGTACACATCCTCATCTAGTTTTCCATTAAGAAAGTGATTTTATCATCCATTTACCAGATTTCATAATTATAAAATGCAGCTATTACAAGTAAGATCTGGATGCATTTAAACATAGCAATAGGAGAAAAAGTTTCATCATAGCCTATACCATGAATTTGACGAAAACTCTTAGCGACTAATCACCCTTTGTATGTTTGTACATTACCATCCATTTCGGTTTTCTTTTTGAAAACCAACTTGCACCCTATGGGCTTAACCTATTCAGATAGGTCAAACAAGATCCAAACTTAGTTTTCTAACACGAAATCCATCTCAAACTTGATGGCTTCTAGCCATTTCTTAGAGTCTAGGCTCATCACTATTTATTGATAAGTCCTAGGCTCATCTTGATCCATGATTAGAACATCACCATTCAATATAAAAAGAAATCCAAATCTCTCAAGCACATTGCGTTATCTCAAGGATCTCCATAGTGGTTGTGTTTTCAAAACACTTGTTTGTTCCTCAACAACTTATTAAGCTTGTTGTTGTTCAATCTCCGTTTCAATGATCTGTGGTTGATCTCAAATTTCTTTGAGTTTAATGTTAAATGCCAATGATGGTGAAGGACAATCATCAATGGTAGATGAAGAATCAACAAATGTTGAACCACAAGAGCCACCTCAAGAAGCTTTAAAGGATCTATCTCTAGAGGAAAGAGAGATCACATACCCAAGGGAGTTCAACTATGTCAAAGGTGTTGAGATTTTGGGTGATTCATCCAAAGGGGTAACCACTAGATCGTCTCTTAGAAACCGATGTAATTATGTTGCATTTATCTCATGCATAAAGCCTAAGAATATCAAAGAAGCATTAAATGATGATTATTAGATTATCACTATGAAAGAAGATTTAAATCAATTTGAGAGAAGTAATGTTTGAACATTAGTTGATAGGCATAGTAATAAATCTACAATAGGTACTAAATGTGTTTTAGAAACAAACTAGATGAGAGTGGTAACATAGTGAGAAATAAGGCTAGACTTGCTGATAAAGGTTACACTCAAGAAGAATGAATTGATTTGGTGAAACCTATGCACACGTAGCTATAATGTAAGCTATTAGGATGTTACTTGTTTTTGCATGCTTTCATGAATTCAAGTCTTTTCAAATGGATGTAAAAAGTGCTTTTCTAAATGGTTTTATAAATGAAGAAGTGTATGTTGAACAACCTCCTAATTTTGAAGATCCAAAATTTCCAAACCATGTGCCTGAGAGATTTGGATACCTTATGAAACTTATGAAAATTTCCAAAATTTTCTTATTGAAAAAAGTTTTAACAAAGGGAAGGTTAACATAACACAACACTTTTTATTAAAAAAGACAAAGATAGCTTAGTAGTTCAAATATATGTTGATGATATTATTTTTAGTTCTATTAATGAACTTCTTTGTCAAGAATTTGTAAGTTAATGCAAGGTGAGTTCGAGATAGGCATGATGAGGGAGCTATCATTCTTTTTAGGGATCCAAACCAAACAATGGAAGGGTGACATCTTCAATAATCAAGCAAAGTACATAAGGGATATGCTCCAGAAGTTTGGCCTAGAGAATGTGAAACCTCAAGCCACTCCAATGAGCACTTCTACAAAGCTTGACAAAGATAAAGGAGGTAAATGTGTCGATATTAAGCTTTATACATCTATGATAGGTTTATTGCATTATCTTAGCACAAGTAGACTGAATATTATGTTTGGTGTTTTCTTGTGTGCTAGATTTCAAGCATTTCCTAAGGAATTACATTTACATGCCATTAAGTGTAATATCCCAACTTTTGGACTAGTGACCAAAATATAATTTTTGAAAGTTTAGGGGGTTAAAGTGTGAACTTTGGAAAAGTTCAGGGACCAAAGTGTAATTTCCAAAAGTTATGTAAGTTAATCCTATAAATAAATAGTTCACCCTCGAGAGTGGCATTTCCGTGTTACCCAGATTTTTCATACGAGGCTTATATTATTAGAATTTTTGGATCAAATGAAATTGTTAAGCGTGCTCAAATCAGAGTAGTACAGAGATGGGTGACCTATTGGGAAGGTCCCATATTCAATATTTTGACTAATAAAAGGATTAATTTTAAATCAATAATATTCGATATGGATTGTGGAGATAAGATTTCTAAGAGGAAATGTATCAGATAAAATTTCTCGGTAATTATCGGTATATCAGATCGAACTGAAATTTTAAAGATAGTTCGAAGAAATTATGGAAAATTCATAAAATATTATTTTATGAATATTTTATTACATTTAGTTGGATTTTAACTAGATTTAGTTAGATTTTAAAGGAATGACAATTTTCAAGACTTCTTGTAAATAAAGACTAGTTGGAGGGCAAATTGGACATTTGACATGGATGGAATTTTTGAAATATTTTAAAACTTTGAGGGAAATTTTGGAAGAAGATTTACACATGGATTAAATCATAGCCATTGATTGTGATGAGATTGAATCTTGGCCATTATAATAAAAGGGCAAAATGGTAAATTCACTAATTAAATGAATTTTAAATTTATTTAATATTACATGTGGATTAAATAGGTTAAAAGATGAGAAAAAAATCATCTCATCTTTACCAAGGGCTGTTTGAAACTTAGAGAAGAAAGGGGAAACGTAAATTTTCAAGCCAAAAATTGAAGAATCAAGGCAAGTTTCAAGCAAAATTAATTAAGGTAAAGTGATCTATGCTTGATTCTCTTCATTTTGATAGTATTTTTGCATGATAAAAGTCATGTTGGGTCATGTTCATGGATGATGATGATTATGATTTTGATAGAATATGATGGAATTGGAGTAGTATTGTGTAGAATTGATGATATATACATGAAATCAAGCTTGAATTTAGATTAATTTCTTGTTTGAGGATATAAACCCTAACCCTAAGAATTGGGTATTTTGGTTAGGGAATCAAATTGAGGATGATATTGAAAAGATTATGATGTTAGAAGCTAAATTTTGAAGTTAGATTGAATAATTTCCCCAAGTTGAAATTTAGGGACCTTTTCGAAAATTTGAGAAATTAGGGGAAATTATTGAAAAATTTATTTTAGCACTTGAACTGATGAGTTATGATTGAATAGCATGAATTGATGTTTAGGGACCAAAATGAAAATTTTGGAAAATTAGGGGATCAATTCGGTAATTTGAGAAAAATTGGGGGATTGATTTGGAATAAATAATTATTTGGTAGAATTGATGTTTCAAGCATGATAGGAAATTAAAAGGATTGAAATGACAAGAAAAGAAAAAAAATTAGGGACTTATTTCGAAATAAAAGAATCTTGAAGGACTAAGTTGGACAAAGTTGAAAGTTGAGGGAAAATTCTAGAAATGATGGAAATGAGTAAAGAATTAATTTGTACATGAATTAAGTGTACAAATATGGTGTAGTGACTAAAATGTCACTTTTATAAAGTTTATGGGCTAAAAGGATAATAGTCCAAAATAAGTAAATAAGTAATGAAAATTGTTCAAATTGAGCTTGAACAATTGATTGATGTTCAAAATGGTCACTAAGAACCAAGGAACCAATTCGGCAATCACATGAAAGTTTGGGGAAAATTTCAGAAATATTTTATATATTCGAACAATTATGTTCTGAAATTAAGTTAGTAATGTTAGATTCAAGTCTAATAAAGAATAGTAATAGAAAGTGTTCGATTGGTCTTTTACAGTTCAAAGATAGACTGAAGAAGAACCGGGTAATAGCAAGAAAGGAAAGGATATCGAAAAAGCTTAGTGAGGCTAGCCTACATAAACAAGTTAGTGCATTTTTATATGCTTGCATAATGATGAAAAAGGGAAGACTTTTGATAAGTCAACCCTAAATTGAAAATAATATATACATTGTTTATATGAAATTTGATTTATAGCATATTTCGGTAAATGCAAGTTACATCAGGAATTGAGGTAAGAATTTTATTCCGCATAATGGCATTGCATGTCCATTCATGAAAATGGTTAATTACAAGATTAAAATGAAACAAGATACACCCTGGGGTGCAAATGGCACTACCGAGGTGTTTATAATATAAGGTGCAAAGAGCGTCCTTATATGAGGAGCAAAGAGCGTCCTCTCGAGTACGTACTCTATAGGGCACTACGGTGCAGATAGGCTACGAGGTTTCCATGGGCCTCTAGCCAGACAATATTATGATATAAAAATATGTTTACATGAAAGAACATGAACATGCATATGATGCATGCTATACATGAAAAAGATGACATATGGTACACATGATATAGATGATACATGACACATGAATAAAGATGTTACATGATGCATATCACAGTTATTACATGTTACATGATAGAAATGTTATTGAAATATGATAGAGATCTTATGTGATATATAGTAGAAATGATTAACGTTATACATGATAATGATGTTTCGCATGATATCGATGATACATGGAAAGTTGACATTGTGACATGATTTCTAGATACAAAAAATGTGTATTGCACTATATACATGATATGCTGAATTGCATTACTTCATGTTTTCTTAAAACTATTATATGTCTCACTAAGTTCGTACTTAGCGTGTGATGTTGTTCCACACGTAGGTTCTCCGAGATAGTCTAGTGAGGAGGAGCTGTCTTTTGGAAAGGTCAAGTTATTGAAGTAGCTACGATATGTATATCCTTAAAGTAGTTGATACCTAGTGGCATGCACGAATGTTAAAGTATATGTTAATATGTATTTTAAAGGAGTAAATTGGTTTGTAACTTTAAATGGACAACTGCTTTGGTAAACTTAAGCATATTGATATATATATATATATATTAATATGAATGTATGGGCTTAGGAAATGGTTTGCTCCATATGGTTATGAATTATGACATAGTTAAATATTGTTTAACTCTAATCGCGTAATAAATTTAATATCAAGAAAGGGTCTAGGCAGGGTACCTAGTTTTCACCTTGATTAATATTTTTATTTCAAAAACACATTTATAAATTTTATAAAACAATTCAAGGTTAAAACTAGCTACAACAGCCTGACACAATTTTTAATTCAAAATCGAGAAAGGGTTAAATTGCGAGGTAAATTGGTATATATAAAAAATTTAAGTCAAGTTTTCTTATTAACTTAGTAGCATCTTTTACGTATATTCGGTATACGAGTATACGTTAAGGGTGTTACATTAAGAGAATCTTTAGATGCCTTAGAGATAATCCTAGTTTAGGCCTTTGGTATCCTAGTGACTCATCCTTTAGTTTGCATGCTTATTCGGATGCGAACTATGGAAGTTGTAAGATAGATAGAGTACCTCAAGTACTTGTCATTCCTAGGAAATATGCTTATTTCATCTATTTCTAAGAAACAAAATAGTGTAGCAATATATACCACTGAGATGAAATATATTTCAACCGATAGTTGTTGTGCTCAAGTTTTATGGATGAAACAACTCTTAGATTATAGAATTGATGTAGGTACTATTACCATTAAGTGTAACAACACTAGTGCCATTTTTCTAACTAAGAATCCCATCCAACATTCTAGAACCAAACATATAGAAATAAGACATCATTTCATTAGATATATTGTCTTAAAAGATGATGTAGTTCTAGAATTTGTAGATATCTTGCATCAATTAGCGGATTTTTTTATAAAGCCTTTAGATAAGGAACACTTTTGGACTCTCAAAAGAGAGCTAGGTCTTACAAACCTTCCTTGAACCTTCACTACAACAAAACAAGTTTCTAGCGACACTTTTAGCAGCGTTTTTTGAGCAAATGCCGCTATAGATACATACTTTGCGGCATTTTTGTGCAAACGCCACTATAGACGCATACTTCAGCGGTATTTGTTAGACAAATGCCGCAATAGGATTTAAATTTTATATCCCACATCAACTCTATATTTATCTTACTGAAACTTTATAAAGAGGCGAAGTGCAAGTATAGATCGACGAGCTAAGTTATGAGTTGAGGGAGACGGAAGAAAAATAGTCAATAGCGGCATTTGTTCTATCAAATGCAACTAAAGACCTTGTCTTTAAGGGTATATTTTCAGCAAAACGCTGCTAAAGACTTTGTCTTTAATGACATTTTTTTTCTTCAAATGCCGCTAAAGACCTTTTCTTTAGTGGCATTTTCCCCAACAAACGTTTCTATATAACTCGACCTTTTGTGGCATTTTTTGTTCATAGACCCTGCTAACTATTGTGTCGTTTGATCTAGCGCCACTTCTTGTGGCATGTTTTGTAGCGCCGGGAAGGTTTTTAGCAGTGCTTAAAAATGCCGCTAAAAGTTTATTTTGTTGTAGTGAT
The DNA here is from genome assembly GCA_019671005.1 of Hibiscus mutabilis. NCBI lineage: Eukaryota > Viridiplantae > Streptophyta > Magnoliopsida > Malvales > Malvaceae > Hibiscus > Hibiscus mutabilis. The sequence continues at coordinate 22,504,303 of CM033737.1, forward strand.
TATAGCGTTTTTATGCTTTTAAAACTCGCTTGAATTTGATTGAAATCCATGCTATTATATAATCTCTTGATGCTATCATTCAAAATGTTAGGAGAAGTATGAATTATTGTTTTTCTATGTTGTTTGTGCTCCTACATTATATCCATGCATTTAAGGGCATTTGAATTATGATTTTGGTTTCTTTTCTACCAAATTTGACCATTTGGTGTAGAGGGTACAAGTATAGGTCATCCCGTATCGATAGAAGATTTATCATGGGAATCGGTGCTGGTAAGCCAGTAATCGTACGCGCTATTTTAGTATGCGATTCACCATACTGATAGGGCTATAAATAAGGTAGTTTATATCAGTTTTCCCCAAATCAAAACCCTAGCCGAATTTTAAATCGTTTTTCTCTCAAATTTCTCTCAAAACCCATCCTCCCAATCATCAATGCCGTGCATAATCATCATCCCATTCATCCATTCTTCAAGGTGAAACCCTATTTTCTTTATTCTATTCAAATTTAGTATTATTTTATATAGATTTTTAGGTTGAATCTAGTCTATTAGGTTATAAATATTGTATAGTATAATTCTTTACTGAATTTGTTAAAAAATTATTATATATATATATATATCTATACATATTTTTTTATATATATACAAATTTATACCTATAAATTTTTGTATACATCTATATCTATTTATTTATAGTTATATATACATATACAGTTTTCAAACTTATAACTATATCTATTCTTTATACAATATTCTTTTAATACCTTGAACATTGGTTGATTATATTGAATTGAATTATTGATGAATTGCATCCATGATTATTGTTTTGTTTTGTAGAAGGTATTTCTTAGTTCTGTCTTAATCCTTTTAATCCTAAAATCTTATCTTTTTCACAATGCCTCATTGTACCAAATGCCCTAGAACGGTGCCGCTACTTCTTCTGGTACCAATGGTCGCCCAAATTTTTTGGCCATTTATAACCAAAGTTATAATGAGGTCGGGCATCAAACCCAACTCGCCAATTTGCAGATGTTCCAAAATTTTAAAATCCATCATGAGCAAGTTGTGCATTATGAGTACATTTGTTCCGAGGCTTTTGGTTTTTGATACCTTGCTTTACTTAGGAAATGAAAATTTCTATATTTTCTTCAAATTTCGTGCATTGTCTATAAAACCCTTGTCATCATTTTACTCTAATACTAGGTGCATCCTAAATGAAGCAAAAACTGAAACCATTGCTCTTGAGTCCTATATCATGGACAGGCAATTTCTTATTGATGCCCAAATCATTGCTGATAACCTAGGCTTAGATAATGAGGGTTTAGATGATGAAACCGAACTTCCATACTCCCTGTAATATCCCAATTTTTGGACTAGTGACTAAAATGTAATTTTGAAAGTTTAGGGGTTAAAGTGTAAACTTTGGAAAAGTTAAGGGACCAAAGCATACTTTTCAAAAGTTATGTAAGTTAACCCCGTAAATGAATAGTCTACCCCAAGAGTGGTATTTATGTGTTACTGGATTTTTCATACGAAGCTTATGTTATTCGAATTTGATCGAATAAAATTGTTAAGCATGCTCATGCTAGAATAGCCCAAAGATGTGTGACCTAATGGGAAGGTCCCATATCCAATATTTTGACTGATAAAAAGGATTCATTTTGGGTTAATAGTATTCGTAAGGGGTTGTTAAGATAAGATTTCTAAGAGGAAATGTATACAGTAAAAATTTACGGTAATTATCGGTATATCAGATCGAATTGAAATTTTAAAGGCAGTTCCAAGGATTATGGAAAATTCATAAAATATTATTTTATGAATATTTTATTAATGTTGATGGGATTCTAACTAGATTTAGTTAGAATATGATGGAGATGTTATAAAGCTCAAAGGAAGAGAATTTGGAAATCATATTGAGTGAAATTCGAATATTTGGATCGAATAAATGCCATAAATAAAATATAAGATATTTTGGGACATGGCTGGTTGGATTGGAACCATTTTGGTTCAATTTTTAAGGAGTGGCAATTTTTAAGTTTTGATGTAATTAAAGTATAGTTGGAGGGCAAATTGGTTATTTGCCAAGGATGACATTTTAGAAATATCTTGGAACTTTGAGGGTAAATTTGAAAGGTGAAAAAAACGTGGATTAAATCTTAGCCATTGATTTTTATGAGATTGAATCATGACCATTATAATAAAAGGGCGAGATGGTAATTCCACTATTTAAATGAATTAAAAATTCATTTAATCATTAACATGTGTATTTATTTTAAAGAAAGATGAAAACACAATATTTCATCTTCCTTGCTGTTCGAAACTCCCAAAAATAAAAGTGGCTAGGGTTTTCAAAATTTGAAGATCAAAATTCAAGGATCAAAGTTAGATTTCAAGCAGAATTAATTGAGGTAAAGTGATCTATGCTTGATTCTCTACATTTTGATGGTATTTTTATTTGAAATAGATGATTATGAGTTATGTTCTTGATTGACGAAGATTATGCTTTTGATGTTATTTGATGGAATTAAGGTTGTTTATGGTAGAATTGATGTTGTAAACATGGAATCAAGTGTGAATTTTTGGATAAATTCCATGTTTAAGTTATAAACCCTAACCCTAGAATTTAGGGATTTTGATTGTGATGTTAAATTAAGGATGAAATTGAAGGAATTATGAAGTTAGGAGGTTGATTTTGATGTTAGATTGAATAATTTCCCAAGTTGGAATTTTGGTGACTATTTCGAAAAATTATTGAAAATTAGGGGGAATTATTGGAAAATTTATTTTAGCATTGGAAATGATTAAATATGGTGAAAATAGCTTGAATTGGTGATTAGGGACCAAAATGTAAATTTCTGGAAATTCAAGGACCAATTCGGCAATTTAGTAAAAGTTAGGGATTGGTCTTGAATTTATGGAAAATTGATAGAATTGAAGATTTAAGCATGTTATGAAAGTTCAAGGACTGAAATGTCAAGAAAGGAAAACATGAGGGACCAAATTCGAAATGGAAGGTTGATTAGGGACTAAATTGAATAAAGTTGGAAGTTAAAGGAAAATGTACAAGGATGTTAGAATTAAATGAAAGGTTTAATTGTACATTAATTTAATGTACAAAGATAATATAGTGACCAAAATGTTACTTTTATAAGTTTGGGGACTAAAAAGGAAATAATCCAAAATAAGAAATTAATTATGGAAATTGTTCAAAAATGGGTGAACAATGGTTTAATGTCCAAATTAGTCACCAAAGACCAAGGGACTAATTCGACAACTTACAAGTATATGGGGAAATTTCCAGAATTTTTTTTATATTCGAATAATTATGTTCAAGAATTAATTTGCATTATTAGATTTAAATCGAACACAAGAATGGTGATGTATATGTCAATTGGTTTTATACAGTTTTAAAAGAAAACGAAGGAGAACCAAGGATAAAAAGAAAGATGAGAACCTCGAGTAAGCTTAGTGAGGCATACTATTCATGGCCCAGATGAGTGCGTTTACATGTTTTAAAATGTAAATAGGAAGACTTGTGAGTAGTCAACCTTAAATTTAAAATGATATTGTACCTTTATATAATGACATTATGTTGAAAAATGGCATTTGTATTTCTCTATAATATGTGCTATAATACTTTGCTCGACAGGGCAAGATTGGTGAAATACCAGGTACAAATGATTACTTGCATAAATGATGATGCATTATGCATACATGAGATATGGAAAAATGATAAGATTTAAATGAAACAAGTTAAGGTAGAACAAGATATACTTAAAAATAGTATTACCATATATACATGTTGAGCTACTGCATGTTGTAATAAACGTAGATTACATGGAATATGACATATAAATTATTTTTCTGAGAATTGATGATGAGCTATATCTACCATGACTATTTATGATAAAGAATGAAATATGAATAATTAATTATATGATTGATCATGATGGTGGATTGATGATAAAAAAATGCCCAAGTATTGAGTATGAGAGTCCATGGTATAGTTGGCATGCAATAGAGTCTTTAGAAGCTGCATCCTCATGTTCAAGTTATGAAAAAGATATTGTGACAAAATGATTGTGTCACATGCACCCTAGGGATCTACGCCCACTATGCCTAAGTGCACTGCCGAGGTGCCACACCCTAGAGATCTACGCCCACTGTGCCCGAGTGATTGTCGAGGTGCTTTATGTTTATGGGGATCAAAGAGCGTCCCCGAGTATGTACTCATCTTTACTTTCACGTTTGACACTACAATGTCATTACAAGATGACTCGCGTACCTCGATCTCATATAGCATACTTTGGACAATGATAAAAGGATCATGATACGTAAATCAATCATGTTATGTATATGAAACATGTCATGAATATGAACCATGTTATGTATATGAAATATGTAACGCCAGGTTTTAGGGCTTAGCGGCTTAGTGGGTTATTAGACGGTTTGGTGGACCGAAGTAGAGATTTGAGTCAGTTTCGAGATCGTATATTTTTAGTGTTGGAAAAATTATGGAAAAATGTTTAAAAATCATTATTAATTATATATTTAATAATTCTGGAATCAATTTTGAAAAATTAGTTTTGGAAGGTGGACATTTTGGTTAGTGACCAAAATGAAAGTTTTTAAAATTGTGATTTTCCAGTGACTAAAATGAAAAGGGTCAAATACTTAGAATCTTTAAGGAGCTATTTTACCAATTTGTTTCTGAATGTTTATCCCTTAATTTAATTAATTTAAACATGTGCTTTAATTAATAATTAAAGTGGATTTTGTTAAAAAAATGGTTATCTTTTCTTAAACAAAAATCACGTCATTTTTCTCTCAACTTTTTCTCTCTATTCTCTCCTCAGCCAAACACTCAGATTTCATCAAATTTCCAGAGGTGAGGTGGTTTCTAACTTGATTTTATTGTTCCAAATTATTTTACAAAGATTGTTTATACAAAATCTCACGTTAATCTTGTGATTTCTTAGCTTTTCACAAATCAATTGAGGGAGAAACTTCACAATAGGGGTAAGGTCCGAGATATACTCTATTGTATGGTTCTTTATTGAAATTCCCAAGCATTTGATCCTTGCTTTTGCATTTCTAATCTGATTTTGATGATTTTCTAATGATTTAATGAGATCTTTAGGGAAAATGTGTTGATTCGCGAATTGAATCTGATTTCCAGTATGTAATGGTGATTTGACTCATATTTTGGATGCTTAACAATGTTGATAAGTGATTTTTATCAATGGAATCCTAAAACATAAGAGTCTCTATTTGTTTAGGTTGTTAGTTTTGAGGTTTTGTGTTAAAATTATGGTTGTTAGGTTGCTGGAGGTGGTAGGTTGTCTTGGATCTATTTTTAGATGTGTTTTGGTGTTGAAAATGTTGCTAGGTTGATAGATGTTGGTTGGGTTGTGAATCGAAGTGCTTTGGTCTTGATTTCAGCTGTTGTAGAGGGTTAATTGTGAGGGTGTTGTGGAAATCTGAGAAGGATTGTGTTTGCTGTGTTTAGAATGCATTATGATGCATTAATCCTCTGTTGTTGTGTGGTAAAAACATGGGAGGTTGATCTAGAGGTGTTTGAAGAAGCGTAGGAGACTTCGAATGCTTGTTTGCCCGTCGACGAATCGAAGTTTCGCGTATCAGTGAGTGAAAATGTGGTTTAAAGTGTTGTGATGTTTTGGAATAGAGTTTTGGAAGTTAAGGTAGAGCTTGAAATGATTACCTAGATTCGAAAGTAAGTATAAAGTGGTTTTCTCCCTCAGTCGTGCTAGTTTGAAATGGTTTTATGCACATGTTCTAATTTTCATGTTACCTACTGTTTAAGCATGTTTTAAAGTATTTGATATACTGTTTTTAAGCATGAAATGCTGAAGGATGCACATGGTAAGTGATCCTTGTAAGTATGTGGTTTATACTTGTGTTTTAAAGCATGGTTGTTGCTTTGGGAATGGCATGGTTTAATGCTTGTTAAAAACAGTGAGGTAAATGTTATTTGGTTAATTATATTGGTAAGTGATGTGGTTTTAAAATTGTTATCGAATATAGTTGGCCGGCCATAGGATTGAGTGCACTGTAAAATATGTTACCTTAGATATTGAGGGGTTTATATTGTGTACCGAAAACTCTATCCAAGTACCCTAACGGTAGATGGGTTTAATGGTACTAAATACTCCCGTTAGTGGGGTTAAGCATTTAACCGATAGAGGGATGGTTTTCCCTGTGGGTTGAAAGTGTACCCGGTTGTAATTGTACCCGGTTGTTATTGTACCGCGATTGTGATTATATCACTATTCCGATTGAGATGGCTTGAAGTCTTGGGTTAACATTTGTTGAATCCGTGTATCCGATGAACTCTTTTGTTAATTGACTTGTTATTGATCACTTGAAAGCCAATATAATTGTTAATGTATCATTGAAATGTCTTATGTTGTATAATGTGATTTATACATGTTTCTCCTTAAGATTTGCATTTGCTAGTAATGCATGGGAAGGCTTAAGTGGAGGGTTAGCAATGAGATTTGCTGTTGATTAAAGATACATGTATCATATGGTTTATTATGCTGGTTTTAATGATATAAAGTGCATGTTTTCAAAAGGGGCATGATGATGATGTTTTTAAAGGACAATGTTAAATAAATGGTTTTAAATGCATTGATGGTGGTTGTTTTGAGCATTCCTCACTAAGCCTTGTGTGCTTACGCTCTTGTTGTCCATCAATGCAGATCATTGAGGTCTTGGAAGGAAGCAGGAAGCAAGTGGATCTTGGCAAGACTTGTTTCCAAAGTATGTCTTGGTTTAGACTATAATGAATAAGGGAAATGGGGTACCTATTGTGTTTTGGGAGATGCTTTGTGGAACTCCCTGTTTGAGCATATTTCTTTAGTTGCTCTTGGGTTGTAAATGGCCTTTAAAGTTTGTTTTGATACTGGTTTACTTTTTGACATGTTGCTTGAATGGAAATTAGGAAGCATGCCTATAGATTCCGTTTTGATGCTTGACACTTGTTGTGCTATAGGAATGAAGTTGCGAGTTGGCTTGTGATACGTATGGCATGTTGGTATGGTGTTATAAGCATGTTGGAATGGTTTGAGAATGTTTTTGAGATGAAAAACTAGCAAATTGTGGCATTAAAGGTGTAGGCGTACCAATACGCGGGGTACCGTATCAGTACGACTAGGCATTTTCTGGCCTAAGGGATCGGTACACGTAAGGGAGTACCGGTACGTGTAGGTGATTTTTGGCCTGGCGTACCGATACGGGTAATGGTGTATCGGTACATGTTCTAGCCTCTAGAATTTCACTTTTTCAATCCAAACCCGTGTACCGATACCCATGTAAGCGTACCGATACATATATTAAAAAGATTCAAAAGTTAGGTAAGTTCGTTATGGAATATCGATACCTACCGTGGTGTATCGGTACGGGTATTTTATGCCGTACCGATACCCGAGGCCGTTTTCTGTAATGTTGGCTTGGCAGTTTTGCTTTCTTACATTCTAGTCCCAGAATCTTGTCCATGCGATTGTATGAGCTTTAATGATCAATTTGAGATGAATGTTGAGAACCTGACTAATTAAAGATTGGTATATTAAAAGTGGCTTAAATCCTGCAAATTTCCTATATTTGCAATTTGGTCCCTAAATTACAAATATGATCAATTGGATGTCAAAATGATGCCCGACTGAGGTGGGGTTATACCTAAGTGATGCATGTACACGTAGGACTAATAATTGGCATCTAGACAAGATAAAAAGAAAAAAAAAATGGACCAGGTTTTGTTGAATCTCTTCGGTTTGCTGTGGCAAACCTAATGTAGCTTCCTCGATTTGGTCTGGCAGCTAGACCGGGTCAAGGGGGTTTCATTTGGTGGTATCAAAGACAGGTTTGGTTCGTTTGGGAGGTTGATGTGTTGTTGCCATGTTTGATTTACATGGTGATTGCTATATGTACGCTGATTGTTATGCACGATGATTGATATATGAATATTGGTGGTCGTATGCTATGTTCGGGATGTTTTGAGGTACCCATTGCATTATTATTATAGTCTAGAAAGTTTTGATTTTTGAAATGAAAGTCTTGGATTCTTGCTTGAGGCTGGCCTGACTTTTTTGTTTTGAAATGATTATCATGCCTTAGATATATTTTAGCATGATGGGACCGAGGAGAGAGTTGCGATCTAGTGCGATTGCTACTACCACTGGGCAGGATGATGAAGGAGAAGTTGTACCTCTTGGAGGGTTGCCACCGCCCCCACCTAATACACCTGAGGGAGTAGAGCAAGTACCACCTATGCCAGTTGGGCCAGGGATGGGTGATATGGCACCACTAGTACAGGCCATGACCGGTGCTTTTTAGGAAGCAGTTACGGGTGTTCGTGTGCCAGCACCTCCGGTTGAGGGACAAGGTTTGCCGCTTGAGCGTCTTTGTAGTTTGGGCGGAGTTTAGTTTTGAGGGTTTTCGCCTGAGGTTTTTGAGGGCTGGTTGGCCAGTACTGAGAGGATACTAGGCTATATGGGGTGCACCGATGCTCGTAAGTTAGGCTGTGCTATTTCCCTGTTGTAGGGTGATGCCTATAGGTGGTGGACTACCACTATATCCGGTATGGCGACGGATGATGTGACATGGGAGTTCTTTTGTGAAGCTTTCCGGAAGAAGTTTTCAGGAGTATGATATCAGGACGAGAGGAAGCGGGAGTTTATGGCGTTGGTGCAGGGCAGTATGTCTGTGGTGGAGTACGAGGTGCAGTTCGTGAGGTTGAGTCAGTATGCACCTGAGTTGGTTCCTAACGAGCATACTTGATGTGATCGTTTCTGTTATGGGTGTGTGCATGATGTTAAGGCATACATGCTTGCTGCTGATTATACCCATTTTGATATGTTGGTTTCATGAGCCAAGGATGTGGAGCAGAATTTATGCTTGGCTTCTAGATCACGAGGTTTAAACTTGGGTAAGAGAGCTGCTAATTTGGGTTATAGCGGTGGACAGGCCAATAGACACCGTGACAGGAGGTTTCGCCTGGAGTTGAGGCATGGTGGAGGTGTTGTGGGACGTGGAGTCTAGGGGCAGGGTGCCCAGGTCAGAGCCTTGTATAGCACTTGCTGGGTTTGCAAATCCCGAGACTATTTGAGGCGAGATTGCCCACGGTTGGCCAGGGAAGGTCAGGCACCTGCGTCTGTGGTGGCTAATGCTTGTTGGAGTTGTGGTTTGGGCGACCACCAGAGGCGTAATTGTTCCTTGTTGGCTCGAGGTGGGCAGGGTACTGCACCTGTTGTTGTTCCGCAGTAGGGTCGTGGTCATGGTTGCAGACCGTTTCAGTGTCGAGATGGGGGGACAGAGGGATGTGGCTCATACTACTGCTATCTAGCCTGAGGAAGGTGGACCAGCTAGGGTGTATGCGCAACGTGAGGGTTGCAATGACACCAATGTGATTGCAGGTACTTTTACCCTTCAGTCTCTGTCGTTGTATTCGTTGGTTGATTCTGGATCTACTCATTCATACATTTTGAGTGAGCATGCTGAGTTGCTTGATATGTCTGTTGAAATTCTTAATGTGGGAGTTAGAGTGGCTAGTTCTCCTGGAGAGACAGTCGTGGTTAGGAGGTTGTATAGTAGGTGTCCGCTGATGGTTCAGGGACATGTGTTTGCCGTAGACTTGGTAGAGCTACGATTCTATGGTTTTGATGTGATGTTGGGTATGGATTGGTTAACCGAACATCGGGCTGTGGTGGACTTTGAGACCAAGCGAATATCTTTGAGGTTGTCCGATGATTAAGAGGTGCTGGTTGTTGGAGAGAATGCCAAGTTTTTGTCTAGTGTTGTTTCGGTTTTGGAGGCAAGACGAATGTTGGATTCATGATGTCAGGCTTATTTGGCTTATGTTATGAATCCTAGATCAAAGGAGTTTAGAGTGTAGGATGATCGAATTGTATGTGATTTTCTGGGTGTTTTTTTTGGAGGAATTGCCGGGGGTGCCACCTGACCGTGAGGTAGAGTTTGGCATCAAGGTTTTTGCGGGCATGATACTAGTATCGATTGCTTCGTACCGCATGGTTCTGAAGGAATTGAAGGAGTTGAAGATGCAATTGCAGGAGTTGTTGGATCGAGGCTTTATTAGACCTGTATTTCACCGTGGGGAGCGCCGGTGTTGTTTGTTATGAAGAAAGATGGTACATTGTAGATGTGTATAGATTACCGGCAGCTGAATAAGTTGACAATAAAGAACAAGTATCCCTTACCACGGATTGATGATCTGTTTGATGAGCTCAAGGGAACTTTGGTGTTTTCCAAGATAGATATGAGGTCACGATACTATCAATTAAAGGTGAAGGAGGTGGATATGCCCAAAATAGCCTTTCGTACGAGGGACGGACATTATGAGTTTCTTGTGATGCCGTTTGGTTTGACCAATGCTCCAACTGCTTTTATGGACATGATGAACCGTGTGTTTCATGAGTTTTTGGATCAGTTTGTGGTGGTGTTTATCGATGATATCCTTGTGTACTCTCGTACCGAGGAGGATCATGATAGCCATTTGCGAATTGTGCTTCAGAAACTGATGGAGAATCAGTTGTATGCTAAGTTAAGCAAATGTGAGTTCTGGCTTAAGGAAGTTGTGTTTCTCGTACATGTGGTGTCAGCCGAAGGAATTCGTGTCGATCCGCATAAGGTTGAGGCTGTAATGGGTTGGAAGGAGCCCAAGTCTGTGATGGAAGTTAGGAGTTTCCTAGGTTTGGCGGGTTATTACTAGAGGTTTTTGGAAGGGTTCTCCAGTGTGGCAGCTCCGTTAACAAAGTTGCTACAGAAGAATGTTAAGTTTGAGTGGAGAGAGAATAGGCAGTGAGCTTTTAAAAGGTTGAAGGAAGCCTTGATGCGAGCTCCGATTTTCGTTCAACCAGAATCGGGAAAGGAGTTTGTTGTTTATAGTGATGTGTCGTATGTTGTTCTTGGTTGTTGATGCAGGAGGGTAAAGTAGTGGCGTATGCATCTAGGAAGTTGAAGGTGCATGAACATAACTATCCTATTCACGATCTTGTGCTTGCAGTAGTAGTTTTTGCCTTTAAGATCTAGAGGCATTATCTGTATGGTGAGAAATGTGTGGTTTACACAGATCATAAGAGCTTGAAATATCTGATGTCACAGAAGGAGTTGAATCTTAGGCAGCGTAGATGGTTAGAGTTGCTTAAGGATTATGATCTGACCATTGAGTATCATCCGGGGAAAGCCAATGTTGTAGCGGATGCTTTGAGTAGGAAAGCGGCTGTGGAGTTGAGAGCCATGTTTGCTAGGTTGAGTGTGACGAATGACGGAGGTTTGTTGGCTGAGTTGCAAGTGAAGCCGTCCTTGTCGCAGATGATTAAGGAGAAGCAACTGTGTGATGGGAGCTTGGTATCTCAGGTGGAAGATATCAGGGATGGAAAACCTACGGATTTTCATTTCAACGATGATGGGGTGTTGTGTTTCAAAGGTCGAATAGTGGTACCTGAGGACGAAGAGTTGAGGCGTACTATTTTTACTGAGGCACATGCTAGTCCTTTTGCTATGCATCCTGGTAGTACTAAGATGTATCGAGGGTTTAAGGAGGAGTACTATTGGGTTGGATTGAAGAGGGATATGGCTGATTTTGTAGCTCGGTATATGGTTTGTCAGCGGGTAAAGGCTAAACATCAGTTCCCTTCCGGGTTGTTGCAACCGTTGAAGATACTAGAATGGAAGTGGGAAAAAATCACTATGGATTTTGTGTCTGGGTTGCCTTTGACGCCGACCAAAAAGGATTTTATCTGTGTGATCATAGATCGGTTTACGAAGTGTGCGCATTTTGTTCCAGTGCATACTATGTATACCTTGGACAGGTTGGCTGGGTTGTACATCTCTGAGATAGTGCGTTTTCACGGGGTACCCAAATCTATAGTTTCAGGTAGGGATCCACAGTTCACCGTAAGGTTTTGGGTGAGTTTACATCGTGCTTTGGGAACCCGGTTGAGTTTCAGTACCTCGTACCACTCTCAGTCGGATGGCCAGTCAGAGCGCGCGATTCAAGTTCTCGAGGATATATTTAGGACTTGTGTTATTGAGTACCAGGGAATTTGGGAGAAGCAGTAGCCGCTGGTGGAGTTTGCTTACAATAAAAGTTATCATGCTAGCATACAGATGGTCCCTTATGAGGCGTTGTATGGCAGAAAGTGCCGTACGCCCGTGTGTTGGGCAAAAGCGGGGGAAAAGTTTGTGTCTATGCCCAATGTCTTGAAAGGCACTACCGAAAAGGTAAAGTTGATATGTGAGCGCTTAAAAATGGCTGCAGATCGCTAGAAATCCTATGCGGATTTGGAGCGTAGGGTTATAGAGTACGTTGTGGGTGATAAAGTGTTTTTGAAAGTGTCGTCCTGGAAAAAGGTATTGCGTTTTGGGCGGAAAGGGAAGCTTAGCTCGAGGTTTATTGGACCATACGAGGTAGTTGAGCATGCGGGTCTTGTTACATAGCGTTTGAGGTTACTTTCGGAGTTGGGAAAGATTCATGATGTGTTCCACGTTTCGGTGTTGCAGAGGTATAGGTCGGATCCATCGCATGTCATGCTAGTGGAAGAGATCAAGTTGAGACCATACCTATCTTATGATGAGGAACCATTAGAGATTCTTGACACCAGCAGTAAGGTGCTCCATGGCAAGATAGTCGAGCTGGTCAAGGTGTTGTGGAAGCATCGCTGTGTTGAGGAGGCCATGTGGGAGCGTAAGTCGGATATGCTGAATGAGTTTCCGCACCTGTTTTCTCCAGGTAAATTTCGAGGACGAAATTTCTTAAGTGGGGGAGAGTTGTAATGCCCCGATTTTAGGGCTTATTGGTTTAGTGATTATTAGACGGTTTGGTGGACTAGGATTGTATATTTTCGGTGTTAGAAAAATTATGGAAAAATGTTTAAAAATCATTATTAATTATATATTTAACAATGGTTGAATCAATTTTGAAAAATTAGTTTTGGAAGGTGGACATTTTGGTTAGTGACCAAAATGAAAGTTTTGAAAACTATGATTTTCTACTGACTAAAATGAAAAGGGTCAAATAGTTAGAATCTTTAAGGAGCTATTTTACCAATTTATTTATGAAGGTTTCTCCCTTAATTTAATTAATTTAGACAGGTGCTTTAATTAATAATTAAAGTGGATTTTGTTAAAAAGGTGGTTATCTTTTGTTAAACAAAAATCACGTCATTTTTCTCTCAACTTTTTCTCTCTATTCTCTTCTCATCCAAACACTCAGATTTCATCAAATTTCCAGAGGTGAGGTGGTTTCTAACTTGATTTTATGATTCCAAATTGTTTTACAAAGATTGTTTATACAAAATCTGACATTAATCTTGTGATTTCTTAGCTTTTCACAAATCAATTGAGGGAGAAACTTCACAATAGGGGTAAGGTCATCTCCTCTATTGTATGGTTCTTTATTGAAATTCCCAAGCATTTGATCCTTGCGTTTGCATTTCTAATCTGATTTTGAAGATTTTCTAATAATTTAATGCGATCTTTGGGGAAAATGTGTTGATTCGTGAATTGAATCTAATTTCCAGTATGTAATGGTGATTTGACTCATATTTTGGATGTTTAATAATGTTGATAAGTGATTTTTATCAATGGAATCCAAAAACATAAGAGTCTCTATTTGTTTAGCTTGTTAGTTTTGAGGTTTTGTGTTGAAATTATGGCTGTTAGGTTGCTAGAGGTGGTAGGTTGTCTTGGATCTATTTTTAGATGTGTTTTGGTGTTGAAAATGATTCTAGGTTGATAGATGTTGGCTGGGCTGTGAATCGAAGTGCTTTGGTCTTGATTTTGGTTGTTGTGGAGGATTAATTGTGAGTGTGTTATGGAAATCTGAGAAGGATTGTGTTTTATGTGTTTAGAATGCATTATAATGCATTAATCCTCTGTTTTTGTGTGGCAAAAATAGGGGAGGTTGATCTGGAGGTGTTTAGAGAAGCGTAGGAGACGTGGTTTAAAGCATTTTCATGTTTTGGAAAAGAGTTTTGGGAGTTAAGGTAGAGTTTGAAATGCTTACCTAGACTCGAAAGTAAGTATAAAGTGGTTTTCTCCCTCGGTCGTGCTAGTTTGAAATGGTTTTATGCACTTGTTCTAATTTACATGTTACCTACTGTTTAAGCATGTTTTAAAGTATTTGATATACTGTTTTTAAGCATGAAATGCTAAAGGATGCACATTGTAAGTGATCCTTGTAAGTATGTGGTTTATACTTGTGTTTTAAAGCATGGTTGTTGCTTTGGGAATGACATGGTTTAATGCTTGTTAAAAACAGTGAGGTAAATGTTATTTGGTTAATTATATTGGCAAGTGATGTGGTTTTAAAATTGTCATCAGATATAGTTGGCCGGCCATAGGAATGAATGCACTGTAAAATAAGTCGCCTTGGATGTTGAGGGGTTTATATTGTGTACCGAATACTCCCGTTAGTGGGGTTAAGCATCTAACCGATGAGAGGAATAGGTTTCCCTGTGGGTTGAAAGTGTACTCGGTTGTTATTGTACCGCGATTGTGATTGTATCGCTATTCCGGTTGAGATGGCTTGAAGTGTTGGGTTAACACTTGTTGAATCCGTGTATCCGATGAACTTTTTTGTTAATGGACTTGTTATTGATCACTTGAAAGCCAATATAATTGTTAATGTATCATTGAAATGTCTTATGTTGTATAATGTGATTTATACATGTTTCTCCTTAACCTTTGCATTTGGTAGCAATGCATGGGAAGGCTTAAGTGGAGGGTTAGCAATGGGATTTGCTGTTGATTAATGATACATGTAGCATATGGTTTATTATGCTGGTTTTAATGATATAAAGTGCATGTTTTCAAAAGGGGCATGATGATGATGTTTTTAAAGGACGGTGTTAAATAAATGGTTTTAAATGCATTGATGGTGGTTGTTTTGAGCATTCCTCACTAAGCCTTGTGTCTTTACGCTCTTGTTGTCCATCAATGCAGATCATTGAGGTCTTGGAAAGCAGCAAGAAGCAAGGGGATCTTGGCAAGACTTGTTTCCAAAGTATGTCTTGGTTTAGACTATAATGAATAAGGGCAATGGGGTACCTATTATGTTTTGGGAGATGTTTTGTGGAACTCCCTGTTTGAGCATAATTCTTTAGTTGCTCTTGGGTTGTAAATGGCCTTTAAAGTTTGTTTTGATGCTGGTTTACCTTTTTGACATGTTGCTTGAATGGACATTAGGAAGCATGCCTATATATTCCATTATGATGCTTGATACTTGTTGTGCGGTAGAAATGAAGTTGCTAGTTGGCTTGTGATATGTATGGCATGTTGGTGTGGTGTTATAAGCATGTTGTAATGGTTTGAGAATTTTTTTGAGATGAAAAACTAGCAAATTGTAGCATTACAGGTCCAGGAGTACCGATACATGGGGGACCGTGTCGGTACGGCTAGGCATTTTCTAGGCTGAGGGATCGGTACACGTAAGGGAGTACCGGTACGCCTACGTGATTTTTGGCCTGGCGTACCGATACAGGTAATGGTGTATCAGTACACATTCTAGCCTCTGAAATTTCACTTTTTCAATCCAAACCCATGTACCGATACCCATGTAAGCGTACCGGTACGTATATTAAAAAGATTCAAAAGTTAGGTAAGTTTGTTATGGCGTATCGATACCTGTCGTGGTGTATCAGTACGGGCATTTTATGCGTATCGGTACGGTGACACCCGTACCGATACTCGAGGCTATTTTCTGTAATGTTGGCTTGGCAGTTTTGTTTTCTTGCATTCTAGTCCCTGAATCTTGTCCATGCGATTGTATGAGCTTGAATGATCAATTTGAGATGAATAATCAGAGTTTGACTAATTAAAGATTGGTATACTAAAAGTGGCTTAAATTTTGCAAATTACCTGTATTTACAATTTGGTCCCAAAATTGCAAATGTGATCAATTGGATGTCAAAATGATGCCCGATTGAGGTGGGGTTATACCTGAGTGATGCATGTACACGTAGGACTAATAATTGGAATCTAGAAAGATAAAAAGAAAAAAATGGACCGGGTTTTGTTGAATATCTCCGGTTTACTGCGGTAAACCTAATATAGCTTCCTCGATTTGGTCTGGCAGCTAGACCGGGTCAAAGGGGTTACAAAATATGTCAAGTATACGAATTATGTCACATATCTGAAGCATGACATGTATATGAATTATACCAAGATATGAATCAGGCCAAGCACATGAATTATGTCATGTATACGAAGTATGTCACAAGTATAAGAAATATGCTATGCATATGAATCATGCCATGTATATACATTATGTTATGTATATGAACTATGCCATGCATATGAATTATGTCATGTACATATATCATGTTATGTATATGAATTAAGTCATGTACATGAATGAAAACACATATACGAATCATGCCACGTAAGAAAACCATGTTATACAATTGGAATATGCCACGTATGAAAATTCTGTTACATAAATGGATCATGCCATGAATATGAATTTCATTACATAAATGAACTATGTCATGTATATAGATCATGTTATGCATGAAATTCATGTCATGTATGTGAATCATGTTGCTTATGTGAATTATACCATGTATATGAATTATGTTATTCGTACGAAACATACCATGTATATGACTGATTTTATGATGATAGAACATTGAAATCATGAATAAGTTAGGAACTTATGAAATATACATGAGAATCTAGAGACTATGGAACCTTTGAGGTTTGATGTATTGAATCGTTATTTTGTGGCTAGTTTAAGATTAGAAGGTGTTTGAGGTTGATTTCTATAAGTTTCAGATGGTTTTTGAGTGGGCAATTTGTAAGTTGCGGGTAATTGCTTCGAGGCAATGGTTTGGACGCATTTTGATGCATGTTTCCTCTAGTTTTGTATGGTCAATACAGGGGATAATCAAGGAGAAGTAGCTTGAGGTGGATCGACGCTTGCCGGGAGCTTGATTTGCATTGGCGAGCAAGGCGAGGGGTGATCGGTGAGTGGAAACTGGTTTTAAATGCCTTTAAAGGGTTTGCAAATGATATTGGAAGTTCTGGATAAGCTTGAAGCACTTACCTAAGCTTGGAAGTAAGTTTCCCTTATTACACTTTTGAATATAGGATTGGATATGAGCATGGCTTATTACATGTTTTGGTTTTAAACATGGTTTGATTTACTTACTGTAAATGCAAGGTTTTGAATACATATGCAATGGTTTTAAAGTATATGAGATGCTAGTGAGCATTGGTTTTCTTTTCGCTTGGGAATTTGGTATTGCTTTGGCAATGTGGTTTGCATATGTGGTGATTTGTGTAATGCATTGTAAAACAGTGAGTAAATGGTTTTGCAAATGATATATTGTCTATGTGACATGATAAGAAAAAATTTAGATATAGTTGGCATGCCATAGGATAAAGTACACTATAATATATACTAAAAATCGATCATGGCCACTGGTCCTTGAGGTATGGAAATTTAAATAGGCCACTCGGACTATTGGGGCCTCACTTGGGGCATGCAGTTTAACTAGGCAACCCAAGTCGATGGTGATCTTGCGATTTAACTAGGCAAGGTCAGTAGAGCTCGCAGTTTAACTAGGCCAGGTTGTCAAATCTTGCAGTTTAACTAGGTAAGGTTTGGAATATCATGGGGTTTAACTAGGCATGGCATGAGTTGTGGTAGAGGTGAGTCCATCATGAGAGATCCATGTGTTCGATATGTAAGCTTAACGGTCGGTTAACCAATGATTAGCGGTTGGCTAATCAAGGATAGTGGTCGACTATTGCCAATATATGAAAGTTCATGTGTTGAACCTACTTTTTAACGCTAGGGGATCTAAGCATGGTAATATGATTTAATGCTTTAGGATTTTAGCATGATCTGATTTAATGCTTTGGGATTTTAACATGAGATGATTTAATGCTTTGGGATTTAAGCATGTGATTTGTAAATGTTTTGCATATGGTCGATATGTAAGTGTTTAGTTTTCAAAGGATTTTAAATGCATCATTGTTTTATGAGCATCCTTACTAAGCATGTGTGCTTACGCTCTCTTTTCCCTAATGATGCAGAGCATTGAGGTTTGGGGCAGCAAAGGCAAGGTTTAAAGTGGTCCAAGAGCAAAGACTACCTTTGAGTATGAACCCAGTTTGAGTATGAACTCAGTTTAAGTTTTCGGTTAATAAGGCAATGTGTTCGCCAAGTTTTTGGGATTTGTAATTATATTTTCCCTGGTTTTTGGGCATGATTAATGCTGCGTTCTAGAGCTGAACGATGTTGATAAGCATGTTGTTGATCTTTGCCTATGGTTAATGATAGGTTGTTGCCTAGGTATGCATTTAGTTAACATTGGTTGATTGCCATGCTTTGATGATTCTAACACGTTGATTATGGTATTAAAGATG
Organism: Hibiscus mutabilis; assembly: GCA_019671005.1. Taxonomy (NCBI): domain Eukaryota; kingdom Viridiplantae; phylum Streptophyta; class Magnoliopsida; order Malvales; family Malvaceae; genus Hibiscus; species Hibiscus mutabilis. Next base: position 22,522,713 of record CM033737.1, read on the forward strand.
TGTTAGTTTGTTTCACATGCTGCAAACTGCCAATTGAGTGTTTTGGTATGTTTGGTAAAGTGGCTTAGGGAGCATGCCTATAGATTGATCTTTTGGAAGCATATGTTTTGTTGTGGTTGCTAAATCTTAGTGCAAATGATGGAATATGATTGGATGTTTGATTGTATGCATGAATGCGAGTTGCTAGGATCTAAATGCATCTAGAGTCGATTGAAAAACCAACTAAAAATGACATTTTAGGTCCAGGCGTATCAGAACGCGCTCCCTCATACCGGTACGGCTGGGCCATTTTAGGCTTAGCATTTCGATACGCGAGGTAGTGTTTCGATACGTGGGGTAGTGTTTCAGTATGGGTAAGAGCAAATTGGCAAGGTGTACCGGTATGCGTGGCCCTATCGATATGGTTTTGAGCTACTAGGATATGAGTTTTGTAAATTAGCCAAGGCGTACCGAAACACCTATACGTGTACCGATACGGGCTATAGTTAATTCAATTATTGTGATGTTTGGAAGGTTTCCGATTTATTCATTTTGGTCCATGATTATTGTGAATGCAATTGCTTGACTTTCGATGGTCGGATTGATCCGAGAATTTTCATGTAAGCATGTAATATGACTAATTGAGGATTGGTAACCTTAATTTCAGTAATGGTCCTTTAACTTACCATTTTTACATTTTAGTCCCTAAAATGTATTGTAAGCAATTAGTTGCCTCTCTGAGGTCCGTTTCCTTTGTAACTTCATCCGCTGCAAGCATGATCACTAAGGATTAATAATACGCATATAGACAAGATAAAAGTAAAAAAATGGAATAATTTTCGTAATCTTTCTCTGGTTTGCTTCGGCAAACCAAATGTAGCTCGCTCGGTTCGGTCGGGTATCTAGGCCAGGTCAAGGGGGTTACATTTGGTGGTATCAAAGCGAGGTTACGAAAGGTTGGGATGTTATTGTTTGATTGATTGCTATTGTTTGAATATGCACGGTGATTGTGTACATGTACGGTGATTATTTTATATCATGTTGGGGTATGAATTAAGAACACATTGCCTATTATCGAGGTTTTAAAATGTTTATAAGGTTGTCTTGGATCTTTTGCCTTATGCTAGCCTGACTTTAATGTGTTTTGATGCTTTTGTTAGCATGGCTCGAAAAGACAATTCGCATCTTGAATCAGATGGGTTGCAACGATGTGCGCAAGTTGGGTTGCACTATTTCCTTGTTGCAAGGTGATGCTTATCACTGGTGGGTGACCACCATTGCGAGTGTTCCAGAGGTGGATGTGACTTGGGAGTTCTTTCGGAGAGCTTTCAAGAGGAAGTATCTTAGTTCTCAGTATTTGGATGCAAAGAAGTGCGAGTTTATGTTGCTATCGCAGGGCAGCATATTAGTTGCCGAGTATGAGGTGAAGTTTGTTCGCCTAATTCAGTATGCCCCAGAGTTGGTTCTAGATGATTGACAAAGGTGTGATAGGTTTTGCTATGGTCTCGTGAAGAACATCAAGACGTATCTGTTGGCTAGGGATTACACATATTTTAATGTGTTGGTCAATCGTGCCAAGGATATCGAGCAGTCTCTGAGAGTGACGAGATAGGTTTCGGGCATGGGCAAGAGTAAGAGAGCGGTTAATTTTGGATATTCTGGGAAGCAGGATAGGAGGTCTTGAGATAAGAGGCATAAGCCGAATCACAAGCCGGTGGCGGTGTTGGCCAGGGTAACTAGAGACCTCGTGTTGTAGCTGAGTGTGAGCGTTGCGGTAGGCGTCACATGGGTGCGTGTTGGGGAAGTGCTAGAGGTTGCTCGGTATGTGGATCTCCTAGTCACATGAAGCGATATTATCCTCTTGTTATGAGGGATGCACCAGTTTGGGTTGTTGCACCTACTGGGTCTGAGGTCATGGCATGGGTGACTTCTAGAGGCGTGAGGATGGTTAGAGGGTTGTGGCTCATGCTATTACTGTACAGTCGAAAAATGGTGGGTCAACGCAAATCTATGCTCATCGTGAGGGTCGTAATGACACTGATGTGATCGTAGGTACCTTCACTTTGCAATCCTTGTTATTGTTTTCTTTGATTAATTTAGGGTCTACTCATTCTTATATCTTGAGTGAGCATGCATCTTTGTATAGGCATTACGACTAGAAGGTTGTATAGGCGTTGTCCTTTAGTAGTGCAAGGTCACGAGTTTGCCACAGATCTGATAGAGTTGTTATTTTATGGATTTGATGTTATTTTGGGCATGAATTGGTTAAGTGAGCACAAGGCGGTTGTGGATTATGAATCCAAAAGGATTTCTTTTAGGTTAGCTGGTGATTATGAAGTTGTTGTGGTTGGCGAGAATATGAAATTCTTGTCCAATGTTTTTTCGGCTACTCGAGCGGAAAAGATTATGCAAGGATGTTGCCATGCTTTTTTTGCTATCGTGATGAATTTGGAGGCCAAGGGTGCTCGAGTGCAGGACATTCGGGCTATTTGTGATTATTCAAAAGTTTTTCCTAAAGATTTGTCGGGTTTACCTCTGGATAGAGAGGTGGAATTCGGTATTGAGACGCACGTGGGTACGACTCTGGTGTCTATTGCCCCTTATCGGATGGCACCAAAGGAATTGCAGGAGTTGAAGACACAGCTTCAGGAGTTGTTGGATCATGGGTTCATTCGACCGAGTGTTTCGTCTTGGGGTGCTCCGGTTCTCTTTGTGAAAAAGAAGGATGGTACGATGCGTATATGAATCGATTACCGGTAGTTGAACAATTTATCGGTGAAGAATAAGTATCCTTGCCGAGGATTGATGATTTGTTTAATCAGTTTCGCAGGGCAACAATGTTTTCCAAGATTGATTTGAGATCAGGGTATTATCATTTCAAGGTTAAGGAGGTGGATGTGCATAAGACTGTGTTTCGTACAAGGTAGGGGCATTATGAGTTCTTGGTGATGCTGTTTGGTTTGACGAATGCCCCGACTGCGTTCATTGATATGATGAATAGGGTGTTCCATGAGTATCTTGATCAGTTTGTGGTGGTGTTTATTGATGATATTTCTTGTGTACTCTCGTACCAAGGAAGAGGATGATCGGCATTTGCGGATTGTATTGCAAGCCTCGAAGGATAGTCAGTTGTATTCCAACCTGAGTAAGTGTGAGTTTTGGCTGAAGGAAGTGATGTTCCTTGGCCATGTGGTTTGCACGGACGGTATTCGTATTGATCCATAGAAAATTGAGGCTATTCTCAATTAGAAGCAACCTAAGTTTGTATCGGAGGTTCATAGTTTCCTTGGTTTGGCTGGTTATTATCGTCGTTTTGTAGATGGGTTTTCTAGTATTGTGACACCATTGACGAAGTTGTTGCAAAAGGATGTTCCTTATGTGTGGACGGAGAAGCATCAACATAGTTTTGACACATGCTCCTGTGTTGATCCAACCCAAGTAAAGGAAGGAGTTTGTGGTTTATAGTGATGCGTCTTACGTTGGCTTGGGTTGTGTGCTAATGCAAGATGGTAAGGTTGTGGCCTATGCGTCGAGACAGTTGAAAGTTCGTGAGCGTAACTATTCGACTCATGATTTGGAACTTGCGGTTGTGGTGTTTTCCCTGAAGATTTGGAGACACTATCTTTATAGAGAAAAATGTGTTGTTTTTACTGATCACAAGAGTTTGAAATATTTGATGTCTCAAAATGATTTAATTCTTAGGCAATGTAGATGGTTGGAGTTGCTTAAGGATTACGACTTGACGATTGAGTATCATCCTGGAAAGGCTAATGTGGTCGCAGATGCATTGAGTCGTAAGGTTGCGGTTGAGTTTAAGGCGATGTTTGTAAGGTTGAGTGTGACACGGGAAGGTGGGTTGTTGGCTGAGTTGCAAGTTAAGCCTACGTTGTCAAAAATGAATAAAGCTAAGCAACCGTATGATAATTCTTTGGTTCCTCATGTTAAGGACATATCGGATGGTAATCTGATGGAGTTTCATTTTGATGGTGATGTTCAAGGGTCGAATAGTGGTGCTGAATGATTCAGAGTTAAAGCATACTATTTTGAAGGAGACACATTCTAGTCCTTTTGCTATGCATCCTGGTAGTACCAAAATGTATCGTGGGTTGAAAGAAGTGTACTATTGTGTTGGTTTGAAAAAGAAAGTGGCAGAATTCAGTTTACGAAGTGTACACATTTTCTGCCAGTGCATACGACGTATACCTTAGACAAGTTGGCAAAGTTGTATATTGCTTATATTGTGCGTTTGCACGGGGTACCTAAGTCCATTGTTTCAAATAGAGATCCGAGGTTTACAACATGGTTTTGGGAGTGTTTGCATCAGGCTTTGGGTATGAGATTGAGTTTCAACACTGCGTATCATCCTCAGTCGGATGGTCGTCTGAGCGTGTTATCCAGGTTTTGGAGGATATGTTGAGGTGTTACATTATTGAGTTCCAAGGAACCTGGGAGAAGCATTTACCTTTGGTTGAGTTTACGTATAACAATAGTTATCAAGCGAGTATACAGATGACACGTATGAGGCTTTATATGGCCGAAGGTGTCGTACGCCTTTGTGTTGGGCTGAGGTTGGGGAAAAGCATGTTTCCTTGTCGGATGTGTTGAAAGACACGAATGAGAAGGTAAAGCTTGTGTGTGATCTCTTGAAAGTGGCTGCGGATCGGCAAAAATCTTACGCGGATTTGAAGCGTAGGGAGATTGAATATGTGGTGGGTGATCGTATGTTCTTGAAAGTGTCACCGTGGAAAAAAGGTGATGCGGTTCGGATATAAGGGTAAGCTTAGTTCGAGGTTTATTGGACCATATGAGGTTATGGAGCGTGTTGGTCCTGTGGCTTATCGTTTGAGGTTGCCACTCGAGTTAGAGAAAGTACATGATGTGTTTCATGTATCTATATTGCGGAGGTATCGGTCAGATTCCTCAAATGTTATGCCGGTGGAGCATATTGAGTTGAGGCCAGATTTATCCTATGATGAGGAGCCGGTGGAAATCCTTGATTTCAGCAGCAAAGTTCTTTGAGGGAAGACGATTGAACTTGTTAAGGTTTTGTGGCGAGATCGTGGTGTCGAGGAAGCTACTTGGGAAAGCAAGGCAGACATGTTGGAACAATTTCTGCATTTATTTCCTCAAGGTAAATTTTGAGGACGAAATTTCTTAAGTGGGAGAGAGTTGTAACTCCCCTGTTTTGGGTCTATATGTTTTGAGGTTTGTTTTAAGGGTCTAGTGGACCGGTGTTAGAGATTCGAGTAAGTTTCGAGATTAAATCGGATTAAATATTTTTAAAGGTGATAAAAATGTGGAAGAATGTTCTAAAATCATTATTTAATATGTTGGTGGAATCAATTTTGGAAAATGAGTTTTGGAAATTAGTCATTTTGGACTAGTGACCAAAATGCAAACTTTGAAAATGCTTTTTAGTGACTACTTTGTAAAGGGTCAAAACTTTGATTCTTTAAGGAGCTAATTGCCCAAAAGTCTAATCTCAGACTTTATCCCTTAATTGGCTATTTTTAAAAGTGTTTTGGAAAATATAAATAGGTTAGGGTGAATTAATTTGATAATTAATTTTTAAAACAAAAGTTACGTAACTAATTTCCTCTCAAAATCTTTTCTCTCAAAATCTCTCCAGCCAAACACCATTCTCTTCTTCTAAATCTTCAGGTAAATCTTTATTTTCTTAAATCTTTTGATTTCATATGGATTCTCAATGGTCTCCAAACAAAACCTTATTGTTTTAACATTGTTTTCTCATGTAAATCCATCCAATTAAGGGAGAAAGCATCCATTAGAGGTAATGTTCGTTCTTCTCCTTGAATGAAAGGTTCTTTACTGAAATTCCTAGGTTATTGATCCTTTACAGTTGTTTACTAATGTGTTTTGATAGTTTAATTACGGAAAATTGGTTTAATTGTGTTTTGATTGATGAAATTAATAGATCTTCGTATTGGATATGTTTTGCTGGGTTCTTGATCAGATTAGATCATGATTTTTGATGTTTACTTAAGTTAATATCTTGGTTTTAACATTGTAATCCCGAAACTAGTTGAATCTCTAATGTTAAAGGATGTTAGTTAAGGGTTTTTGTGATATTAATGGAGTTTAATCATTGCTGGAAGTAAAAGGATGTTGAAAAGGGGTTTTTAGATGTTAATTGTTGAGGTTTGATGTATTGAATCATTATTTTGTGGCTGGGTTAAGATTGGAAGATGTTTGAGGTTGATTTCGATAAGGTTAAGATGGTTTTTGAGTGGGCAATTTGTGAGTTGCGGGTTATTTCTTTGAGGCATTGGTTTGGATGCATTTTGATGCATGTTTCCTATGGTTTTGTATGGTCAAAATAGAGGATAATCAAGGTGAAGTAGCTTGAGGTGGATCGTTACTTGCCGTGAGCTTGATTTGCATTGGCAAGTAAGGCGAGGGTAATCGGTGAGTGGAAACTGGTTTTAAATGCCTTTAAAGGGTTTGCAAATGATGTTGGGAGTTTAGAATAAGCTTGAAACACTTACCTAAGCTCGGAAGTAAGTTTCCCTCATTTTGCTCTTTAATATCGGATTGGATATGAGAATGGTTGATTACATGTTTTGGTTTTAAACATGGTTGGATTTACTTACTGTAAATGTATGTTTTGAATACATATGCAATGGTTTTAAAGTATATGAGATGCTAGTGAGCATTGGTTTTCATTCCGGTTGGGATTGTGGTATTGCTTTGGCAATGTGGTTTGCATAGGTGGTGATTCGTGTAATGCATTGTAAAACAATGACTAAATGGCTTTGCAAATGATATATTGGCTATGTGACGTGATGAGAAAACATTCGGATATAGTTGGTATGCCATAAGATAAAGTGCACTATAATATATACTAAAAATCGATTGTGGCCATGGGTCCTTGAGGTATGGCGGTTTAACTAGGCCACTCGAACTAGTAGGACCTCACTTGAGGCATGCGGTTTAACTAGGCAACCCAAGTCGATGGTGATCTTGCAGTTTAATTAGGCAAGGTCGGTAGAGCTCGCAGTTTAACTAGGCGAGGTTGTCAAATATTGCGGTTTAACTAGGCAAGGTTTGGGATATCATGCGGTTTAACTAGGCATGGTATGAGTTGTGGTGGAGGTGAGTCCATCATGAGAGATACGTGTATCCGATATGTAAGGTTAACGGTTGGTTAACCAATGATTTGCGGTTGGCTAATCAAGGATAGTGGTCGACTATCCGGGGTCACTATAATTGCCAATATATGAAAGTTCATGTGTTGACCCTACTTTATAATGCATTGGGTCTAAGCATGGTACTATGATTTAATGCTTTGGGATTTAAGCATGTGATTTGTAAATGTTTTGCATATGGAAGATATGCATGTTTTGATTTGGAATCAATGAAAATGCTTTGGTCGTAAGCATGGTTTGAAAACAATTGTTTAGTTTTTAGAGGATTTTAAATTCATCATTGTTTTATGAGCATCCTCACTAAGCATGTGTGCTTACGCTCTCTTTTTCCTAATGATGCATATCATTGAGGTTTTGGGGCAGCAAAGGCAAGGTTTAAAGTGATCCAAGAGCAAAGACTACCTTTGAGTATGAACTTGGTTTAAGTTTTCGGTGAATAAGGCAATGTGTTCACCAAGTTTTTTGGATTTGTAATTATGTTTTCCCTTGGTTTTTGGGAATGATTAATGTTGTATTTTGGAGTTGAATGATGTTGATAATCATGCTATTGATCTTTGCTTATGGTTAATGCTAGGTGGTTTTCAAGGTATGAATTTAGTTAGCATTGGTTGATTGCCATGATTTGATGATTCTAACACGTTGATTATGGTATTAAAGATGTGTTAGTTTTATTCACATGCTGGAAAATGCCAATTGAGTGTTTTGGTATGTTTGGTAAAGTGGTATAGGGATCATGCCTATAGATTGATCTTTTGGAAGCATATGTTTTGTTGTGGTTGCTAAATCTTAGTGCAAATGATGGAATATGATTGGATGATTGATTGTATGAATGAATGTGAGTTGCTAGGATCTAAATGCATCTAGAGTCTATTGAAAAACAAGCTAAAAATGAAATTTCAAGTCTAGGTGTACCGGAACGCGTCCCCTCGTACCGATACGACTAGACCATTTTAGGATTAGCATTTCGATATATGGGGTAGTGTTTCAATACGTGTAAGCCCTTGTAGGCTTAGCGTTTCGATACGCGGGCAATGATTCAGTACGGGTAAGAGCCAATTGGCAAGGTGTAACAATATGCGTGGCCGAATTGATACGGTTTTGAGCTACTAGAATCTGAGTTTTTTAAATTAGCCAAGGCGTACCAAAATACCTGTACGTGTACCGATACATGCTGCATTTAATTCTGTTATTGGCATGTTTGGAAGGTTTCAGATTTATTCATTTTGGTCCCTGATTGTTGTGAATGCAATTGCTTGAGGTTGGATGGTCGGATTGAGCCGAGAATTGACATGTAAGCATGTAATCTAACTAATTGAGGTTTGGTAACCCTAATTTCAGTAATGGTCCTTTAACTTACCAACTTTATGCAATTAGTTGCCTTTCCGAGGTCCGTTTCCTTTGTAACTTCATCCTCTGCAAGCATGATCACTTAAGATTAATAATATGCATCTAAACAAGATAAAAGGAAAAAAATGTACCGGTTTTCGTAATCTTTCTCTAGTTTGATTCAGCAAACCTAATGTAGCTCTCTCGGTTCGGTCGGGCGTCTAGGCCGGGTCTAGGGGTTATAGAAATCAACAAATGAAGGAGATCTGTCGATGCAACCCTTCAATGGATCAAGAGCTCTCAACTAGACTGCCTGGTTGAACCTTGGTCTACCTCTATCCTTACTTTCTTATTACAACACAACCTCCTTTGCTTAATCGATGGGCTTCTTTATATAGGCGTTGGTGGAAACCCTAATTAGGGTTTGGTTTTTGAAAGTTTTTTGCACACCGTTGTAGGCACGTTATCTTCTTTTTGAATTAGGACTGATCTGTCTCTGACTAACGGTTATCAGACCAGGCATCAGTCATCCTTCTTTTTCCAACCATGCTTGGTATTAATTCTTCCAGCATTTTGCCAACTGCTCTCAGCATTTCCTTTTCCTTCATTCTGCCAACTACGCTCAACATTTCTCTTCTGCTCCACTTGCTCCTGTCTTGCCAAACATGCTCACCACAGCAAAAAAAACCCCTTCACTGTGGCAATGAAAACTATACATTCATTAACTCCTAAATGCAAATGCATGGAACTACTAGCAAAATGCAAAAATATGTACCCAAAGTCAAGCAATAGCATGACAATATACGCATGAAAAGTAGATCTTCTGAGGAGTTAACACCCCCTAAATCTAGCTCATTGCTTGTCCTCAAGAAATGCAAATAAAAACTAGAAAATAAAGTAAAGTACCTCGGTAAAATTTTTATGATTAATAGCACAAGCTAGGAAGCAAAATATGGTCCTAGTTCTATCTCAAATATCTTAGAGCAGTAATGCAAATAGATCAGCAAATTCAGATGCAACAAGATAACTCTAACCTAAGGTCCTGAAGTGTGCATGAAGTACGGGTGGTTTGCATCAAGTATCCATCAACTCCCTTAGTCAATCTTACTACCTAAACTCAGAAAAAAAAACAAAAAAATTAACTAAGGTTTTTTTCTTCTTGGAAATATTTTAAGGTTCGCGTCATAATGTTGTTTGGCGTAAGAAGTAAGAGTGAGCATACCACGAACCCCCACATTAATCTAGACATCACTACTACTTACCTATTACGCCCATACCCTCGAGTTTTTTTTTTGGCCAGAGGACTAAGAGGGTGTGTAACCCTTTTAACCGATCTAGCTGAATATCGAGCTAAAAGGGCTATATTAGGTTTGCCAATGCAAACCCGAACTAATAACATAAACCGGGTCTATTTTTGTTTTTTATCTTATCTAAAAGCATTGATTTAGATCCTAAGGTGAACATGCATCAACGGATATGTTAACATTGTGCTCAGATTTCAAAATATGGTTTAATTGCTCAAACATGCTCGCATCTCAATTTCCAAATTACCAATCCTTCATTAATCAGATTTCATGCTTGCATCTCAATTTCCAGCTTAAAAAAAGCATCCGAACTCATATAATTGCATACATAACATTCGGGGACTAAAATGCACAGTTTTAAACTTTAGCATGGAAGAACCTAAAGAAACGCCACTGTGTACTGATACGGACAGGACCGTATCGATACGGTCTAACTAACAAAATGGATTAGCATACCGGTAAGTGCAACACCGTATTGATACGGTGTATTAGATAAACTTGTACCGATACAGTGCCACCCCCATACCAATCCTTAGGAAATATTTTTGAAATACAGATTCCAGTGGCAAAAGAGCGTATCGATACAGTGGCTAGGTGTACCGATATGCTTTGTATATTTTTGCAACATTGAGCCTCACCAGACCCCATGTACCAAAACCAAGGTACTCGTATCAGTACGCGAAGGCCTGTAATAACCTCTAAGTCCAACATATGACACTTTGACTTACTCTAAACATTACCAAACCTTACATAAACATCATAAATCATCAATGACACACTTAACAGAAACAGTCAAGCTTGTAAAGCAACTCAATCAAGCATAGCTCAAATATCCACAACATATATAGGCATGCTTCCTACTCAACATTCAAAACTTAGTTACAAACCATTCACAAGTATATTAAGCCTCATTCAAGTCCAAAGCAACATTTAAAACTTTCACAAACAAGGAGTTTAGCAAAACAACCCTCCCAAACAACAACGAACCACATTGCCTTTATTACTACAAATCTAGATCAAAACCATATATCGAAAGCCCAAGTCCTTTGAATCCCCATTGCTTGCTTGGTGTCTCCAACCTTTAATTCTCTGCATTAATTGAAAAATAGAGCATAAACACACTAGGCTTAGTGATAAGTGCTCCAAAATAAACCACCATCAATGCATTTAAAACCGGTTACTCAAACCACTTGGAAACCACTTTAAAACATGTTTCAAAACATCATCATGCCTTGCAAAACTATGCACTTAACATTTCCAAAACGTGCATATTAAACCATATGCAACATGTATCATGGATTGACAGGAAAATCCCACTTGATAAACTTAATTTAAGCTTTCCCATGCATAACAACCCATATGCAAGGCCTAAAGAGTAAAACATGTATAAACCTACATTATACAACATAATCCATCAACATGATACATAATTGATTATATTGGCTTTGAAGTGATCATAAACCAAGTTCCACTTTACAAAATATTACATCGGACACATGGATTCAACTAGTGTACTCTCAACACGTCATGCAATCTCAACCAGAATTCAAGGTACAATCACAACCCAATAACCGGTTAGATGCATAATCCACTAACGAGAGTTTTTGGTACCATATAACCCCTCAACCGTTAGGGTACATGGATGGAGTTTTTGGTACACATAAACCCCTTAACATCCAAGGTGACTTTTTATAGTGCATTATCAATCCTATGGTCGGCCAACTATATCCGATAACATTTCAAACCACATAACTTGCCAATATAATTCATTATTAACCATGTACCTCACTATTTTTATATGCATCAATGAAAACCATTTTTAGAATGCATTAAACCATCCATTAACAAGTATTTCCCATACTTACATGAATCATTTTCCAAATGCATTCATCATCAAATCACTTTCAAAACCACTATAAATCATACTCAAAACATGCATAAACAGTAGGTACCATGTAATTCAAAAACAAGTGCATAAAACCAATTTCACCAACCGAAATAAGAGAGAAAACTCTTCATACTTACTTATGAGTTAAAACAAGTGTTTCAAGCTTAACTTAAACTCCCAAAACAAATTTTAAACCAACTCAAAGCTTAACTCCACGTTCTTACTCACCGACTACGAAAAACCTTGATTGTGGATGCGAATCCGAGCCTGCAAGGCCTCTGAAACCTCACATCAAGCTTGAGGATCAACTCCCCTATTTTAACCACACAAAAACAGAGGATTTAATGCATCAAAACGCATTCAACAATCTAGCAACATCAATTCACAATAAACTTCCTCAATCTCTAACCAATTTTCCTCCACAACAACCGAAAGCAACATCAAACACCTTCCAAACTTAACCCAGTCAAAACCTAAGGGTTTATCATCAATTAACATCCAAAAACACATTTACAACATCCTTATACCTCCAGCACTAATTAAACATCCACAACTCCTCAAAAACTCATAACTAACACCCTAGAAAATTAGAGATTCACCTAGTTTCGGGATTCTAATGTTAAAATCAACTTATTAACATTATAAAACATCAAAAACATTTGAAAACAAAAGATTGAAGAAATCAAGAAGTTACCCCTTAATTGAGCGAAGAACGAAGCTAACCTCTAATGCTGACTTCCCCCTTAATTGAAAGGATTTACAAGAGAAAACAATATTAAAACAATAAGGTTTTGATAGAAAACAATCAAGAACTCATTTGAAAAAAAAAGATTGAAGAAATCAAGAATTTACCTAAGAATTTTGAAGAAAAAAAGAGTGTTTGGTTGGAGAGAATTTGAGAGAAAATCTTTTAGAGAAAAGTTAGTTACGTAAAGTTTATTTTGAAAATTAATTATAACATTAAATCTCCAAGCCTATTAATACCCATTTAAAACCTTTTAAAAATAGCCAATTAAGGAGAAAAGTTTGTTATTAGACTTTGGCCAAATAACTCCTTCAAGATTCTAAGTTTTGACCCTTTTCCAAAATAGTCACTAAAAATAGTTTTTCATTCTTTACATTTTGGTCACCAGCCAAAATGTCAAATTTTGAAATTCCATTTTCCAAAATTGATTTTACCAAAAATATTTACATATTAAATAATGATTTTAGGATTTTTTCCATATCTTTTCCTCACATAAAAATATTTATTCTTATTTAATCCTGAAACAAAATCAAATCTCCAATCTCGGTCCACCAAACCGTCTAATCAACCTAGGAAACACCTAGGACCAAAACTGAGACGCTACAACTCTCCCCCACTTAAGAAATTTTGTGCTTGAAATTTACCTGATGGAAATAGATGCAGAAACTGTTCTTTCACAAGCTCAATTGTCTTACCACGAAGAAATTTACTACTGAAGTCAAGAATCTCCACCGCTTCCTCCTCATAGGAAAAATTTAGTCGCAACTCAACATCCTCCACTGGCATCACAGGCGACAGATACGAACGATACCTCCACAACATGGATACATGGAGCACATCGTGAATCTTCTCTAACTCGAGAGGCAAACTCAACCAGTAAGACACTGGGCCAACGCGTTCCAGCACCTCATACGGTCCAATAAACCTTGGACATAACTGTCCTTTATTTCCAAAACGCAACACCTTATTCTAAGGTGAAATCTTCTAGAAAACCTTTTCACCAACCGCGTACTCAAATTCCCTAAGTTTCAAATTCACGTAGGATTTCTGCCTATCTGAGGCCGCTTTCAAGCGATCACAAATAAGCTTCACCCTCTCATTTATATCTTTCAACACATCAGGCATAGAAACATAACTTTCCACAGCCTCAGCCCAAAACAAAGGCGTACGACACTTTCTACCATACGGTGCCATCTTTATACTCGCTTGATAACTATTATTGTACACAAACTCAATAATACAACACTTCAACATATCCTCCAAGGTCTGAATCACATGCTCAGACTGACCATTCGTCTGGGGATGATACGAAGTACTCAAATTCAAATGAGTACCCAAAGCTTGATGTAAACACTTCCAAAACCTTGATGTAAACTGTGGTCTCTATCCGAAACAATTGACTTGGGCACCCCCTACAACCTCACAATTTCAGCAATATAAAGATTCGCCAACCTATCCAATGTATACGTCGTTTGCACTGGCAGAAAATGTGCACACTTCGTAAACTGATCAACAATTACCCAAATGGAATTCTTTTTAGTCGGTGTTAAAGGTAACCCCAACACAAAATCCATGGTGATCCTCTCCTATTTCCACTTTAGAATCCTCAACGGTTACAACAACCCAAACGAAAACTGGTTCTTAACCTTAACACTCTAACACACCATACACCTAGCAAAAAATCAACCGCATCATTTTTCAAACCCACCCAATAGTACTCTTGCTTTATACCTAAGTACATCTTGGTACTACCGGGATGTATAGCAAAAGGACTAGCATGATCCTCAGTGAAAATAATACGCCTCAACTTATCATCACTACGCACCACTATTCGATCTTTGAAACATAACACCCCATCATCATTAAAGTGAAAATCTATCAGATTTCCATCCATGATATCTTTAACATGTGGTACCAATGCCTCATCATAAGGTTGCTTTTCCTTAATCAATGGTGACAGAGATGGTTTCACCTGCAACTCGGCCAACAAACCCTCATCGAGCGTCACACTCAACCTCGCAAACATGGCCCTCAACTCAACAACATGTTTTCTACTCAAAGCATCGGCCACAACATTCTCCTTGCCTGGGTGATACTCAAATGTCAAATCATAATCCTTGAGAAACTCCAACCACCTACGTTTCCTAAGATTCAACTCCTATTACGACATCAAATACTTCAAACTCTTATGATCCGTGTACACAATACACTTCTCACCATACAAATAATGCCTCCAAATCTTCAATGCAAACACCACCATGGCAAGCTCTAAATCATGTGTAGGATAATTATGCTCGTGCACCTTCAATTACCTCGATGCATAAGCCACAACTTCCCCGTCTTGCATCAGCATGCACCCTAAGCCAACATATGATGCATCGCTATAAACCACTAACTATTTTCTTGACTCAGGTTGAATCAAGATCGGAGCTTGCGTCAAAGCTTCCTTCAACTTCTCAAAATCTTTTTGTCTAGCCTCCATCCATTCAAAACACATATCCTTTTGTAACAACTTAGTGAATGGAGCATCAACCCTTGAGAACCCATCCATAAGGTGACGATAATAGCCTGTCAACCCCAAGAAACCACGAACCTCTATCACTGACTTAGGTTACTTCCAATTCACCATCGCTTTAATCTTTTGGGGATCCACCCGGATACCTTCTACCAAAACAACATGACCAAGAAAGACCATTTCTTTAATCCAAAACTTGCACTTGCTTAATTTAGCATAAAGCTGATTGTCCAACAAGGCTTGCATCACGATTCACAAGTGTCGGTCATGATCTTCCTCGGTACAAGAGTACACAAGAATATCATCAATAAATACCACTATGTATTAGTCCAAGAATTCACAATGCCTGTATCATGTACGAAAAGTAGATTTTCTTTAAACATGCATGACTCCTCAAAAACTCATAACTAACAACCTAAAAAATTAGAGATTCACTTAGTTTCGGGATTCCAATGTTAAAACCAACTTATTAACATTATAAAACATCAAAACCACGTTCTAATCCAACCAAGAACATAACAAACAGATCCAATACGAAAATCAATCAATCTCATGAATTAAACCTTGATTTAACAAATTTTCCATAATTAAATCATTAAAACTCACTAGAAAACATTTATAAAGGATCAATAACTTGGGAAATTCAGTAAAGAACTATTCATTAGAGGAGAAGAACGAAGCTCACCTCTAATGCTAACTTTCCCCTTAATTGAATGGATTTACATGAGAAAACAAGATTAAAACAATAAGGTTTTGATAGAAAACAAACAAGAACTCATTTAAAAACAAAAGATTGAAGAAATCAAGAAGTTACCTGAGAATTTTGAAGAACAAAAGAGTGTTTGGCTGGAGCGAATTTGAGAGAAAATCTTTTAGAGAAAAGTTAGTTTTTAAAGTTTGTTTTGAAAATTAATTATAAAATTAATTCTCCAAGCCTATTTATACCCTTTTAAAACCTTTTAAAAATAGCCAATTAAGTAGAAAAGCCAGATATTAGACTTTGTCCAAATAGCTCCTTAAATATTGTAAGTTTTGATACTCAAGTTTTCATCAAAAATCAGAGGTGAGAGATCATTTTACTCAGTTTAATGATTTTTAATTGATTCTTTAACTTTGATTTCAAAACCTCATTGAAATCTTGTGTTTTCTTAACTTTAAACAAGCCAATTGAGGGAGAAATCACACAATAGGGGTAAGGTCCATGATCTCCTCTATCGAATGGTTCTTTATTGATATTCCCAAGTTTTTGATCCTTGATTTATGGTTTATAATCGGATTTTATGTTTTTATATTGAATTAATTGATGTAATTAAGTGATTTAGATGAAATAGTAAGAGTTCCATATTGGATCTGTTTTCTAGTGATAAAGATTGATTTTAATCATATTTTGGATGTATTGTTATGTTGATAAGTTGTTTTTAACAATAGGATCTCGAAACTCTTGAATCCCTAGTTGTTTAGGTTGTTAGATTGGTGTTTTTGTGGAGTTTTAGTGGCTATTTAATTGCTGAAAGTATTTGGATGTGTTAATCATGTTTTTGATTGTTAATTGATGTTTATGGAAGTGATAGAGTATTAGGTTGTGGCTAGGTTGTGTTTGGAAGGGATTAGGTGATGATTTCGGTTGTTGTGGTTGGGTAATTTTGAGAGGATTGTGGAAGTCCGTGAGGATTGTTTCTTGTAGTGTTTTGAATGCATGGAGATGCATTAATTCTCTGTTGTAGTGTGGCCAAAATAGGGGAGGTTGATTCGAAAGTGATCGGTGAAGCTTTGGAGGCTTTAGATGCTTGATTTTACATCGGCGAATTGAGGTTTCGTGTATCGATGAGTGAGAACGTGGGTTCTAGCTTTGGAATGTTTAGAAGGTGGTTTATGGGAGTTTAAACTTAGCTTGAAATACTGGTTTAAACTTGAAAATAAGTAAATGTGGTTTTTCTCTCTCGGTCGTGCTAGATTGAAATGGTTTTATGCACTTGTTTGGAATTACATGTTACCTACTATTTAAGCATGTTTTAAAGTTTTTGAGATACTGTTTTTGAGCATGAGATGCTGAAGGATGCACATGGTAAGTGATCCTTGTAAGTATATGATTTATACTTGAGGTTTAAAGCATGGTTGTTGCTTTGGAAAATGGTTTGGTTTTATGCTAGTTAAAAACAGTGAGGTAAATGGTTAATTTATTGGCAAGTGATGTGCTTTTAAAATTGTTATCGGATATAGTTGGTCGGCCATAGGATTGATAGAGCACTATAATAATTCACCTTGGATGTTGAGGGGTTTATATACTTGTACTGAAAACTCCATCCGAGTACCCTAATGGTAGAGGGGTTTTACCATACCGTATACTCCCGTTAGTGGATTAAGCATCTAACTGAGGTAAGGGGTTGCTGTCCCTGTGGGTTGAAAGTGTACCTGGTTGTTAGGTACCGCGATTGTGATTGTATCACTATTTCCGGTTGAGATGGCTTGGAGTGTTGGGTAAACACTTGTGGAATCCGTGTATCCGATGAACTCTTTTGGTAAATGAACTTGGTTAATGATCACTTGTGAGCCCATATAATTGTTGATTTATCATTGGAAAGTTTATTTTGTATAATGTGATTTATACATGTTTACTCTTTAAGTTTTGCATATGGTTGTTATGCATGGGAAGGCTTAAATTGAGGTTGAGCAATGGGACTTGCTGTTGGTTAATGATACATGTTGCATACGGTTTAATATGCTGGTTTTAAAAATGTTAAGTGCATGTTTTAAAGGCATGATAATGTTTTAAACAATGACTGCAATGAGATTTCAATGTAATATTGGGAAATAGTTTTAATGCATTGATGGTTTGTTGTTTTTGAGCACTCCTCTCTAAGCCTAGTGTGCTTATGCTCTCTTTGTCCATCAATGCAGAGAATTATAAGCTTGGAAGGTAGCGGGAAGCAAGGGATCGGTACAAGACTCGGTAACCAAAGTATGTTTTGAGTTAGACTATAAGTAATAAGGGCAATGAGGGTTTTGTTGTTGTTTTAGGAGGTGTTTTGTTGAACTCCTTATTTGAGCAAGTTTATTTAGTTGCTCTTGGGTTGTAAATGGCCTTTATGGTTTGATTTTGTTGATGGTTTGGAGTTTCAAGTTCTACTTGAATGGTTTATAGGGTGTCTGCCTATAGATTTCCATATGATGCATGATGCCATGAATTGATGATGAACTTGTGATGTTATATGGTGGTTTGATTCTAGATTATGTTGGTTGTGTGTTAGGAACATGCTAGGATGTTTTGGTATGGTTGAAAGCTTGTTAAACGAGAAAAAATGGACATTACAGGTCTAGGCATACCGGTACGATTGTCTCTATTTCGATACGGGTAAGCCATTTCAAGCTTAGCGTACCGGTATACGGGCAACTATTTCAGTACGGACAAAGGAAAAAATGGCCAGCATTTCGGTACTTGGAAGGCGTTTTGACACAGTCAAGGGTTTTCAAGAGTGGTGTTCCGATATGCTCAAGGCGTATTGAAACAATTTTTGGTCACTAGAACTCTTGGATTTCAAATGTTGGTAGGAATATCAAAACACCCCTTACCGTACCGGTACGGTGACCGTTAAGTCTGTTATTTATAATCTTCTAAAACTCTATTTTTTTGCATTTTAGTCCCTGCTCATTGTGGATGTGATTGAATAAGATCGGATGATCATTTTGAGTTGAATTTTGACGTGTAAGCATGTAACCTATCTAATTAAATGATGGTAACTTAAAATTGGGTTTAGTCCTTGTAATTTTTAGGTTTTGCAATTTGGTCCCTAAATCATAGTTACAACCAATTGGATGTCAATTAGACGCTCGATTGAGTTGGGTTTTCACCAAAAATCTATATGCACAGATAGGATAACTATTTTGCATCTAGATAAGATAAAAGAAAAAAAAAGGTCAGGTTTCGGGCTGAATTTCTTTACAGTTTACTTTGGTAAACCTAATATAGCTCGATCGATTTGGTCTTGCGGCTAGGCCAGGTCGAGGGTGTTACATTTGTTGGTATTAGGGACAGGTTTGCGATAGTTGGGAGTTGGTTTGGTTGTTGTGATGTTATTGTGAGCTGTTATCTTATGTTTAACATGCACGGTGATTGCAATATGCACGGTGATTGCTTTATGCCATGTAGAGGGAAATTTGGGACATCCATTGCCTTATTATTATAGTCTGAAATGTTATGATTTTGAAATGGAAGTCTTGGATCCTTGCTTAAAGCTGGCCTAATTATTTTGTATTTGAATGATTATCATGCCTTAGATATATTTTTAGCACGATGAGACCGATGAGAGAGTTGCGATCTGGTATGGTTGCTGCTACCACTAGGCAGGAGTTTGATGAGAATGTTATACCTCCTAGAGGTTTGCCACTACCCCCACCTAATCCACCTATAGTAGTCGAGCAAGTACCACTGCGCCCTGACTAGGCCGTGGAGGGTGATATAGCACCATTGATTCAGGCCTTTATCGGTGCTTTTCAGGTAACAGTTATGGGTGTTCATGTACCGGCACCACCGGTAGTTAGGCAGGGTTTACCGCTAGAGCGTCTTCACATTTTGGGCGGAGTTGAGTTTCGAGGCTTGTCGTCTAAGGCTTTTGAGGGATGGTTGGCCAGTACTAAGAGGATACTGGGCCAAATAGGCTGTTCTAATGTCCAAAAGCTGGGTTGTGCTATGTCTCTGTTATAGGGCAATGCGTATACACGGTGGACTACCACAATATCCGGTATGGAGATCGAGGATATAACATGGGAGTTCTTTTGTGGTGCTTTTCGAAAGAAGTACCTGGGAGTCTGATATCAGGATGATAGAAAGTGTGAGTTCATGTCTTTGGTGTAGGGCAGTATGTCTGTTGTTGAGTATGAGGCGCAGTTCATAAGGTTGAGCCAGTAAGCACCTGATTTAGTTCCTGATGAGCGTACGCGATGTGATTGATTCTGCTATAGGGTTGTGTAGGAGGTTAAGACATACATGCTTGCTGCTTATTACACAGATTTTGATGTGTTGGTTTCGCGAGCTAAGGATGTTGAGAAGAATCTAGGTATGGCTTTTGGGTCTCGGGGCTTTAGCTCTGGTAAGAGGGAGGTTGATTCCAGTAGTGACGGTGGGTCAGGCTAAGAAACCGTGATTAAAGGTTTCGCCCAGAGTCGAGGCATGACGGAGGTTTTGTAGGACGTGGAGTCTAGGGGCAAGGTGCCCAGGTTAGAGCTTCGTTTAACACCTGTTGGGTTTGTGGACCTGAGATCATCTGAGGCGAGATTGTCTACGTTTGGCTAGGGAGGGTCAGACAATTGCGCCTGTTGTGGTGAATGCTTGTTGGAGTTGTGGGTCTGACGACTATCTGAGACATGACTGTCGTTTATTGGCTGGAGGTGGGCAGGGTGCTGCACCTGTTGTAGCTCTGCAGAGAGGTCATGGTCGTGGTCGTGGACCGTTTTAGTGTAGAGACGGCAGGCAGAGGACTGTGGCTCATACCGTTACTATCTAGCCTGAGGGAGGTGGACCAGCTAGGTGTATGCGCACCGAGAGGGCCGCAATGACACTGATGTGATTGCAGGTACTTTTACCTTATAGTATCTTCCGCTGTATTTGTTAGTTGATTCTGGTTCTACCCATTCATACATCTTGAGTAAGCATGCATAGTTGCTTGATATATCTGTTGAAATTCTTAAAGTGGGTGTTAAAGTGACTAGTTCCTCTTGGGGAGACGGTCGTGGTTAGGAGGTTCTATCATAGGTGTCCGTTGATGGTTCAGGGACATGAGTTTGCCGTGGACTTGATGGAGTTGTCATTTTGTGGTTTTGATGTGATTTTGGGTATAGATTGGTTAACCGAACACCAGACTGTGGTGGATTTTGAGACCAAACATATATCCTTGAGGTTATCGGATGATTTTAAGGTGGTGGTTGTTGGTGAGAATGCTAAGTTTTTGTCTAATGCTATTTCAGCTTTGGAAGCAAGTTGAATGTTGGATTCTGGATGTCAGGCTTTCTTGGCCTACATTATGAACCCTGGTTCAAAAGAGTTGAGGGTGTAGGATATTTGCACCGTATGTGAGTTTCTGGGTGTTTTTTTAGAAGAGTTGCCGGGGTTGCCACCAGACCGTGAGGTTGAGTTTGGCATCGAGGTCTTTGCGGATACGGCACCAGTGTCTATTGCTTCGTATCGCATGGCCCCGAAGGAGTTAAAGGAATTGAAGATGCAACTGCAAGAGTTGCTTGATCGAGGCTTTATTAGACCTAGTAGTTCACCGTGGGGAACACCGATATTGTTTGTAAAGAAGAAGGATGGTACGTTGCGTATGTGTATAGACTATCGGCAACTGAATAAGTTGACGATAAAGAACAAGTAGCCCTTGTCGCGAATAGATGATTTGTTTGATCAGTTCAGGGGTGCCTCGGGGTTTTCTAAATAGATTTGAGGTCTGGGTACTATCAGTCGAAGGTGAAGGATGTGGATGTGCCCAAGATAGCTTTTCGTATGAGGTACAAGCATTATGAGTTTTTGGTTATGCCTTTTGGTTTGACCAATGCACCGGCTGCTTTCATGGACATGATGAATCATGTGTTCCATGAGGTTTTGGACCAATTTGTGGTTGTGTTTATCGACGAAATCCTTGTGTACTCAAGTACCGAGGAGGATCATGATAGGTATTTACGGATTGTGCTTCAGACATTGTCGGCTAATCAGTTGTATGCCAAGTTAAGAAAATGTGAGTTCTGGCTTAGGAAGGTTGTTTTCCTTGGGCATGTTGTGTCGGCCAAAGGAATTTGTGTTGATCCGCACAAGATTGATGCTATGATGAGTTGGAAGGTTCCTAAGTCTATGACAGAAGTTAGGAGTTTCCTTGGGTTGGCTAGTTATTACCGTAGGTTCGTGGAAGGTTTCTCTAGTTTGGCGGTTCTTTTAACCAAGTTGTTGCAAAAGAATGTTCAGTTTGAGTGGACGGAGGATAGATAGCGAGCTTTCGAAAGGTTGAAGGAAACTTTGTCACGGGCTCTAGTCTTGGTTAAAACTGAATCGGGAAAGGAGTTCATTGTTTATAGTGATGCGTCATATGTTGGGCTTGGTGGCATGTTGATGCAAGAAGGTAAGGCAGTTGCGTATGCATCTAGGCAGTTGAAGGTGCATAAACGTAATTACCCTACTCATGATCTTGAACTTGCCGCAGTTGTGTTTGCCTTGAAAATCTGGAGGCATTACCTTTATGGCAAGAAATATGTGGTTTTTACGAATCACAAAAGTCTGAAGTATTTGATGTCCAGAAGGAGTTGAATCTTAGGCAACGGCGGTGGCTAGAGTTGCTCAAAGATTATGATTTGTCTGCTGAGTATCATTCGGGTAAAGCTAACGTTGTACTGGATGCTTTGAGTAGGAAGGCTGCTGTGGAGTTGAGAGCTATGTTCGCCAGGTTGAGTGTGACGTATGACGGTGGGTTGATAGCTGAGTTGCAAGTGAAATTGTCCTTGTTGCAGTTGATTAAGGAGAGACAACCACGTGATGGGAGTTTGGTTTCACATGTGAAGGATATCATGGATGGGAATCCTACGAATTTTCATTTTAATGATGATAAAGGTATTGTGTTTTAAAAGTCAAATTATGGTGCCTGAAGATGACGAGTTGAGGCGAACCATTTCGATCGAAGCGCATGCTAGTCCTTTTTCTATGCATCTCGATAGTACTAAGATATAGCGTGGGTTGAAGGAATAGTACTATTGGGTTGGGCTGAAGAAAGATGTAGCTGATTTTGTTTCTTGATGCATGGTATGTCAGCGGGTGGAAGCTAAACATCAGTTTCTATCCGGGTTATTGCAACCGTTGAGGATACTGTAATGGAAGTGGGAAAGAATCACCATGGATTTTGTGTCTGCGATGCCATTGACGCCGACCAAAAAGGATTCCATTTGGGTGATTTTGATCGGTTTACGAAGTGTGCGCATTTTGTGCCAGTGCATACTACGTATACCATGTACAGGTTGGCCGATCTGTACATCTCTAAGATTGTGCGTTTCCATGGAGTGCCTAAATCCATAGTTTCGGATAGATATCCACGTTTCATGACAAGGTTTTGGATGTGCTTGCATCATGCTCTAGGTACTCGACTGAATTTCAGTACTTCGTATCATCCTCAGTCAGATGGTCAGTCAGAGCACGTGATTTAGGTTCTTGAGGATATGTTGAGATGCTGTATTATTGAGTTCCAGGGAATGTGGGAGAAGCAATTGCCATTGGTGGAGTTTGCTTATAGTAACAATTACCGTGCTAGCATACTGAGATGGCACTATATGAGGCGTTGTATTGAAGGATGGAGTTGTAGTGGTTATTTAATTCTTTGGAAGTATTTGGATGTGTTAATCCTGTTTTTGAGTGTTAATTGATGATTATATAAGCAGATTGTTAGGTTGTGGTTGGGTTATGTTTGAAAGGGACTAGGTGATGATTTGGTTGTTGTGGTTGGGTAATTTTGAGAGGATTGTGGAAGTCCCGTGAGGATTTGTTGTTGTAGTGTTTTGAATACATGGGGATGCATAAATCCTCTATTGTAATATGGTCAAAATAGGGGAGGTTGATCTGAAAGTGTTCAGTGAAGCTTTGGAGGCTTCAGATGCTTGATTTTGCGTCGGCAAATAGAGGTTTCGCGTATCGGTGAGTGAGAACATGGGTTCTAGCTTTGTAATGTTTAAAAGGTTGTTTATGGGAGTTTAAACTTAGATTGAAACACTGGTTTAAACTCAGAAGTAAGTAAATGTGGTTTTTCTCTCTCGGTCGTGTTAGATTGAAATGGTTTTATGCACTTGTTTGCAATTACATGTTACCTATTGTTTAAGCATGTTTTAAAGTTTTTGAGATTCTGGTTTTGAGCATGAGATGCTGAAGGATGCACATGGTAAGTGATGCTTGTAAGTATATGATTTATACTTGTGGTTTAAAGCATGGTTGTTGCTTTGGGAAATGGGGTTTTATGCTTATTAAAAACAGTGAGGTAAATGGTAAATGGTTAATTATATTGGCAAGTGATGTGGTTTTAAAATTATTATCGGATATATTTGGCCTGCCATTGGATTGATAGTGCACTATAATAAGTCAACTTAGATGTTGAGGGGTTTCGATCCATGTACCGAAAACTCCATTGGAGTACCCTAACATTAGAGGGGTTTTACGTACCGTATACTCCCGTTAGTGGATTAAGCATCTAACCGAGGTAAGAGGTTGGTGTCCCTGTTGGTTGAAAGTGTACCGGTTGTTAGGTACATCGATTGCGATTGTATCATTATTTCGGTTGAGATGGCTTGAAGTGTTGGGCAAACACTTGTTGAATCCGTGTATCCGAGGAACTCTTTTGGTAAATGAAGTTGGTTAATGATCACTTGTGAGCCAAATAATTGTTGATGTATCATTGGAAAGTTTATGTTGTATAATGTGATTTATACATGTTTACTCTTTAAGCTTTGCATATGGTTGTTATGCATGGGAAGGCTTAAATTGAGGTTGAGCAATGGGACTTGCTGTTGGTTAATGATACATGTTGCATATGGTTTAATATGCTAGTTTTAAAGATGTTAAGTACATGTTTTAAAGGCATGATAATGTTTTAAACAATGATTGAAATAATATTTTAATGTAATATTGGGAAATGGTTTTAATGCATTGATGGTGTATTGTTTTTGAGCACTCCTCACTAAGCCTAGTGTGCTTACGCTCTCTTTATCCATCAATGCAGAGAATAAAAAGCTTGAAAGGTAGCGGGAAGCAAGGGATTGATACAAGACTCGGTAACCAAAGTATGTTTTGAGTTAGACTATAAGTAATAAGGGAAATGAGGGTTTTGTTGTTGTTTTGGGAGATATTTTGTTGAACTCCTTATTTGAGCAAGTTTATTTAGTTGCTCTTGGGTTGTAAATGGCCTTTATGGTTTGATTTTGGTGATGGTTTGGAGTTTTAAGTTTTACTTGAATGGTTTTATAGGGTGCATGCCTATAGATTTACATATGATGCATGATGCCATGAATTAATGATGAATTTGTGATGTTATGTGGTGGTTTGATTCTAGATTATGTTGGTTGTGTGTTAGGAGCATGCTAGGATGTTTTGGAATGGTTGAAAGCTTGTTAAACCAGAAAAAATGGACATTACAGGTCCCAGGCATACGGTATGGGTGTCTCCATTTCGATCACGGGTATGCCATTTAAGCTTAGTGTACTGGTATGTACGCGGGCAACTATTTTGGTATGGACAAAGGAAAAAATGGCCAGCGTTTCGATACTTGGAAGGCGTTTGATACGATCATTTATTTTCAAGAGTGGTGTTTCGATACACTCAAGGCGTATTGAAACAATTTTTGGTCACTAGAATTCTAGGATTTCAAATGTTGGTAGGAATATCAAAAACACCCCTTGCCGTACTAGTACGCGGTGACCGTTAAGTCTGTTATTTATAATCTTTTAAAACTCTATTTTTTTGCATTTTATCCCTGAATATTGTGGATGTGATTGAATAAGATCGGATGATCATTTTGAGTTGAATTTTGACGTGTAAGCATGTAACCTGTCTAATTAAATGATGGTAACTTAAAATTTGGTTTAGTCCTTGTAATTTTTAGGTTTTGCAATTTGGTCCCTAAATCATAGTTATGACTAATTGGATGTCAATTAGACGCTTTCGATTGAGTTGGGTTTTCACCAAAAATCTATATGCACACATAGGATAACTATTTTGCATCTAGATAAGATAAAAGAAAAAAAAGGTCAGGTTTGGGCTGAATTTCTTCTGATTTACTTTGGTAAACCTAATATAGCTCGATCGATTTGGTCTTGCGGCTAGGCCAGGTCGAGGGTGTTACATTTGTTGGTATTAGGGACAGGTTTGCGATAGTTGGGAGTTGGTTTGGTTGTTGTGATGTTATTGTGAGCTGTTATCTTATGTTTAACATGCACGGTGATTGCAATATGCACGGTGATTGCTTTATGCCATGTAGAGGGAAATTTGGGACATCCATTGCCTTATTATTATAGTCTGAAATGTTATGATTTTGAAATGGAAGTCTTGGATCCTTGCTTAAAGCTGGCCTAATTATTTTGTATTTGAATGATTATCATGCCTTAGATATATTTTTAGCACGATGAGACCGATGAGAGAGTTGCGATCTGGTATGGTTGCTGCTACCACTAGGCAGGAGTTTGATGAGAATGTTATACCTCCTAGAGGTTTGCCACTACCCCCACCTAATCCACCTATAGTAGTCGAGCAAGTACCACCTGCGCCAGCTAGGCCGTGGAGGGGTGATATAGCACCATTGATTCAGGCCTTTATCGGTGCTTTTCAGGTAACAGTTATGGGTGTTCATGTACCGGCACCACCGGTAGTTAGGCAGGGTTTACCGCTAGAGCGTCTTCACATTTTGGGCGGAGTTGAGTTTCGAGGCTTGTCGTCTAAGGCTTTTGAGGGATGGTTGGCCAGTACTAAGAGGATACTGGGCCAAATAGGCTGTTCTAATGTCCAAAAGCTGGGTTGTGCTATGTCTCTGTTATAGGGCAATGCGTATACACGGTGGACTACCACAATATCCGGTATGGAGATCGAGGATATAACATGGGAGTTCTTTTGTGGTGCTTTTCGAAAGAAGTACCTGGGAGTCTGATATCAGGATGATAGAAAGTGTGAGTTCATGTCTTTGGTGTAGGGCAGTATGTCTGTTGTTGAGTATGAGGCTTGATTCATAAGGTTGAGCCGAAGCACTGATTTAGTTCCCGATGAGCGACGCGATGTGATTGATTCTGCTATAGGGTTGTGTAGGAGGTTAAGACATACATGCTTGCCGCTTATTACATGATTTTGATGTGTTGGTTTCATGAGCTAAGGATGTTGAGAAGAATCTAGGTATGGCTTTTGGGTCTCGGGGCTTTAGCTCGGTAAGAGGGAGGTTGATTCCAGTAGTGACGGTGGGTCAGGCTAAGAAACCGTGATTAAAGGTTTCGCCCCAGTCGAGGCATGACGGAGGTTTTGTAGGACGTGGAGTCTAGGGGCAAGGTGCCCAGTTAGAGCTTCGTTTAACACCTGTTGGGTTTGTGGACTGAGATCATCCGAGGCGAGATTGTCTACGTTTGGCTAGGGAGGGTCGGACAATTGCGCTGTTGTGGTGAATGCTTGTTGGAGTTGTGGGTCCGGACGCGACTATCCGAGACATGACTGTCGTTTATTGGCTGGAGGTGGGCAGGGTGCTGCACTGTTGTAGCTCGCAGAGAGAGGTCATGGTCGTGGTCGTGGACCGTTTTAGTGTAGAGACGGCAGCAGAGGGGACGTGGCTCATACCGTTACTATCTAGCCTGAGGGAGGTGGACCAGCTAGGTGTATGCGCACCGAGAGGGCCGCAATGACACTGATGTGATTGCAGGTACTTTTACCTTATAGTATCTTCCGCTGTATTTGTTAGTTGATTCTGGTTCTACCCATTCATACATCTTGAGTAAGCATGCATAGTTGCTTGATATATCTGTTGAAATTCTTAAAGTGGGTGTTAAAGTGACTAGTTCCTCTTGGGGAGACGGTCGTGGTTAGGAGGTTCTATCATAGGTGTCCGTTGATGGTTCGGGGACATGAGTTTGCCGTGGACTTGATGGAGTTGTCATTTTGTGGTTTTGATGTGATTTTGGGTATAGATTGGTTAACCGAACACCAGACTGTGGTGGATTTTGAGACCAAACATATATCCTTGAGGTTATCGGATGATTTTAAGGTGGTGGTTGTTGGTGAGAATGCTAAGTTTTTGTCTAATGCTATTTCAGCTTTGGAAGCAAGTTGAATGTTGGATTCTGGATGTCAGGCTTTCTTGGCCTACATTATGAACCCTGGTTCAAAAGAGTTGAGGGTGTAGGATATTTGCACCGTATGTGAGTTTCTGGGTGTTTTTTTAGAAGAGTTGCCGGGGTTGCCACCAGACCGTGAGGTTGAGTTTGGCATCGAGGTCTTTGCGGATACGGCACCAGTGTCTATTGCTTCGTATCGCATGGCCCCGAAGGAGTTAAAGGAATTGAAGATGCAACTGCAAGAGTTGCTTGATCGAGGCTTTATTAGACCTAGTAGTTCACCGTGGGGAACACCGATATTGTTTGTAAAGAAGAAGGATGGTACGTTGCGTATGTGTATAGACTATCGGCAACTGAATAAGTTGACGATAAAGAACAAGTAGCCCTTGTCGCGAATAGATGATTTGTTTGATCAGTTCAGGGGTGCCTCGGGGTTTTCTAAATAGATTTGAGGTCTGGGTACTATCAGTCGAAGGTGAAGGATGTGGATGTGCCCAAGATAGCTTTTCGTATGAGGTACAAGCATTATGAGTTTTTGGTTATGCCTTTTGGTTTGACCAATGCACCGGCTGCTTTCATGGACATGATGAATCATGTGTTCCATGAGGTTTTGGACCAATTTGTGGTTGTGTTTATCGACGAAATCCTTGTGTACTCAAGTACCGAGGAGGATCATGATAGGTATTTACGGATTGTGCTTCAGACATTGTCGGCTAATCAGTTGTATGCCAAGTTAAGAAAATGTGAGTTCTGGCTTAGGAAGGTTGTTTTCCTTGGGCATGTTGTGTCGGCCAAAGGAATTTGTGTTGATCCGCACAAGATTGATGCTATGATGAGTTGGAAGGTTCCTAAGTCTATGTGAAGTTAGGAGTTTCCTTGGGTTGGCTAGTTATTACCGTAGGTTCGTGGGAAGGTTTCTCTAGTTTGGCGGTTCTTTTAACCAAGTTGTTGCAAAAGAATGTTCAGTTTGAGTGGACGGAGGATAGATAGCGAGCCGAAAGGTTGAAGGAAACTTTGTCACGGGCTCTAGTCTTGGTTAAAACTGAATCGGGAAAGGAGTTCATTGTTTATAGTGATGCGTCATATGTTGGGCTTGGTGGCATGTTGATGCAAGAAGGTAAGGCAGTTGCGTATGCATCTAGGCAGTTGAAGGTGCATAAACGTAATTACCCTACTCATGATCTTGAACTTGCCGCAGTTGTGTTTGCCTTGAAAATCTGGAGGCATTACCTTTATGGCAAGAAATATGTGGTTTTTACGAATCACAAAAGTCCAAGTATTTGATGTCCGAAGGAGTTGAATCTAGGCAACGGCGGTGGCTAGAGTTGCTCAAAGATTATGATTTGTCTGCTGAGTATCATTCGGGTAAAGCTAACGTTGTACTGGATGCTTTGAGTAGGAAGGCTGCTGTGGAGTTGAGAGCTATGTTCGCCAGGTTGAGTGTGACGTATGACGGTGGGTTGATAGCTGAGTTGCAAGTGAAATTGTCCTTGTTGCAGTTGATTAAGGAGAGACAACCACGTGATGGGAGTTTGGTTTCACATGTGAAGGATATCATGGATGGGAATCCTACGAATTTTCATTTTAATGATGATAAAGGTATTGTGTTTTAAAAGTCAAATTATGGTGCCTGAAGATGACGAGTTGAGGCGAACCATTTCGATCGAAGCGCATGCTAGTCCTTTTTCTATGCATCTCGATAGTACTAAGATATAGCGTGGGTTGAAGGAATAGTACTATTGGGTTGGGCTGAAGAAAGATGTAGCTGATTTTGTTTCTTGATGCATGGTATGTCAGCGGGTGGAAGCTAAACATCAGTTTCTATCCGGGTTATTGCAACCGTTGAGGATACTGTAATGGAAGTGGGAAAGAATCACCATGGATTTTGTGTCTGCGATGCCATTGACGCCGACCAAAAAGGATTCCATTTGGGTGATTTTGATCGGTTTACGAAGTGTGCGCATTTTGTGCCAGTGCATACTACGTATACCATGTACAGGTTGGCCGATCTGTACATCTCTAAGATTGTGCGTTTCCATGGAGTGCCTAAATCCATAGTTTCGGATAGATATCCACGTTTCATGACAAGGTTTTGGATGTGCTTGCATCATGCTCTAGGTACTCGACTGAATTTCAGTACTTCGTATCATCCTCAGTCAGATGGTCAGTCAGAGCACGTGATTTAGGTTCTTGAGGATATGTTGAGATGCTGTATTATTGAGTTCCAGGGAATGTGGGAGAAGCAATTGCCATTGGTGGAGTTTGCTTATAGTAACAATTACCAGGCTAGCATACAGATGGCACTATATGAGGCGTTGTATTGAAGGATGGAGTTGTAGTGGTTATTTAATTGCTGGAAGTATTTGGATGTGTTAATCCTGTTTTTGAGTGTTAATTGATGATTATATAAGCAGCAGATTGTTAGGTTGTGGTTGGGTTATGTTTGAAAGGGACTAGGTGATGATTTCGGTTGTTGTGGTTGGGTAATTTTGAGAGGATTGTGGAAGTCCGCGAGGATTTGTTGTTGTAGTGTTTTGAATACATGGGGATGCATAAATCCTCTATTGTAATATGGTCAAAATAGGGGAGGTTGATCTGAAAGTGTTCAGTGAAGCTTTGGAGGCTTCAGATGCTTGATTTTGCGTCGGCAAATAGAGGTTTCGCGTATCGGTGAGTGAGAACATGGGTTCTAGCTTTGTAATGTTTAAAAGGTTGTTTATGGGAGTTTAAACTTAGATTGAAACACTGGTTTAAACTCAGAAGTAAGTAAATGTGGTTTTTCTCTCTCGGTCGTGTTAGATTGAAATGGTTTTATGCACTTGTTTGCAATTACATGTTACCTATTGTTTAAGCATGTTTTAAAGTTTTTGAGATTCTGGTTTTGAGCATGAGATCTTTGAAGGATGCACATGGTAAGTGATGCTTGTAAGTATATGATTTATACTTGTGGTTTAAAGCATGGTTGTTGCTTTGGGAAATGGGGTTTTATGCTTATTAAAAACAGTGAGGTAAATGGTAAATGGTTAATTATATTGGCAAGTGATGTGGTTTTAAAATTATTATCGGATATATTTGGCCTGCCATTGGATTGATAGTGCACTATAATAAGTCAACTTAGATGTTGAGGGGTTTCGATCCATGTACCGAAAACTCCATTGGAGTACCCTAACATTAGAGGGGTTTTACGTACCGTATACTCCCGTTAGTGGATTAAGCATCTAACCGAGGTAAGAGGTTGGTGTCCCTGTTGGTTGAAAGTGTACCCAGTTGTTAGGTACATCGGCTGCGATTGTATCATTATTTCTGGTTGAGATGGCTTGAAGTGTTGGGCAAACACTTGTTGAATTCGTGTATCTGAGGAACTCTTTTGGTAAATGAAGTTGGTTAATGATCACTTGTGAGCCAATCGAATTGTTGATGTATCATTGGAAAGTTTATGTTGTATAATGTGATTTATACATGTTTACTCTTTAAGCTTTGCATATGGTTGTTATGCATGGGCAGGCTTAAATTGAGGTTGAGCAATGGGACTTGCTGTTGGTTAATGATACATGTTGCATATGGTTTAATATGCTAGTTTTAAAGATGTTAAGTACATGTTTTAAAGGCATGATAATGTTTTAAACGATGATTGAAATAATATTTTAATGTAATATTGGGAAATGGTTTTAATGCATTGATGGTGTATTGTTTTTGAGCACTCCTCACTAAGCCTAGTGTGCTTACGCTCTCTTTATCCATCAATGCAGAGAATAAAAAAGCTTGAAAGGCAGCGGGAAGCAAGGGATTGATACAAGACTCGGTAACCAAAGTATGTTTTGAGTTAGACTATAAGTAATAAGGGAAATACAGGTTCCGTTGTTGTTTTGGGAGATATTTTGTTGAACTCCCTGTTTGAGCAAGTTTATTTAGCTGCTCTTGGGTTGTAAACGGCCTTTATGGTTTGATTTTGGTGATGGTTTGGAGTTTTAAGTTTTACTTGAATGGTTTTATAGGGTGCATGCCTATAGATTTACATATGATGCATGATGCCATGAATTAATGATGAATTTGTGATGTTATGTGGTGGTTTGATTCTAGATTATGTTGGTTGTGTGTTAGGAGCATGCTAGGATGTTTTGGAATGGTTGAAAGCTTGTTAAACCAGCAAAACTGGACATTACAATTCCAGGCGTACCGGTATGGGTGTCTCCATTTCGGTACGGGTATGCCATTTAAGGCTTAGTGTACTGGTACGCGGGCAACTATTTCGGTATGGACAAAGGCAAAAATGGCTAGCGTTTCGATACTCGAGAAGGCGCTTCGATACGATCATTTATTTTCAAGAGTGGTGTTTCGATACACTCAAGGCGTATCGAAACGATTTTTGGTCACTGGAATTCTAGGATTTCAAATGTTGGTAGGTGTATCGAAACACCCCTTGCCGTACTAGTACAGTGACCGTTAAGTCTGTTATTTGGAATCTTTTAAAACTCTATTTTCTTACATTTTTATCACTGAATATTGTGGATGCGATTGAATAAGATCAGATGATTGTTTTGAGCTGAATTTTGACGTGTAAGCATGTACCATGTCTAATTAAAGGATGGTAACTTAAAATTTGGTTTAGTCCTTGTAATTTTTAGGTTTTGCAATTTGGTCCCTAAATCGTAGTTATGACTAATTGGATGTCAATTCGACGCCTGATTGAGTTGGGTTTTCACCAAAAATCTGTATGCACACATAAGATAACTATTTTGCATCTAGATAAGATAAAAGAAAAAAAGGCCAGTTTTTGGGCTGAATTTCTTTACGGTTTACTTCGGTAAACCTAATGTAGCTCGCTCGGTTCTGTCTTGCAACTATGCCGGGTCGAGGGGGTTACACTTATCGGCACACTTGTAGGTCTCGTCAATGATCAGACAACCCACATCGATCTTTTTTTCTGTCATGATCGAGTATAGCATTGCCATCCTGTCCTCTGACACTATGTCATTGTCTGTGGTCGGCATCAGATTGGCCTTCAAGAAATGGTTCCATCCTCTTGGCTATGGTTTTAATGCCAGCCGTTTCACTTTTCTCTTGCCTTTGGAAGAGAAATTCCATTTTGTGCCTAGTTCACACAAATCCTTCAATAGTTGCTGTCTCTTGGCATTATCCATGGATTCAGCAAATTCTGAATGCTCCGTCCTTGTACCATCCAAACTAAACATGCGATTAACATACCCCTCATCAAACTAAACAAATTTAGCCCAAACATACACAAACGACAAAGCCTTGGTGGTGAGGTGAGCATAGAATTCTTAGATGATGGTCTTGTGGACCTCCTCGGGCTAAAGGCCATAGACCTCCTAATGGTGTTTCTTGACTATCGCAACCACCTCAAGTGAATACCCTAAATTGGGCTCATTCTTGAATTTAAACCCATTTTCATAGCAAAAGGTTAGTGCATCGTAGTTCTCCTCATACTTCTTCTTCGTCTCGTCATTGAAGAATATTTGAGGCGAGGCTAATAGAGATGCCATTGTGAGATTTGGGAAAAAGGGTTAATCGAATTGGAAGATGAAAGAAAATTTTTTTGGTTCATGATTTCTCTTGCCAGCTTGAAAGAAAATGATTTGGGAAAAGTTCTTGATAATGGGGGAGATGGGAATTAAATAAGGGTTAAGAGAGACGGTTAGGATGGCTTAAAGTGGAGTTAGTGGGCATAATGATGGTGTGGCAGTTATGACGTGTACGGGGGAGTAGGGTAATGATGAGTTTGGGTGAGTAGGAAAGTGACGGCGTGGGAAATAAAGGATGGTTAAAAATAGGGTAAAATTTTAAAACTTTTAAATTTTTTTAACCTAGGCAGTAGCTAGGGTTTCTCGCTCAGCACGAGTTACTCTCCTTGGGCATGATTTGACTAGAGTCCACGTATTATCCAGACTTGTGCTGATGGATGTCTGAATGCCAGTTTGTCATGGCATACTACCTTGGCAAAATTACCTATACTGACACTCACAAAAACCTTTCAAAACATAAAAAGAAAAACTAAAATAATTAAACTAAAATGTGAAAAACAAACTATTTGTTATAAAAATTTACAATGATCAAACTGAGATGGCAATATTTACTGAATCTCTGCCAGAAGAATAATCTCCTTGGCATTACTCTGACTACCTTCCCAATAACGCTTCAATCTCTGGCCATTTACCTTTAACGTTGTTCCTATTTTTAAGTCTTTGATGTTTACTGCTACATGAGCATAAGCTTTGACAACTTCAAAGGGTCCTGACCACTTGGATTTGAGTTTACCTGGAAACAACTTAAGTCGTACATTGAACAACATCACTTTTTGCCTAGCTTCAAACTGTCTTGGCAATATTCTGCTGTCATGCCACCGTTTTGTTTTTTCTTTATAAAGCTTGGCATTTTCATAGGCTTGTGCTCTAAACTCCTGTAGATCATTCAAATCTAACAACCACTTATCACCCGTGGTCTTCCAATCCATGTTCAACTGTTTGGTCGCCTAATAAGCTCGATGTTCTAGCTGTACCTAAAGATGGCATGACTCCCAAATACAAGATTAAATGGGGAAGTCCCTAATGGTGCTTTGAAAGTTGTTTTATATGCCCACAAGGTCAACTAGCCTCAATGATTAGTCCTTCCGAGTTCAGTTCACAGTCTTCTCTAAGATATTCTTGATTTCCTTGTTTGAAATTTCTGCCTGGCCATTTGTTTGAGGATGGTAGGCAGTGGCAATTATTTGCTGAATTTCGTACCAGTATAGAGCTTTAGTGATTAATTGGCCTTTAAAATGGGTACCTTCATCATGTATGATGGCTATAGGGGTATCAAATCTAGTAAAGATGTGCTTGTGTAGGAACTTGGTGATAGCCTTGGCATCCTTTGTTGGGAGAGCAACAGCTTCAACCCACTTTGAGACATAATCTACTACCACAAGTATGTAAACATTTCCAAACGATGGGGGAAAAGACCTATAATGTCTATCCCCCATACATCAAACAGAATGATATTCTAAAGTGGCAATTCATGTTTGCTGGAAATGTAACGCCCCAAATTTGGGCCTAGGTGTTAGCTAGATTGATTAGACGGTTCGGGAGAACCGAATTAGGGAATTCGAGTTAGTTTTGGGAATTAATTCTTAATAAATGGTTTTTGGCTAAGATAAAATATGGAAAAATGCTATAAAATATTTAATTAATAT
Source organism: Hibiscus mutabilis (assembly GCA_019671005.1). Classification (NCBI taxonomy): domain Eukaryota; kingdom Viridiplantae; phylum Streptophyta; class Magnoliopsida; order Malvales; family Malvaceae; genus Hibiscus; species Hibiscus mutabilis. The sequence goes on from CM033737.1 coordinate 22,557,641, forward strand.
TCTAAGGGTTTTAGGAAACTCAATTTGAAGGAATTAAATCGGATTTTTGGACATTTTGGTCCGGTGACTAAAATGTAAAGTTTTCAAAACTATTTTGGTGATTAAATTGTAAAAGAGTCAAAACTTAGAATCTTTAAGGAGCTAATTTAAAAAAGTTGTTCATCAGATTTTCCCTTAATTTAGGCGATTTTTAAATGGTTTTTAAAAGGTTATTTAATAAAAATAAAAGAGATTTGATTAAAAGGATTTTAATTAACCAATTTCATTTTCTTACATAACTACTTTTGCTCTCAACTTTTCTCTCCACTTTCTCAGCAACCAAACAATTAATTTCCGTTAAAAATTCTCAGGAATCATTTCTTTTTGAATCCTTTTTGATTTCCTAATTGATTCATTGGATTCCTACACTAAATCCTATTTGCTTACTTGAAGATTTCACCCAAAACTTGCCAATTAAGGGAGAAATCAGTAATTAGAGGTATTTTCATTTCTCTCCTCTAATTAATGGTTCTTTATTGAAATTCCTAAGTTCTTGATCCTTTACAACTGATTTTTGTTATGTTTTTATGATTAAATGGTTTTAATTGAGTTTTGATAAGAAATTTGATAAATCTTGTTATGGATCTAATTTGTATTGATTCTAATTGATTTAGATCAATTATAAGATATTTTTAATGATATAAGAATATATTAATAAAAGGAATCCTAAAACTATGTGAATTGCTAATTTTCTACGTTTTAAATAGTTAGATTTTGAGGTGATCTTGGTAATGTAAGGTTGCTGAAGGTATAAGGATGTTATACTGTTGTTTTTGGATGTTAATTGATGATGTTAAGATGTTAAAATCAATAGGTTTTGGTGGTTTTTAGTGTGGAAAAGTTAGAGAGATGTGCTTTTGTGTTTAGAGATGCATGGAAATGCATTAATCCTTTATTTTTGTTTGGGTAAAGTAGGAGAGATGGATTCTTTAGCTTTTGGAGAGGTTGTAGAGGCTTCAGAAGCTTGATTTTCTCTTCGGCTAGAAGGGTGTGGTGGTAGGTGAGTGAAAACATGGTTTACTGCTTTTATAAGGTTTGAAAATGATTTTTGGGAGTTTAGAAGACTTGTCTAAGCTTGGAAGTAAGTATTGGTTGTTCTCTCTCTCGTTTTCGATTTTGCAAAATACAATCTTATGGACATGTTTATGGTTTTGATTACTTACTGTTATATGGATGCTTTAGAAATGAAAAATGTTGCAAATGATCATATATGTTGATTATTGAGAATGGCAAATGGTTTATGAAAACAATTTTGAGAATTCTAGAATAAATGGTTTAATGTGTTGGAAATTGATTTGATTTGATGCATATGTAAAACAGTAAGTTAATGTGGCGTTATTGAGTATATTGGCAAGTAGCTGAGATTAAAAGTTATCGGATATAGTTGGCTAGTCATAGGGTTTAAAGTGCACTTTATTAAGTCGCCTCATGAGTGTCGAGGGGTCAAGTGTACCTTGCTCCACCATGAGAACCGCAGCGGTCGAGGGGTCAAGAGTGTGCCAATTCTCCGCTGGTGGTTTTATACATCATAACCGTTGAGGGCTGCTTCGGTTCGAGGATGTATGTGAAGTGGTCAAAGGAACCACTTGGGAAATTCGTGTATACGAAGTGTTTTTGATGAAATAGAATAGAATTGGTTTTGAGTCACTTGAATGCCAATATATGATATAATGTATCACGAGAAATGGATTATGTTTTATATAATATGGTTTATACATGTGTTTCTCTTTAAGCTTGCTACTTTGAGATTTTAGCATGAGAAAGCTTAAATTCAGGTTATTGCTAGAAATCCATGATACATGAGATGCTGATAAGTCATTAATTTGCATGTTTTTCATATATTAAATCCTATGTTTTAGCACATTAATCTATCTTAAAGCCCTTAATTCAGTTCCTATTTGGTTTTGTAGGTGTTTTTGGGCCTTAACGGCGTTTTAGACGTAAAAGTCGAGTTTTAACAACATTTTGGCGTCATTGGGAAATCCTTCGCGCAAAACCAGTAGCACTCGCAAAATAAGGCATGGGTACGGCGTAAGATAGACTTTTTGACTTGGAGGACAAGCAATCCTACTACAAGTGGACTTGTACTTTTACCATAATTAGAGTTGTTTATGATTGTTGCATCTAATGTAAAGTCTTCCCCTTTACTTTCCCCTATAAATAGAGATCAAAGGGTGAAGAGAAAAAAATCTGAAGTAGCCAAAACCCTCTCCCTCTTCTTGTGTCGCCGCCAACCACCATGAGTGGATAACTCCCCCTTTTTTCTAACAAGGATATTATTTCAAGTTTTTAGTGAGATATCTTGTTCCCAAATTATCTTAATCTTTATTCAAGTATTTTCATATCTTTTGTGTTTCATCTTCATGTGTATGTTTGGTTAAATATACGCTACAACTAATTCAATGGTATTTGATAAAAGTGGTAAAGAAACTCGGGATCGATTTCTATAGGTATGAATTCATGTTCTTAATAAGTTAATGGGTTCGTGCTTAGGAAGAATATGCGCTTTGGGTCTTTTGAGATCATTAATGCAATTTGATAGATTGTAATTCTTTAGTGGTATCTAGGAATTCAATCTTGATAATAAGAGTTAATCTTTTAATGGTATTTAATTGATTATCTAACTTAGAAGAGATTGGGTTATTTGGTGGTATTCATCTAATCTAAAACCAAGCTATTTGAGATTGATGTTGATTTATCTTTTGTGGGTCAATGATCTAAGTTCTTGATTTAATATTCCAATTTATATTGAATTCTTCTTTACTTCAATTTTTTTCTTCAATTCAAACCACAAAATCCCCTTTTATTTAAATTGCTTTACTTGTGAATTTAATTTCTTAACTGCTCTCTGTGGGATCGACCCTACTTGCCGCAACTACAAATCCAAAGAACAAGTAGGTATTACATTTTTTGACAAATTTGACACCCATCAAAAAATTGGCGTTGTTGCTGGGGAATGGTGTCAAGAAGCTAAGTTCACTTTTGATTTAGTTTATTTTTTTATTTTCCATTTCTATTTTTATGCTTCGTTCTTCTTGTGCAGATAAGATTTATTTGTTCGATCCTGATATCGACAAAATCAAAAGACAACTAAGGAAGGAAGTGAAGCAAGGCGAACAATCAGCCACACAAGAGGCCGACTTGGAGAGCACTCAAACCGAAATGCCCCTTGAAACCAACAACATGGCTGAACAAATTCTTCGAGAAATCACCGCACCCGATATCGCCACACAACCACTATGCATCGATTACCAAGATCTTGAGGTACCATTCAAATTAAAATCTAGACTAATACATCTTCTTCCTACTTTCAGGGGATGGGAGAATGAATATCCATACAAACACTTGAAGGAAGTCCATGTGGTGTGCTCGAGCATGAAACTCCACCATTCTCTCTAGCCGATCACGCGAAAGACTGATTATATTACTTAGCATTCGGATCGATCGAAACATGGACGGACATGGCAAGCTTTTCTTCGAAAAATATTTTCCAGCCTCAAGAGCCACCAACATTAGAAAATAAATTTGTGGAGTTCGACAAAAAGATTCTGAGATGATTCATGACTATTGGGAACAATTAAAACAACTTTGTGTAAGCTGTCCGCAACATAGAGTGTCCGACCAACTACTCATCCAATATTTCTATGAGGGTTTATTACCCATGGAAAGAAGTATGATGGATGCCGCAAGTGGAAGAGCAATCGTAAACAAGACTCCTACCCAAGCCAAAGACCTCATCAACATTATGGCCGTGAACTGTCAACAATTCGGTTCAACACATGACATCGTCTGTCGACATCTAAGTGAGGTAAATATTTCTTCCCTTGAAGATAAGATTTTGAATTTAATTTCTCTTGCTCAAAAATTGGGATTAGGTAATGCATAACAAGTCAAGGCAAGTAGGATTTGCTCAAGTCAAGATCATGCAACCGATATGTGCCCCATGCTCCAAGAAGAGAGTACCGAGGACGCTAATGCCATTGGAGGACCTTACGTTCAAAAGAAGTACAATCCATACTCAAATACATAAAGACCATCCAAATTTGAGCTATGGGCAAAGGAACAGTCAACAAGGAGGTTATACGCAACCATCTTCATCGATGAAACCACCTTTGGAGGATATCATATACAAACTTGCCCATAACCTCGAGCAATTCCAACAAGAGACGAGGTAAGGTATTAAAAACCTTGAAACACAAGTAAGTCAAATTGCCTCATCTCTTAGTCTATCCAAATCTCGAAGTAAGTTACCTTCTCAAACTATTGTGAATCTGAAACAAAATGTGAATGCAATTACTTTGAGAAGTGTCAAGAATTTGTAGGATTCTTCACCGAAGAAGGACGCCGAAAAGGAAGAAGGGAAGGCTAGCAAACCAAAAAAATTGTGGCAAACCCTTTTTCCCCACAAGGATGAAAAATCACATAAGCATGAACAAGAGAAGAGAGATGTCGACACAAGCAAGGTAACTCAACCTATCATTGTTCAACCGCCTTTTCCTCAAAGGTTATCAAAGACCAAGAAAAAGAGATTCTTGAGACATTCCGCAAAGTCGAGGTAAATATTCCATTGATTGATGCTATAAAAGAAATCCCTCGCTATGCAAAATTTCTCAAAGAATTATGCATGAACAAGAGGACGTTGAATGGTAACAAAAAGGTAAGAATGGGTGAGAATGTGTCTACCGTACTTAAACGAAAACTCCTTGAAAAATGCAAAGATCCAAGTATGTTCACTATCTCTTGTCAAATCAAAAGCATTAAGATTGTAATACCCCAATATTTGCTTAGTGACTAAAATGCAAAGAATCAAAAGTTAGTGGTTTTAGTTTAGTGACTAAAATGTAAAATTTTAAAGTTTGGTGGCTAAAGTGAAAGTTGGGAAAAGTTTAGGGACCAACATAGTAATTTTCCCAATAATTATTTTTATGGCAAAAATGAATAGTTTATCCGGTATAAGAATTTTGGTGGGAATCAGATTTTTGGTACGAGATTCGTGTGAAAAGTTATAAAGGGGATAAGTTTGGAAATTAATTCTAATGATTATTCGAACTCAGAAAATTAGGATAATTTTAGGGAAGTCTTAGAAAGACTTGAAGAATATGATAGCATGGTTTTTGAATCATTTGTATTCGGTTTAAATTCGATTCTATGTAGTGTTTTGGTGAAATAGGTGAAAATGGCATTTTTGAAGATAAGTTGGTTCATTAAGGGCAAAATGGTCATTTTACCCTTCCTTTATGAATAGTTATGATTTTTAAGGATAAGAATAAATAAGTGTTGGCTTGTGATTGGTCATAACTCAAGGGTAAAATGGTCTTTTAACTATTAAAAGGATTATTATATTATTTTTGGTGTTTATAATGCCATTTGGCATTAAAAATTAAGAAAGAAAATTTTGGAACAAGTTCTCATCTTTTTCTCTCCAAGCCACGAGTCTCCAAGAACAAGGGTAAGAATTTTTGTTTCAATTTTTAAGCTTGTTTGATTGGATTTAGGCTTGAGAGATGAAACAAGAATTTAATCTTTATTAAATTCTCTATCTTTTGGTATAAGTTTTAGTTAGTTTTCATGTCTCTAAGTTGAATTTTGATGATTCGGTGGGATGAAGAGCATGATGGAAACTTGTGTTTTAATGGTTTTTCTTGTTAGAAAGATGCTTGTGATGTTGTTTCTATGGTTCAAATGTTGAAAAATACATTAAAAATGCATAGGTGACCATTCGGTTATGATAAAAAGTTAGGGGAAATTCTTGCAAAAATTATTTTGATGATGAAAATGATGAGAATGATGTTATTTAAGCTTCAATTTGTTGTTAGGATAAAGAAATACTCATGTTCTTGAATTATGAAAAAAATAGGGTTTATGTTAAGTTGGGAATTTTAAGGTGTGACTGAAGGAAGAAATGTTTATTATGATGATATAAGTTGTTTAGAATGAAAATCCCTAATTATTTGACTTTAGGGACCAAATTGTAAATATTGGAAAGTTTAGAGACTTGATTGTTAAACTTACATTTGAAGTATGTTATGTTGGAAAATCAAGTTAAATGGTTGGAAGGCTGATTTTGAAGTTTATACTAACTTTGGGATCAATTTGTGAATTTTGGAAATTTAAGGACTAGGTTGTAAATTTTTAAAGATTGGGTCCTAAAAAGTAAATGATGAAAAATATAAGGATTTGGCTTGAAAATGGTGTTTTGAAGCTTAAAAGAGTCTTTAGGGACTAAAATATGAATATCGAGAAAAGTTGGAAATTTAAAGAAAAGCATGAGAAATTTTGATTCGAATATGGAAAGTTTTATCGGATCAATTTTTGTAAATAATAGATAGTTATTTTATTTAATTTCCATTATTATATAGGAATTAAGTATGTTCTAACATATACTTTGAAATGGTATATGTTATTTTTTAATGTAGATTCTGATAAAAATCAAGATCGTACTAGCAGATCGGAAAAAGATATAATTCAAGACTAATATCGAATAGGAAATCATATTGCAAGGCTAAGTGAGTGCATAAATGTTTATAAATTGTATGTTAACAAACATATTATAGGAAGACTTGTGACAAGTCGACCTAAAAGGGTAAGGATTTTATTAAAGCAAAACATGTTTTTAGCATGATACTTTATTTTGACGATTTAAAGAATTGTGGCATATTCTTTATGCTTACATATATTTTATAACACGATAACTTCATGAAAAGTTATTAAACCTATTGGAGTATGAACTGCTCCATTATGAAGATGTTTTATATGATAAATGTATGCATGTATGGAATTTGGGTTACCTACCATTACTGCAAGAATTGTTTTAAAGTTTGCCCTTGGTAATAGAATATTGAGTTGGATTATATTGTGGTATACTATTATAAGTTTAAGATGTATTCGTCACTTTATTGTGGTGCCTATATTCAACACTTTGTGTCGTACGTATTCGTCACTTTATTGTGGCGCCTGTATTCGACACTTCGTGTCGCCCGTAAAGGATAGTACATTATAGTACGTGACTCGTAGGTAATTGAAAGTAGAAGTGGAGCAGTTGCACCAACATCTCCATCGAAAGAGATATCCTATCGACAAGTTATTTCGGTATTTATGGCATCCTTATTTTGTTTATGAATAGTGGCATGTACGAAATAATTTGTCTATTTTGTTAAACTACTAAACTGTCTTGTCTTATAGTGGTTTTGTTTTTATGATACATGATATGCATAATTATTACGTGTTATATTAGTAATCCTGATGTGTTGATATAATTACTTATAAGTTATTGAAAATTTTAAATTGTCCCGATTTTTAGTGTAAGAAAATCTTTAAATTTCTGTGACATTTTTGACTCGTGTTCGGTGTACGGATACGGGAAAGGTGTGTTACATTTATTGGTATCAGAGTAAAGGTTTAGCCAGTTCTGGATAAATTTGAACTGAAAGAAAGTGTTTTAAAGAGTACATGCCACTAGGATGTTGTATTTCTTGAAAATGATACTTGTTTGAAGGATGCAATTGCTTATTAGTTAAGTGAATGTTATGAGTACAGATGTCGGAGGGAGAAGGATCCCGACATGCTACTCAGCAGATGGGGCCTGAGAACGCACCAAAAGTCGGTGAAGAGGTACAACAGCCTGCGCAATAGGAGATGCAGTGCAAGATCGAGGCACATTTTTACAAGCTCTGGATACGATTATAAATAGATCTCCTTGGGTTTCTGTACCTAAAGAGTTAAAGAAGCTGCAATCTCCTGATTTTAAAGGTGATAGTAATGCATATCCGACGTCTGCAGATTTCTAGTTAAATGATATACAAACTATGTTGACTCGGATCGACTGTGACGACCGAGGAAAATTAGAAGGTGTAGTTTCCTTGTTGAGGGAACAAGCTTTGGTTTGGTGGAATAACGTGAAGAAGTAAACTGGCAGTTTTTCCTCCGAGAGTTTAGGAGGAAATACATTGGAGATATTTTTGTTCGAGAGATGAGACAGCAGTTCCTAGATCTGAGACTGGGGGATCATTCAGTATATGAGTATGAATGCGAATTTAACAGATTGAGCAAATTTTCTTCTGAACTGCTACCAAACGAGAAAGCCATCATGGACAGCTTTATAAATGGGTTGAATGTACGATATCAAGAAGTATTGGTGGCTTTTACTCCTTGAAATTTCCAGGATGCTGTCAATAGAGCAAAAGCGATGGAGAACGTCAAAGAAAAAGCTGAGAAAGAATTCCAAGGTCAGAAAAGAAGTGTCGAGACATCTTTTACTTCACAATCATCAACGCGAAGTAAAGGATATTCACAACAGGAAAGATCTGAATTTTCTGCACCCTTGGAACAAGCGAAACAAGCTAAAAATTTCAAAAATACTTCGACAACAACAAAGAGTTATAGAAATAAACCCAGACCTCCTCAATGTAAGTATTGTTATCGATATCGTCATGGAGAATGTTGGAGGATTACAGGAGCCTGTTTCCGCTGTGGTGAAATGGGACATTTTGTACGTAAATGCCCGGTTCAGGATGACAGATTAGGCCAGACCGAGAGATCGGTTGGTATGCAGAGAGGTCGAGGCTGAGGATTTCTTGGATCATCCAAAGTGGGTTCTAGAAGGGAAACTGAAGCTACTGTCGAGATGATCGTTCTTCGGCTAGAGTCTATCACATTCGGACATATGTTGATAGAAATGACAGAGAAGAACCCGATATTTTTACAGGTATTTTTTGAAAATTTGAGGACGAATTTTCTTAAGGGGGATAATTGTAATACCCCAATATTTCCTTAGTGACTAAAGTGCAAAGAATCAAAAGTTAGTGGTTTTAGTTTAGTGACTAAAACGTAAAATTTAAAAGTTTTGTGGTTAAAGTGAAAAGTTGGGAAAAGTTTAGGGACCAACATGGTAATTTTCCCAATAATTATTTTTATGGAAAAAATGAATAGTTTATCCTGGTATAAGAATTTTGGTGGGAATCGAATTTTTGGTACGGGATTTGTATGAAAATTTATAAAGGGGATAAGTTAAGAAATTAAGTCGAATGATTATTCGAACTTAGAAAATTAGGAAAATTTTAGGGAAGTCTTAGAAAGACTTGAAGAATATGATCGTATGGTTTTTGAATCGTTTTTATTCGGTTTAAATTTGAAGATAAGTGAAAATGGCATTTTTGAAGATAAGTTGGTTCATTAAGGGCAAAATGGTCATTTCACCCTTTTTAAGGATAAGAATAAATAAGTGTTGGCTTGTGATTGGTCATAACTCAAGGGTAAAATGGTCTTTTGACTATTAAAAGGATTATTATATTATTTTTGGTGTTTATAATGCCATTTCGCATTAAAAATTAAGAAAGAAAATTTGGAACAAGTTTTCAATTTTTCTCTCCGAGCCATGAGTCTCCAAGAACAAGGGTAAGAATTTTTGTTTCAATTTTTATGCTTGTTTGATTGGATTCAGGCTTGAGACATGAAACAAGATTTTAATCTTCATTAAATTATCTATCTCTTGGTAAAGTTTTACTTAGTTTTCATGTCTCTAAGTTGAAGTTTGATGATTTGGTGGGATGAAAAGCATGATGGAAACTTGTGTTTTAATGGTTGTTCTTGTTAGAAATATGCTTGTGATGTTGTTTTTATGGTTCAAATGTTGAAAAATGCATAGGTGACCATTCGGTTATGATAAAAAGTTAGGGGAAGTTCTTGCAAAAATTATTTTTATGGTGGAAATGATGAGAATGATGTTATTTAAGCTTGAATTTGTTGTTAGGATGAAGAAATACTCATGTTCTTGAATTATGAAAAAAATTAGGGTTTGTGTTAAGTTGGGAATTTTTTAAGGTGTGAGTGAAGGAAGAAAGGTTTATTATGATGATATAAGTTGTTTAGAATGAAAATCCTGAATTATTTGACATTAGGGACCAAATTGTAAATATTGTAAAGTTTAGAGACTTGATTGTAAAGCTTACATTTGAAGTATGTTATGTTAGAAAATCAAGTTAAATGGTTGGAAGGTTGATTTTGAAGTTTATACTAACTTTGGGACCAATTTGTGAATTAAAAAAATTTAAGGACTAGGTTGTAAATTTTTAAAGCTTGGGTCCTAAAATGTAAATGATGAGAAATATAATGATTTGGATTGAAAATGGTGTTTGGAAGCTTCAAATTGTCTTTAGGGACTAAAATATGAATATCGAGAAAAGTTAGAAATTTAAAGAAAAGTATGAGAAATTTGATTCGAATATAGAAAGTTTTATCGGATCTATTTCTGTAACTAATGGATAGTTATTTTATTTAATTTCCATTATTATATATGAATTAAGTATGTTCTAACATACACTTTGAAATGATATACGTTATTTTTTAATGTAGATTCTAATAAAAATCAAGATTGTATCAGCATACCGGGAAAGGATATAATTCGAGACTAATATCGAATAGGAAATCATATTGCAAGACTAAGGTGACTGCATACATGTTTATAAATTGTATGTTAGTTAACATACATATTATAGAAGACTTGTGATAAGTCGACCTAAAAGGGTACAGATTTTATTAAAGCAAAACTTTTTTAGCATGGTACTTTATTTTGACGATTTAAAGAATTGTGGCATATTCTTTCTGCTTACATGTATTTTATAGCACGATATCTTCATGAAAGGTTATTGAACCTATTGGAGTATGAATTGCTCCACTATGAAGATGTTTTATATAATAAATGTATGTATGTATGGAATTTGGGTTACCTACCATTACTGCAAGAATTGTTTTAAAGTTTGCCCTTGGTAATAGAATATTGAGTTGGATTATATTGTGGTATACTATTATAAGTTTAAGATGTATTCGTCACTTTATTGTGGCGCCTGTATTCGACACTTTGTGTCATCTGTATTCGTTACTTTATTGTGGTGCCTGTATTCGACAATTTGTGTCATCCATTTTCTTCACTTTATTGTGGCGCCTGTATTCGACACTTCGTGTCACACATAAGGGATAATACATTATAGTACACGACTCGTACCTTAATCACTTGATATTCACCTTGGGCTATATGATTTCATGAAATAAAATATGCTTTTAATTAAAAGAATATCATGTTTGTGAAAGTATCATGTTTTATTAAGTATTTTTATATATGTTACTCATCTTATGCCTCACTAAGATATACTTAGCGTGTATTTTTATTATACATGTAGGTAATTGAAAGTAGAGCCGGAGCAGTAGTATCAACATCTCAATCAAAAGAGATATCCTATCGACAAGTTATTTCGGTATCTATGGCATCCTTGTTTTGTTTATGAATAGTGGCATGTACGAAATAATTTGTCTATATTGTTAAACTACTAAACCGTCCTATCTTATAATGGTTTTGTTTTTATGATACATGATATGTATAATTATTTCGTGTTATATTAGTTATCTTGATATGTTGATATAATTACGTATAAGTTATTGAAAATTTTAAATAATCCCGATTTTTAGTGTAAGAAAATCTTTAAATTTCTGTGACATTTTCGACTCGTATTCGGTGTACGGATAGGGGAAATGGGTGTTACAAAGATTGAAAAAGCCATTCTAGATTTAGTGGCATCTATTAATGTTATGCCATATTCTATATATTGTGCTAACAATATGGGTCCTTTTAAAGATACAAGTGTAATCATACAGCTTGCCGATAGGTCGAATGTCTATCCAAAAAGAGTCTTGGAGGATGTTTTGGTGGAAGTCAATGGACTTGTATTTCCCGCTGATTTTTATGTTTTAGATATGGAGGAAAATTATTCGTCTAGTCCTAATTTGATTTTGTTAGGAAGACTATTCTTGAAAACATCTAGAACAAATATTAATGTGCATGATGGGGTACTTACCATGGAATTTGATGGCAAATTCATGAAATTCAATATCTATGATGCCATAAAATACAATGAAGATGCATGTTCATTGTTTGCTTTAGATGTTACTAACTCTCCAATGCAGGAAACCGTCAAAGAACTTGATTGTGACACGACCCAAGAACACCTCCAAGCATTCAAGGACATCATACCAAGGTATGCCGACATCACAAATTACCTAGTGGCGAGGAGGTTACCACATCACTTGTCTAGGGCAGAAAGAGACAAAATAAAAAGTGAGGCCAAATATTACATATGGGATGACCCATACCTATAGAAGATAGGGGCTGATCAAATAATCCTCCAATGTGTACACCAACACGAAGCTCATTAAATCCTCCAATTTTGCCACACCGACAATTGTGGAGAACAATTCGCTTCAAAGATGACGGTTCACAAGATACTAGAGAGTGGATTTTATTGGCCCACTTTATTCCGAGATACATACATGTTCTACAAATCTTGTGAGAAATGCCAAAGGACATGTAATGTAGGACGCCGAAATCAAATGCCACAAACAACAATTTTATTATGTGAAATCTTTGATGTTTGGGGGCATAGATTTTATAGGCCCATTTTCTTCCTCATTCGATAATACCTATATACTTTTGGCCGTCGATTATGTATCGAAGTGGGTAGAAGCTAGAGTTGCCCAAATTGATGATTCAAAAGTTGTTGTCGATTTTGTCAGGACAAATATATTTTCCAGGTTTGGGACACCCAAGGCAATCATAAGCGATGTTCTAACATATACTTTCCATTATTATATATGAATTAAGTATGTTCTAACATATACTTTGAAATGATATATGTTATTTTTTAATGCAGATTCTGATAAAAATCAAGATCGTACCAGCATACCGGGAAAGGATATAATTCGAGACTAATATCGAATAGGAAATCATATTGCAAGGCTAAGGTGAGTGAATACATGTTTATAAATTGTATGTTAGTTAACATACATATTATAGGAAGACTTGTGATAAGTCGACCTAAAAGGGTAAAGATTTTATTAAAGCAAAACAAGTTTTTAGCATGGTACTTTATTTTGACGATTTAAAGAATTGTGGCATATTCTTTCTGCTTACATATATTTTATAGCATGATATCTTCATGAAAAGTTATTGAACCTATTGGAGTATGAACTGCTCCATTGTGAAGATGTTTTATATGATAAATGTATGCATGTATGGAATTTGGGTTACCTACCATTACTGCAATAATTGTTTTAAAGTTTGCCCTTGGTAATAGAATATTGAATTGGATTATATTGTGGTATACTATTATAAGTTTAAGATGTATTCGTCACTTTATTGTGGTGCCTGTATTCGATACTTTGTGTCGTCCGTATTCACCAGTTTATTGTGGCGCCTGTATTCGACACTTTGTGTCGTCCGTTTTCGTCACTTTATTGTGGCACCTATATTCGACACTTCATGTCACCCGTAAGGGATAGAACATTATAGTACACGACTTGTACCTTAATCACTTGATATTTGCCTTGGGCTATACGATTTCATGAAATAAAATATGCTTTTAATTAAAAGAATATAATGTTTGTGAAAGTATCATGTTTTATTAAGTATTTTTATATATGTTACTTAACTTATGCCTCACTAAGATATACTTAACGTGTATTTTGGTTATACATGTAGGTAATTGAAAGTAGAAGCGGAGCAGTTGTATCAACATCTCAATCAAAAGCGATTTCCTATCGACAGGTTATTTCGGTATCTATGGCATCCTTGTTTTGTTTATGAATAGTGGCATATACTAAATAATTTGTCTATTTTTTTAAACTACTAAACCATCATGTCTTATAATGGTTTTGTTTTTATGATACATGAAATGTATAATTATTTCGTGTTATATTAGTTATCTTGATATGTTGATATAATTACTTATAAGTTATTGAAAATTTTAAATAGTCCCGATTTTTAGTGTAAGAAAATCTTTAAATTTCTGTGACATTTTCGACTCGCGTTCGGTGTACGGATACGGGAAAGGGGTGTTATAAAGTTTGAAAAAGCCATTCTAGATTTAGGAGCATCTATTAATGTTATGCCATATTCTATATATTGTGCTAACAATATGGGTCCTTTTAATGATACAAGTGTAATCATACAGCTTGCCGATAGGTCGAATGTCTATCCAAAAAGAGTCTTGGAGGATATTTTGGTGGAAGTCAATGGACTTGTATTTCCCGCTAATTTTTATGTTTTAGATATGGAGGAAAATTATTCGTCTAGTCCTAATTTGATTTTGTTAGGAAGACCATTCTTGAAAACATCTAGAACAAATATTAATGTACATGATGGGGGTACTTACCATGGAATTTGATGGCAAAGTCCTGAAATTCAATATCTATGATGCCATAAAATACAAGGAAGATGCATGTTCATTGTTTGCTTTAGATGTTACTAACTCTCCAATGCAGGAAACCATCAAAGAACTTGATTGTGATACGACCCAAGAACACCTCCAAGCATTCAAGGACATCATACCATGGTATGCCGACATCACAAATTACCTAGTGGCGAGGACGTTACCACATCACTTGTCTAGGGCAGAAAGAGACAAAATAAAATTGATGCGAAATATTACGTATGGGATGATCCATACCTATGGAAGATAGGGACTGATCAAATAATCCGCTAATGCGTACACCAACATGAGGCTCATTAAATCCTCTAATTTTGCCACACCGAAAATTGTGGAGAACACTTCACTTCAAAGATGACGGTTCACAAGATACTAGAGAGTGGATTTTATTGGCCCACTTTATTTCGAGATACATACATGTTCTACAAATCTTGTGAGAAATGCCAAATGACATGTAATGTTGTACGCCGAAATCAAATGCCACAAACATCAATTTTATTCTGTGAAATCTTTGATGTTTGCGGGCATAGATTTTATAGGTCCATTTCCTTCCTCATTCGATAATACCTATATACTTTTGGCTGTCGATTATGTATCGAAGTGGGTAGAAGCTAGAGCTACCCAAATTGATGATTCAAAAGTTGTTGTCGATATTGTCAGGACAAATATATTTTCCAGGTTTGGGACACCCAAGGTAATCATAAGCGATCAAGGGACACATTTTTGCAACAAAATCATGAATAACTTGCTAAAAAAGTACAACGTGGTACACCGACTCGCGACCGCATACCATCCTCAAACCAACGGTCAAGCCAATGTCTCTAATAGATAAATTAAGTCCATATTAGAAAAGACCGTGGAACCCACACGTCGAGACTAGAGTATACATCTCAACAATGCTTTGTGGGCATATCGGATAGCCTATAAAGCTCCCATAGGAATGTCCCCTTACCGGATTATCAACGGAAAAGCATGTCATCTAC
Organism: Hibiscus mutabilis; assembly: GCA_019671005.1. NCBI lineage: Eukaryota > Viridiplantae > Streptophyta > Magnoliopsida > Malvales > Malvaceae > Hibiscus > Hibiscus mutabilis. The sequence goes on from CM033737.1 coordinate 22,572,915, forward strand.
CCTTTGAATTGGAACATCAAGCTTATTGGGCGGTCAAGCGATTCAACATGAAGATCGATGAAGCTGGTGAACATAGGAAGTTGCAATTACAAGAACTTGAAGAAATTCGCAATGATGCCTACAACAATACAACTATCTACAAGGAGAAAACAAAGACCTTCAATGATCAAATGATTTCTAGAAAAAAATTCAAAATTGGGCAAAAAGTTTTACTTTTCAAATCACGTTTGAAATTATTTCCAAGAAAGATAAAATCTAGGTGGGAAGGACCTTTTCTTGTAAAGTTGAGATACAAGACATGCACACCAACAAGGTCTTCATGGTAAATGAACATTGATTGAAACCATTTTATGAAGGATTCGTTGATAGGAATGAAGAAACGACCGAGTTGGAAGAACCGCGATATGAAGATTAAAGGGGGTTACGTCTAGCCAAAGTCGTTAAAGAAAGGCGCTTTTTGGGAGGCAACCCATCATTATTATTATTATCATTATGTCCTTATTTTAAGTTTTATATATTTTAATTTCATTAATTAATGCAATTTTTATTTCTTAGGTATAGGGGACAAAAACACTCTAGAAATAAGGCGTGCCCACGCCTGCTGAAACTGAACCAGGCAAAAACATTTGGAGAATAAGGCATGCCCACGCTGTGAAAATTTCATGAATTTTTTTTGGAGGGAATTTTTACCACCGGTGGAAAAGCAAAAATTGGTGAAAATTTTTGGCCCTTCTTCCTACAAGATAGGTGCAAAAAATTTAGAAAGAATGAGGGAAAGGTTTGCTTTAAATTAAAAGTATATCATCTTTAAGTCTTTCAATCCAATCAAAACTTTCCATCTTTCACCTTTCTTATTTTCCAAGATTTTGAGATTATTTATAAAGAGATATAGCCTATTCACTTTTCATCTACTATCTTCTTTCATAAATTCAACCTTGTTCTTGTTCTACAAGAAAAAGGATTTCTCTTTTTTTCTTAAGGATCTTCCAAACACCAAAGGAAATCTCACCAAGAAATTATTCAAGCATGCTAAGAACAAAGAGTCAAGTAAGGAGGGATGAAGGAAGATACCTCGAACAACCGCCGCCGGTCGAAGAGCAGCTCGAGCAGTCACCGGTTTGCGCCTCCTCCTCTCGTACTCGCAATTGCCTCTGCAAGCAACCCCTCCAGTCAATGCTGCCCATGTCGACAACCTTACATTCACATCATCGAAACACAAGAAAAGGTTAGCCAACATACAAAAAATAACCATCCAAGGCTGTAAGTACATTCATCATGAAACTCTTTCTAGGCTTGGATAGTCATAGAAGGTAAAAAAATACTTTCATGCAATTGGTTGGATGAACTACATGACTATTACCTTTATGATTTATGTCGAATTGTTATGGGAATTCTATGTTACCTTTGAGTTTAAGGATGAAGGGTTTGTTGATTTAAATGCTCCTAATGTTATTAAATTTCGATTGATGAACAAACGATTTTCTTTATCCATTATGGAATTTAATCTTGCCATGGGCTTTATTTCCAACGACTATGCACTATCTAATGACTATGTATCGAGATTCTGTGACTATAGTGCAAAATTTGAGCCCGTAATCCTCTTCCAAGAATGGTCGACGAACACCTCAGGGTATAACCCAAGGCACTCGAAAGATCATGAACTCAAAAATCCAACGCTAAAATACATCCATCGATTCCTAGCATATTTATTCTCCGGAAGAGTGAACTCGACAAGCATATTAAACAAAGCCAAATTTTTCTTCCTTTGCTGCATGGTAAAGGGGAGAAAAGTAACCCTCGACTATTGGTTCGCGCAACAACTTGCTACCGTATAAAATCAAAAAAGTAAGCCCTTGATCCTTGGTTCTTATATTTGTCTTTTAGCTTTCAAAGATTGCTTGCTTGCCGCAAATACTAACCTCCAGGTAGTGAGACAAATAGAACCAATCGACATCAATTGCTTACAAACAATGAAGATGCTCGATATGGATGCAAGGGGGAACTTTGTCATGAAGTCGCATTGTGGAACCACGGAGGAAGCCTCCTCTTCGCAAGCCATCACCGCCGAGCAATGTCTAGCTTGCTTGGAATATCTGATGCAACGAGTAGAGGTGAACTAAAGGGCATTCTTCGAGCACGCAGGGTTTGACCCTCCATATCCGTACACCCCCTAAACTGCCGCATGCCGCATGAGGGAGCACTCTTCTCCCTTAACCTTTTATTTGCATACTTTTATTTTTTGCATGTAGGTTAGGGAACATTGAGGACAATGTTAGGTTTAAGTGTGGGGGGTGGTTAATTTGATGTGCTGAATTTGTTCTAGAACCATCGGATTTAATTATGTGAAATTGCATGCCTCTTGATGAATTTGAGTATCACTTTCACATGAAAATTTTTCTTGAACTTAACATGTGGAATTTTTTAAGAAAATTGGATCCCTGGGTAAAGATGAGATTGATATGGGAAGTAAAATAGGATTGATAAGATCTTGTTAGACTTGCAAATTGTTTCTCATGTTAATTGATTTGATAGTCTGATGGATAAAAATTGGACACAACAAACCACTTTGTGAGACTTGAGCCTTAACAAGCATATATCTTTGTGCTTTATATTTTTCTTCATTGAGTGATTGTCAAGCATGATTAGATTACTTCTAGAACTTGCAATATTATGCACGTTGAGACCACATATGATCAAATTACTTGAGATGATTAAGGCGCCTAGGTATGAACCTTAAGCCATAAAGCCTACCATGGTAAATATGACCATTAGTGAACCACTTTTGAGCCTAAGACTTTTTTTTGAAAATTAACCACATTACAAGCCTAATTCCTTTTTGTTGATTTCCCCAATTTGCTCCCGAAATTGAAGAACTGCATATTTTCCTTACTGAAAAAATAAGAAAAATCAAGCAAAAGAAAAAAGGGAGAAAATCTTGAAAAACAAGGAACATAAATCAAAAAGAAATTTGTCTTGTTTGTTCAAAAAGAAAATTCAAAAGAAAAGACAAGAAGTGTGAGAAAGATTGAATCCTTGTTTCTTCCAAAATTAAATTTGTGCAAAAGCTTGGCATAAAAAAAGAGAAAAAGGAGTGTGAAGTTCTTCGATTCAAAAAGACTAAAAGTCTTTCTCATCACACCTTGTCCTAAGCCCCGATACAACCAAATTCAAAGACCTTTTGATCTTGCAATTCGATCCAACTAGTGGCGGAGATGTGATATATTTGCAAGCCTATGGTAAGTATCTTTTCATGCTTTGACTGGAGCGTTGATGACCCATAAACACTTTGAGCGATATTGAGTGAATCTTTTGTAAGGGTGATTGATTTTATTCCATCTTGACTTCATGATAATTAATTGGGATATTATTTGCTTGTGCTAATTTGCAAATCATGATTTATTACTTCTCTTATCCTTTCTTCGTTACTAAAGGGACCCTAGATCTTGAATTTCAATATGCTGAAGAACAAGCATAATCTAAGTGCGGGGGTATATGATAAGTCATTAATTTGCATATTTTCATATATTAAATCCTATTTTTTAGCACATTAATCTATCTTAAAGCCCTTATTCGATTCTTATTTCGTTTTGCAAGTATTTTTGGGTCTTAACGTCGTTTTATACGTAAAAATCAAGTTTTAACACCATTTTGGTGTCATTGGGAAATCTGTTGCGCAAAACCAGTAGCACTCGCAAAATAAGGCATGGGCACGATGCAAGACAAACTTTTTGACTTGGAGGAAAAGCAATTCTACTACAAGTGCACTTCTACTTTTACCATAATTAGAGCTGTTCAGGATTGTTGCATTTAATGTAAAGTCTTCCCCTTTATTTTCCCCTATAAATAGAGATCAAAGGGTGAAGAGAAAAAAATAAAGTATCTGAAACCCTCTCCCTCTTCTTGTGTCGTCGCTAACCGCCATGAGTGGCTAACTCCTCTTTTTCTAGTTAAGTGTAGTTAGAAGGATATTACTTCAAGTTTTTAGTGAGATTTCTTGGTCCCAAATTATCTTCATCTTTATTCAAGTATTTTCATATCTTTTTACTTCATCTTCATGTGTATGTTTGGTTAAATATATTCTACAACCAATTCAATGGTATTTGATACGAGTGGTAAGGAAATTCAGTTTCGATTTCTAAAGGTATGAATTAATGTTCTTAATAAGTTAACAGGTTCGTGCGTAGGAAGAATATGTGCTTTGGGTATCTTGAGATCATTAATGCTATTTGATAGATTGTAATTCTTTAGTGCTATCTAGGAATTTAATCTTGATAATAAGAGTTAATCTTTTAATGGTATTTAATTGATTATCTAACATAGAAGAGATTGGGTTATTTGGTGGTATTCATCTAATCTAAAACCAAGCTATTTGAGATTGATGTTGATTTATCTTTTGTGAGTCAATGATCTAAATTCTTGATTTAATATTCCAAGTTCTACCTTGACTAGAGTTCCAATTTATATTCTTCCTTACTTCAATTGCTTTCTTCAATTCAAACCACAAACTCCTCCTTTACATAAATTGCTTTACTTGTGAATTTAATTTCGTAACCGCTCTCTGTGGGATCAACCCTACTTGCTGCTACTACAAATCCAAAGAACAAGTGGGTATTATTTTTTTGACGGATTCGACACCCATCAAATACAAATGTTTAAAAGTGCATATTTGGAAAGATTAAAGAAGCATGAGATGTTTTGACATGAGCTTGAATACATATTTGGAAACAAAATTGTTTTAAATGGATTGATGGGTGTTTTTGAGATTTCCCTCACTAGGCTTTATAAGCTTACACTCTCCTTTCTAATCAATGCAGAGAAGTAAGCATTTGGGTAGTGAGCAAGCAAGAGGCGATACAAGCGTAAAGTGATTTCAAGTATGGTTTTATAAGTACTTTGTAGTAATAAGAGGCAATGTGACCAAGTTGTAATTGGGAAGGTTGTTTTGGTTACTCCCTAGTTTGGACAAGTTACATTTGATGTTTTGAACTGGTATGATGTTTACTATCTTGCTTTTAGGGCTTGGGATATGTTTTGCATGCTTGGGTAGAGATCATGCCTATAGGACCTTTGGTTGAATATGCGATGTTGTGAATGATCCTCTACCAGGCTTAAATGTTTGTGGAAATGATGCTTGAGATGTTATATGATGTTTAGGTGATGTTTGAAGTTGTTTGGAGTGAGCCAAAGAGTCACATGTTGCACCTAGAGATCATTACAGGCCTTCGTGTACCGGTATGAGTACCCAGGGATTGGTACGAAGGGTATAAAACGACTACGTTTTGAGGGCAAAATGCTCAGGGGTACCAGTACAGTTAGTCAAGTATTGGTACACCCTTTGGAATACACATTAGAATCGGTACACAGGTTTGAGTATCAGTAAGACCCATTCATTTTTATAGCATCATACTGATACGCGAGGTACCGTATCGGTACATATTGTGGTTACTAGAAACTAAGGTTTTAAAGGAAAAAGGGGATCGGTACGAGAACTGTGTTGTATCGGTATGGGTTGCTTTATGCACCGTATAAGTATAGTGGCTAGTGTATCGGTATGCATGGTAGTTAATTTGTTGAGCTGTATGGATACGGGTTGTGTTTTTGCCTGTTGAAGTTTGGAAATGTACAATCTAGTCCCCAAATGTTATAAATACAATTATATGATTTTAGTTGATTGTTTTATGTTGAAACTTAACCAATATGCATGAAACTTGACTAACTAATGATTGGTAACTTTATTTTTATAGAAGACCTCCAATTTTTTAGAAATTACAATTCGGTCCCTAAAGTACGTTCTTGATCAATTCTATGTCAAATCGACGCCCGATTGAGTTGTAAATTTCACGCTGCCATCTTGATCTCCTTAGAACTTAATTATGCATTTAGATAAGGTAAAATGAAAAAATGGACCATTTTCTAAGTATTTCTTTCGGGTTTGTGCAAACTCAATGTAGCTCGCTCGGTTTGGTCTAGCGTCTAGGCCGGATCAAGGAGGTTACATTTTGTGGTATCAGACCCAGAATATGATTATTGGGAGGTGGGTTATGGTTGTTTGGTGTATTGTTGTTGAATGAATATGTTGAATAGCATGCACGAGGTTTGATTTTGTGAGTTTACAATTGAAATGTTCTATGTTAGGGTAGTAGCTTGGGGACACATTGGCTTATTACTAAAAGTGTGAAATTATTTTTGCTTTAAAATGTGAGTGACTTGGATTCTTGCTTCAAGCTGGCCTAATTATTTTGTTTTATTGCATTATCATGTTTTAAACTCATATTTTTGAGAAATAGGATCGAGATGAGAGACGAGAGCTTACATGGGTAGTGTTGTGGATGGACATAATGATGAGTTGCCTACTCCTCTACCGATTCCTCATGTTGGTGCTAGAGTTAAGGGTAGTATGCCACAAGCACCGCAAGGACTAGTTTTTGGGGATATGACACTGTTGATCCATGTGATGACTGGAGCATTTCAGGAAGATATAGCAGGAGTGCAAGTACCAGCTGTTAATACGAGACTTCCATTGGAGCATTTGCGTAGCTTGGGGGTACAAAGTTTAGGGGTTTAGCTCCAGAGGTAGTTGAGGAGTGGTTCACCAGTACCGAGAGGATTCTTGGACAGATGAAGTGTACGAATGTTCATAAGTTGGGCTATATAGTGTCTTTGCTTCAGGGAGATGCCTGTAGCAGGTGGACGACTTCTATCATGGGTATTGCACTTACAGATGTGATGTGGGAGTTCTTTTGTGCTGCTTTTAGAAAGAAGTATTTGGGTTTCTAATACCAGGATGAAAAGAAGTAGGAGTTCATGGCGTTGGTCCAGGGTAGGATGTATGTGTCGGAATATGATGTTCAGTTTGTTCGGTTGAGTCAGTTTGTTCCTAAGCTGGTTCTTGATGAGCATCAGCGATATGATCGATTTCGGTATAGGTTGTTTAAAGAGGTGAAGACTTATATACAAGCTACTGATTATACGGAGTTTAATGTTTTGGTTTATCGAGCTAAGGATATTAAGCAGAATCTAGGGTTATCTCCTCCTTTGGGGAGTTCTTTTGCTGGAAAGAGGATTGCTGAGTCAGATGTTGGTAGAGATCAGTACAAGAAGCATTGGGATAAGAGGAATTGTCATGATTAAAGACGTGGGGGAGTAGTGCTGGGAGTGGACAACACAATTAGAGCACCTTTGTTCGAGCACTTCAGTGTGGGCATTGTGGTAGGTGACATTTAGGGGAGTGTTGGGGTACCATTGGTACTTGGTAAAGCTGTGGTTCACGAGATCACATTAGGCATGATTGTCCGTAGTTGATTGGAGATAGATAGGCTCCTACACCTACTGCTGTGCCACAGAGAGGCCGTGGGCAAGGTCGAGGTAATTTTCAGCCTAGGGAGGATGGTCAAAAAATAGGTGCTCAAACTGTGGCAGTTTAATCTGAGGGTGGTAGACCAGCGAGGATTTACGCACATCGTGTGGGAAGAACTGATACAAATGTGATTGCAGGTACATTTACTTTGCAGTCCATATTATTACTCTCTTTGATAGATTATGGTTTTACACATTCATACATCCTACGCGAACATGCACGTTTGCTTGATATACCTATAGAAGTTTTAGTTGTCGGTTTGCGTTTAACTAGTTCTTTTAGAGAGATAGTAGTTGCTAGAAGGTTGTTTAGGAGATGTTCTTTGATGGTTCAAAGTCATTTGTTTGCGGCTAATTTGATGGAGTTGCGTTTCATGGTTTTGATGTAATCTTAGGGATGGATTGGTTGATCGAGCATAGGGTTATGGTTGATTTTGAGACCAAGCAATTTTTTTTAAAACTTGTTGAGGAGTATGAAGTGGTGGTTATGAGCGAGAAAGTTAAATTTTTATTCAATGTTGTTTTGGCTTTGGAAACGCAAAAGTTGTTGGATTTTGGGGGTCAAGCATACCTAGCTTATGTTATGAACCCAAGTACGAAGGAGGTGTGAGTCCAGGATAGCTGCACTGATTTTGATTTTCTAAGGGTGTTTTCGGAGGAGTTGCCAGGAGTACCACCATATAAGGAGGCAAGTTTTGCATTGAGACGTATGCGGGTACGACTCTAATGTCAATTGCACCATATAGTATGGCACCGAAGAAGTTAAAAGAGTTAAAAATGCAGCTTCAGGAGTTATTGGATTGTGGTTTCATCCAACCTAGTATGTAACTGTGGGGAGCACCGATGTTGTTTGTGAAAAAGAAGGATGACACGTTGAGAATGTGCATTGATTATCGGTAACTAAACAAGTTCACGGTTAAGAATAAATATCCTTTACTGAGGATTAATGATTTGTTAGATCAGTTTCGGGGTGCTACGATGTTTTCCAAGATTTGTTTGAGATTTGGATATTACAACTGAAGCTAAAGGATAAAGACATGCCGAACACAGCTTTTTGCAAGCGTTATGGGCATTACGAGTTCTTGGTGATGCTTTTTTGTGCTAACTAATGCACTTGCAACTTTCATGGATATGATGAATCGGGTATTCCATGAATTCTTGGATCAATTCGTGGAGGTATTCATCAATGACATTCGTGTGTACTCTCATACTGAGGAAGATCACGGTCGACACCTACGAATTGTGTTGCAAGTTTTGTTGGATAATAAGCTTTATGCCAAGTTGAGCAAATGTGAGCTTGGATTAAGCAAGTGTTTTTTCATGGTCATGTGTATTGGAGGAAGGTATCTGTGTGGATCTGCAGAAGATTAAGGCGGATGTGAATTGAAAGCAACCTAAGTCGGTTACGGAGGTTCGTAGTTTCTTAAGGTTAGCAGGTACTATCGTCGCTTTGTGGATGGGTTTTCGAAGATTGCTGCTCCTTTGACGAAGTTGTTGCAAAAGGATATAAGTTTTGAATTGAAAAAGAGTAGACAACAAGCTTTTGATAAGTTGAAGGTAGCTTTGACGCAAGCTTCAATCTTGATTCAACCTGAGTTAGGGAAAGAGTTTGTAGTTTATAGCGATGCATCCTATGTTGGTTTAGGGTATGTGTTGATGCAAGGGGTAAAGTTCTGGCTTATGCATCTAGGCAGTTGAAGGTGTACGAGCGCAACTATCCTACCTATGATATAGAGCTTGCGGCAGTAGTTTTTGTTTTGAGGATTTGGAGGTATTATCTTTATGGTGAGAGGTGTATTGTGTACACGGATTACAAGAATTTGAAGTATTTGATGTTGCAAAAGGATTTGAATCTTAGGTAGTGGAGATGGTTGGAGTTGCTCAAAGATTATGATTTGACGATAGAGTATCATCTGGGTAAGGCTAATGTTGTAGCCAATGCCTTGAGTAGGAAGGTTGCAGTACAACTGAGGGTGATGTTTGCTCGATTGAGTGTGATGTGAGATGGTGGTTTGTTGGCTGAGTTACAAGTGAAGCCATCGTTGTTGGAGCTGATTAAGGAGAAACAAACATATGATGATTTGTTGGTATCGCATGTTAAGGATATTATGGATAGCAATCAAATGGATTTTCATTTTGATGTTAATGGTCTTTTGTGTTTCAAGAGTCGAGTGGTGGCGCCGAAAGATGAGGAGTTAAGGCACAATATCTTGACTGAGGCATATTCGAGTCCTTTTGCTATGCATCAGGTAGTACAAGAGATGTATCAAGATTTGAAAAAAAGGAATATTTATGGGTTAGTTTGAAGAAAAATGTAGAGGATTTTGTTGCTTATTGTATGGCATATCAGCGTGTTAAGGCTAAGCATCAATTTTCTTCTGGGTTGTTACAACTATTGAAGATTTCAAAATGGAAATGGTACAAAGTTACCATGGATTTTGTATATGGATTGCCATTGACGCCATCAAAGAAGAATTCTATATGGGTAATTGTGGATACGTTTACAAAGTATGTGCATTTCTTGGATGTGTATACGACGTATAATTTGGATAAGTTGGCGGGGTGTATGTTGCGGAGATTGTGAGATTGCATGGGTGCCTAAGTCTATAGTATTGGATAGGGATCCACGCTTTACAATGAGGTTTTAGGAGTATTTGTATAGGGCTTTGGGTATGCGGTTGAATTTTAGTACTTCGTACCATCCTCAAACGGATAGTTAGTCTGAACGTGTTATCCAAGTGTTGGAGGATATGTTGTGGTGTTGCATCATTGAATTTCAAGAAATATGGGAGAAGCAAGTGTTTTTGGTGGAGTTTGCCTATAACAATAGTTATCAGGCTAGTATTCAAATGGCTCCATATGAGGCTTTGTATGGTAGAAGGTGTCGCACGCCACTTTGTTGGGCGAAGGCAGGTGAGATGTATGTTTCTTTGCCTTATGTGCTGAAGGAAACTAATGAGAAGGTGAAGCTTATTATTGAATGGTTGAAAGCGGCTTTAGATCGACAAAAGTCATATGATTACTTGAAGAATATGGAGATAGAGTTTGCAGTTAGAGATAAAGTGTTCCTTAAGGTTTCGCCTTGGAAGAAGGTAATGGGGTTTGGACGTAAAGGCAAGTTGAGTCCAAGGTTCATTGGGCCTTATGTGGTGTTGGAGCATATTAGTTCAGTTGCTTATTAGTTGAGGTTACCTGTGGAGTTGGAAAATATACATGATGTTTTCAATGTATCGATGTGACAGAGGTATAGATCGGACCCTTACCATTTGATGCCTGTTGAGGAAACTAAGTTGAATCTGGATTTTACTTATGATAAGGAACCGGTAAGAATTTTGGATTCTAGCAGCAAGGTTCTTCGTGGAAAGACCGTTGAGTTGGTATAGGTGTTATGGCAACATTGTAGTGTCGAGAAAGCCACATGGGAAAGTAAAAAGGACATGAAGCAGTTTTCTTACCTTTTTTTCCGCTAGGTAAATTTTGAGGATGAAATTTCTTAAGAGGGGAGAGTTGTAACACCCCGAATTTGAGCCTAGGTGTTAGCTAGATCGATTAGATGGTTTGGGAAAATCGGGTTAGGCGATCCAAGTTAGTTTCGAGAATTAATTCTTAATAAATTATTTTTTGCTAGGATAAAATATGGAAAAATGCTAGAAAATATTTAATTGATAGTCTAATGGTTTTGGAAAAATCAATTTCAAGGAATTAAATCAGAATTTTGGACATTTTGGTCCGGAGACTAAAAATGTAGAGTTTTCAAAACTATTTTAGTGAGTAAATTGTAAAAGGGTCAAAATGTAATACCCCAACATTTTCTTAGTGACTAAAATACAAAGAATTAAAAGTTAGTGGTTTTAGTTCAGTGACTAAAACGTAAAATTTTAAAGTTTGGTGACTAAAGTGAAAAGTTGGGAAAAGTATAGGGACCAACATGGTAATTTTCCCAATAATTATTTTTATGGAAAAAATGAATAGTTTATCCCGGTATAAGAATTTTGATGGGATTCAGATTTTTGGCACGAGATTTGTGTGGGAAACTATAAATGGAATAAGTTTCAAAAATTTATTCGAATGATTATTCGAACTCAGAAAATTATGAAACTTTTATGGAAGCCTTAGAAAGACTTGAAGAATATGATAGTATATTTTTTAAATCATTTTTATTTGGTTTAAATACGATTCTATGCAATTTTTTGGTGAGATAGGTGAAAATGGCATTTTTGAAGATAAGTTGGTTCATTAAGGGTAAAAAGGTCATTTCACCTTACTTTTTGATTATTATTGATTATTTTGGATAAGAAAAGATATTTGTTGGCATGGTATTGGTTATAACTCAAGGGTATAATGGTCTTTTGACTATTAAAGATTTATATTATAAAATTTGGTGTATATTATGCCATTTGGCATAATTAAAGAAACAAAGTTGAACAAAATTTTGTTTCTTCTCCAAGGCTGACGAAAACACCATAGCTAGGGTAAGTGAGATTTCAATTTGATTTTTAAGCTTCCATGGTTGGTCTTAGGCTTGAGACATGAAATAGAAATTTAGGTATAATTTTTGTTAAGTTTCCATGTCTCTAAGATGTAGTTTGGTGATTTGGTGGATGAAGAGCATGATGGAAACTTGAGTTTTAAAGGTTGTTCTTGTTGATTATGATGTTGTTTCTATGGTTCAAATGTTCAAAATCCTATGGAAAAAGCCTAGGTGACCATTCGGCTATGATGAAGAAATAGGGGAAATTCTTGCAAAAAATATTTTAATGATGGAATGATGAGAAATATGTTATACAAGCTTGTTTATGTTGTTAGATTGAAGAAATACTCATGTTCTTGAAAGATGGAAAATTAGGGTTTATGCTAAGTTTGGAATTTTAAGATGTGATTGAAGAAAGAATAGTTTAAAATGATGATACAAGGTGTTTGGAAGGAAAATTCCTAATTGTTTTGTATTAGGGACCAAATTATAAATTTTTGAAAGTTTAGGGACTTGGTTGTTAAGATTGTTTTTGAAGTGTATTGGGTTGAAAAATCGAGTTAAGTGACTTGGATTTTGATTTTGAAGTTTATTCTAATTTTGGGACCATTTTGTGATTTTTAGAAACTTTAAGGACTAAAATGTAAAATTTTAAAGTTTAGGTCCTAATGTAATACCCCCTACCGGGGTTGGCAGCAAACCGGTTCAGGAGCGTTACCAAGGAAGAAACAAGCATGAACAAGGCAAGGATAGGCTAACTCATCCCTATTAGATGAATTACTTAACTAACAAGTAACCAAACATACATTACTTAACATGTAAGCAATCTTATTTACATACATTATAGGTTACCAAAAATTTCAATTAACATTATCATACAATCATCATCATTCGAATAGCTTAAAGACAAACATGCTTCCATTTCATTTCATTGTTTTTTTAACTTGATTGCATTAACATTTCATGCACAACTTATTAAACATGATCTATAGTACATACCTTGATTCCAAGCAAGCATATGCCAACCTTACCTTTCAGCATTTACCATACAAGATTCTAAAAATGCTATAACATGGTATGTTTACACAAGTAATTATCATATTATACAAGTCATTCGAAAAGCATAATAGTCTAGATCGATTACTTTGAACATTCATTAGACATATATCAATACTTATATGCGCAACAAATACTTACAATACATAGAATTTAAGTTCTTTACTTGATTTATATTAATAACTAAGTTTACAAGATAGTAGGCCCATTCAAGATCATATACATATATACAAGATCAAGTATTCAAAATGCATGCACTAGACATTATATACAACTAAGTGCCACCAACTAGAGGAGTACAAAACAAGTATGAACCATACTTTAGCTATGCTTGTGTATTGGTTCCATCTCAAGAAATCAGGCTTCAGGATCAAGCAACGATCGAATCCTTTGTCTTATGGTTGGGAAGAATGAAAACAAGAGTGATAAGTACAAGATATGTACTTAGTGAGATAGCAACGAGTTCTAACCATTTTATTAACATGTATCAATTAGCTAAGTTTGAACCTAGTCCAAGTTGGAAGCAATTCAATTCAAGTTTTGCTCAATCTTTATTTCAAGCCAATTAACATACTCAAGCAATATACACATTTCCATTCAAGTTAAGTACATATTAGTTCAAGTTTACATGTTTGTGTTTTCAAGAATACATATCAAGTAATCCAAGTAGCAAGTTATTCAATACAAGGTTCAAGAATAAGCAATTATCATTTCAAAAGTTCCATGTCAAGAATCAAGCATTACACATCAAGAAATTTGAGTAATTCAAGCTTACATATCAAGTAATTCAAGTATCAAGTAGTTCAAGAATCAAGTAGTTCAAGAATCAAGTAATCTCAAGTATCATGTAATTCAAGTATCGTGTAATTCAAGTATCATGTAATTCGAGTATCATGTAATTCAAGTATCATGTAATTCAAGTATCATGTAATTCGAGTATCATGTAATTCAAGTATCATGTAATTCAAGTCTCATGTAATTTGAGTATCATGTAAGCTTTATTCTTTAATTATTTCTCATTTGCTTTCTTTAGGTTATGTCTTTGGTATTTAGTTGTCCAGGTAATCGAGTCTCCATCCAACGTCGCTACAAGATGTACCGTAGTATACAAGATGTACCGTAGTACTGTACCATAGTACTAGTCAACCCTCCTACTGTCGCCAAAGACCACACAATCGTACCCTCCGTCTATCACCAATTAGGGGCCTTAGCCCTGGACAGTAGTCCTCCCTAACACAATGAGCTCTAGACTCTAAGGCATGCCCTTATACCTAATACCATTAACAACCAAGGCTTTGTTCAATTATGAATCACTTATTCAAGTATTACATGTTTATGTCAAGCAATAGCTTATTCAAGGATCAATTCAAGTGATACATTTGCAAGATCAAGTTCATATACACATCTCATAGGCCAATTGAGCCTTAGCTCTACACTTTGCAATATAATCTTGTCATTCAAGCAAGCAATTAGCATATGCCACCTCTTAGGCATCAAGCAAGATCCTTAATTCATGATTTATATCGTGTTGACAAGTATTTAAATCATAGAGGTACATTTAAGCACTCATTCGAAATGATCACAATCAAGGCATCAAGCATTTGTTTTCACATTTCTTCCTAGATAATTTAACAACATACATGTTTCAATTAGGTCTCAAGTTTTAGTTTAAATCATTCTTCCACTTTTTCATCACAACCAAGCATTAAATCAAGTATATTAACATGGCATAAAATAACAATAAGCAGACATGCATCTTTGGTTAGGACCTACGTCCTAACCCTATATCAAACTACACTCACAATACTCCAAGCTTAGCTAATCTTGGATCCAAACTCCTTTGTTTCTAGCTTTGGAATGCTCCTCCTTAGACCCTTCTCCAATGTTCCCTTATCATTGTAACATTTCATACAAGTAAATCATGGTCAAGGCAAGCACATTCATTTATTCAAAACAAGACAACAATACACATAATCCATTCAACATACATTTCAAAACATCAAGGTTGCTGCTGCCTGGCAGCATGTTCACTGTTTACTTGAATATGCATAACTTTCATTTCGTACGTCAGAATTTCAATCGGTACACACTGTTGGAAAGCTAACTTAATTGTATTTCTAATCATATAGGCCTTGCATTTTAATTATTTACCAATTAATATAGGTTTTTACTTAAAGACAGGGTAATTATAACACTGGATAGCTTGCATTGTCCCTAGTGTTTCTTTTCCACAATCCATTCTACAACCCTGAATTTTATTCCGTTTTCTCCTAATGAATTTAGACATGTTAAGGCACTGTCCATTAAATTTTCAGCCTTAAATTCCATTTACACAATATATGGTAATTTTTCAAAGTTACTGCCCAGAACAAAGCATTCTGGGCAGATTACTCTAGGTTAAGTTTTAGCCTCATAATCATTCAAGCAAAGATTCTAACACTATAATTCAACTTACATACTTATTTCTACAATCTTAGATCAACCCAATTCACCTAGCAACGTGATCAAAACTGGGCATTTTATATAATCAAGCAAGTTTACACATTTTCAACTAGCAATGTGATCAAACAATTTCCTTCCATGTTACATTCGAATCGTACCAATTAATTACCAAATTTTCCAGCAATCATAGAAATTTCCAGTATGAACATTCAAGTTTCCAGCAACATATATATTTCTTTCTTAGCAATTTGATCACAATATTCAAAATTTCAAAGAATCTTAGAACTAACATTTATAACATGCATATCTTCCATCCTATTCAAATTAAGCAACAATAACATCAAAATTTAAGATTTTAAACATGAAATTGAAGTAAGAAATCAAGCATTTACCTTCCTATGAAGCTAATTTGATCAACAAACAACTCTTTGTCACTAATCTCTCTCAAGAATCGGCTAGGGAGGTTGAAGGATGAAGAAGATGATTCGATTTTGATTTTCTCTTTCTTTGATACAAGCATAGCCGGCCAACAAGAAGAAGATGATACCTCCCTTGCCATGTGTAAATTTTGTTTGCCACATGTATTCCATTATAGAATAATGGTCTAATTACCATGCAAATTTGTTGTTTCACCCTTGTTTCAATTTGGTCATCTTAATTTGGTACTCTAATTTGTTGGCTATAACATTTTAGTCCTCTAATTATGTTAGCTAATGTTCTTCCCTCAATAAATTTCTAATTCTTTTAATTTGACTAACACCTAATTCAATTAGTTAATCATTTAGATATTGGTGACTTTTCTAGGCCCGGTTTAGGGTGTTACACCTAAGGTGTAACTGATGAGAAATGTAAGGTTTTAGCTTGAAAATGGTGATTGGAAGCTTAAAGGTGTCTTTAGGGGACTAAAGGTGAATTTTTGGAAAAGTTGGAAATTTAAAGAAAAGTATGAGAAATATTGGTTCGAATATATAAAGTTTTATCAGATTAATTTTTGTAGATAATGGATAGTCATTTATTTATTTTCCATTATTGTATAAGAATTAAGTATGTTCTAGCATATACTTTGAAATGGTATATGTTATTTTTTAATGTAGATTCTGATAAAAATCAAGATCGTACCAGCAGATCAGGAAATGATATAATTCGAGACTAGTATCAAATAGGAAATCATATTGCAAGGCTAAGGTGAGTGCATACATGTTTATAAATTGTATGTTAGTTAACATACATATTATAGGAAGACTTGTGATAAGCTTACCTAAAAGGTAAAGATTTTATAAAAGCAAAACATGTTTTTAGCATGATATTTTATTTTGATGATTTAAAGATTGTGGCATATTCTTTATGCTTACACATATTTTATAGTATGGTATCTTCATGACAAGTTTCGATATAGTTTTAAATGGAAGTATACCATGAAAAGTTGTTGGACATATTGGAGTATGAACTGCTCCATTATGAAGATGTTTTATATGATAAATGTAAGTATGTATGAAATTTGGGTTACCTGTCATTACTGCAAGAATTGTTTTAAATTTTTCCCCTGGTAGTAGAATATTGAGTTGGATTATATTGTGGTATACTATTATGAGTTTAAGATGTATTCGACACTTCGTGTTGCCCGTATTCGTCACTTTATTGTGGTCCCTGTATTCGACACTTCGTGTCGCCCATAAAAGGGCAATACACAACTCGTACCTTAATCACTTGATATTCACCTTGGGCTATATGACTTCATGAAATGAAGTATTATTTTGAGTCAAAGAATATTATGCTTGTGAAAGTATCATATTTTATTAAGTGTTTTTATATGTTACTTTTCTTATGCATCACTAAGTTATACTTAGAGTGTATTTTGGTTATACGTGTAAGTAATCGAAAGTAGTATCGAACTTTGCATCAACATCTCTTTTGGGATGAGATTCTACGTTGACAGGTTATTTTCGGTACTTATGACATCCTGGCATTGTTTAAGATTAGTGGCATGTACGAGATAATCTGTCTATTTAGTTAAAATATCTAACTGGCCTGCCTTGTATTGGTTTTGGTCGTGTATATTAAATGATATGTTATATGTATAATTTTAATGCATTATGATAGAACTTTTTAATATGATGATATCATTATTTATAAGTTAAATAAAAAATTTAATTAGTTCCGATTTCTAATGTAAGATGAATTTTGAATTATCGTGACATTTTCGACTCGTGTTCGTAGTACGGATACAAGAAGGGGGTGTTACACAAAACTTAGAGTCTTTAAGGAGCTAATTTAGCAAAGTTTTTTCCTCAATTTAGGCTATTTTTAAATGGTTTTTAAAAGTTTATTTAATAAAAATAAAGGAGATTTGATTAAAAGGATTTTAATTAACCAATTTCATTTTCTTACGTAACTACTTTTTCTCTCCACTTTCTCAGCAGCCAAACTATTAATTTTCGTTCAAAATTCTTAGAAATCATTTCTTTTTGAATCCTTTTTGATTTCCTAATTGATTCATTGGATTCCTACACTAAATCCTATATGCTTACTTGAAGATTTCATCCAAAACTTGTATATTAAGGGAGAAATCAGCAATTAGTGGTGATTTTCATTTATTTCCTCTAATTAAAGGTTGTTTATTGAAATTCCCAAGTTCCTGATCTTTTACAACTGATTTTTGTTATGTTTTTATGATTAAATTGGTTTTAATTGAGTTTTGATAAGAAATTTGATAAATCTTGATGTGGATATAATTTGTGTTGAATCTAATTGATTTAGATCAATTATAAGATGTGTTTTAATGATACATGAAGAGATTAATAAAAGGAATCCCGAAACTATGTGAATTGCTAATTTTCAAGGTTGTAAATTGTTAGATTTTGAGGTGATTTTGGTGATGTAAGGTTGTTGGAGGTATAAGGACGTTATATTGTTGTTTTTGAATGTTAATTGATGATGTTAATATGTTAAAATCAATCGGTTTTGGCTGGGCATTGTTTAGATGGAGTTTGGTTGTGATTTCAGTTGTTTTAGAGAAGCATTTGGTGGTTCTTAGTGTGGCAAAGTTGGGGCGATGTGATGTTGTGTTTAGGGATGCATGGAAATGCATTAATCCTTTGCTTTTGTTTGGGTAAAACATGGGAGATGGATCCTTTAGCTTTTGGAGAGGTTGGAGAGGCTTTGGAAGGTTGATTTTCGCTTCGGCTAGAAGGTACTTGGATTAGCAACAACAGATGCCGAAACTGGTACCTGAGCTCCAGCCATTGCGGCCTAGAATGCTCCTATCATCGCCTGAACTAGAGGCATTATGTCCCCAAACATAGGACCAGGTGGCGCAGGGGGTACTTGTTCCACTCCCTCATGAGGATTAGGCGGAGGAGGCAGCAAATCCTCAATGTGTACTAGCTCGCCCTCGACTCCTTACCCTCTGGCAGCAGCAGCGTTTCTGCTAGATCCCAACTCTCTCCTTGGTGCCATAGTCTAAAACGTATCTAAGGCATGATAATTACCCAAAACAAAAACAATCAGGCTAGCTTCAAGCAATGATCCAAGACTTTCATTTAAAACCAAATTCGTTTCTTAAACATAGTAATATGGCAAAGTGTCCCCAAGGTACCCAAACATGGCATAATTCAAACATCGTACATGTAAACAATTACAGTGCCTAGCAAAACATCAATGTTAAAACATAAACAGCATCCCAACTTTCATAAACTTGGCTCTAATACCACCAAATGTAACTCTCTTAGCCCGGCCTGGCCGAAAGATCGAACCGAGCATGCTACATTAGGGTTTACCAAAATAAACCCTGAAAAAGATTCAACTAAAACGGTTCATTTTTTCCTTTTATCTTGTCTAAATGCATTATTATGTCTTAAGGTGTTCATACGAGTCATGGTTCAAATTACATCTCAATCGGCTGTCATTTCTACATCTAATTGCTCGAAAACCCAATACAGGGACTTAAGCATAATTTCCAATTTTATAAGGACTCGCGTGATTTTAAAGTTACCAATCCTCAATTAGTCATGTTACATACCTTTATGTTAAACCTCAACCCAAAATAATTATCCATATATATTTAATTGCACATTCAGGAAATAGGAACCAAATTGCATGGATTTCAAACTACAGATGCTTATACAATTGAAATAACAGTCTGCGTACCGGTACGGGTCACAAGCATTTTGATACGGCACAAGAGACAAGGGCGTACTGATATGGTCCCTAGGCGTATCGGTATGGGCTTGTATAATTCAAAAATCAGGACTTCAATAGCTAAACACCGCATCAATACGATGACTGGCATACCGAAATGGACACTATTTTCTCTCTATGCGTACTAATACAGTTACAAGGCGTATTGGGACGCCTAGACAGTTTTGAACATTTGGAGCCTGGACGAGTCCCTGCATACTGAAACCAAAAGGGTCTGTACTGGTATGGGTCAACCTATAATGACCTCTAGGTCCAACATATGACACTTTGGCTCACTCCAAACAACATTAACAGTTATCTAAACATCAGATAACATCAATAACATGCTTGAGCATTAACGTAACAATCCTATTAGGCAACCTAGCTCAACTAGCATACTTACACACTAAGTCTAGACGCATGCTTCCTTGACCACATTCAAATCACCAAACCATCCATGCCTCAAACACTTAAAACACATTACAAGTCCAAAACAGTAATTAAAACTTGCAACAACAGGGAGTTCTTCCAATAACCCTCCCAAAACCTCAATTGACACATTGCCATTATTACTACTCTTTCATAACCAAATCATACTTTGAGTTCGAGTCTTGGGATTCCCTTCCTTGTTTCTTTTCTCCTCAAACCTTAGTTTTTTGCATTGATGAAAAAAGAGAGCGTAAGCACACTAGGATTAGTGAGGAATGCTTAACAACAGCCATCATCAATGCATTTAAAAACCATCTCACAAAACATTTGAAAGCTATCTTGAATCATCGTCTCATTGTCATGCCTTATCAAAACCATGCACCTAACATTTCAAAACAATATTTTAAACCATATGCAACATGTATCATAGATCCCACAGCAAAACCCCGTTCGCTACCCTCAATTTAAGCTTTCCTATGCATACTACCAATGCAAGGCTTAAAGAGTAAAACATGTTTAAATCACATTAAACAACATAATCCAACACATGATACATAAATAGTTATATTGGCATTCAAGTGATCATTTACCAAGTTCCATTTACCAAAACGCAACATAGGATACACAGATTCAACAAGTGTTCCCGCAACACTTAACAAACAATCTACCGGTAACCCAAGGTTCAAAACCGGGAGTATTCGGTACATATAAACCCCTTCCACTATTGTGACACCAGTGGTGGAGTATTCGGTTCTCATAAACCCACCCCTCAACATCACTCATCGGTACGTTGTTTAATCCACTAACAAGAGTCTTCGGTACTCAAAAACCCCTAGACCGTTAGGGTACTTGGATGGAGTATCCGGTACACCGTATTAACCCCTCAACATCCAAGGTGCCTTTTTATAGTGCACTATCAATCTTATGGCTAGCCAACTATATCCGATTTCATTTTCAAACCATCTCATAACATCATTTGCCAATATAATTCATTTCAACATCAACAACTCATTGTTTTCATATGCATCTACCATAACCATTAAACCAATGCATCAATCTTTACATTAAACAATGTTTATGAACATTAACCAACCCTTCATTATTCCCAAATGCATTAACATTATTTCAAGACCAATTTCTAGCATTAACTCATGCTCAATATATATGCATAAACAGTGAGTAATCAAAACGTATAAACAAGTGCATCAAACTATCATCAAAACTGAGTTCGAGAGAGAATTCATCCTTTACTTACTTCCGTGATTAGATCAACATTTGAAGCTCAATCTAAACTCCCTAACACAAGTTTCAAACCTTTGCAAAGTTGAAAACATGTTTCCACTCACCGACTCATAATGCCTCGCTCGTCGATGCAATAAACACACCTCCAAAGCTTCCAGAACTCACGTTCAAGCTTGAGGTTCAGACTCCTCTACTTTCAATCACACAAAAATAGCGGTACACTGTATCAAAATGCAATCAAAATCACATCAAGTCAAAACCTCAACATCCTTAACCCAAATCCACTCCACAACTCCCAAAAATTAACAACAAACCTCTTCCAAACTTAACCCAGCCATAATCAAACGTTTCAACACTTCAATTATCATCAATTAACATCTAAAAACAGTTTTCAAACATCCTTATATCTCCAGCATTCAATTAACCACCACAACTCCTCAAAAACACAAAGCTAAGAACCTAGAAAATTAGAGATTCATATAGCTTCGGGATTCCAATATTAAAACCAACTTATCAAAATTATAAAACATCAAAATTATGATTATAAGTCATCAAGAAGTCAGCAAAACAAATCAAAAATGGAAATTTCCTGTTCTAATCAATTAAACGTAGGTTTACTAAATTTGCACAATTAACTCATCCAAACTCATTAGAAAACATTAAACAAGGATCAAATACTTGTGAATTTTAGTAAAGAACAAATCATTAGAGGAGAAGAATGAACCTGACCTCTAATGGATGAATTTCCTCTCAATTAGATGTTTCACTCTTGAAAATAAAGGAAAATCAATGAGATTTTTGGAAAACAAGATTGAAGAATCTATTAGAAATCAATAGTTAATTAAATCAAGAGCTTTTCCTTCAACTTTTGATGAAAAAGTGAATGTATGGCTGAAGAAGATTTGAGAAAAAGTTAAGAGAAAGAAAGTTATGCCAAAAGAGGTTTAGAAAAATAACTACCCTTTTATTAATTAAATCCCTTTAATCCTTAATTAAAACTCATTAAAATAAACCAAATTGAGAGAAAATTTTGGTGAAAACATTTAGGTCAAATAGCTTCTTAAAGATTCTAAGCTTTGATCCTTTTTCAAAACAATGACTAAAAATAGTTTCAATCTTTACATTTTGGTCACTAGCCAAAATATCCAATTTCCAAAATCTATTTTTCAAAATTGAATTTACCAAAAAAGTCCATATATTAAATAATGATTTTTAGATATTTTCCCCTTAGTTTTCTCACACCAAAATTATATGTTCCGATTTAAATCTCAAATCTGACTCGAATCTCTAATCCCGGTCCAGTAGACCATCTAAACCACTAGGAAAACTCATAGGCCCAAAACTGGGGCGTTACACATATAATATTAGGGCTTGACTGGCTCAGTGAGCATCTAACTTGGGTAGATTGCTCGAAGAAGAAGCTCTATTTATATGGACTCAATAAGGAGAGCATTAAATTGATGGAAACTAAATGTGAGAGGAGAAAGTCATTGATATATGCTACTGTGAGTGAGATTAAGAATAATCCGAAGCCGAAAGACATTGATACTATAAATGAATTTCTAGATTTCCTTCTTGATGAACTTTCAAGTTTACAAACAACCACTGAAGTGGAATTTAGGATTAAAGTGAAACTTGGAGTTACCCCAGTCTACATTGCACCATATAGAATGGCTCCAGTTGAACTCAAAGAGTTAAAGCTCAAATACAAGAGTTATAAGACAAGGGTTTCTTCCGACTCTCACCCTGGGGAGCTCTGGTACTTTTGTCAAGAAAAAGGATGGCTCTATGCTTTTATGCATTGACTACCGACAATTGAACAAGTTTACCATCAAGAAAAAATATCCTCTTTCGAGAATAGAAGATCTATTTGATTATTTGAATGACGCAGCTGTGTTCTCTAAGATCAATCTCCGATCAAGGTATTATCAAATGACAGTCAAAGACTGTGATGTACCTAAAACTACTTTTAAAACCAAGTATAGTCATTATGAATTTCTTGTGATGCCCTTTGGTCTAACCAATTCCCTTGCTGCATTCATGGATTTTATTAACAAAATTTTTAGACCTTACCTGAACAAGTTTGTGGTAGTGTTCATTGATGACATATTGATCTACTCTAAAGATTAAACTAAACATTAGCAACACCTCCAAATTTTACTCCAAAATCATTGAGAGAAGCAATTGTATGCCAAGTTCAGCAAGTTTGAATTTTGGCTATCAAAAGTTTCCTTTTGGGGACTTATTGTATCATCGGTGGGAATTCAAGTTGATCCGATAAAGATTCAAACTATTGTTGAATAGAGGCCCCCAAAGAATGTTGGAGAAGTTAGAAGCTGTCTCAGTCTTGCTAGCTATTATAGAAGATTCGTCAAGAGATTTTTTATATTAGCAGCACCATTGACCAGACTACTCCAAAATGAAGCCCCCTTTGAATGGACCGAGAAGCAACAACGAATCTTTGACCAATTGAAGCAAGTGTTGACTCATGCTCCCATCCTAACCCAACCTGAGTCCGGTAGGGATATCACCGTATATAGTGATGCATCGTATTTAGGACTTGGATGTTTGCTTGTGAAGGAAGGCAAAGTCATTGCTTATGCTTCTAGGCAGCTTAAGCCACATGAATAGAACTACGCCACCCATAATCTGGAATCGGTTGCAGTTGTCTTTGCACTAAAAATTTGGAGGCATTATTTCTACGGAGAGAAATTCTATCTATTCATCGATCATGAAAGCTCGAAATCCCTCCTAACACAGAAGGAACTAAACCTCCGTCAAAGAAGATGGAGGGAGATTTTAAAAGATTATGATATAGTCATTGATTACCATCTGGGCAAGGCCAATATTGTAGCTAATGCACTCAGTCGCAAACCACTGTCTGGTAAACTTCTATCCATAGTCATTAAATCTTAGTTAAGCCAATTATCAAACTCACAAATAAATTTTGCATTGTAGCTACTTGTGCTATGAATGCTCATTTCAGACTCAAACGAAACCATAAGTTCGTAGTCGAACTGCAAGTTCAGTCTACCATAGTATCAAGGATTAAAGAACTTCAGGAACAATATCAAAAGCTTCAAGCTATTGTTTCTAAACTGGAAAATAATTCTGATCCCGACTTTTTAGTTTATTCTGAAGATCTGTTGTATTTTCGTGATTGGATTTGTGTATCGATAATGAATCCGTCAAGTCTAATATTCTCAAAGAAGCTCATATTAGTCCCTTCTCTATTCACCCTGGGTTAGTGAAGATGTACAAAGACCTCTGAGAACTTTATTGGTGGCCTGGTATTAAACAAGCAATTACTAACTATGTTTCCAAGTGTTTGACTTGTCAATGAGTTAAAGCTAAACACCATGTCCCCATGAGACTTTTGCAACCTATTGAATTACCTTGGTGGAAATGGAAACATATTACCATGGGTTTTATGAGTGGACTACCTTTGACCCCCAAGAAGAATGATGTCATCTGGTCATAATTAACCAATTTACTAAATCAGTCCACTTTTTACCCATAAGAATGGATTTTGGCCTCCCTAAACTTGTTGAGTTGTACTCTAAAGAGATTGTTCTATTGCATGGAGTGCCTAAATCCATTATCTCCAATCGTGACCCACGATTTACTTCAAGATTCTAGAGAGTTTACAAGAAGCTATGGGAACCAAAGTAAAACTTAGTACTACATTTCACCCTCAAACTGATGGTCAATGAGAAAGGGTGATTCAAATCTTGAAAGATATGCTTCGGGCATGTGTTATTGACTACAAAGGATCTTAGGAAAAATCATTACCTCTTATCGAATTTGCTTAAAATAGTTATTAAGCCTGAATTAAAATGGCCCCTTTTGACGCATTATCTGGAAGAAATTGCATAACGCCACTATGCTGGTCGAAACTTGGTGAGGGTATAGCATTGGGTCCAGATCTACTTCGAGAAACTGAAGAAAATGATGCCAGCATTCATGATAGACTGAAAGCAGCCTTTGACAGGCAAAAGCCTTTGACAATATTCTATGGGAGAGAAAGCTTTTCTTAAAGTCTCTCCATGGAAGAAGATTATTCGATTTAGTAAAAAGAGGAAGCTTAGTCCTCGTTTCATCGGCCCTTTTGAAGTCACTGAAAAGATAGGTCATGTAGCCTACTATTTAGCATTGCCACCATAACTCAGTAAAATCCATGATGTCTTCCATGTATCGATGTTCAGAAAGTAACATTCAGATCCATCGCACACCATTAAACCAAAGTCGGTGGAAATCCAGCCCAAATTAATCTATGAGGGAGAACTCGTACACATATTGGCTCGAGAAGTCAAAAGATTTCGAAACAAGACAATCCTATTGGTTAAAGTACTTTGGAGGAGTCACAAAGTTGAAGAAGCTATCTAGGAGCCTAAAGAAAGAATAAAGAAGCAATATCCTCACTTGTTTCCTTCATGTAAAATTCAAGGACAATTTTTTCTTAAGGGGGAGAGTTGTGACACCCCAAAAATTGGCCTAGTTAAAAATCAGATTCTGGTGCCTAGAAATATAAATCTCGGTGAACCAAAATGACCATTGACTATGTGGTTAAATCCCACATGTATTGATAAATAAATTGATATTGTCATTGACATTGCACTACATTGAAAACATTGAAAGCTTAAGGAACATAGTTAATGGCCATATTGAAAGAATGGGAAAATTATAGGCCAAAGGTGTAAAGATTGAAGTGTGGAGTGACCAACCTTGTGGATATCCCTGTAAGGGGTTAGTCACCCCACACGTGGACTATGAAGAAAGGGTTTCTTCACCCAAAGGTTTCTTAAATTATCATAGAGATTAAAAACAAAGAGATATATGAAGAAAATATGACAAAGGCTAAGCCATCGAGTGACTAACAAAGCAAACATCTCTCCTACTTCTACCTAAGCACACTCCTCCATTGAAGATTCATCCGAACTTTGATTTCCTTTGATTTATTGATCCTAGCTAGTTTATAGCAATTAGCCAAGCTCCATCTATTGGTGAAAGAGATTTACCAAATCCTTCCAAGACTCCTAGCAAAGGAATTGTGATATGAGAGCCCCAATAGCTTTGAAGTCATCAGTGAGTGTAGTTGTGTCATGGGATTAGCTAGGTGCCATCCTTTTGCATTGTACATCTATGTTGTAACCCCTTTAACACGGTCTAGTCGCCAGACAAAACCGAGTGAGCTACATTGAGTTTGCTGAGACAAACCTGAACAAATTACATTGAGAACGGTCCATTTCTTTTCATTTTATCTTATCTAAATGCATAATTAAATCCTAAGGTGATCATGCTAGTAGCGGTGAAATTTACAACTCAATCGTGCATCGAATTGACATCCAATTGAACATAATTGCACTTTAGGGACCAAATTGCATTTTATTAAATTATGAGGACTTACTTAAATTCAAAGTTATCAAACGTTAATTAGTCAGGTTTCATACATAACGATTAAATTTCAACTTAAAATAATCATCCGAACTCATTTAATTGCATAATCAAGAAACTGGGACTAAACTGCAAAGATTTAAACCTTAGAAGCATAATACCAGAATTAACGGCTTGCGTACTGGTACGACCCCTATCTGTATTGCAACGAATGTGTTTTACAATGGGGTATCGGTACGGTCCTTAAGTGTACCGAGGGTATTCAATTTCAAAATAGAGATTTCTAGTGGCTAAAGGGTGCACCGATACGGTTGCCGTGTACCGACACTAGGCTTAATTTCCATCTACGCGTACCGATACAATGCTCGTCGTACCTATACGCCTGTGCAATTTTGCACAGGATTAAGGTGATATAGGCCTCACGTACTGATCCTTGAGGACCCGTGCCGGTAAGGACTGGCTTGTAATCGCCTCTTGGTCGAACATATGATACTTTGGCTCAATCTAACATACCCCAATCATTACCTAAACATCATACAACATTTCAAGCAATATTTCCACAATCATATAAGCATAGTAGAGGGTCATACGCATCATAGCATACACAAACAAAGATCATATAGGCATGGTCTCTACCCAAGCATGCAAAACATATCCCAACCCCTCAAAGCAAGTTATTAAACATCATACAAGCCCAAAACATCAAATGTCGCTTGTCCAAAATAGGGAGTAACCAAAACAACCCTCCCAATTACAACTTGGTCATATTGCCTATAACCCCCTCGACCCGGCCTAGACGCCCGACCGAACTGAGAGAACTACATTAGGTTTGCCGAAGAAAAAAAGAGAAAAATTACAAAAAAACGATCATTTTTTTTCTTTTTATCTTATCTAGATGCAAATTATTAATCCTACATGTGTATACTTGCAGCGGTTAAATTTTCAAAGAAAATAGATCATGGGAAGGCCATCAATTGCATATCATGCGTTTCAAGGACTAAATTGCAAAACTGATAATTTTAAAGAACAAAACTGAAATTAAAGTTACCAATCTTCAATTAGTCCATTTACATGCTCACATGACAAATTCCAGGTCATTACGATCATTCAAATTCTTACAATTGCATTCACAAAACTCTAGGATCAAAATGAAAGAAGTAGAAACATTTAAGATTCCAAAATAACCGATTTAGCGGTAGCCGTACCGGTACGCGTACAAGTGTTTCGATATGCCCTTATGATTTAAAAAACTTGGATTCCAGTAGCTAAAGCACGTACCAGAACGCTTGCTCGAGTATCGAAATGCCTGACAAAAATGCTTAAGACCGTATCGGAACACTTGCTCGAGTACTGAAATGCTATGCCTGGAAAGGCTTATCTATATCGAAACACCTACCCGCTTATCAAAAGGCTATGCCTAAAAAGGCCTAGCCGTATCGATACAGGGTGACCTGTTTTGATACGCCTGGACCTGTAATGTCCCAAATTGTTGTTTAATTACACTTTAATGGAAACCAAACCACTTATACACGCTTCAAACACTTATACAACATCACCAAAATACATTTCCCACGAAAGCAACACAGAAACATCAACCAAACATCGCATTCATACAAACTTGCTGATCTATAGGCATGCTTCCTAATATCATTCTACCAAACAACCAAAACTCACATTTGGTACCTTTAAGGCATACTCAACATGTTTGCACAATTATAGCATCATACCAAACTTGCTTGAATCATCAAAACATGGAAACCACACCAAAATAACTAGATACACTCCTAAGCACACATCTGGCATCGAAATAGACAATGATTCACACAAGTCTAACAACAACAAACCAACATGAAATCCAACACTTCACGTGATTAAAAACCATGGAAAAACATAATTACAGAACCCCAAAATATGGCGAACACGTTGCCTTATTAACCGGAATCATAAATTGAGTTCATACTCAAAGTAGTCTTTATCTTAGGATCACTTTAGCCTTGCCCATGCAGCCCCCAAACTTTAATGCTCTGCATCATTAAGAAAAAGATAGCGTAAACACACATGCTTAATGAGGATGCTCGTAAACAATGATGCATTTAAAACGTTTGAAACCAAAACACTTGTTTCCAAAACATGTTTATAACCAAAGCACTTTCATTGTCTCCAACCGAGACATGCATAAACACCCTTATGCATCATCATTTACATATTCCATGCTTAGATCCCAAAGCATTAAGTCATAAACCATGCTTAAATCCCAAAGCATTATTAAATAAAACATGCTTAAATCCCAAAGCATTACAAAAAAGGTTCAACACATGAACTTCCACATATATTGGCATTAATAGTGACCCGGATATACTAGCCTCTATCCAACATATCGGATACACAGATCTTTCATACCATGCCTAGTTAAAAAGCATGATATACCCAAACCTTGCCTAGTTAAACTGCAAGATTTGACACCCTCGCCTAGTTAAACCACGAGATTTACCACCATTACCTTGTTAATCTGCAAGTATACCGACCTTGCCTAGTTAAACCGCAATATCACCATCAAATTGGGTTGCCTTGTTAAACTGCTTACCCAATGAGGTTCCCAATAGTCTGAGTGGCCTTGTTAAACCGCCATACCTCAAGGACCCATGGCCACGATCAATTTTGTTCATATTTTATATTGCACTTTAGTCCTATGGCATGCCAACTATATCCGATTACTTCTTACCTTGTCACATAGCCAATATATAATTTACAAAACCATTTACTTATTGTTTTACAATACATTATATAAAACACCACATATGCAAATCACATTGCCCAAGCAATAACACCATTCCCAACCAGAATGTAATCCAATGCTCACTAGCATTTTACATACTTAAAATCCCCTGCATATGTACTTAAAAATCATGTATTTCCAGTAAGTAAATCATACCATGCTTATCACCAAAACATGAAAACAACATGCCCATATCCAAGCCGATATTCAAGAGCAAAATAAGGGAAACTTACTTCCAAGCTTAGGTAAGCGTCTTACGCTTACCCTAAACTTCCAACAACCTTTACAAACCTTTGTAAAGAATTTAAAAACTAGTTTCCACTCACCGATACGCCTCACCTTCCTTGCCAACGTGAAACAAGCACCCGACAAACAACAAAACAATGTCAAGCTTTGTTGCCTTGATGTCCCCTGCTTTAAACAAATAAACCAGAGGATAAATGCATCATTATGCATTCAAACCATTTCCTTAAAGCAAAACCCCACAACTCTCAAGTTGCCCACTCGAAAACCATCCAAAACATATCGAAATCATCCTAAAACACATCCAACACTTAACCCAACCATAATATAACGATTCAATCCATAAAACTTCATCAATTAACAGCTAAAAACCCTTTCCCAACACCCTTTTACTTCCAGCAATGATAAAACTCAATTATTACCACAAAACACAAATCTAACAACCTAGCCAATTAGAGATTTAAGAGTTTCAGGATTCCATTGATAAAAACAACTTATCAACAACATAATACATCCAAAATATGTTTAAAATCAATTGCAAACACTAGATAATAGATCCATTTCAAACCTTTCACTATTACATCAATTTCACCCAATTAATTCAATTAAACACTGTAAAACATGAAAAATTAGTTTATAAATCATGAATCAAGGATCAAACACTTGGGAGTATCAATAAAGAACCATTCAATAGACGAGTTCACGGACCTTACCCCTATTGTGATATTTTTCCTTCAATTAGTTTGTTTAAAACTAGGAAAACACAAGATTTCAATGATATTTTGTAAAACAAAGTTAAAGAAACAATTATAAATCAATAACCTGAGTAAAAAGACCTCTCACCTCTTGATTTTGATGAAAACTTGAGTGTTTGGCTGAGAGAGAAGTGAAGAGAAAGCTTGAGAGAAAAGTTACGTCAAAATATCTTGAAAAAGGTTAACTAACTTTTAATATCAAAAACCCCTTTAATTAACTTTTGAAACACATGTTAAATAACTTAATCGAAAGGATAAATCACCAGCAAAAACTTGGTAAAATAGTTCCCTAAGGATTCTAAGAATTTGATCCCTTTTCATTTTAGTCACCTTTTAAAACCAGTTTTCAAAATTTACATTTTGGTCACTAACCAAAATGTTACCCTTCTAAAACCCATTTTCCAAAATTGACTTCACCATAAACCTTAATATATTAAATAATGATTTTTGAATATTTTTCTACAATTTTAACACCTTCAAAAACATTTAATTCAATTTAATCCTGAAACTGACTCGAATCTCTAATTTCGATCCACCAGACGGACCAACCTTTGAAACACCTAGCCCCAAAATCGGGGTGTTACAACTATCCCCCACTTAAGAAATTTTGTCCTCAAAATTTATCTAGAGGAAACAAATGTGGATACTACTCCAACATGTCCACCTTACTTTCCCAAGTGGCTTCCTCAACACCACGGTGCCGCCACAAAACCTTGACAAGCTCAATCGTCTTGCCACGAAGAACTTTGCTGTTGGGATCAAGGATTTCCACCGGCTCCTCATCATAAGATAAGTCTGGTCTCAACTCAATACGCTCCACCAGCATAACATGTGAGGGATCCGACCGATACCTCTGCAACACAGATACATGGAATACATCATGTATTTTCTCAAGCTTAGGAGGTCACCTCAACCGATAAGCAAAATGACCTACACGCTCCATAATCTCATAGGGTCCAATAAACTTGGACTAAGCTTACTCTTACTTTCGAACTTCATCACCTTTTTCCATGGTGATACTTTCAAGAACACCTCATCGCCTACCGCATATTCAATTACCCTACGCTTCAAATTCGCATAAGATTTCTACCGATCCACAGCCACTTTCAAGCGATCACTCACAAGCTTTACCTTTTCATCCATGTCTTTCAACACATGAGGCAAGGAAACATGCTTTTCCCCTACCTCAGCCCAAGACAAGGACGTACGACACCTCCGGCCATACAATGCCTCATATGGTGCCATCTGTATACTTGCTTGATAGCTATTATTGTACGCAAATTCAACCAAAGGTAGATGTTTCTCCCAGGTTCCTTGAAACTTAATAATACAACACCTTAGCATATCCTCCAAAATCTAGATAACCCCCTCAGACTGTCCATCCGACTGAGGATGATATGCGGTGCTGAAATTCAATTTCGTACCCAAAACCTGGTGCAGACTCATCCAAAACCTTGATGTGGCCCTTAGATCCCTATCCAAAACAATGGACTTCAGTACCCCATGCAGACGCACGATCTCTGAAATGTACAAATCCGCTAACTTGTCGAAGGTATACATCGTATGCACTGGCAGAAAATGTGCACACTTCATAAGCCGATCTACAATCACCCAAATGGAATCCTTTTCAGCTGGTGTCAAATGTAACCCTGACACAAAATCCATGGTGATTCTCTCCCATTTCCATTTCAAAATTCTCAACGGTTCCAACAACCCGGATGGAAACTGATGTTCAGCCTTAACCTGCTGACACACCATACACTTAGAAACAAACTCTGCCACATCCTTTTTCAAACCAACCAGTAGTACACTTCATTTAAATCACGATACATCTTGGTACTACAGGGATGCATAGCAAAAGAACTAGAATGGGCCTCTGCCAAAATAGTATGCCTAAGCTTCGAAACCTCCGACACCACTATTCTGCCCTTAAAGCACAAAACACCATCATCATCAAAATGAAAATCCGTCAGATTTCCATCCGCTATGTCCTTAACATGAGGAACCAAAGAATCATCAAACAATTGCTTAGCTTTAATCAAATGCGACAATGTAGGCTTAACATGTAACTCAGCCAACAAACCACCTTCCCGTGTCACGCTTAACCTCTCAAACATTGCCTTAAGCTTAATAGCAACCTTACGACTCAACGCATTCGCCACCACATTGGCTTTTCTAGGATGATACTCGAAACTCTGCTATTGCTTCTCCATCCACACATATGAAACATTCTTTTGTGACAACTTCGTCAACGGTGCTACAATACTCAAAAACCCATCTACAAAGCGGCGGTAATAACCAGCCAGCCCACAAAAACTATGAACCTCTGAGACAGATTTAGGTTGCTTCTAATTGAGAATAGCTTCAATTGTTTGTGGATCAACACGAATACCCTCTGCGGAAACCACGTGACCTAAAACATCACCTCCTTGAGCCAAAACTCAAACTTGCTAACTTGGCATACAACTGATTATCCTTCAACACTTGCAACACAATCCGCAAATGCTGATCATGCTCCTCCTCGGTACGAGAGTACACGAGTGTATCATCGATAAAAACCACCACAAATTGATCAAGGTACCCACAAAACACCTTATTCATTATGTCCATGAAAGTAGCCGGGGTATTTGTCAAACCAAACGGCATCACCAGAAACTTGTAATGCTTGTACCTCGTGCGCAACGCATTTTATGCACATCCACATCTTTAACCTTCAACTGGTAATACCCCAAACTTAAATCAATCCTTGAAAACACCGCTGCCCCACGAAATTGATCGAACAAGTCATCAATTCGTGGTAATGAGTACTTGTTCTTCCCTGTCAACTTATTCAACTACCGGTAATCAATACACATGCGTATTGAATGATTATTCTTCACAAAAAGAACTGGGCCACCCCAAGGAGAAATACTAGGTCAAATGAACCCATGGTCCAACAACTCTTGTAGCTGCGTTTTTAACTCTTTCAACTCTTTTGGTGTCATCCGATAAGGAGTAATGGACACTTAAGTCGAACCTTCACATGTCTCTATACTGAATTCCACCTCTCTATCATGAGGTAATCCTGGTAACTCTTTACGAAAAACCACCAGAAATGCACATACAGTCCAAATGTCCTACACTCAAAAGCACTTGGCCTTCGGATTCATGACGATAGCAAATAAGCTTGACAGCAGTCAAAAATCATTTTCTCCGCTCGAGTAGCCGGAACAACATTAGATAAGAACTTCACATTCTCACCAACCACCACAACTTCATAATCATCAGCTAACTTCAAGGAAATCCTTTTGGATTCACAATCCACCACCGCCTTGTGATAACTTAACCAATCCATACCCAGAATAACATCAAAACCATGGAATGGCAATTCCATTAGATCCGCGTCAAATTCAAGACCTTGCACAACCAGAGGACAACGCCTATACAACCTTCTAGTAGTAACCGTCTCCCTAAAGGAACTAGTCACTAACATGCCCGCATCTAAGATCTCAACAATAACGTTCAGCAAAGATGCATGTTCACCCAAGATATATGAATGAGTAGACCCCGAATCAATCAAAGAAAACAATGACAAGGATTGCAAGGTAAATGTGCAAGGTGCCGGTATGATACGCGGGGGTGTATCGAAACGAGTTTTGGCTACTGGAATTTTGGGGTTTTAAAACAATGAAGGCGTATCGAAACATCTTAGCACGTGCCGGTACGATGGTAGTTAATTTGGTTATTTGGAATCTTCTGAAGTTCTATTTTCTTACGTTTTGCCCCCTAAATGTTGTGGATGCAATTAAATGAGTTTGGATATTCTTTATGACTTGATTTTTAACATGTGAGCGTGAAACCTGCTTAATTAAAGGTTGGTAGTATAAAAAATGAGTTAAGGCCCTACAATTTTTCGAATTTACAATTTGGTCCGTAAATCGCAAATGTGATCAATTGGATGTCAATTCGACACCCGATTGAGTTGGGTTTTCACCAGAAATTAGTATGTATATGTAGGTTAATATTTATGCATCTAGATAAGATAAAAGGAAAAAAATGGTCTTATTTCGGGTTTTATCTTCTCGGTTTACTTCGGTAAACCTAATGTAGCTTGCTCGGTTTGGTCTTGCGACTTGGCCGGGTCAAAAAACCAGTTAAAAATGACATTTCAGGTCTAAGCGTATCAGAACTCGTTCCCTCATACCGTTACGCCTAGGCCATTTCAGCCTTAACATTTCAATACGCGGGGGAGGTGATTTGATACGGGTAAGCCTTTTTAGGCATAGCGTTTCGATACGCGAGGAGGTGTTTCGATACGAGTAAGAGCAAATTGGCTTAGCGTTTCGATATATGGGACCGTCTCGGTACGGTTTTGAGCTACTGGAATCTGAGTTTTGAAAATTGGCCAAGACGTACCGAAACACCTGTATGCGTACCGATACGGGCTATAGTTAAATCAGTTATTGGGATGTTTGATAGTTTTTGATTCTTTCATTATGGTCCATGGTTGTTGTGAATGCAATTGCTTGAGTTTGGATGGTCGGATTGAGTCTAGAATTGACATGCAAGCATGTAATCTGACTAAGTGCGGATTGGTAACCCTAATTCCTTTAATGGTCTGTTGAATTTCCAGTTTTACATTTTAGTCCCTAAAAGGTATGTGTGCAATTGGTTGCCTTTCCATGCTCCGTTCCCTTTGTAACTTTATCCGCTGTAAGCATGGTCACTTAGGAGTAATAATACGCATCTAGACAAGATGAAAAGAAAAAAATGGACTGGTTTTTGTAATATTTCTCTAGTTTGCTTCGCAAACCTAATGTAGCTTGCTTGGTTTGGTCGGGCATCTAGGCCGAGTCGAGGGGGTTACAGCGGCCGTGGATATTTCCAGCACAGAGATGAATAGAAGAGAGTGGTAGCCCATATTGTAGTGGTTTAGCCAGAGGATGTGTAACACCCTCGACCAGGCCTAGACGCCCGACCGAACCGAGAAAACTACATTAGGTTTGCCGAAACAAACCAGAGAACGATTACGAAAAAACCGGTCCATTTTTTTCTTTTTATCTTATCTAGTTACAAATTATTAATCCTACATGTGTATACTTGTAGCGGTTAAATTTTCAAAGAAAATGGATCATATAAAGGCTACCAATTGCATATCATGAGTTTCAGGGACTAAATTGCAAAACTGATAATTTTAAGACCAAAACTGATATTAAAGGTTCCAATCCTCAATTAGTTCATTTACATGCTCACATGAAAATTTCTAGGTCATTACGATCATTCAAACTCTCACAATTGCATTCACAAAACTCTAGGACCAAAATGAAAGAAGCAGAATCCTTTAAGATTCCAAAATAACCAATTTAACGGTAGTTGTACTGTTACGAGAACAAGTGTTTCGATACGCCCTTATGATTTCAAAAACTCAACTTCCAGTAGCTAAAACCCGTACCGAAACGCTTGATCGCTTATCGAAACGCCTAGCAAAAATGCTTAAGAGAATATCAGAACACTTGCTCAAGTACCAAAACGATATGCTGAAAAGGCTTATCCGTATCGAAACACCTACCCACGTATCAAAATGCTATGTCTGAAATGGCCTAGCCGTACCGGTACGGGGTCACCTATTTCGATATGCCTAGACCTGTAACGTCCCAAATTGTTGTTTAATCATACTTTAATGAAAACCAAACCACTTATACATGCTTCGAACACTTATACAACAACACCAAAATACATTTCCCACCAAAGCAACACAGAAACATCAACCAAACATGGCATTCATACAAACTTGTTGATCTATAGGCATGCTTCCTAATATCATTCTACCAAACAACCAAAACTCACATTTGGTACCTTTAAGGCATACTCAACATGTTTGCACAACTATAGCATCATACCAAACTTGCTTGAATCATCAAAACATGGCAATCACATCAAAATAACTAGATGCACTCCTAAGCACACCTCTAGCATCAACATAGGCAATGATACACACAAGTCTAACAACAACAAACCAACATGAAATCAAGCACATCACGTTCTTAAAAACCATGGAAAAACAACATTACAAAACCCCAAAAATATGGCGAACACATTGTCTTATTAACCGGAATCATAAATTGTGTTCATACTCAAAGTAGTGTTTGTCTTAGGATCATTTTAGCCTTCTTGAAGCCCCCAAACTTTAATGCTCTGCATCATTAAGAAAAAGAGAGCATAAACACACATGCTTAGAGAGGATGCTCATAAACAATGGTGCATTTAAAACATTTAAAACCAAAACAGTTGTTTCCAAAACAAGCTTATAACCAAAGCTCTTTCCTTGTCTTCAACCGAGACATGCATAAACACCCTTATGCAACATCATATACATATTCCATGCTTAGATCCCAAAGCATTAAACCATAAAACATGCTTAAATCCCAAAGCATTACATAAAAGGTTCAGCACTTGAACTTTCACATATATTGGCATTAATAGTGACCCGGATAGATTACCCTCTATCCAATATATTGGATACACGGATCTCTTATACCGTGCCTAGTTAAACCGCATGATATCCCAAACCTTGCGTTGTTAAACCGTAAGATTTGACACCCTCCCCTAGTTAAACTGTAAGATTTCCACCCTTGCCTAGTTAAACCGTATGATCACCATCAAATTGGGTTTCCTAGTTAAACCGCATACCCAATGAGGTTCCCAATAGTCCGAGTGGCCTTGTTAAACCGCCATACCTCAAGGACCCATGGCCACAATCGATTTTGTTTATATTTTTATAGTGCACTTTAATCCTATGGCATGCCAACTATATCCGATTATTTCTTACCTTGTCAAATAGCCAATATATCATTTACAAAACCATTTACTTACTATTTTACAATGCATTATATAAAACACCATATAAGTAAATCACATTGCCCAAGCAATAACACCATTCCAAACCGGAATGTAATCCAATGCTCACTAGCATTTAATATACTTTAAATCCCCTGCATATGTACTTAAAAATCATGCATTTTTCAGTAAGTAAAGCATACCATGTTTATCCCGAGAACATGAAAACAACATGCCCAAATCCAAGCTAATATTCAAGAGCAAAATAAGGAAACCTTACTTCTAAGCTTAGGTAAGTGTCTCACGCTTACACTAAACTCCCAACAACCTTTACAAACCTTTGTAAAGCATTTACAAATCAATTTCCACTCACTAATATGCCTCGCCTTCCTTGACAACACGAAACAAGCTTCCGGCAAGCAACAAAACAACGTCAAGCTTCGGCGCCTTGATTGTCCCCTGTTTTAACACATAAAACTAGAGGATAAATGCATTAAAATGCATTCAAACCATTGCCTAGCAGCAATCTCCAGAAAGTCCCAAGTTGCCCACTCGAAAGCCATCTGAAACATACTGAAATCATCCCCAAGCACTGCCAAAACTTAACCCATCCATAATATAACGATTCAATGCATAAAACTTCATCAATTAACAGCTAAAACCCATTTCCCAACATCCTTTTACTTCCAGCAATGATAAAACTCAATTATCACCACAAAAACAAAAATCTAACAACCTAACCAATTAGAGATTTAAGAGTTCCGGGATTCCAATGATATAAACAACTTATCAACAACATAATACATCCAAAATATGTTTAAAGTCAATCTTAAACACAAGAAAAAATATCCACTTTGAACCTTTCACTGTTCCATCAATTTCACCCAATTAATTTAATTAAACATTGTAAAACATGAAAAATTAGTTTATAAATCATGAATCATGGATCAAACACTTGGGAATATCAACAAAGAACCATTCAATAGAGGAGATCACACACCTTACCCCTATTGTGAGATTTCTCCTTCAATTAGCTTGTTTAAAACTAGGATGAGATTTTGTAAAACAAAGTTAAAGAATCAATTATAAATCAATAATCTGAGTAAAAAGATCTCTTACCTCTGGATTTTACGTCAAAATATCTTGAAAAGGTTAACTAACTTTTAATATTAAAAACCCCTTTAATTAACTTTTGAAACATATGTTAAATAAGTTAATTGAAAGGATAAATCACCAGCAAAAACTTGGTAAAATAGCTCCTTAAGGATTCTAAGAATTTGATCCCTTTTCATTTTAGTCACCTTTTAAAACCAGTTTTCAAATTTTACATTTTGGTCAGTAACCAAAATGTTACCCTTCCAAAACCCATTTTCCAAAATTGACTTCATCATAAACCTTACTATATTAAATAATGATTTTTGTATATTTTTACGCAATTTTAACACCTTCAAAAACTTTTAATTCGATTTAATCCCGAAACTAACTCGAATCTCTAATTTCAATCCAACGGAGCTTCGGACTAACCTTTGAAACACCTAGCCCAAAAACTGGGGCGTTACAACTCTCCCCCACTTAAGAGATTTCATCCTCAAAATTTACCTAGAGGAAACAAATGTGGATATTGCTCCAACATGTCTGCCTTACTTTCCCAAGTGGCTTCCTCAACACCACGATGCCGCCACAAAACCATTACAAGCTCAATCGTCTTGCCACAAAGAACTTTGCTACTGGAATCAAGGATTTCCATCAACTCCTCATCATAGGATAAGTCCAGTCTCAACTGAGTATGCTCC
This sequence comes from Hibiscus mutabilis, assembly GCA_019671005.1. Lineage (NCBI taxonomy): Eukaryota > Viridiplantae > Streptophyta > Magnoliopsida > Malvales > Malvaceae > Hibiscus > Hibiscus mutabilis. The sequence continues at coordinate 22,611,864 of CM033737.1, forward strand.
ACCGTCATTATATGCGAGGGATCCGACCGATACCTCCGCAACATAGATACATGGAATACATCATGTATTTTCTCAAGCTCGGGAGGTAACCTCAACCGATAAGCCACATGACCTACACGCTCCACAATCTCATATGGTCCAATAAACCTCGGACTAAGCTTACCCTTACGTTCGAACCATATCACCTTTTTCCATGGTGACACTTTCAAGAACACTCGATCGCCTACTGCATATTCAATTTCCCTACGCTTCAAATCCGCGTAAGATTTATGTTGATCCGCAGCCACTTTGAAGCGATCACACACAAGCTTTACCTTTTCATCCATGTCTTTCAACATATTCGGTAAGGAAACATGCTTTTCCCCTATCTCAGCCCAACACAAGGGCGTACGACACTTCCGGCCATATAATGCCTCATATGGTGCCATCTATATACTTGCTTGATAGCTATTATTGTACTCAAACTCAACCAAAGGTAGATGTTTCTCCCAGGTTCCTTGAAACTCAATAATACAACACCTCAACATATCCTCCAAAATCTAGATAACCTGCTCAGACTGTCCATCTGACTGAGGATAATACGTGGTGCTGAAATTCAATCTCGTACCCAAAGCCCGGTGTAGACTCACCCAAAACCTTGCTATAAACCTCGGATCCCTATCCCAAACAATGGACTTTGGTACCCTGTGTAGACGCACGATCTTAGAAATATACAAATCTGCTAACTTGTCCAAGGTGAACGTCGTATGCACTGGCAGAAAATGTGTACACTTCGTAAGCCGGTCTACAATCACCCAAATAGAATCCTTTTTAGCCGGTGTCAAATGTAACCCTAACACAAAATCTATGGTGATTCTCTCCATTTCTATTTCGAAATTCTCAATGGTTGCTACAACCTGGATAGAAGCTGATGTTCAATGTTAACCTGCTGACACACTATATACTTAGAAACAAACTCTGCCACATCATTTTTCAAACCAACCCAGTAGTACACTTCCTTTAAATCATGATACATCTTAGTACTACCGGGATGTATAGAAAAAGGACTAGAATGCACCTCCGCCAAAATATTGTGCCTAAGCTCCAAATCCTCCGGCACCACTATTCGGCCCTTAAAGCACAAAGCACCATCATCATCAAAATGAAAATCCGTCAGATTTCCATATGCTATGTCCTTAACATGAGAAACCAAAGAGTCATCAAACAGTTGCTTAGCTTTATTCAATTGCGACAATGTGGGCTTAACTTGCAACTCAACCAACAAACCACCTTCCCGTGTCATGCTCAACCTCGTAAACATTACCCTAAGCTCAATAGCAACCTTACGACTAAGCGAATCCACCACCACATTGGCTTTTCTAGGATGATACTCGATTGTTAAGTTGTAATCTTTAAGCAACTCCAACCATCTTCGTTGCCTAAGGTTCAAATCCATTTGAGACATCAAATATTTCAAACTCTTATGGTCCGTAGAAACCACACACTTTTCACCATAAAGGTAGTGTCTCCAAATTTTCAAGGCAAAAACCACAACCGCAAGCTCCAAATCATGAGTCAAATAGTTACGCTCATGAACCTTCAGTTGTCTCGATGCATAGGCCACAACCTTTCTGTCCTGCATCAGCATACAACCCAAGCCCACATACGATGTATCACTATAAACCACAAACTTCTTCCCAAATTCAGGTTGAATCAACACAGGAGCATGTGTCAAAACCTTTTAAACACCTAGCCACAAAATTGGGGTGTTACACGATAGTGGATCGGCAAGGGTCTTTGCTCACCGTGTAAGGAAGAATGATTTTGACGTGATCACAAGTACCTTTACCTTGCAGTCTATACCTTTGTTCTCTTTAATTGATTACGATTCTATGTATTCATACATTTTGCATGAGTATGCATGTTTGTTGGATTTACCTGTTGATCTGTTATATGTTGGTATACGGGTAACAAGTTCCCTTGGTGAGATGGTTGTAGCTAGAAAGTTGTATAGGAGTTGTCCCTTGATAGTTCAAGGCCATGTGTTTGAACTTACCTGATGGAGTTACTGTTCTACGGTTTCGATATGATTTTGGGTATGGATTGGTTGTCTCAACACAAGGCTATAATGGATTTTGAGGCAAAGCGAGTTACTTTGAAACTCGTCGAGGATTATGAGGTTGTGGTGGTAGGTAAGAATATGAAGTTCATGTTGAATGTGGTTTAAGTGCTGGGAATTTGTTAGAATGTGGGGGACAAGCATACCTAGCCTATGTGATGGACCCGAATATGAAGGAAGCGCGTGCCCAGGACATTCGCACCGTTTGCGACTTTCCAATAGTGTTTTTAGAAGAGTTGTCTGGCTTGCCGCTGGATAGGGAGGTGGAGTTTTGCATAGAGACATACGCGTATACGACTCCAATAACGATTGCTATGTACCGTATGGCACTAAAAGAGTTGAAAGAGTTGAAGATGCAGTTGTAAGAGTTGTTGGGTCGAGGTTGTATTCAGCCAAGTCTTTCACTGTGGGGAGCATCGGTGTTGTTTGTGAAAAAGAAAGATGGCACGATGAGAATGTGCATTGATTATCAGCAACTGAACAAGTTGATGATTAAGAACAAGTATCCTTTGCCAAGGATTGATGATTTGTTTGATCAGTTTTGGTTATTGAATATATTGGCAAGTGGTTGTGTTTAAGATATTATTGGATATAGTTGGCTGGCCATAGGATTGTAAGTGAACTATAAAAAGTTGCCTCATGTGTGTCGAGGGGTGTTAATTGTTCGTATTCTCCACCATGAGAACCGCAGTGGATGAGGTGGGTAAATGTTCTGTTTTCTCTGGCTGGTGGATTTATACATCCAAACCGTAGAGGTGGGTAAATGTTTTGTTACTCCAGTTTGAACCGTTGAGGTGGGCAAGTGTGTCGTTACTCTGGTTGAGGTATGTATGTCAAGTGGTTGTGTGAACCACTTGAAAAATTCGTGTATCCGATGTATTTTATGAATCGTAAGGTTGCTGGTTTTGAGTCACTTGAAAGCCAATATATGAAATAATGTATCATGAGAAATGGATTTTGTTTTTATAATGGGATTTGTACATGTGTACTCTTTAAGCTTGTTATAAGGTGTTGAGATGTGAAGCTTAAATTGAGGTAGAGATTGAATTCATGATACATGTGTTGAAAATGATTTTAATGTGCATATTTGAGATGAGATGAAAAGCATGAGATGTTTCATCGTGAGATAGCTACATGTATTTTGAGCTAAATGGTTTTAAATGCATTGAATGGGTGTTTTAGCGGTTACCTCACTAAGCTTATAGCTTACGCTCTCCTTTCCTCATCAATATAGAGAAATAGCTTTTTGGGGCAGCACAAGAGTAAGGAAGGATCCAAAGATTTGAAACATTCAAAGTATGGTTTATATGATCTAAGTAGTAATAAGAAGGCAATGTGACTGAGGTGTTTTGGGAGATGTATTTTGAGTTACTCCTTGTTTGTATAAGTTTGGATTAATGTTTTGGACTTGTATGATGCATTATACTTGTTTGTGAAGGGTTGGGAGACATTAAGCATGCTTGGGTAGAAATCATGCTCTTAGGTGAATGGTTCACCATGCCATGCTTAGTATGATGTTATGGTGTGTTGCCATGCTTAATGTTTGGATGACGGTGATGTTATATGATGATTAAAAGTCGAACTAAGGGTGTAAAACTGAGCCAAAGTGTCATATGTTGGAGCTAAAGGTCATTACAGGTCGCACCGTACTTGTACGCCTCCTCATGGTGTCTATATGTTGGGACTTGTTTCTTCTTAGATGGTGTAAATTTGCCTAGCCGTACCTATACGCCTAGTAACCATATCAATATGCATAGTTGAGAAATGGTGAATGTTTCAGTACAAGGGTTACTGTTTCGATACGGTTGATGGCTACTAGATTTTGGATTTTCAAAATACACAAGCACGTACCGATATGCTTGAAGAATATATCGATACGCCCTTGGCGTCTAGTACTGTATCGATATAGAGGACACCTGTTTCGGTACATTGACTGTTATTCTAGTTGGGGTGTTGTCTGCTGTTCGAGACCTTTGCATTTTGGTCCTTGTTTCTTAATTATGCAATTGAATGTGTTCGAATGGTCATTTTGAGTTGCAATTTAACACGAAGGCATGAAACATGACTAATTGAACATTGGTAACTTAAATTTGGTGAAAGCCTCTATAAATATTGGAATTTATGTCTTAGTCCCTGTGAAGTGAATTCGAGCAATTAGATGTCAAAATGATGCCCGATTGAGTTGTAACTCTAACAATATATTGTATGATCACCTTAGGACCTAAAGGTTCATTTATATAAGATAAAAGAAAAAAAGGACCATTTCAATTGTTATTTTTTGGGGTTTATTTTGGTAAACCCTAATGTAGCTCGCTCGATTCGGTCTTGCGACTAGACCGGGTCAAGAGGGTTACATTTATTCAAAACTGCTAATGTCATGCCCAAATATATGTATGTAATGCCATACTTAAATATATACATATAAGTGTTTTGTACTATGCATGATTAACAATTCACACCTACTAACAACATTTACAGGCCAAACTTACACAACATAGTTGCATCCTCAGAACACCTTATTCAGCATTGCCCAAACTTGCATCCACCTCAATTATGAACGGATGATTCATTACAAAGCCTGTTAGCACATATTGGTTATCAGTCAAGATTCATCTCGACACCACTGCACATGAAAATACCACCACTTACAATCACATCATCAACTCACACACTTCCTTAATGCTCGCCAACACAACACAAAAAGGATTCAGAAGCCGCACCATGGTGTGTCTCAACACCACACTTAATTTTGCAACTGGACGACAACCTCGATAACATCAAATAAAATGTAACCCCCTCGACCCAACCTAGTCGTCGGGCCAAACCGAGAGAACTACATTAGGTTTGCCAAAGCAAACTGGAGGAATATTACAAATAACCGGTCCATTTTATTTCCTTTTATCTTGTATAGATGTATGCTATTAATCCTACATGTTCATACTTACAGCTGATGAAATTACAAAGGAAACGGACCACGAAAAGGCAACCAATTGCATAACATACATTTTAGGGACTAAAATGCAAATCTATTAAATTTAAAGACCAAAACTAAAATTAGGGTTACCAATCATCAATTAGTCCAATTACATGCTAACATGTCAAATTTTAAGCCAAAACGATCATCCAAGCTCAAACAATTGCGTTTACAAAACTCAGTGACTAAAATGAAAGAAACAGAAACTTCCAAATATTCCAAAATAATAGAATTAACTGAATCCGTACTGGTATGCTTAGAGGTGTTTCAGTATGCCTCACTAATTTCAAGAACCCATATTCTAGTAGCTAAAATTCGTTCCGATACACCTACGCATATCGAAACTCCCTTCATAAAATCCATGTGCCGTATCGAAACACCCTCTCGAGTACCGAAACGCTGGCCAAATTTTCCTAGGCCTGTACAGAAACGCTTGCCTGAGTATCGGTACGCTAAGCCTGGAATGGCTTACTCATACCGAAATAGGGTCACCCATACCGGTACACTTGGACCTGTAATGTCCCAAATTGTTGTCTAAACACACTCTAACGATAACCAAAACGCTCTAACATGCTTTAAACACTAATACAACAATACCAGGATACAAACCATACCCAAGAATCATAGAATCAACAACATTAGATAGCATTCATACACCCCAACATATTATATAGGCATGCTTCCTAATAACATTCTACCAAGCAACCAAAAGTCACATTATGCACTTTTAAGGCATACCCATCACGCTTACGCATCTAAAGCATCAGAACAAACTTCCTTGAACCATCAAAACATGGCAACCATTCCAAATTGACTAGATGCATCCCTAAGCACTCATCTAGCATCATTACAAGCAAGGATCCACACAAGTTTAACCACATCAAACCAATCATAAAATCTAGCACCTCACATGCTTAAAAACAATGGAAAAACTGAATTACAAAATATGGCAAACACACTGCCTTATTAACCGGAGACATAAACCGAGTTCATACTCAAAGTAATCCTTGTCTTGAATCTCTTTAAACCTTGCCTTTGCAGCCCCCAAACTTCAATGCTCTGTATCATTAGGAAAAAGAGAGCATAAGCACTCATGCTTAATGAGGATGCTCATAAAACAATGATGCAATTTAAACCATTTGGAAACCAAATCACTTGTTTCCTAAACATGCTTAACAACCAAAGCATTCTTCCTTGTCTCCAACCGAGACATGCATAACAATCTTTATGCAACATAATGAACAAATTCCATGCTTAGATTCCAAAGCATTTAACCATTTACCATGCTTAAATCCCAAAGCATTTAATCATAAACTATGCTTAAATCCCAAACATTAAAATAGGTTCAACACATGAACTTTCGCATATATTGGCATTTATAGTGACCCCAGATACACTACCCTCTATCCGTACATATCGGATACATGGATATCTCATACCATGCCTAGTTAAACCGCATGATATCCCAAACCTTACCTAGTTATACCACAAGATTTGACAACCTCACCTATCTAAACCGCGAGTTTTATCACCCTTGCCTAGTTAAACCGCAAGTGTACCAACCTTGCCCAGTTAAACCGCAAGATCACCATCAATTTGTGTTGCCTAGTTAAACCGTATGCCCCAAATGAGGTCCCAACAGTCCGCGTGGCCTAGTTAAATCGCCATACCCCAAGGACCCATGGCCACAATCGATTTTGTTTTATATTTTATAGTGCACTTTAATCCTATGGCTTGCCAACTATATCTGACTTTTTTTTATCTCGTTACATAGCCAATTTATCACTTATAAAACCATTTACTTACTATTTTACAATGCATCATACAAAAATCACCACATATGCAAATCATATTGCCAAAGTAATAACTCCATTCCCGACCGGAATGAAAACCAATGCTCACTAGCATTTCATATACTTTTAAACCCTTGCATATGTACTTAAAATCATGCATTTCAAGTAAGTAAATCAAACCATGTTTAACACCAAAACATGAAATCAACATGCTCATATCCAAATCGATATTCACTAGCAAAATAAGGAAAACTTACTTTCGAGCTTAGGTAAGGGTTTCACGCTTACCCTAAACTCTGAACAACCTTTATTAAACCTTTGAAAGGCATCTAAATCAATTTTCACTCACCGATACACCTCGCTTTGCTCGTCAACGCAAATCGAGCTCCAAGCATACAACAAACAACGTCAAGCTTTGTCGCCTTGATTATCCCATGTTTTAATCACATAAAACCAGAGAGCAAATGCATCATTATGCATTCAAACCATTTCCAACAAGCAATTGCCCGCAACTCTCAAGTTGCCCACTCAAAAACCAACCGAAACTTATCGAAATCATCCTCAAACACTTCCAAAACTCAACGCAGCCATAGTATAACGATTAAACCCAAGAAACATCATCAATTAACATCTAAAAACCCTTTCCCAACGTCCTTTTACTTCCAGCAACTACACAGCCACCACAACTCCACAAAAACACAAATCTAACAACCTATTAATCAAAGATTCAACGGATTTCGGGATTCCAATGTTAAAAATGACTTATCAACATTATATATCATCCAATATATGTTGAAAATCAATCCTCCATACTGGAAAACAGAACCAATACGAATTTTCCACAATTCCATCAATTAAACCCAATTAATCATTGTAAATACATAAAATCAGATTATAAATTATAAAGCAAGGATCAAATTCTTGGGAATATCAATAAAGAACCATCAATAGAGGAGAAGAATGAACCTTACCTTTATTGTGTGATTTCTCCCTCAATTGATTGATTAAAGCTAGAAAAACACAAGACTTCAATGAGATTTTGTAAATCATAAGTAAAGAAGCATTTATAAATCAAGAATCCAAGTAGAAAGACCTCTCACCTCTGAGATTTGATGAAAACAAGAGTGTTTGGCAGAAAAGAAGTGGAGAGAAAAGTTGAGAGAAAAGTTTACGTCGAATTTCTTTAAAAACAATAACTAACTTTATACAACAAAATCCTTTTTTAATTACTTTATAGACACATGTTAAAAAGTCTTAATTGTAGGGAGAAACCACCAGCAAAAACTTGGTAAAATAACTCCTTAAGGATTCTAAGAATTTAATCCTTTACAATTTAGTTACTTTGAAAATAGTTTTAAAAAATTACATTTTAGTCACTAACCAAAATGTCACCCTTCCAAATCCCTTTTTCAAAAATTGATTTCACCAATATTTTTCATATATTAATATATTATTTTTAACCATTTTTTTTATATTTTTATCTTCCACAAAAATATTTACTCCCGAATTCGACTTGAATCCCTAACCCGATCTACTAGACCGTCTAACAAGCCTTAAAACTCCTAGGCCCAAAATTGGGGCATTACAACTAAAGTATTCTATGAAAGGATCCCCTTACAACACAAACTTTCAAAATACGAACACCCTTAACCCCTAATTTAATATCATAAACCAAGATATCTTTGCAACATAAACCTAAACATCTTTTCATTCCCATTAGCTAGGACTACCTCAAACTTAGTTTGGGTCCATATCTCATCATTCTCTACAAGAACTCTATCTATATTAGACCTAAGATCTCGTCTCGGTGGCATACTCAAAAATATAAATTTATAGCATGAAAATCATTTCATACTTGTAGTAATAAGGCAATGTGTCCCCAATCTTTTACCCCAACATAACACATTTCAATCATAGGAACACAAAATCAAACATCGTACATGTCATTCCACAGTATCATTCAACAACAATGTCTCAAACTATCATAACATACCTCCCAACAATCATAACTTGGCTCTGATACCACCAAATATAACCCTCTTGACCCGGTCTAGATGCTAGACCGAACCAAGCGAGATACATTGGGTTTGTCGAGACAAACCCAAATGAAATATTTAAACCAAGGTCCATTTTTTCCTTTTATCTTTTCTAAATGCATAATTAATCCCTAAGGTGAACATACGGGCAGCGAGTGAAATATCGAATGAAATAGAGGTCGGTTAGACATCTAATTAAATGCATTTGCTATTTAGGGACCATAATACAATTCTAGAAAACTAAGGACACTTACTTAAATCCAAATTTACCAAAACTTAATTAATCAGGTTACATGCATGCCAGCTAAATTTCAACATAAAAAAATTATTCAAGCTTGTTAATTGCATATACAAGAAATAGGGACCAAATTTCAAAGATTCAAACTTTAGCAAAGCAATTACCAAAAATAACAGACTTGGTGCCAATACACCCCGTGCCATTACCGATACAGGTTTATTTTGTAAATTGTACCAGTACGGTCTTCTCGCGCATTGATACTAGTGGTTCGATATCAAAACATGGGATGCTAGAAGCTAAAAGGCGTACCGATAAGGTTGCCCATGTACTAACACCTAGTGTATTTTTCTAAGGGGCGTACCAATATAGAGCTAGGTGTACTAATACCCCTGTGCAGTTTTGCACATTTTTGAGCCATAATAGACCCCCTGTGTACTAATCCCTAAGGACCCATACCGGTATGACTAGGTCTGTAATGACCTCTTGTTCAAACATATGACACTTAGGCTCAATCGAATACACTTCAAACAACATATAAACATCATACCAACTTATGAACTACAAAACACCACAGAAACGTTGAAACATAGGCATCATAAAAGCATAAGCAATCATCAAAGTAAACCTATAGGCATGACTTCTGCCCCACAAGCTTAAATCTTCCCAAAGCCCCAATTCAAAACATATATCAATTTACAAGTCCAAAGTACCAAATAAAATATATCCAAAATAGGGAGTAACCAAAACAACCTTCCTAATTACAACTTGGTCACATTGCCATTTATTACTACGTAGTATTTATAAAGCCATACTTGAATTAGTTGATTTCTTCCACTGTCTGCATTGAACATCCCAAAAGTAACTTGATCATTGTCGACCTGCATTGTAAGTTATCATTTTGATACATCGATAGCTACCTTCCCAGTTGCTACGAATGGGCGGCCAAGAATAATAGTCACATTCTTGTCTGCCTCATAGTCAAGAATAATAAATTCCACTAGAAAAATGAATTTGTCCACGCGAATGAGCGCATCCTTTATCTGACCATGCGAATGAGTCAGAGATCTATCTACTAATTGCAATATGACTGCAGTGGGTTTCATTTCTACAATTCCTAACATTTTAAAAGTTGACAATGACATTAAATTGATACTAGCCCCCAAATCACAAAGAGCTTTGCTAAAGTAGTGATTACCAATAGAGCAGGGAATGATGATGTTGCTAAGATCTTTCATTTTTCTCGGTAGGTGATGGATATTAACACACTATACTCCTCTTTGAGGGCAATGTTTTCTATAGCACTGAGCTTCTTATTCTTGGACAATATTTCCTTTATGAATTTTGCATAATTGGGAATCTGTGTAAGAGCATCAATCAAAGCGATTTGCAATGTAAGCTATTGCAAAGTATCATGAAAGAATTGAAATTGATTATCAGACTCAATGTTCTTAAATCTCTGAGGAAAAGGTAAAGAAGGATTATTTGTTGGTTGCTCCGACATTAGGGATTGTGGCTACAATTTAGATTGTAAAACTATTGGAAACAAAGTAATAATTGGAGAAGCATTACCCGTTTTGTCATCATTTATTCTATCATTCACTGTATGATCAGATGTAGAGGACTTTCCTCATTCTTGAGTAGATATGAGAACTGGTTGCGTCGAGTCAGTAGTTTGTTTGCCACCACGAAGAGTAATAGCCTTGCAGTGCTCCTTACCATTGATGTTAGTAGATATGAGAACTATTTGCCATCGACATTAGGGATGCCCTGTTATCGAGAATTCATGTTAGTAGCTAACTACCCCAACTAAGCTTCCAAAGTATGTATTGATGAAGAGTGACCTTGCATTATAGTATCTGTGCGAGAAAAATGGCCACGCATCATTTCCTCAAAAAGAGCAAATGTATCAGATATAGTTGATAGAGCATAATGAATAATCTAAGACTGTGTCTAAGATGGTGCTCCATATTGTGATTGCGCACCATACTGCGATTGCTGAGATTGTGAAACAGGATGTTGCGGCTGCATCCTATTCTATTGTGGCTACAATAGAGCTTGTGGAGTAAACTGTTATTGTGGATAACGGAAGTTCCCTTGGCGACACTAGAATTCCCTTGAAAAGAATTATTCCCAAAGTGAAATACTCCTAAATTATGCGTAAAATTAGAGTTACCCCAAGATTGTCGATTAGATGTGTTGTATGATGTACCCATGTTATTGCCTCTCATGTTGCTAACATAACTAGCATTTGTTGCATGTTGGGAAATCATTGGTTCTTTCCACAAATCTCACAAGAGAATACTGGAGTGGTAGTCTGTTGAGCAGTTGGATAGGAGCAACTTCACTTCTACCCTTCACATTCTTGATTTTGTTCTCCAAAGAAGTGATATGAGCCTTTAGAGAAGAAAGATCATCAAGCTCGAACACTCCTGGTGCAGTTTTGCATGAAAGCAACTCTTGAAATAGGATATTGAGAATCATTTTGAGCAAATTGCTCTAACACACCAACAACAGCGGTGTAAGTGCAATCAAGTAAATGTCTATTAGATGACCCGTCGACAAGATGTCTTGTGGCTGCATTCAACCCATTGTAGAAGATTTCAATTTGAGTTTCTTGTTGAATTTCATGGTTGGGACATTGTCATAAGAAAGACTTATATCTTTCCCATGTAGTGTGGAAAGTCTCATGGTCTAACTGATAGTAGGCTATAATATCATTCCTCAGACGCGAGTTCATTATCGGTGGATTGAAGCATAAAACAAATCACGTTGTAAGATCATTCCATATGTAATAGATCCTATAGGGAGTCCACGAAATCATGTGGAAGCTGTGCCCTCCAAAGAATATGGAAACAATTACGTTCGTAAGGCATCATCATGAACACCTTGCTGGCTAAACGAAGCAGAAATTAAAAGGAATGATTAAAGATGTTCTCTAGCGTCTTCATGTGGTAACCCCACGTACTGCCCATTGGAGTTGAGCATTTGAAACATAAACGGTTTTAACTTGAAATTCCTATCTTGAATAGTTGGTCTAACAACTCCTAGTTGCAAATTGTCCAACTGGAGGGCAACAACCTCGCAGATTATTCTGTTCTAGGCTAGTGGGTGCAGTGGTGGGTTTCTAGGATTGTGAGGGATACCCTCATTGTTGGTTTGTCATTCCATCCAACTATGTTCTCGAATTCTTCGTCTAAAAGTTCTCTCAACTTCTAGATCTGGTACGAATAGTGGGGTGGCAGCACTTCTGGTCATACAACACCCACAAAACTTAATAAAAAGAAAGGGAAATAACAAAAAAGGACTCTATTACAAATAACTACAAACTAAATAAAGGAAACGGAACTACAAGAAAAACAAAAAAAAACAAATAACGCCATCCCGACAACGGCGGCAAAACTTTATCAGTATAAAAATGTCACACTCTAAGTGCAAGCAAACACTTTTGATACAAGAATAAAAACAAGAGAATCTTGTTTGAATATTGATCCCATGAGGATGTGTATTTAGCTTAAATATTATGTGGCCACAAGAAATTCTGTAAATTGAAATATTGTAAGTGCAATGGTAGTTGCAATAAAGAAATAAAGTAAAGAGTAATAGATCAATTGTGGTAGAAAAATACAAAATATAAAAGAGTAAAGAATATTAAGATAAGGCCTGGATCTCCTCGGTTTAGATTGGCAAAAAATCAAGTACACTCAAGGAAGTACGACGGTTGAATTTGCAAGTAAAAAAGGATAAACTCGCTTACTAACTTCCATTCTATCCTCAACTATTTACGCAAAGACGATCGGCCACAACTCTCGTTATAAGTCGAAACTACAATATTTTGAACAAGTGGATCAAATCTCGTTGTATCCTCATTCAACTATGTTTAACATTCTCATGCAAACAACAATCCGATACAATAATCAAAATATGAGAAAAAGCTAATAAAATATATTAAACTGAAAGATAAGATTTCAATAAGTTCATACAGAGCTTAAAAAGTAATATCATGGCAATATAAGCATGGAAAGTACATCTTTTGAGGTAACAATAATGTAACACCCCGAATTCGGGCCTAGATGTTAGGTAGATTGATTAGACGGTTCAGGGGAACCAGATTAGGTGATTCAAGCTAGTTTCTGGAATTAATTCTTAATAGATAGTTTTTTGTTAAAATAAAATATGGAAAATATTATAAAATGTTTATTTAATATTCTAAGGGTTGTGGAAAACTCAATTTGAAGAAATAAAATCGGATTTTGGGACATTTTGGTCTGGTGACAAAAATGTAAAGTTTTCAAAATTGTTTTGGTGACTAAATCGTAAAAAGGTCAAAACTTAGAATCTTTAAGGAGCTAATTTGCCAAAGTTTTTAATCATATTTTTCCCTTAATTCAGGCTATTTTTAAAATGGTTTTTAAATAAAAAATATATTTGATTAAAAAGATATTTAATAACCAATTTCATTTTCTTACGTAACTACTTTTGCTCTCAACTTTCTCAGCAGCCAAACTATCAATTTACTTCAAAATTCTCAGGAATCATTCCTTTTTGGTTTCCTTTTGATTTCCTAATTAATTCCTTTGATTTCTACATCAAATCCTATTTGCTTTCTTGGAGATTTCACTCAAATCTTGCCAATTAAGGGAAAATCAGCAATTAGAGGTGATTTTCATTTCTCTCCTCTAATTAAAGGTTCTTTACTGAAATTCCCAAGTTCTTGATCCTTTAAAATTGATTTTTGTTATGTGTTTGTGATTAAATCATGATTTTAAGGTTTTTTTGAGTTTTGATAAGAAATTTGATGAATCTTGATAAGGATTTGGTTTTGTGTTGATTCTAATTGATTTGGATAATTTATAAGATATATTTTATTGTTATAAGAAAAGAATCCCAAAACTAAGTGAATTGCTAATTTTCTAGGTTGTAAATAGTTAGATTTTGAGGTGATCTTGGTGTTGAAAGGTTATTGGAGATATAAGGTTGATATATTGATGTTTTTTGATGTTAATTGATGATGTTAAGATGTTAAAATAGTTAGGTTTTGGCTGGGCTTTGTTTAAGTTGAGTTTGGTGATGATTTCGGATGTTTTAAGGAAACGTTTTATGGTTTTGACTGAGGCGAAGTTGAGGAGATGTGTTCTTGTGTTTAGAGATGCATGAAAATGCATTAATCCTCTATTTTTTGTGTGGGTAAAATAGGGGAGACAGATCCTTCATCCTTTGGAGAGGTTTCGGAGGCTTGATTTCGCATCAGCAAGTGAATCGTTGTGTTGTCGGTGAGTGGAAATGTGGTTACTATTTTTAAAAGGTTTGAAGATGATTTTTGGGAGTTTAGATTATGTTTGAAACACTTGTCTAAGCTCGGAAATAAGTATTGTCTGATCTCGCTCTTGTTTTTGGTTTTACAAAATACAATCTCATGTTTATGGTTTTGATTACTTACTGTTATATGCATATTTTAGAAACGAAAGATGTTGCAAATGATCATATATGATGATTATTGAGTATGACAAATGGCCTATGAAAAAGAGCTTTGAGAATACTAGAATATATGGTTTAATGTATTGGAAATTGTTTTTATTTGATGCATATGTAAAACAGTGAGGTAATATGGTTTTAAGAGTATATTGGAAGTGGATGAGATTAAAAGTTATCGGATATATTTGGCTATCCATATGGTTTAAAGTGCACTAAAATATGTCACCTCATGTGTGTCAAAGGGTCAAGAGTGTGCCATGCTCCACCATGAGAACCACAACGGTCGAGGGGTCAAGAGTGTGTCAATTCTCTCACAGGTGGATTTATACATCATAACCATTGAAGGGTAGTAGTACCATGCTCCAGTTCAAAGATGTATGTGAAATGTTGGAAGGACCACTTGGGAAATTCGTGTATCCGATGTGTTTTTATAAATAGAATAAAATGGTTTTGGGTCAATTGAATGGCAATATATGATATAATGTATCATTAGAAATGAAACACACCCTAACCCGACTTAGGAGTAAACCAAATTAGGAAGCGTTTGAGAACAACATATAAACAAACATACATCAATGAAACAAAGAGATGACATCTTAGCACTTTACAAGAAGCATATAAACCTAATTTAGGGTAATTTAAAACTTTTTATAAGTTGGATAGGTCTTAAACTTTATATCACATACTGTCAATGAAAACACCTATTAAGTAAAAAAGCTTCAATCACCGATTCATAGCTTGCTCTTATACTTTAAGCACTTCAGACAATAACGTTTAATACCAAATATATAATCATGGTAGTCATTTGAACATCACATGCATATCATAACATGATCAACACGTAAACATTCTAACTTTATAGATTATTTACAAAGAGCAAGATAAAATGATGTATAAATCAATCCTAGACAGGTACATATAGCTTTTGCATAGCATGATCAAACGTAAGTCATTGGTATTTATACATTCACTTTTAATAACCATTGAACTAGCCCTATTTTAACCATACTACATTTATTTAAGGTTTAACTTGATAATCTACATATTTGAGTTTGCAACACACATACCATCAAGATGATTAATCAATTTAAGAACCTTACAAATAATTAATCAACATATCATGTACAATACACAACAATCATTAGTTTTAACATATCAATTATTTTGTCTATAACTTTTAATCTTATCCAAGATATAAGGTGTCCTACTAAATTATTCATGATCTCAAAACATTATAGCATTATTTTTTGCGTGATTTCTAAGTCGATTAAACATTTAAATATATTACTAGCATAGCTTAGCTATCAGGCAACTATTAAATCTTGCTAACTATTAAATCATATATGGCAATCAACCACCAAGAAATAATAAAAGGCCCAATGCAAACTTGAATACTTATTAGGCTTATACACATGATAAGCCATAAAAGAAATCTAATAACTTATTGCATGCTTAACCTGAAATGTTAGAAAGGAAAAGAGTAAGCAATTACTTAGTGAGGTAGCTTAAATTGACTTATAGGATGAGACCAAAAGTCTACCCGTTCATCAACGTCTATGAACCCTACAACATACTATGCTTGTTTAAGAGGTTAGGCAATGTAGGTTAATATACATAAACGAGTACTTATTTTGATACTTGGTAATCATATCAGATTTGATCAACTTTACACACCAGATGTTCAGTCGAAGCATAACACATCAATTTCATAGATTACTTAACACTCAAGGCAACACACATAGCATATTAAAGTCAAGGTCTCTTATCACACAAGTTATCTAACATAATATATTAGAGACAGGTGGTACTTATCACATAACATTTCGTGAGTAGGTGATACTTGTCACACAAACTATTAAGTATAGCATATCATAAATATGGTTATCTTTCGTATGAGTTATTAAGCATAGAATTTTGTGAACATTTTTACTTGTTTTATAAGATATTTAACTGGCATATCAACACGTAAGTTACTTAGCATATAAAATATCATATGTATCAAGTCGTTTCATTTTTTTCTTTTAAGATACACTTATATATTTTCGAGACACTCCAATATATATACTGGTTTTCATATAAAAACTTCCGATTTATGCATATACATATTTATACATATTTATTCAAAATAATCACCACATACTTGAATTTATCCAAAACAATCCACCAACATGTATAAACTCTTAACATTCAAAATCAGTCATTAACATGCTTGAATTCAGGAAACACAGTCTACCAACATGCGTATACTTTTAAACATTCAAATTCAGTCCTTAACATGCTTGAATTCTGGAAAAACAGTCTACCAACATGTGTATACTTTTAAACATTCAAATTCAGTCCTTAACATGCTTGAATTCAAACAAAACAATCTACCAATATGTGTATACTTTTAAACATTCAAATTCAATCCTTAACATGCTTGAATTCAGGTAAAATAGCCTACTGATCTTGTCTATACAAATACACATCAAAAACAGTTCACATGTTTCGTATATATATACAAAACTGCCCACTAATTGCATATATAGAAATTTACAATCAAAACTGTGTCAATTTATTTTAGCAATCAAAGTACTAGAATCCTAACTCCAATTTAACTATAAGATCAAATGATAATTCATTTATACACTCAATTTATTTTAAGTAAATTCTTAGTATCTTAATTGTTTTTTTTTCAAGGTTACAATACGAAGTAGTTTAAAGCATGTACATCAATCGAATGACCCAGAACTCTCTCAATAAACATATAACCCAAATTCAAGGAAAAAGACATACATAACTTGCAAGTTACACATATGATTCAATCTAAAACCTGAATCAATAATCAAATTAAGGATATTCCCTAACACGAGTTAGTCATTTACATATTTGTAAAACATAATGAACAAGAGTTTAGCATTCAACCTTATTTTTGAAATAATTATAATACATTTCTTGTTACACGAGTTATTATATCAATGTTAATCTTACGAATGCACATTATTTCTTTTTAACATAGCCTTGTACTCAAGTATATACATAAGTGTAATCAATTAATTCTTAAATTATACTTGGCATACAAGATATCAAGCCTAACATATCAAATCAAGGATTACTTATCATATAAGACATCAAACTTATCATATCAAGATCATGTGATATTTTTCTCATAAGTGGTCAGATAGTTTATTTATTAGGATTATGAATTCCATTATTTCACTTTTAGCATAGCCTTGAGCATCAAATTACTTCCTAGGTACACGAATACCCAACCAACTGTCGCCAAACATAATGGTACTAACAGTACCGGTCAATCCCTCCTACTGTCGCCAAATAAGGACCTTAGTCCAGGACCATAGTCCACCCAAACATGAGCTCTATGGACTCTATGGCATGCCAACTAGACCTATGACTAACTCTAAACCAAGGCTTTTCAATCACATCTTATCTTATCATAATTGAGTTCGAGTTTAACTCCTTGTTCATATAATCCAATAACATATCATATACTCATCAAAGATGAGTATAGCTCCACATACTTGCTAGCATATAAGCAAGACTTATTTGATAACATATCAAACCTTTTCAAAGACTT
This sequence comes from Hibiscus mutabilis, assembly GCA_019671005.1. NCBI lineage: Eukaryota > Viridiplantae > Streptophyta > Magnoliopsida > Malvales > Malvaceae > Hibiscus > Hibiscus mutabilis. The sequence continues at coordinate 22,630,049 of CM033737.1, forward strand.
GTAGCCTTTGAACATGTATTTCATAACATATATTTTTTATATTAGAAATGAGTATAACTTCATGTTCATGTAATTCCTAGACAGAGTTTATAACTTATCATATTAATCAATTAGTTTCCTATGTAAATCTCAAACATATATCATGCCATAATCAAAACATCGAATGAGCAAAGCTTATGAGTTATCACAATATATTAAAATCTAATTTGATCATAGATTCACTTTCATATGTTCAAATAGACGAAGCTTAATGTTCCCCATTTTAAACTAGTTTTCGAATCATGCAAGTTTATCATCTCATCAATCATCTTTTTCGAATGACAGTATGTCATAGACTGCTTTATCAAACAATTTCAAGTGTGGATAGTTTACAAATTGAGTATATCAACAACTTCAAGCATCTCACATAATACGTAGTCCTTACTTTTGAATACTTACCTTAAACCAAGCTCAATTAAGCATATCCAAACACCATTATAATACAATATAGTTAACACAATAAAAGTGGTCGGGAAGGTTTCTAGCCTATCCCGAGACTTTAAACTACACTCACTGTATGTTCCAAGCTAACATTGCTCCCGAAATATAATCCCTTTCTACTTATTTCCTAAGTAGTCTACACTTGCTTTTCCACCTTCTTCACCTTGAGAGTCTAAATGTAACCAATATGCATTCATGTGTTAGAACTTAATTTTAACACTCATTTGATTTAATTACTCAAACACTACTCAAATACATTCAATAAAACTGTCCAATTAATTATGTGTACCAATATATATATATATATCAAAGTAAATTTCCTAATGTATTAATATACTTTTAGATTATTTAAACATGTATTCACACTATGAATACTTCAAACTATTCTCTTAACCTTTAAATACACAAATTAGCCCCTAGAATTATTTGTTTATATATTTATACTTCCATATACAGCCCCTAAATTATTCTTATACATTCAGCATTTTACACATATATCACAACAATCCTTGTACATTTATTCATGTTCCAAACAGTCACAATAAAATCATGTATGTGTCAAAACATGGCAACCCAATTCTTATACATTTCTGTATACAAAGCAGTCCACGTTCTTCAAAAGAAATCAGTCCTTAATTATAATGAAACAGTCCCCTATTTTAACTTATTCGAATCAGCCTCTTAACAATGTGTGATCACATATATGTGTATAAAATTATCCATTAACCCTCATTCTAAATTTTCCAGCAATTTATACATTTCAGTTTATACAAAAGTAGTCTCGGTTTACTTATTATACCTGTAAGTACACTAAATTGAGTCCAAACATTAATATCACTAGCAAGGATTTGTTCGAACATCCAAAACTTCACGCATAGCTTATTTTAACAATTCACATTACATGTCTCATGGAATTATAACAAGAATCATTGTATACGCACAAGTTCATATATGTACATACCATTCGAAAATATCAATGTCTCAACTACTCTATTATTCAATTTCATACAATTCAACTGAATTAGACTATCCCAAATCCAAACATGAGCATTCATACAAGTATCATCCCATTTTTAATCTAATTCTCATGAATATCCTAATAATTTGACTTATAATTATGATAAGAGGAATATTCAACCTTACTCTTGGACCTTGATCGACATGCTCTCCAAGAATTTTATCAAATTATGCTTGAATCTTCATGCTTTCATGAAGATTTCTCTCACCTTCTACCCAATTTCTTGTTTCGGTTAACTCTAGGAAGAAGATAATCTTCATTCCTCTATGACACCACCGAAATCTCATTAATCCATCTAGCTTACATGCAAAATGACATGTGTTTAGATCCTTACAATTTCAAAAATTTAGCATGCAAATTCAAAATTATAACATCATCTGATTTGGTCCCTTGCACATTGAACGCTCCTTCTTTCTTTTCATTCATTTTGGTCCTCATTATAAATATATTAATTGCCTCAATACCTAATAGGATAATTTCTTAAAAATCAAAAGTTGTATCATTCTTCTGGACCTAGTTTCAGAATATTACAAGAAATGGATTATATATTGTATAATATGGTTTATACATGAGATGCTCTTTAAGCTTGCTGTTTTGAGGTTTTAGCATGAGAAAGCTTAAATTGAGGTTTGTACTAGAAATCCATGATACATGTGTGTAATTGTTTAAAAGTGCATGTTTGTAAAGATTACAGAAGCATGAGATGTTTTGGCATGAGCTTTAGTACTTATTTTGAAACAAAATGGTTTTATATGCATTGATGAGTGTTTTTGAGATTCCCTCACTAAGCTTGTAAGCTTACGCTCTCCTTTTTCATCGATGCAGAGAAGTAAGCATTTTTGGACAATGAACAAGCAAGAGGCAATCCAAGGGTGAAGTAATTTCAAGTATGGTTTTATAAATACAATGTAGTAATAAGAGGCAATGTGACCAAGTTGTAATTGGGAGGGTTGTTTTGGTTAGTCCCTGGTTTGGAAGAGTTTCATTTGATGTTTTGGACTTGTATGAGGTTTAAAGACTTGCTTTGAGGGGTTGGGTTATGATTTGCATGTTTGGGTAGAGATTATGCCTATAAGACCTTTACTTGGTTTTGTTTGATGTTAATAATCCTCTACCATGTCTATTTGATTGTGGAAATGTTGCTAGACTTGTTATATGATGTTTAAGTAATGTTTGAAGCATGTTAGATTGAGCCAAAGTGTCATATGTTTGACCAAGAGGTCATTACAAGCCAGTCCGTACCGATACGGGTCCTCAAGGATCGATATGCGGGGTCTGTCTCAACTCAAATTTGCGCAAAATTGCACAAGAGTATCGGTATGTCTTGTAGCCATATCGATACACCCTTTGGCTACTGGAATCCATTGTTTTCAAAATTGAACAACCGTATCGGTACATTTGAGGACCATACTGATACCCTTTCATAAAATGTACCCGTATCGATAGGGCAAGTAGCATACCAGTACTCAGTTAGTTAATTCTGGTAATATGCTTTCTGAAGTTTGAATCTTTACAATTTAGTCCCTGATTCTTGATCATGCAATTAAATGAGTTTGGATGATTATTTTAAGTTGAAATTTAGCCAAAATGCATGAAATCTGATTAATTGAGGTTTGGTAACTTTGAATTTAGGTAAGTCCTTATAGATTTCTAAAATTACAATTTGGTCCCTAAAGTGCATTATCATTCAATTAGATGTCAATTCGACGCCCAATTTAATTGTAAATTTCACCGCTGCTAGCATGATTACCTTAGGACTTAAATATGCATTTAGATAAGATAAAATGAAAAATGGACCATTTTCTAAGTAATTCGTTTGATATAGCTCGCTCGGTTCAATTTGGCATCCAGGCCAGGTCAAGGGGTTACATTAGGTGGTATTAGAGCCATGTTATGATTGTTGGGAGGTGGGTTATGGTTGTTTGATGTATTGTTGTTGAATAGATAGCTCAGTGTTTGATTTTGTGTGTATATGTTTGAAATGTCCTATGTTGGCGTAAAACCTTGGGGACATATTGCCTTATTACTACAACTGTAAAAAGATTTTTGTTTTGAAACATGTGCGAATTGGATTCTTTCTTCAAGCTGACATAATTGTTTTGTTTTCTTACATTATCATGCTTTTGACTCATATTTTTTAGAGATGGGACCGAGATGAGAGCTTATATGGGTAGTGCTGCAGATGGGCATAACGATGAGTTGCCTCCTCGTCCACCGATTTGTAACCCCCTCGACCTGGTCTAGTCTCAAGACCAAACCGAGTGAACTACATTAGGGTTTGTTGAGACAAACCCAAAAGATTTACATTGAAAATGGTCTATTTTTTATCTTATCTAAATGCATTTTTAAGTCCTAAGGTGATCATGCTGGTTATGGTGAAAGTTTCAACTTAATCGGGCATCGATTTGACATCCAATTGTACGAATTCGTATTTCAGGGACTAAAACATATTTTCTGATAAATAAGAGGACATTCATGAAATTAAAGTTACCAATCCTTAATTAGTCATATTTCATACACTCTGGTTAAATCTCAACTTAAAATAACCATCCAAACTCATTTAATTGCATGATTAAGAAATATGGACTAAATTGCAAAGATTACAAATTTCAGAAGGCATCCTAACTTAAATAACGACTGGCGTACCGGTATGGACACTTACTATATTGCAATGGGGTTGAATTATAAAGGCGTATTGGTACGGTCCTCAGGCATACCGATAATGGTATGTGTTTTTGAAAATATTAGATTCTAGTACCTAGAGGGCGTACCAATATGTTTTCCTGTGTACTGACACCAGGCTTATTTTCTAGTTACGCGTACAAATACGGTTTCCAGGCGTATCGGTACGCCTTGGCAATTTTTCCCAGGTTGAGCCATAAAGAGTCCCCGCATACCGATCCCTGAGGACCCGTACCGATACGGACAGACCTGTAATGACCTCTTGGTCTAACATATGACACTTTGGCTCAATCTAACATACTCCAATAAACATCTAAACATCATATAACTTCACAAAGATCAATTCCTCAAAAATATCAACATGTAATGCACTAAGATCCAGCAGTTGACGTCTAAACAGACTCGTACTTGTAATGCACTCTAGAATCGTAGGCCTGCTCGATTCGGTAGTTACGTCTGAGCACTTTGCCATTTCTTTGATGAAGGATTATTTCGAATCAATCCTGACTCATTTTGGCCCTGAGATCGATTACTTCTACCTCGTTTAGATTGTATTGAGGTAAAAGTCTCCCCAGACCTCTTGGAAGCTCGAGAAGATTGAGCTTTGACTCGTTCCATATAGGCTCTTTCCATAGCCTTCGCTCTATTCACAACTTTTTGGAAAGTTTGACAAATTCATGCCCAATAAAATCTCCTTGGGCCTTGGGTACAGCTTTTCTGTAAACCAATCATATCTAGACTTTTTAGTCGGCATCAACTCAGCTGTGTACTGACTCAATCTATTAAAATCTAACTCGTACTCATAAACTGTACGAGTATCTTGTTTAGGATCCAAGAACTGTTGCATCATTTCTCACCTGAACTGTTCCCCGGTATACTTAGCTTTAAATGCCTCTTGGAAAAATGTCCAATTTATTTCAGCCATGGGTACTAACTCCGTGGCATTGGAGCACCAGATACGGGCATGTCCTCTCAGTAAGGAAACAGCTCCTTCCAACATCTCTATGTTAGTGCAACCAAGCCCTTTCATTAAAATCTTAACATCATTTAACCATAGGTCGGCCGCCATTGGCCCAACTTCTCCATAAAACTCTGGGGCTCCGAGCTTTTTAAGTTCCTTCGCTGTTGCTGCTTTAACTGGCACTGGTGTTGGCGCTGAGGGCTGAAGTCTATTTACCATAGCTTCAAGAGCTTGTACTAATGCCCCATATTCTTGTGCCAGAGCTCTTTGTTGCACCGGTGGGTCTGCTAGGGCAGGAGCGGGAGGTGGAGCCTACTGAACATCATTGCTCCCACTTTGTACCTTCTCCTGATCCCCGTGCTCTCTAGCTTGACGTGAGCCCAGAAGTACTCGACATTATCGTATACTATGATAACCTATTCATATATAAAAGGAGCAAAATCAAGTTACACTGATAGTATATCAATAATATTGACATCCTAGGGGTGTGTATTTAATAACAAACCACTTTTATCTCGGTTTAACCTCGAGAATCGGTTAAACCTATAACTCTGATACCAATAAATGTAACACCCTTAACGTATACTCGTAGACCGAATATACACTAAAGATGTTACAAAATTATTAAGAAAACTTGACTTGATTTTTTTTGTATAACTTGTAGTTTAACCTTTTTCGGTTTTGAATTTAAATCTACACCAGTCTATAGCAGCTAGTTTCGACCCTGGATTATTTTATAAAATTTATAAAAGTGTTTTTGAAATAAAAATATTATTCAGCGTAAAAACTAGGTACCCTGCCTATATCCTTTCTTGATTTTAAAATTATTACGCAATTAGGGTTAAATAATATTTAATCACGTCATAAATCATAATTATTTGTATTAAACCATATTCTATGTCCATTCATTCGTGATGATACGTAAACACATTATAAACTTAAGTTTACAAAACAGTTATACTTTAAACTTCATACATATGAGTACATGCCCAATAGACATCAAAATTATAGCATAAAATGTACATACCGTTAACTACTACTATAACTTGATTTAACAAAATACAGCTTAGTCTCGCTACTTTACTTCGGAGAACCTACGTGTGAAATAAACACATGCCAAGTACGAACTTAGTGAGGCATAACTTCATTTAACAAACATAAAGTAAGGTAATACTTATCATATTATATCACATCAAGTTTTCTACCTAAGATAGGATAGTACTATCAAGGTATTTCATAGTCACTAGATTTACATGTACATGTCATAAGTTCCTAACTTACTCATGGTTCCAATACTCTATCGTCATAAAATAAGTTATACACATGATATGTTTCGTATACATAACATAATTCATATGCATGGTATAGTTCACATAAGAAACATTATACACATACATGACATGATTCGTATACATAACATGATTCACATGTGATATGGTTCGTAAACGTAACATGATTTATATTAATGGCATGTTCAATTCATATAACATGATTCTTATACGTGATGTGTTTCATTTGCATGACATGATTCTCATACATGACATGATTCATATACATGATATCATTCGTATACACGACATGATTCAATTACATAGCATATTTCATATACGTGACATGATTCATTTATCATTGCCCAAAGTACACTATATGAGAACACGATACGCGAGTCATCTTGATATGACACCGTAGTGTCTAACGTGAATGTGAAGATGAGTACGTACTCGGGGACGCTCTTTGTTCCCCATAAACATGAAGCACCTGGACAGTGCACTCGAGCAAAGTGGGCATGGATCCCTAGGGTGCATGTGACACAATCATTTTGTCGCAATATCTTTTTGATAACATGAACATGAGGGTACAACTGCTAAGGACTCTATGGCATGCCAACTATACCGTGGACTCTCATACGTAATACTTGGGCATTTGTTTTCATCAATCCATCATCATGATCAATCATATAAATAATCATTCATATCACATGCTTTATCATAAATATGTAAATTCATGGCAACATGGATTAACATACATACATATCATGTATTACTATTTATAGCTAAGGTTGACTATTAGCTAGTCTTCCTTTTTATAAATTACACATGTAAATGCACTCACCTGTTTTAGTGCAGTACAGCCTCACTAAGCCTTACTCACGATTCTTATCCTTCTTTTTGTCACTTGGGTCCCCTTCATTTTCTTTTGAGACTGTATAAAACCAATCGACATACACATCACCATTCTTGTGTTCGATTTAAAAGTAATACTGCTAATTTAATTCTTGAACATGACTATTCAAATATAAAAATTTTCTAAATATTTTCCTCATTACTTTACAAAATGCCGAATTAGTCCCTAGGTCTTTAGTGACCAATTTGGACATTAAAAAATTGTTCAAACCCATTTTTGCACTACTTCCATAATTAATTCTTTATTTTGGACTATTTCTTTTTTAGTCATTAAACTTTATAAAAGTGACATTTTAGTCACTATATTGATTTTGTACATTAAATTAATGTACAATTAAACCTTTCACTTAATTCTAACATCCTTGTACATTGTCCTTTAACTTCCAAACTTTATTCAATTTGGTCCCTAATCAAACTTTCTTTTCAAATTTGGTCCCTTACGTTTCCTTTCCTGACATTTCAATCCTTCAACTTTCATAACATGCTTAAATCTTCAATTCTATCAATTTCCACAAATTCAAGACCAATCCCTAACTTCTACTAAATTGCTGAATTGGTCTTTGAATTTCCAATTTTTTTCATTTTGGTCCCTAATCACCAGTTCAAGCTATTTTCACCATAATTCCATGCTAAAATAAAATTCACAATAATTTCCCCTAAATTTTCCAAATTTTTGAAATAGCCCCTAATTTACAACTTGGGGAAATTATTCAACATATCATCAAAATAGGTATCCTAACATCATAATTCAATCAATTCCATCCTTAATTTAACTTCCTAACCAAAACCCCTAAATCTTAGGGTTAGGGTTTATAAACTCTAACATGGAATTTATCCAAATTCAACCTTAATTCCTTGTTTGAATCATCAAATTAACTAACTACAAATCTAATTCCATCATCAACTTCAATTTCCACAACCAATCTTCATCCAAATATAACTCATACTTGACTTTTAACATGCAAAAATACTATCAATTTGAAGAGAATCAAGTGTAGAACAATTTACCTAAATAAACTTTGCTTGAAGCTAGTCTTGAATTCTTCAAATTTGGCTTGAAAGTTGAAAATTTTTCTTTCTCCTTCTTGTTGATGAGTATCAAACAACCCTTGGTGATGATGAGATGATTTTTTCTCATCTTTTACCTATTTAATCCAAGTGTCTAAATGAATTTAAAATTCATTTAATTAGTGTCATTACCATTTTGCCCTTTTATTATAATGGCCAGGATTCAATCTCATAAAAATCAATGGCTAAGATTTAATCCATGTGTAAATCTTCTTCCAAAATTTCCCTCAAAGTTTCAAAATATTTAAAAAATGCCATCCATGGCAAATGTCCAATTTGGCCTCCAACTAGACTTTATTTACAACAAGACTTGAAAGTTGTCATTCCATCACAATCTAACTAAATCTAGTTAGAATCCAACCAAAAGTAATAAAATATTCATAAAATAATATATTATGAATTTTCCATAATTTCTTGAAACTATCTTTAAATTTTCAGTTCGATCTAATATACTGATAATTACAGGGAAATTTTATCGGATACATTTCCTTTCAGAAATCTTATCTCCATAATCCATTTCGAATATTATTGACTTAAAATGAATCCTTTTATCAGTCAAAATATTGACTATGGAACCTTCCGATTAGGTCACCCATCCTTGTATTGCTTTGATTTGAGCACGCTTAACAAATTTCATTCGATCCAAAAATTCTATTAATACAAGCCTCGTACGAAATATCTGAGTAACACGGAAATGCCATTCTTGGGGGTAAACTATTCATTTACGGGGTTAACTTACACAAATTTTAGAAATTACACTTTGGTCCCTGAACTTTTCCAAAGTTCACACTTTAACTCCTAAACTTTCGAAAATTACAATTTGGTCACTAGTCCAAAAAATAGGATATTACAGATATCAAAGTTAGTTACGTAAGAAAGTAATTTGTAAAAATTAAAATCATTTTATTAAATCTATTTTCTTTTTAATATTAAAAGCCAATTAAAAAAACTTTAAAAATAGCCTAAAATAAAGGGGGAAATCTGTCAAAAAAGTTTAGTCAAATAGCTCCTTAAAGATTAGAATTTTTGACACTTTTACGATTTAGCCACCAAAAATAGTTTTGAAACTTTTCATTTTAGTCACTAGACCAAAATGTCCCAAAATCAGATTTAATTACTTAAAATTGAACTTACCAAAATACTTAAAATATTAATTAAGTATTTTCTAGCTCTATTCCATATTTTACTTTAACCAAAAACGATTTTATAAGATTTAATTCCCAAAACTAACTCGAATTGCCTAACCTGGTTCTTCCAAACCGTCTACTTGATTCGATTAACTTCTAGGCCCAATTTCAGGGCGTCACAACTCTCCCCTCTTAAGAAATTCCGTCCTCGAAAATTACCTGGTGGAAAAAGAAGAGGAAACTGCTTCAACATGTCCTCCTTACTTTTCCCAGGTGCCTTTCTCGACACCACGATGTCGCCACAAATCCTTCACCAACTCTGTGGTCTTCCCACAAAAAACCTTGTTGCTCAAATCCAGGATTATCACCAGCTCCTCATCATAGGTCAAATCTAGATTCAACTCAATTTCCTCAACAGGCATCACATGTGAAAGATCCGATATGTACCTCTGAAGCATCGATACATGGAAAACATCATGTATATTCTCTAATTCTGCCTTCAACCTCAACTTATATGCAACTGGACCAATATGCTCCAACACCTCATATAGCCCAATAAACCTAGGACTTAACTTGCCCTTCATTACCTTCTTCCAAGGTGAAACCTTAAGGAATATGTGATCACCAACTGCATACTCATTCTCCCTTCGCTTTAAGTCAGCATATGAATTTGTCGATCCGAAGCATGTAACCCCCTCTACCCGGCCTAGTCGCAAGACTGAACCGAGCGAGCTACATTAGGTGTACCAAAGTAAACTGTGAAGATGAAACCCGAAACACGTCCATTTTTTTGTTTTATCTTGACAGGATGCACAAATATTATCCTACATGTACATCCAATTGAGCATAATTGCAATTTACGGACCAAATTGAAATTTCAAAAAACTATAAGGACTTAACCCTTTTTAATGTTACCAACCTTAAATTAGTCCAATTTCATGCATACATGCCAAAATTCAGCTGAAAACTATCATTCATACTCATTCAATATCACCCACAACATTGAGGGACTAAAATGCAAGAAAATAGAACTTCAGAATATTCCAAATAACAAATTTAACTGCCACCGTATCGGTACAGGCAAGGAGGTGTATCGATACTCCTTCACTAATTCATACTCCAAAATTCTAGTAGCTTAAACTCGTTTCGATACGCCCCCACGTATCGAAACGCCCTTCATAAAAACATTATGACGTACCGAAACATCTTCTTGTGTACTGAAATGCTAGCAAAATTTGCCTAAGGTCATACCAAAATGCTTGCCCGCATATCGGTATGCTAAACCTAAAATGGCTTACTCACACCGAAACAGGGACACCCATATTGGTATGCTTGGACCTGAAATGTCCACTTTTGCTGGTTTAACATGCTTTCAAACATACGAAATCACCCTAACATGCTTCTAACACACATCCAACATGTTCAAGGGTCAAAAAACATCAAAACAACCTAGTTTTAACATCAATTCATGGATCATACTTCAAATGTAAATCTAGGTGCATGCTTCCTATAAATCAAGGCAAACAAAGCATGAAATCTCAAACCATCACCACAATCAATCCATAATGGACATTTACAAACCCATAGCAACAACTCAAACTTGCTCAAACAGGGAGTTTAGCAAAACACCTGCCAACACAACAATGGAAACCCCATTTGTAACCCTCTCAACCCGGCTTAGTCGTAAGACCGAACCGAGCAAGCTACATTAGGTTTACCGAAGTAAATCGGGAAGATGAACCCTAAAATGCATCCAATTTTTTCTTTTATCTTGTCTAGATACATTATTACTTTCCTACATTTACATACTGTCCACAGGTGATAAATCAACACAATCGGGCACCGAAACGATATCTAATTGAACACAAACACAATTTAGGGACTAAATTGTAAATTCAACAATATACAAGGACTTTTCCCAATTTTAGGTTACCAACCATTAATTAAGTATATTTCAGGCTTATATGTCAACTATCAGCTTAATACGATCAACCATGCTCATTCAATTGATGAAAGAAGATCCAGGGACTAAAATGAAAGAAACCAAAATTGCCTTCCCATGATATTAACAAAAATAACGGCCTCCATATCAATATGCTAAGTACCATATCAATGCGGTATTGCAACCATCGTTTCGATACGACAAGCACCGTATCGGTACGCCACTTCGACTATAAAATACTTTTTATTTCATTAAACACCGCACCGATATAGAACTTATAGTGTTTCGGTACGCGGGCTCATTCCAAAAAGTAACATTCCAGTAGCAACCAACCGTATCGAAACACCTTGACTTGTACCGAAACGCCCTGCCCAAATTTTCCTGGCCGTACTGATACGGTCCCCCACGTATCGGTACACCTGGGCCTATAATGTCAAGTTTAGTAGGTTTTTCACTCGAATCTAGATGCATTTGGGTCCTAGCAACTTGCAAACATGCATACCAACAACCATAAGCACATAAACTCAAATCTATGATAGGATTAAGCAACCAAATCAATTACATGCTATTGAAGGATCACTTTAGAGGCATGCTTCCTAAACCACTTTTCCCAAACATACCAAAATGCACAAATAGACCATTCTCAGCATAAGCCACATGCCAACTCAACCAACACCACATAATAAACTTTCTCAAACCATCATAACATGGCAATCAATAAAGAGGCTCTAGATGCATACCTAGGCAACCAATCATCCACAACTAAAAGCAAGGGTTAACATCAAACCATCCACAAAAACCAACATGGAAACATACTTAAAATCCATAAGAAAACAGAATTACAACTCCCAAAACCATGGCAAACACATTGCCTTATTGACCGAAATATAAACTGAGTTCATACTCAAACTTGTAAATGTCCTTGGATCGCTTAGCCTTGCCTCTTGCAACCCCAAACCTTAATGCACTGCATCATTAGGAAAAAAGAGCATAAGTACACTTGCTTAGTGAGGATGCTCATACAACATTGATGAATTAAAACCATTTGAAAACCATATGCTTGTTTTCCCAAAACATGCATACAACCTAAGCATTTTTCCATGATTCCATCCGAATCAAAACATAATAACCTTTATTCAACATCATGTACATTCCATGCTTAAATCTTCAAAGCATTAAATCATAAACCATGATTAAACCGCATGCCCCAAATGAGGTCCCAACATTCCGAGTGGCCTTGTTAAACCGCCATACCTCAAGGACCCATAGCCACGATCGATTTTGTTCATATTTTATAGTGCACTTTTAATCCTATGGCATGCCAACTATATCCGATTGTTTTCACCATGTCACATAGCCAATATACCATTTACAAACCATTTACTTACTGCTTTACAATGCGTTAAACAAAACATCACATATACAAATCTCATTGCCAATGTAATAATACCATTCCCAACCAAAATGAAAACCAATGCTCATTAGGATTTAATATACTTTTAAATCCCCTGCATATGTACTCAAAATCATGCATTTCCAGTAAGTAAATCATACCATGTTTATCACCAAAACATTCAAACAACATGCTCATATCCAAGCCGATATTCAAGAGAAAAATAAGGGAAACTTACTTCCTAGCTTAGGTAAGTGTCTCACGCTTACCCTAAATTCCCAACAACCTTTACAAACATTTGTAAAGCATTTAAAAGCAGTTTCCACTCGCCGATACGCTTCGCCTTCCCTTCCAACACTATACAAGCTCTCGGCAAGAAACAAAACAATGTCAACCTTCTTCGCCTTGATTATCCCCTATTTTAAACACATAAAACCAGAGGATAAATGCATCATTATGCATTCAAACCACTGCCTCAAAGCAAAACCCCGCAACTCTTAGGTTGCCCACTTAGAAACCATCCGAAACAAATCGAAATCATCATCAAACGTTTCTGAAACTTAACATAGCCATAAAACAACGATTCACCTCATCAATCAACATCAATTATCAACCAAAAACCCTTTCCAAACATCCTTCTACTTCCAGCAAAGATTAAACTCAAATATCATCACAAAAACTCAAATCTAACAACCTAAACAATTAGAGATCCAAGAGTTTCGGGATTCCATTGATAAAAACAACTTATCAACATCATAATACATCCAAAATATGTATTAAATCAATATTAAACACTGGAAAAACATATCCACTTCGAAAATTACCTTGTTACATCCATTTTACCCAATTTACTCAATCAAACATTGACAAATCATTAAAATCAGTTTACAATCAATAAATCAAGGATCAAATACTTGGCAATTTCAGTAAAGAACCATACAATAGAGGAGATCACGGACCTTACCCCTATTGTGAGATTTCTCCCTCAATTGATTTATAAAAGCTAATAAAGCACAAGATTTAGATGAGATTTTGTAAAAACAATGTTAATTAATCAATTACAAATCATAAAAACAAGTTAAAAGACTTCTCACCTCTGGATTTTGATGAGAACTTGAGGGTTTGGCTGAGGAGAGAGTGGAGGGAAAAGTTGAGAGAAAAGTTACGTGAATTTTCTTTAAAGAGCTTAACTATCTTTTTAACTAAAATTCATTTTTATTAACTTTAAAACGCATGTTAAAATATCTTTAACTAAGGGAGAAATCATCAGAAAAAACTTGGTCAAATAGCTCCTTAGAGATTCTAAGAATTTGACCCTTTTCATTTTAGTCACATTTAAAAGCAGTTTTCAAAACTTGCATTTTGGTCACTAGCCCAAAATGTTTGATTTCTATAACCCACTAAACCCGGCCCAGAAGAAATAGGTTGAATCTAGGAAGTCACGTTTGAAAACGTTTCCTTTAAAAAAAACAAATTTAAAATTATACTTTAATTTAAAAAGAATATATATAACTATATTTTAATAAATATCTCATAATAATAAAATGAAAATATCATAATTAATATTCGAATATTTAAATAAAATCTCTGAAATAAAACCACAATAAATGAATGCCAAAAATAATCCCAAAACATAACTAGTCTCAAAATATGAAATTACATCAATGTCTCAAAATAATAATTTGGATAACAAAACTAGTTTCATACTGAATAATAAAATAACCGGATAAAATTTGAGATCCTCCAAGTACAATGTCGCCTAAAGTCCAAAGTTATCTGTACGAGAAAAATATGGGGGAGTGAGCTAAAGAGCTTAGTGTGTCTCTAAAGTGCAAGAAAACCATAGTCGTAAAACAAAGTAATATTTTCTCAAGTTTCTTTAAAACATAAAACAATGGTACAATATCACAAGCGTAATGCAATGCACCCCAACTACGTCCACCAAAGACGAGGAAGGTTCCCATAACCTCCTCGCTACGTCCGCCATCCAAAGTGGAACTCAGCCCGAAGGCTAGAACCACTGATCCGAAGTGGAATTCAGCTCGAAGGGTGAAACAACTGAACTTCCTTCATACAAATCCCAACCCATGCTCAAACATATATGATGTTTAAAACTCAAATTCATAAACATAGTTTCATAAATCCGATATTCCATAAACATACGTCATAAATCCATAAATCATAGTCCATAAATCCATACATCCTGGTTTTCGTAAATTCTGATGTTTCATAAGTCAAATAATTCATAAATCATAATTAAAAACACATTCTAAAATCGTATGCATGTGATGTCAACCATACAAGCCATAATGCAGATCATAATCAAGCAAGGTATAAAACCATATAAAAATAATTTATTTATAGCATCGGAAGAAAACACACCTTAGCCAAAGCAAACTCAACCTACTGATTAAGGCGTTTCTCAGGATCAAAAGCATTGGGTCCAGCTGTATTGGTACCTATAAGAATAATTCTACGATAACACTATTACTATTATCAGTATGGTTAATGAATTATTCCTAAATACTAATCTAACAAAATTTAATGAATACTTATCTGATTTGAATAGTTGATCTTCAAATCAACCGAAGACATAGTTGAATTGAGCGGTGCCAGAGACTCAGCGGGGTTTGATCGAATTAAATAAATAGTTAAGTAAAAGAAAGAAAGAAAATGAATATGTGTTTATAATACAAATCGAGAGAGGGAGAGGGGAAGACTGGCTGCGGCAAAGAAACAAAACTGCAGGGGAATCATGGCTTATATAACTAAAATTTGGATAAATTATAAGGTAAGTCCTTGTACATTTCTAGGGTTCACAAAGTATGTTCAAATTATCAACTCTTTATAAAAAGGTCACTAAATTTGTTTAAAATTCAATTAATTCCCAAATTTCTTAATTAGGTTTTTATTTTTAAATTCTAATTTTTAGAGTGTTGATTTTAGTGATTTCAAAATTAGGGTTTTAAATTTGGGGCAAAAATTCAGGGTGTTACAACTCTCCCACCCTTAAAAGAAATTGTGTCCTCAAAATTTCCAAACTTAGCAATAGATCCCAAAAATTAACTGACACAACTTAAAATTCTTCGTTCTGAATTTCTCTTTCTCCAACATAAAAGGTGACATAGTAATCTATCTACAAAAGTAAATAATACTAGAATTAGAGGTGGTACGTGGAGTCTCTATTCAAAAATATCATTAATTCTTTAAAATAACAAATTTATCAGAAAGTCCCATTTTGCCCAAAAATATTTAATATGCATGCAAAAATCATTTTTGGTTTAAAACTTTATGTATTTTCCGAGGGTTGAACTTAGCTATGATACCACTAATAATTAAAAAAAGAATATATATAACTATAATTTAATAAATATCTCATAATAATAAAATACAAATATCATAATTAATATTTGAATATTTAAATAAAATCTCTTAAATAAAACAACAATAAACGAATGCCAAAAATAATCCCAAAACATAATTAGTTTAAAAGTTTAAAATTACATCAATGTTTCAAAATAATAAATAATAATCGGAATAACTAAAAATAGTTTCGTACTGAATATTAAAATAACCGGATAAAATGTGAGATCCTCCAAGTACCACGTCCCCTAAAGTCCAAAGATATCTGTAAGAGAAAACTATGGGGGAGTAAGCTAAAGAGCTTAGTGTGTCTCTAAAGTGCAAGAAAACCTTAGTCGTAAAACAAAGTAATATTTTCTCAAGTTTCTTTAAAACCTAAAACAATGGTACAATATCACAAGCGTAATGCAATGCATCACAAATACATCCGCCAAAAATGAGGAAGGTTCCCATAACCTCCTCCCTACGCCCGCCACTCAGCCCGAAGGGTGGAACCACTAATCCGAAGTGGAATTCAACCCGAAGGGTGAAACCACTGAACTTCCTTCGTACAAATCCCAACCCATGCTCATACATGTATGATGTTTAAAACTCAAATTTCATAAACACAATTCCATAAATCTGATATTCCATAAACATAAATCCATAAATCATGGTTTCTGTAAATTCTGATTTTTCATAAATCAAATACTACATAAATCATAATTAAAAACACATTCTAAAATCGTATGCATATGATGTCAACCACACAAGCCATAATGTAGATCATAATCAAGCAAGATATAAAACCATATAAAAATCATTTATTTATAGCACCGTAAGAAAACTCACCTTAGCTGAAGCAAACTCAACCTACTGAATGACGATTCTCTCATAATCAAAAGTACGGGGTCCAGCTGTATTGGTACCTATGAAAATAATCCTATGATAACACTATTACTATTATCACCATGATCAAAGAATTATTCCTAAATAATAATCTAACGAAATTTAATAAATATTTATCTGATTTGAATAGTTGATCTTCAAATCAACTGAAGACATAGTTGAATTGAGCGGTGCCAGAGACTCAGCGAGGTTTGATCGAATTAAATAAAAAAAGCAAAGGGATGCGTTTCGAATTGTTTGAGAGAGAGGAGAAAGGAATGTGTGGCTGCAGCTTGGTTAAAAAAATTGCCGCATAGGGTGGGACAAACATTTATATATAGAATTTTGGATAAATTACAAGGTAAGCCCTTGTTCTTTTCTAGGGTTCACAAAGTAGGTACCTAATATTAATTTTTTATAAAAAGATCACTAAATTTGTTTAAAATTCAAATAAATTTCAAAATTTCTTAATTATGGTTTCATTTGTAAATTCCCAATTTCTAAGATTTTGAATTTAGAGATTTCAAAATTAGTTTTTAAATTTAGGGCAAAAATTTGGGGTGTTTCAACTCTCCCACCCTTAAAAAAAATTCATCCTCGAAATTTCCAAACTTAGCGATAGATCCCAAAAATTAACTGACACAACTTAAAATTCTTCGTTCTGAATTCCTCATTCTTCAACATAAAAGAAAAAAACTAAAAATATAAGAAATGTACCTGCTATGTCCTTTGTCTCATAATCATATCCGTCATGAGCTATAGTTGTATAAGCCAAAGTCCCATTTTGTCGAAAATATTTAATAGCATTAGATCTTTTTGATCTAGTATTTTATACAAGTCTACCTCTACTAGCATGAACTCAAGCAACATGCCTAAATTTTACCCACTACCTCTAGATGGTGCTATAAGAAATGAGGTTGAATCTAGGAAGTCACGTTAGTAAAATGGGCGAGTGAAAACCAAATTTAAAATACTTTAAAGAAATACATATAAGAAACACTTTCCCAAATATTCTTAATAATAAAACCAATCATGACAATTGTTTGAATATTTAAATAAAAGAACAAATAAAAAATAGGAAAAGAATGAAAAAATAATCCCAAAACATAATTAGTGTGAAATTACATCAATGTCTCAAAATAATAATTTGAATAACTAAACTATAGTTTCCAAATAATAAAATAACCCCGATAAAATTTGGACTCATCTTTAGCCCTCTTTCTAGAAAGATTTCTGACTCTAGGAAACTATGGGGAGTAAGCTAAAGAGCTTAGTGTGTCTCTAGAGTGCAAGAAAACCCTTGATATTCTTGTTATTTTCTCAAGTTCTTTAAAACCGCTCAAAACAATAGCTCAATTTAGTAATCTCTTTATACACTACGTATCTTGATGTAAGGCATAACCTCCTTAATCGAAAAACCGCCAATCCAAATAGAAACCAATCACATTTTTCTTCGATCCGAAGTGATAATTAACCTGAAGGGCATACTAAAGAAGTCTAAAAACTACATCTCATAATCATTTCAAACATATATGATGTTTAAAACTCCAAATTCATAAATCATAGTTTCATTGCTAAATATTCCATAAACAACATCATAAATCCATAAATCATAGTCCAAAAATACTCAGAGAGATTTTACAAATTATGATGTTTCTCTACCTCCCAAATATTTTATAAATCATATTTCAAAATATCGCATTCTAAAATCGATGCATGTGGATAATCCATCTCAATGAACAAACAAGGAAGGAATAAAACCATATAAAAATAATTTATTTATCAGCCGGAAGAAAAAAGGTCTTAGCCAAACATATTCATCCTACTAATTAGAAAATTAGTAGATAAAAGTTTTGGGTCCACCCTCTCGATTGGTACCTATAAGAATAATTCTACGATAACTCTTTACTATTATCAATATGATTAATGAATTATTCCTAAATACTAATCTAACAAAATTTGGATCACCACTTATCCGATTTGAAGATAAATTTTCAAATCAAGTATGACATAGTTGAATTGCTCATCCCCATCAACATTATGAATTTCATCGAATTAAATGGCGAATTAAGTAAAAGAAAGATCAAAATGAATATGTGTTTATAATACAAATCAACCAGAGGGGGAGGGGAAGACCGGTCGCTAAAAGAAACAAAACGAGGTGATATACCCAACTATCTACAAAATATAATTACCTAAGATCAGAATTAATACTCGGAGTTTCTATTCAAAATATATCTTTAATTCTTTAAAATAACAAATTTATCAGAAAATCTCATTTTGCCCAAAAATATTTAATATGCATGCAAAAATCATTTTTGGTTTAAATTTTTTGTGTGATTTCAAAATTAGGGGGTTGAATTTTGGGCTCTGATACCACTAAATGTAACCCCTTAAACCCGGCCCAGAAGAAATAGGTTGAATCTATGAAATCACGTTTGAAAACTTTTCCGTCAAGAAAACCAAATTTAACATTACACTTTAATTTAAAAAGAATATATATATAACTACTCCCTCTGTTTCACTCAATATGTCCAATTTGTGTTTTAAAATTATCCCACTTAAAAGGTCTCATTGAAAAAATCAACAACTTTTAAAAAGCATATTTCCTTTTATACCCCTTTTTTAGTTTCCCAACGAAACAAAATTCAACTTTTTAAGGATAAAATTATCGCTTCAATTATTTTACATCATCTTTCTTACACAAAGTTTTTCTTCCTAAAACTACGTGAAAAGTCAATAATGGACATTTTAAATGGGACGGAGGGAGTATAATTTAATAAATATCCCATAATAATAAAAAACAAATATCATAATTAATATTCAAATATTTAAATAAAATCTTTGAAATAAAACTACAATAAATGAATGCCAAAATAATTACAAAACATAATTAGTCTCAAAGTTTAAAATTACATCAATGTATCAAAATAATAAATAATAATCTGAATAACTAAAAATAGTTTCGTATTGAATATTAAAATAACCGAATAAAATGTGAGATCCTCCAAGTACCACGTCGCCTAAAGTCCAAAGATATCTGTAAGAGAAAACTATGGGGGTAAGCTAAAGAGCTTAGTGTGTCTTTAAAGTGCAAGAAAACCTTAGTCGTAAAATAAAGTAATATTTTCTCAAGTTTCTTTAAAACATAAAGCAATGGTGCAATATCACAAGCGTAATGCAATGCACCCCAACTACATCCGCCAAAAATGAGGAAGGTTCCCATAACCTCCTCCCTACGTCCGCCAATCTGAAGTAGAACTCAGCCCGGAGGATGGAACCACTGATCCGAAGTGGAATTCAGCCCGAAGGGTGAAACCACTGAACTTCCTTCGTACAAATCCCAACCCATGCTCATACATGTATAATGTTTAAAACTCAAATTTCATAAACACAATTCCATAAATCTGATATTCCATAAACATAAATCCTGGTTTCCGTAAATTCTGATGTTTCATAAATCAAATATTATATAAATCATAATTAAAAACGCATTCTAAAATTGTATGCATATGATGTCAACCACACAAGCCATAATGCAGATCATAATCAAGCAAGATATAAAACCATATAAAAATCATTTATTTATAGCACTGTAAGAAAACACACCTTAGCCGAAGCAAACTCAACCTACTGAATGACGAGTCTCTCATAATAAAAAGTACGGGGTCTAGCTGTATTGGTACCTCTGAAAATAATCCTACGATAACACTATTACTATTATCACTATGATCAAAGAATTATTCCTAAATACTAATCTAACGAGATTTAATAAATACTTATCTGATTTGAATAGTTGATCTTCAAATTAATCAAGATATAGTTGAATTGAGCGATGCCAGAGACTCAGCAGGGTTTTATCGAATTAAATAAATAGTTAAATAAAAGAAAGAAAGCAAAGGAATATGTGTTTCTAATTGTTTCGAGAGAGGAGAGAAAGAATGTGTGGCTGCAGCTTGGCAAAAAAAAACAAAATAGGGTGAGACAAACATTTATATAACTAAAATTTGGATAAATTATAAGGTAAGTCCTTGTACTTTTCTAGGGTTCACAAAGTAGGTACCAAATATCAACTCTTTATAAGAAGGTCACTAAATTTGTTTAAAACTCAATTAATTCCTAAATTTCTTAATTAGGGTTTTATTTTTAAATTCTAATTTTTAGGGCGTTGATTTTAGGGATTTCAAAATTAGGGTTTTAAATTTGGGGTGTTACAACTCTCCCACCCTTAAAAGAAATTTCATCCTCGAAATTTCCAAACTTAGCGATAGATCCCAAAAATTAACTGATACAACTTAAAATTCTTTGTTCTGAATTTCTAATTCTTCAACATAAAAGGTGACATAGTAATCTATCTACAAAAGTAAATAATACTAGAATTAAAGGTGGTACTTGGAGTCTCTATTCAAAAATATCATTAATTCTTTAAAATAACAAATTTATCAGAAAGTCCCATTTTGCCCGAAAATATTTAATATGCATGCAAAAGTCATTTTTGGTTTAAAATTTTATGTAAGCCTCACAATCTGAGGGTTGAACTTAGCTATGATACCACTAAATGTTACCCCCTAAACAAGCCTATAAGAAATAGGTTGAATCTAGGAAGTCACGTTTGAAAACTTAACCCTCAAGAAAACCAAATTTAAAATTATACTTTAATTTAAAAAGAATATATATAACTATACTTTAATAAATATCTCATAATAATAAAATACAAATATGACAATTAATATTCGAATATTTAAATAAAATCTCTCAAATAAAACCACAATAATGAATGAAAAAAAATAATCCCAAAACATAATTAGTCTCAAAGTATGAAATTACATCAATGTCTCAAAATAATAACTTGAATAACTAAACATAGTTTCATACTAAATAATAAAATAACCGAATAAAATGTGAGATCCTCCAAGTACCACGTCGCCTAAAGTCTAAAGATATCTGTAAGAGGAAACTATGGGGGAGTAAGCTAAAGAGCTTGGTGTGTCTCTAGAGTGCAAGAAAACCATAGTCATAAAATAAAGTAATATTTTCTCAAGTTTCTTTAAAACATAAAACAATGGTACAATATCACAAGCACAATGCGTTGCACCCAACTACGTCTGCCAAAGATGAGGAAGGTTCCCATAACCTCCTCGCTACGTCCGCCAATCCAAAGTGGAACTTGGCCCGAAGGTTTGAACCACTGATCCGAAGTGGAATTTAGCCCGAAGGGTGAAACCACTGAACTTCCTTCGTACAAATCCCAACCCATGCTCATACATATATGATGTTTAAAACTTAAATTCATAAATATAGTTTCATAAATACAATATTCCATAAACATACGTCATAAATCCATAAATCATAGTCCATAAATCCATACATCCTGGTTTTCACAAATTATGATGTTTCATAAGTCAAATATTTCATAAATCATAATTAAAAATAGATTCTAAAATCGTATGCATATGATGTCAACCATACAAGCCATAATGCAGATCATAATCAAGGAAGGAATAAAACCATATAAAAATAATTTATTTATAGCACCGGAAGAAAACACACCTTAGCCAAAGCAAACTCAACCTACTAATTAAGGCGTTTCTCAGGATCAAAAGCATTGGGTCCAGCTGTATTGGTGCCTATTAGAATAATCCTACGATAACACTATTACTATTATCACTATGATCAAAGAATTATTCCTAAATACTAATCTAACAGAATTTAATGAATACTTATCTGATTTGAATAGTTGATTTTCAAATCAACCGAAGACATAGTCGAATTGAGCGGTGCGAGAGACTCGGCGGGGTTTGATCGAATTAAATAAATAAATAAAAAAAGAAAGAAAGAAAAGGAATATGTGTTTCTAATACAAATCAAGAGAGGGAGGGGGGAAGACTGGCTGCAGCAAAGAAACAAAATTGCAGGGGAATCATGGCTTATATAACTAAAATTTGGATAAATTATAAGGTAAGTCCTTGTACTTCTCTAGGGTTCACAAAGTAGGTACCAAATATCAATTCTTTATAAAAAAGGTCACTAAATTTGTTTAAAATTTAATTAATTCCCAAATTTCTTAATTAGAGTTTTATTTTTAAATTCCAATTTTTAGGGTTTTGAATTTAGGGATTTAAAAATTAGGGTTTTAAATTTGCGGAAAAAATTCGGGGTGTTATAATTTCCTAATCTAATTTTCCAAAATTGATTTCACCATTATCCTTAATATAATTAATAATGATTTTAGAATTTTTTTCCTCAATTTTATCGCCTTCAAAAATATTTAAACCAATTTAATCCCAAAACTGACTCAAAACTCTAATACTGGTCCACCGGAGCTTCAAACTAACCTTTAAAACATCTAAGCCCAAAACCGGGTCCAAGAACATACTTTGATACCAAGTCTTTTGTGATCCCTTGCTTCCCACTGCCTTCCTAGCCTTTAATTCTCTGCATTTATGGACAAAGAGAGCATAATCACACTAGGCTTAGTGAGGAGTTCTCAAAAACAACACAACATCAATGCATTAAAACCATTTCTCAACAACACATTGAAATCTCATTTCAATCATCTTTTAAACATCTTTTAAAACATTATCATGCCTTGAAAACATGCACTTAACATCTTTAAAAAACAACATATTAAACCATATGCATCATGTATCATTAACCAACAGTAAATCCCACTGCTAAGCCTCAATTTAAGCCATCCCATGCATAACAACCATATACAAATCTTAAAGGGTAAACACGTATAAGTCACATTATACAACATAAACATTTCAATGATACGTTAACAATTATATTGGCTTACAAGTGATCATAACCAAGTTCCTTTATCAAAATAGTTCATCGAGTACACGGATTCAACAGGTGTCCTCACAACACTTCAAGCAATCTCAACCAAAATAGTGATACAATCACAATCGCGGTACATCAAAAATGGCTACACTTAAAACCCACAGGGACATGAACCCTATTCCTCGATTATATGCTTAATCCACTAACGAAAGTTTACAGAACCATATAAACCCTCGACCATTAGGGTACTTGGATGGAGTTTTCGGTACACCAAATCAAAACCCCTCAACATCCAAGGCGACTTATTAGAGTGCACTATCAATCATATGGCCGGCCAACTATATCCGATAACAATTTTTAAAACCACGTCACTTGCCAATATAATTCACCATTTACCATTTATCTCACTGTTTTTACAAGCATTAAACCAAACCATTTTCCAAGCAACAACACATGCTTAAACTCAAGTATAAACCATATACTTACATGGGTCACTTACCACGTTCATCCATCATCATTTCATGATCAAAAACAGTATCCCACATACTTTAAAACATGCTTAAATAATAGGTACAATGTAAATCAAAACAAGTGCATAAAACCATTTCATAAAAGCACGACAGAGGGAGAAAACCACGTCATACTTACTTCCGAGTTTAAACCAGCATTTCAAGCAGTTTAAACTCCCATAAATCACCTTTAAATCATTTCAAAGCTGAAATCCACTTTCTCACTCACCGATACGCGAAACCTCAATTCGTCGACGCAAAATCAAGCATCTGAATCCTCCAAAGCTTCACCGATTGCTTCCAGATCGACCTCCCCTATTTTAACCACATTACAACAGAGCATTAATTCATCTCAAGGCATTCAAAACATTGCAACAACAATTCCTTGAAAACCTCACTAATCATTTCACAATTACCCAACCACAACAACCGAAAACATCATCTAACTCTTTCCAAACACAATCCAGCCACAATCTATCAGTCTAACACTTTAATCAACATCTAATAACATCTAGAAACATGATTATTTCATCTATAAGCTTCCAGTAACTACAAAGCCACCACAACTCCACAAAAACACAAATCTTACAACCTAAAAATCAAGGATTCAAGGAGTTTCGGGATTCCAATGTTAAAAACAACTTATCAACATTGTAAGTCATCCAAAATATGTTTTAAAACAATCCTCAACACTGGAAAATAGATCCAATACGAATCTTCAATAATTTCACCAATTAAACCCCATTAAATCAATTAATCACTGTAAAAACATAAAATTAGATTATAAATCATAAATCAAGGATCAAAACTTGGGAATATCAATAAAGAACCATTAATAGAGGAGAAGAACGAACCATACCTCTATTGTGTGATTTCTCCCTTAATTGATTGATTAAAGTTAGAAAAACACAAAATTTTAATGATGTTTTGTAAATCAGAGGTAAAGAATCAATTATAAATCAAGAATCCAAGTAAAAAGATCTCTCATCTCTGGATTTTGATGAAAACAAGATTGTTTGGCAGAAAAGAAATGGAGAGAAATGTTGAGAGAAAAGTTCATGTCAAATTTCTTTAAACTCTATAAAAAACATGTTAAAAAGTTTTAATTGAATAGAGAAACCACGAACAAGAACTTTGTAAAATAGCTCCTTAAGGTTTCTAAGAATTTGATCCTTTACAATTTAGTCACCTTTAAAAACAGTTTTCAAAAATTACATTTTAATCAGTAACCAAAATGTCACCCTTTCAAATTACATTTTCCAAAATTGATTTCACCAATATTTTCCATATATTTAAATATGCTTTTAACCACTTTCCATATTTTTATCTTACTCAAAAATATTTATTCCCGAACTCGACTCAAATCCCTCTCTCGGTCTACCAGACCATCTACCTAGCCCTTAATCTGCTAGGCCCAAAACATGGGTGTTACAACTCTCCCCCACTTAAGAAATTTTGTCAACAAAATTTTACTGGAGGAAACAAATGCGGAAACTGTTCCAACATATATGTCTTGCATTCCCACGTGGCCTCCTCAACTCCGCAGTGCCTCCACAACACCTTAACAAGCTCAACGTCTTACCACACAGAACCTTACTACTAGTGTTAAGAATCTCTATCAGTTCCTCAACATAAGATAGATCTGGCCTTAACTCAATATCCTCCACCGGCATAACATGCGATGGATCCGATCGATACCTCCGTAACATCGAAACATGAAACACATCATGAATCCCCTCCAACTCAGGAGGTAACCTCAAATGATAAGCAACATGACCCACACGCTCAACCACCTCATATGGTCCAATCAACCTTAAACTAAGCTTTCCTTTCCGCCCAAAAGACATCACCTTCTTCCATGGCGACACCTTCAAAAACACTCGGTCACCAATAGCATACTCCACATCCCTGCGCTTCAAATCTGCATAGGATTTTTGACGATCCAAAGTCACTTTCAAGTGCTCACAACCTGATCGATACCTCCGTAACATCGAAACATGAAACATATCATGAATCCCCTCCAACTCAGGAGGTAACCTCAAATGATAAGCAACATGACCCACACGCTCAACCACCTCATATGGTCCAATAAACCTCAAACTAAGCTTTCCTTTCCGCCCAAAAGACATCACCTTCTTCCATGCCGACACCTTCAAAAACACTCGGTCAGCAATAGCATACTCCACATCCCTACGCTTCAAATCTGCATAGGATTTTTGATGATCCAAAGTCGCTCTCAAGCGCTCACATACCAACTTCACCTTTTTATTGGTGTTTTTCAGCACATCAGGCATGGAAACATGTTTTCCCCAACTTCAGCCCAACACAACGATGTATGATACTTTCTACCATACAAAGCCCCGTACAGTGCCATCTATATACTAACCTGATTGTTGTTATTATAAGCGAACTCCACCAAGGGCAACTGCTTTTCCCATGTTCCCTAGAACTCAATGATACAACACCTCAACATATCCCCCAAGACCTGTATCACACGCTCCGACTGTCCATCTGTCTAAGGATGATAAGAAGTACTAAAATTCAGCCGAGTTCCCAG
This sequence comes from Hibiscus mutabilis, assembly GCA_019671005.1. Lineage (NCBI taxonomy): Eukaryota > Viridiplantae > Streptophyta > Magnoliopsida > Malvales > Malvaceae > Hibiscus > Hibiscus mutabilis. Next base: position 22,656,985 of record CM033737.1, read on the forward strand.
AGCATGATACACCCAAAACCTTGCTGTAAAACGCATATCTCTATCTGAAACTATGGATTTGGGTACCCCGTGCAAATGCACAATCTCGAAGATGTACAAATCAGCCAACATATCCAAGGTATACGTCATATGCACTGGCACAAAATGCACACACTTCATAACCCGATCAACAATCACCCAAATGGAATCCTTTTTGGTCTGTGTCAAAGGCAACCCAAACACAAAATCCATGGTGATTCTTTCCCATTTCCATGATGGTATCCTCAACAGTTGTAACAACACGGAAGGAAACTGGTGCTCAGCCTTCACACGTTGACATACTAAGCACCGAGCAACAAAATTAGCCACATCTTTCTTCAAGCCAACCCAATAATACTCTTCCTTCAAACCTCGATACATCTTAGTACTATCAGGATGCATAGCAAAAGGACTATAATGTGTTTCGGTCAAAATGCTAAGCCTCAACTCCTCATCTTCGGGCACCACAACCTGACCTTTTAAATGGAACACTCCATCATCATTAAAATGAAAATTTGTAGGATTCTGATCCATGATATCCGTCAGAGGCGGTACTAAACTCTCACCATGTGGTTGCTTCTCCTTGATTAGTTGCGACAAGGACGATTTCACTTGCAACTCAGTTAACAACCCGTCGTCACAAGTCACACTCAAACGAGCAAATATAGCTCTCAACTCAACAACAACTTTTCTACTCAAAGCATCAGCCACTACGTTAGCTTTACCCGAGTGATACTCGATGATCAGATCATAATCTTTAAGCAACTTCAACCACCTTCGCTGCCTAAGATTTAACTCATTCTGTGACATTAGATATTTTAGACTCTTATAATCTGTATAAACCACACACTTCTCACCCTAAAGGTAATGCCTCCAGGTATTCAAAGCAAAAACAACTGCGACAAGCTCAAGGTCATGAGTAGGGCAATTACGCTCATGCACCTTCAATTGTCAGGATGCATAGGAAACTACATTACCCTCCTGCATCAGCACACAACCAAGCCCAACATAGGACGCATCACTATAAAAACCAAACTCTTTTCCTGATTTAGGTTGAAACAATACCGGAGTCGTATCAAAGCTTCTTTCAACCTTTCAAAAGCCCACTGCCTATCCTCTGAACACTCAAAATGTACATTCTTTTGCAACAACTTGGTCAAAGGAGCAGCTATACAGGAAAACCCTTCAACAAACCTATGGTAATAACTAGCCAAACTAAGGAAACTCTGAATTTTTGTCATAGATTTAGGCACCTTCCAACTCATCACGGCCTCCATCTTGTAAGGATCAACATGAAGCCTCGTGACCCAGAAGCTAACCCAAGGTTTTGCTCAATGTCCTTGGCTCACGTAACCAGCACATCAAAATCTGCATATTCCGCAGTAAGCATGTATGTCTTAACCTCCTACACAAGCCCGTAGCAAAAACGGTCACATCACTGACGCTCGTAAAGGACTAACTCAGGTACATACCGGCTCAGTCTCACAAAGTGCACCTCATACTTAGAATCAGACATACTTCCCTATACAAGAGCCATAAACTCACTCTTCTTCTCGTCCTAATACCGGACTCCTAGGTACTTATTCTAAAAAGCACAACAAAAGAACTCTCAGGTTACATCCTCTGTTGCCATCCAGGATATCGTGGTAGTCCACCATGTATAAGCATCTCCCTACAAAGGGACACAACACATACAGCTTACGGGCATTAGAACAACCCATTTGGCCCAATATCCTCTTAGTACTGGCCAACCAATCCTCAGAAGCCTGAGGTGCTAGACCACGAAACTCAACTCCGCCAATACTGCAAAGACACTCTAATAGCAAACCCATCTACCCAACCACTAGTGCCGACACATGAACATCCGTAACTATTGCTTGGAACACACCAGTCATGGCCTGAATTAGAGGTGCCATGTAGCCCATCCCTAGCCCAACTGACACAGGTGGTACTTGCTCTACATTCGTACGTGGATTAGGTGGGGGCGATGGCAACCCCTCAAGAGGTACAATATCCTCCTCGTTTCCCTGCCCAAAAGCAACAACAATTGTACCAGATCGTAACTCTCTCCTCGGTCCCATCATGCTAAAAATATATCTAAGGCATGATAATCATTCAAAAATAAAAATAGCAAGGCCAGCTTCAAGTAAGGATCCAAGACTTTCATTTCAAAACTAAAACATTTTAGACTATAATAATAAGGCAACGAGTTCCCCAAATTTCCCCCTAACATGGCATAAAGCAACCACCGTGTATATTACAATCACTGTGTGTCACAAACAACTAATTACAAATCACAACAACATTACAACAACCATACTAACTTATAATTATCGAAAACCTAACTTTGATACCACAAATTGTAACCCCCTCGACCTTTTTTTTCTTTTATCTTGACTAGATGCACAAATATTATCCTACATGCGCATACTGATCACAGATGAAAACTTAACTCAATCGGGCATCGATTTGACATCCAATTGAGCATAGTTGCAATTTAGGGACCAAATTGCAATTTTAGAAAACTGTAAGGAATTAACCCTTTTTAATGCTACCAACCTTAAATTAGTCCAATTTCATGTATACATGTCAAAATTTAGCTCAAAACTATCATTCATACTTATTCAATATTATCCACAACGTTCATGGACTAAAACGCAAGAAAATAGAACTTCAGAATATTCCAAATAAGTAATTTAACTGCCAGCGTATCTGTAAAGGCAAGGGGTTGTATTGATACTCCTTCATTAATTCATCCCGCGTACCGGTACGCTAAGCCTGAAAGGGCTTACTCGTACCAAAATAGGGACACCTGTACCGGTACGCCTGGACCTGAAATGTCCACTTTTACTGGTTTAACATCAGACATGCCAAATCACCCTAACATACTTCTAACACACATCTAACATGTTCAAGGGTCAAACCACATCAAAACAACCTATTTTCAAAATCAATTCATAGTATCATACTTCAAATGTAAACCTAGATGCATGCTTCCTATAAATCAAGCCAACCAAAACATGAAATCTCAAACCATCACCATAATCAATCCATAATGGGCGTTTAAAAACCCAGAGCAGCAACTCAAACTTGCTCAAACATGGAGTTTAGCATAACACCTCCCAAAACAACAACGAAAACCCCATTGCCCTTATTACTTATAGTCTAGTCCAAGAACATACTTTTCATACCAAGTCTTTTGTGATCCCTTGCTTCCCGCTGCCTTCCTAGCCTTTAATTCTATGCATTTATGGACAAAGAGAGCATAAGCACACTAGGCTTAGTGAGGAGTGCTAAAAAACAACACACCATCAATATATTAAAACCATTTCTCAACAACACATTGAAATCTCATTTCAATCATCTTTTAAAACATTATCATACCTTGAAAACCATGCACTTAACATCTTTAAAAACCAACATATTAAACCATATGCAACCTGTATAATTAACCAACAGCAAATCCCATTGCTAAGCCTCAATTTAAGCCTTACCATGCATAACAACAATATGCAAAGCTTAAAGAGTAAACATGTATAAATCACATTATACAACATAAACCTTTCAATGATACATTAACAATTATATTGGCTTACAAGTGATCCTAACCAAGTTCCTTTATCAAAATAGTTCATTGGATACACGTATTCAACAAGTGTCCTCACAACACTTCAAGCCATCTCAACTAGAATAGCGATATAATCACAATCGTGGTACATTACAACCGGGTACACTTACAACCCACGGGGACACCAACCCATTCCTCGGTTAGATGTTTAATCCACTAATAGGAGTTTACGGTACCATATAACCTCTCGAACCTTAGGGTACTTGGATGGATTTTTCTGTACACCAAATCAAAACCCCTCAACATCCAAGGCTACTTATTATAGTGCACTATCAATCCTATGGCTGGCCAACTATATTCGATAACAATTTTTAAAACCACATAACTTGCCAATATAATTAACCATTTACCATTTATCTTACTGTTTTTACAAGCATTAAAGGAAACCATTTTCCAAGCAACAACACATGCTTAAACTCAAGTATAAACCATATACTTACATGGATCACTTACCACGTGCATCCATCATCATTTCATGATCAAAAACAGTATCCCACATACTTTAAAACATGCTTAAATAGTAGGTACAATGTAAATCAAAACAAGTGCATAAAACCATTTCATAAAAGCACGACCGAGAGAGAAAGCCACGTCATACTTACTTCTGAGTTTAAACTAGCGTTTCAAGCTCAGTTTAAACTCCCACAAACCACCTTTAAATCATTTTAAAACTAAAATCCACGTTCTTACTCACTGATACGCAAAACCTCAATTTACCGACGCAAAATCAAGCTTCCAAAGCCTTCAAAGCTTTACCGATCGCTTCTTGATTGACCTCTCCTATTTTAACCACATTACAGTAGAGGATTAATGCATCTCAATGCATTCAAATCACTGCAACAACAATTCCTTGTAAACCTTACTAATCCTTTCACAAGTACCCAACCACAACAATCAAAAACATCATCTAACTCTTTCCAAACACAATCTAGACACAATCTATCAATCTAACACCTCAATCAGCATCTAATGGCATCTAGAAACATGATTATTTCATCCATAAACTTCCAGCAACTACACAGTCACCACAACTCCACAAAACACAAATCTAACAACCTAAAAATCAAGGATTCAAGGAGTTTCTGGATTCTAATGTTAAAAACAACTTATCAACATTATAAATCATCCAAAATATGTTTAAAAACAATCCTCAACACTAGAAAATAGATCCAATATGAATCTTCCATAATTTCACTAATTAAACGCAATTAAATCAATCAATCATTGTAAAAACATAAAATCAGATCATAAATCAAGGATCAAATACTTGGGAATATCAATAAAGAAGCATCAATAAAGGAGAAGAACGAACCATACCTCTATTGTGCGAGTGCTCCCTTAATTGATTGATTAAAGCTAGAAAAACACAAGATTTCAATGAGGTTTTGTAAATCAAAGGTAAAGTTATAAATCAAGAATCCAAGTAAAAAGATCTCTCACCTCTGGATTTTGATGAAAACAAGAGTGTTTGGCAGAAAAGAAGTGGAGAGAAAGTTTACATCAAATTCCTTTAAAATCAATAACTAACTTTATTATCAAAATCCCTTTTAATTACTTTATAAAACACTTGTTAAAAAGTCTTAATTGAAGGGAAAACCAACAACAAAAACATGGTAAAATAGCTCCTTAAGGATTCTAAGAATTTGATCCTTTACAATTTAGTCACCTATAAAAATCGTTTTCAAAAATTACATTTTAGTCACTAACCAAAATGTCAATCTTCCAAATCACATTTTCCAAAATTGATTACACCAATATTTTCCATATTTTTAAAAATGATTTTTAACAATTTTCCATATTTTTATCATACTCAAAAATATTTATTCTCGAATCCCTCACCCGATCCACCAGACCGTCTAGCTAGCCCTTAAACTGCTAGGCCCAAAATTGAGGCGTTACAAAGATGCCTAGAATACCAATCAAGCAAAGCATGAAACTTCAAATCATCACTAAAAACAATCTATAGTGGCCATTTACAAACCAAGAGCAACCAAACAAACTTGCTCAAATAGGGAGTTTAACAAAACACCTCCTAAAATAGCTACAGAAACCCCATTGCCCTTATTACTTATAGTCTAGTCCAAAAATATACTTTTATTAACAAGTGTTTTCCTGATCCCTTGCTTCATGCTGCATTCCACGCCTTTAATTTTCTGCATTGATGGACCAAGAGAGTGTAAGCACACTAGACTTAGTGAGGAGTGCTCAAAAACAACACACCGTCAATGCAATAAACTATTTCTGAACAATACATTGAAATCCCATTTCAATCAACCTTTAAAACATTATCATGCCTTGAAAAGCTTGCACTTAACCTTTCTTTAAAACCCAGCATATTAAACCATACACAACATGTATCATTAACCAACAATAATTCTTATTGCTCAACCTCAATTTAAGCCTTCCCATGCATAACAATCCATATGCAAAGCTTAAAAGAGTAAACAAGTATAAATCACATTATACAACATAAACCTTTCAATGATACATTAACAATTATATTGGCTTACAAGTGATCATTAACCAAGTTCTATTAACCAAAAGAGTTCATCGGATACACAGATTCAACAAGTGTCCTCACAACACTTCAAGTCATCTCAACTAGAATAGCGATACAATCACAATCGCGGTACAATAACAATTTGGTACACTTTCAACCTATGGGGACACCAACCCCACTCATCGGTTAGATGCTTAACCTACTAACGGGATTCTTCGGTACCATGTAACCCATCAATCGTTAGGGTACTTGGATGGAGCATTCGGTACACTGTATAAACCCCTCGACATCCAAGGTGACTTATTATAGTGCACTATCAATCCTATGGCTGGCCAACTATATCTGATAACAATTTTCAAAATCATATCACTTGCCAAAATAATTCACCATTTACCAATTACCTTATTGTTTTTACAAGCATTAAACCAAACCTTTTTCCAAGTAACAACACATGTTTAAAACTCAAGTATAAACCATATACTTACATGGATCACTTACCTCGTGCATCCATCATCATTTCATGATCAAAAGCAGTATCCTACATACTTTAAAACATGCTTAAACAGTAGGTACAATGTAAATCAAAACAAGTGCATAAAACCATTTCATAAAAGCACGACAAAGAGAGAAAACCACATCATACTTACTTTCGAGTTTAAACCAGCGGTTCAAGCTTAGTTTAAAATCCCATAATCCACCTTTAAATTATTTCAAAGTTGGAATCAACGTTTTCACTCACCGATACGCGAAACCTCAATTTGCCAATGCAAAATCAAGCGTTCGAAGCCTCCAAAGCTTCACCGATCACGCCTGGATCAACCTCCCCTATTTTAAACACATAACAGCAGAGGATTGATGAATCTCAATGCATTCAAAATGCTGCAACAAAAGTTCCTCATGAACTTCCATAATCCTTTCACATTTACCCAACCACATCAACTGAAATCATCGTCTAACCCTTCCCAAACACAACCCAGCCACAATCTAACAATCTTACACTTCCATTATCATCAATTAACAACTAAAAATAGGATTAAATCATCCAAATACTTCCAGCAACTAAATAGCCACCACAACTCCACAAAAACACAATTCTAACAACCTAAACAATTAGAGATTCAAGAGTTTCAGGATTCTATAATTAAAATTAACTTATCAACATTATAATATATCCAAAATATATTTAAAATAAATCCTCAACACTAAAAAATAGATCCAATTTTGATCTTCCACTATTTCATCAATTTTACCCAATTAAATCAATTAATCATTATAAAAACACAAAATCAGTTTTTAAATCATAAATCAAGGATCAAATACTTGGTAATATCAATAAAGAACCATAAATAGAGGAGAAGAATGAACCTTACCTCTATTGTGTGATTGCTCCCTCAATTGATTGATAAGATGAGCTTGAAGGGAAGCATGGTAAGTACAAATTGGTAAGGATCATGTGATGTGTTATGTTTGAATTTGATGACATGCTTTTGGGTGGAATCAATTCTTATTAATGTAAACCTGATAGAAACTTTTACTATGTAATGCTATCATTCTAAAATGAGGGGAAATAATTGTGAAATTTGCACGAATGGATTACATGTTTAATAAGAGAAATAGTAAACTTTACTCAGATGATTATAAGAACATATGTGTTTTGACATTATAAGTCCAAAGTTTTAATATATGATCATATGAATTATGGATGTGCTTGATATAAAAGATATAAACTTTGCTGTAATTGTGTGAAGTTGAAGCTATGTTACCCTCTGATAAGAATCATGATATGTTCTTTGAATATGTGACTTTGGAGCTATGCTCATATTGGAGGATATATTTTAGTATATGGGCTTGATAGATCAAGCGATAAAAATGTTATTAGATTGTTTAAATAAGAAGCTAAGTTCAATTTTGATTCGAACAGGAAATAAATCATGATCGAAAGGCCTTGGTTTCAAGTCAGTCATAGGTATAGTTGGCATGCCATAGAGCTCGAGTTTGGGTTGGACTACGGTCCTCAACTAAGGTCCTTATTTGACGACAGTAGGAGGGAAGTGTTGTGGTCACTTGGCGACAACAGGAGGGATTAACCGGTACTACGAGTACCATTTGTTTGGTGACAGTTGGTTAGGGATTCGTGTACCTAGGCTATTACTTGAATTCTCAAGGCTATGTTAAAGTTAAAACAATAATGCATGCAAACCCAATTAACTATATGTTTTGATAACTTATGAATTAAGTAACTCATGCCTTGATACGTTATGTATGTCAGTCATGTGATAAGTAATTCATACTAATGAAATGATATGCTACATAACTTAGTTAATAAGTAACAGACATTGATATTTGATCCTTTTGTAATCTAACATGAAAATGACAATGTGTCATTCAAATATTGTTAATCAAATGGCTTGTTTCTTGATTAAGTTTAGAATCTTGCTTGACTCTCAAGGTTATGATACAGATAAAGTGGTGAACTCGTAAAATAATTAAAGAATTACATGGATATTCTATGTTGATGCCTTATGTGATAAGTAAATTGTGACTTTGAAATATATATTAGATTAATTTCTTAAGTGTTAATTGAATAGCAAATTTGATATGACATGGTTGTCATTTAAAGGACAAGTAACCAATGATTTTGATATGCCATGTTAATGTCTTATGTGTTAAAAGACTAGTTATTTTGATAAATTATGTCTAACATAGTAATTAACAAGCAATTAATAGATTGGACATATCATGTTTGATGTCTTAAAAAAATTAATAATTTATGATTCTAAGATGATATGTTTGGAGTTTTATTTAACCAATAATTCTTGTTTAATATTATGCTATGATAGTTAAAGTATGAGTATAGAGAGAACAAGTTTATAAAATTTTATATAGGAAACCTTGTGTTTATAATGCTTAATCTTATGGTTAAGTTAGTGTCTATTTAGACCTTGATAACTTTTAATTAAAGGGAAAATGCTAGTGTGAAAGTTTGTGAGGAGTAATTAGTTTATAAGTAAATTATAATTCTTTGGATAATGAGATATGCTAATTCGAATGCTATATCTAAAGGAACTGTCAAATAACCTATGTTTATAAATTGATATGTTGACACTTTATATATTAAGTAATTCAAAAATAGATACTTGATAAGGAATTGATATGCCAAAAATGATGAATAAGTAAATTATGGATGGACAGGATATGTTAAAAGAATCCAAGTTTATAAGATAAACTCAAATGAGTTACAGTAATAACTTGTAAAACAAGTAAAATTGAATCCTTTGATAAGTAAACACTATTGTATGAACAAGTATGCAATGTTAAGATGTTTACATGTAAATGGTCACTTTGAATGTATTCACATATATATTCAAACAAAATATATGTACAATTACAAAGATATTTGACCACTAAAGTGAGTATTTGATATATATATATATAAGATTGTTGTGTTCGAACCCCATACAGTTAAGGGTGTTTAGTGGTCGAATATCTTTGTAATTGTACATATGTTTTGTTTGAATGTATATGTGAATACATGTTTATGCTTGATTCGAAATCCATATATGTGTAAATGCTGATATTGTCTAATTATGATATGAATATGTAAATACAATTAGTATGTAATTTCATGAAAAGGTGCCTATAACTTGATCAAATACTCACTTGAATACATGTCTATGTTTAGATCAAATTTCTATACGTATAAAATGTTTATATTGTGTTTGAATTCTCATATGAGAGCATGCCTAACTTGCTTAAAATTTCATAGGTTGATGTGTATAGGATTGTTTTGAATGTCAAGTTTAAATGAGAATGCTCTATGGAAATGCCTTAACACATATTTAAGGCTGGGTTGATCAATTTGATTAAGATGACTAATTTCTTGTTCAAGCTCAAAAGTTATATGATCTCTAGACTTTAGTAAATGAGATAAAATATAGCTTCATGATTCTTATTTGCTTAAAACTACCTCACTAAGCTTATGCTTACTTTATTATTTCAATACATTTAAAGTTATTGTGCCTTCAGTTTCCCCGAGCTTGGACTTGATCACAAGGATTATAAGTATGATTTGAATTATGCCCTTAGAATCTCCTAGATGGTGGCACATAGTTGTTAAGTTGAATAATGCATTTAGATTCCATTTTTATTTCTAAATGTGTATAAGCTTGATAAGTATCCAAGGTTTTTTAATAGGCATATAATTATTTTATGGTTTTTGCTAACTTATTACGATTTAATAGTTAGTTAGTTTGTGTGTTTGATACATGTCTTTGGGTGCCTTGAATTTGTAGAACTTTGATAGCATGTGTGTAGCATTTTGTTATTGATGTCATCCTATGCTAAACCCTAAATGAAAATGGTATAGCCAAATATCTATTTTGATGGTTAAATTAAGTAAATGGTTGGATGCTAATAAAATTTTTATAAGGTCTTACTATGTATTAGTATAAGTGTATGGTTAGGATCAGTTTATGCTTCAAAAATAATTTGATCTTAATCTCAAAGGTTAGTATTACCCTTGTAAACAATATATTAAGCTTTATGATAGTTTAAATTATGTTAGATTTGATGTTCAAATGCTTATGTGGAAAAGAAGTCATATCATGCATAAGTTTTGAATACTTGTTTCTATAGATATATGTTGGGTAATGATATGTGTTTTGAGTCAATAACCTCAGGACAATAAGACTTGATAATAACTGGTACAACATGAAAAATAAAAAATTATTAGGTAAAGTTTAGTTGTTAACTATTAAATGATAGTTAATGTTACTCCCTATATTGTACTTGCTTTTAAAAGAAATTTACTTTGAATTATGAAAATAATAATCATGAACTCCTTGGTCTGCATTAGTTTCTTATTATATCTTTGTTCTAACTATTCATGATTGTTTGATATATGTCTACGAGTTGATTAATTGTATGCTCTTCATTCTTCTGTAACTGGCCTGAAGTACATAAGATATATATTAAGACGTGTTTTCATATGTGACATTAGAATTGATGAAGCAAACTTTGTGAATTGAAGTTTATAAATATTATAGGCACGTTGTGGACTAGTGACTAAATGTTGATGCTTAAGATATGATTATTTGACGATATATGATTTAAGGTTGTGGATGGTTCTGGGAATAATTTAAAAAAAGATTTTGAAATCCTCTGATTTTCTTGAAGGCATGTTCTGTTGTGTGTGCTATCTTGATCAAGATTCTTGGTATGTTTCTTTGGTAACACGTCCTAAGCCGGATTATTTCCTAGACCGAGTAGGGGATGTTACATTTATTGGTATCAAAGCTTAGGTTTAGTCGATTCTCGGACTAAACCGAAACTCGTTGCATCATTATAAGTTATTGTGCCATCTAGGAGTTAAATCTGATAAGTACTTGTGATCAATGTCTGATAAAGCTCTTTTTCATACGTTAATAGCATTTAGAAATGTTTGAGACACATCATAGTCGGGTTTGTGAGATCCCGGTTGGTTCCTCCAATGAAGGGGGGAGTGTAAAGATGAACTCAAAATAGCAAATTCTCATAACATTGCTAGCAATAGCAAGAAGCCCTTTCAATTAGTCCTGAAGTTAGATATATATTTTTAAATTTTTTTTTCTAAAATCGATTAAAGGAATGTCTATGTTGGTTATATTTCTAATTAGACCCTAAGCTAATATATTAGATCGGTATCCTTGTTTGTTCAACTCAAGAAATTCGAGGACAAATTTCTTTTTAGGGAGGGAGAATTGTATACCCCAAAATACATGTTAGAATTATGACACTAATTTAAGTATGACTTAAATTGGTTTAAGATATCTTAGAATTTGAAAATTTTATGATTTAAGGACCGAAAGTAAAGCTTTTAAAGTATGTTGAACAGTTGGGAATGACTGAATCGAAGATTTTGATTACTTGAGGTTTTGTATGTAAAGTGTTGGAGAAATCAAGAGCTTGTGTACATGTCAAATTTTGGGGAAGACATGTCTAGAGGGGCCAGTTGAATGAAAGAATAATTAAAATCATTCTTCTCCATTCCCCTTGGCCGAACCATCTTAAAACTTGAGAGTAAAGTGAGAGAAAGCGAGAATCTTAGCCATGGAAGCTTGAGGGAGCTTTGATCTAGTTTAAATTTTTTTAAGGTTTAATCGAAAAACTTAAGGAAGAAGGTAAAACACCCTACCTATATTCTTAATTTGTTTGTAAAGTGGAAGTTTTTTATGAAATTAAATTTGAATGATGTGTTAGATGTATTGTTTTGCTTGAGATTGTTGAAACATGGTTAAAACGTCAAATAATTGTAGCAAGACCTCGAATTTCATAAATTGGTAATTGATTTGGTGATTTAGAACATGTTATGATAGAACATGATACTAGAATTGTAGAATTTTGATCACCTAGTTTAATAGCAATGAATTTGAAAGTAATATGGGCTTAGATGAACAATTGAGCCAATTTTGAATGTTGCGTTGCTATTAGGGAATTTTGGTGTTGCTTGAAATAAGTTAATAATTTGATTAATCCTCACATTATTAGAATATATAGGTTACACTTGAAAATTTGAAGTGGTCATTTTGCTTGATAATTTCATATTATGGGTTGTTATGAATTAAATTAAATTGCTAGAGGACTGTTTTAGAAATTGATTAAGGACTAATCCGTTAAAGTCTAAAACATGGAATGGTTTAGTGAATTGTTAGGGCTGTTGTGTGTAAACCTGGACAGCAGTGAACTATTTTAAGCGCGTATATATATATATATATATATATATATATATATGTATAAAAATGAGGTTCTTTTGAAGGTATATAAGCATGATTTGGGATCGTTTTGGTGCATGTAAAATTGTATGTAAGTATAATGAGTTGATCAGGCATAGAAATGAATATTTGCGGACTAATTTGGAGTATGTAAATGAGTATAAAAGAATTAGGGATTGTTTTACAAATGTATGAACTATTCGAATATACTTAAATGTTCTGAGGATTGTTTTGATGTGTTTAGGAGTGTATACAAAAGTTAAACATTATCTTGCTTAGATATTTATTTATGTTAGTGGATTATTTTGGGTAAAAACCACACGTATACATGATTAATTGAGTAATTTACAAAGGAATGGATGATAACTCAATCGGGCGTCGAATTGACATCCAATTGGTCATATATACGATTTAGAAACCAAATTGCAAATTCTAAAAAATATGAGGACTTAGCCCAATTTTAAGTTACCATCCTTTAATTAGACAGGTTACATGCTTACACGTCAAAAATTAGCTCAAAACGATCATCCGAACTTATTCAATTGCATTCACAATATACAGGGACGAAAACGCAAGGGACCAGAAAATGAAATACATAACATTACCTGTAAAAACGGCCACCAGTACCGATACGATCACAACCATACCGATACGAAATAACCACCAGTACCGGTACACGGTGTACCGTATCGGTATGCCACGCCAGCTTGCAAAATATTAAAATTGTACCGGTACGAGCCCTTGGTGTTCCGGTACACGAGTTTTTCCCAAAAGGTTAAATTGCTTATCCATACTGGTATGCACATACCCGTATTGATGCTGAACGTCCTGCTTTGCCTATCCGTACCGATACGGTCCCTTGCGTACTGGTACGCATAGGCTTGTAATGTCATTTTCTACTGTTTAACATGCTTTCAACCTTACCAAACATTCTAACATATTCCTAAAGCACAACCAACACAATTAGAATCAGACCACAACATAACATCATATATTCAACATCAATTCTCGATATCTTGCATCAAATGTAAATCTAAAGGCATGCAACCTAGAAAACATTCGAGTAAAACATGAATCTTCAAACCATCACCAAAATCAAACCGTAAAGGCCATTTACAACTCAAGAGCTGCTAGACAAACTTACTTAACAGGGAGTTCAACAAATATCTCCCAAATAACAACGGAAACCCCCATTGTCCTTATTACTTATTGTCTATCCCAAAACTTACCTTGGTTACCAAGTCGTGTACCGATCCCTTGCTTCCCGCTGCCTTCCAAGCTTTTAATTCTCTACATTGATGGACAAAATGAGCGTAAGCACACTAGGCCTAGTGATGAGTGCTCAAAAACAACACACCATCAATGCATTAAAACCATCTCTCAACATTACATTAAAATATCATTTCAAACATACTTTAAAATATTATCATGCCTTTAAAACATGCACTTAACATCTTTAAAACCAGCATAATAAACCATATGCAACATGTATCATTAACCAACAACAGGTCTCATTGCTCAACCTCAATTTAAACCTTCCCATGCATAACAACTATATGCAAAGCTTAAAGAGTAAACATGTATAAATCACATTATACAACATAACTTTTCAATGATACATCAACAATTATATTGGCTTAAAAGTGATCATTAACCAAGTTTATTTACCGAAATAGTTCATCAGATACACGGATTCAACAAGTGTTTACCCAACACTTCAAGCCATCTCAACATGAATAGCGATACAATCAAAATCACGGTACCTAAACAACCGGGTACACTTTCAACCCACGGGGACACCAACCCCTTACCTCAATTAGATCCTTAATCCACTAACGGGAGTATACGATACTGTAAAACCCCTCTACCGTTAGGGTACTTTGATGGAGTTTTCGGTACAAGGATCTAAACCCCTCAACATCCAAGGCGACTTATTATAGTACACTATCAATCCTATGGCCGGCCAAGTATATCCGATAACACTTTTTAAACCACATCACTTGCCAATATAATTAACCATTTAACATTTACCTCACTGTTTTTAACAACCATAAAACCAAACCATTTTCCAAAGCAACAACCATGCTTTAAACCACAAGTATAAACCATATACTTACAAGGATCACTTACCATGTGCACCCTTCACCATCTAAAGCTTAAAAATTGTATCAAAAATACTTTAAAACATGCTTAAATAGTAGACTCAATGTAAATCAAAACAAGTGCATAAAAACCATTTCACACTAGCATGACCGAGAGAGAAAAACCATATTTACTTACTTTCGAGTTTAAGCCAGCGTATCAAGCTAGGTTTAAACTCTTATAAACCACCTTTAAAACATTCCATAGCTGAAATCTACATTCTCACCCACCGATAAGCAAAACCCTGATTCGTCGATGCGAAATCAAGCGTCCAAAGCCTCCAAAGCTTCACCGATCACTTCCGGATCAACCTCCCCTGTTTTAACCACATTACAACAGAGAATCAATGCATCTCAATGCATTCAAAACACTGCAACAACAATTCCTCATGAACTTCCACAATCCTCTCAAAATTACCCAACCACAACAACGGAATTCATCACCTAATCCTTTCCAAACACAACCCAGCCACATTCTAACAATCTAACACTTCCATAATCATCAATTAACACTCAAAAACATTATTAATCCATCCAAATACTTCCAGCAATTAAACAGCCACCACAACTTCACAAAAACACAAATCTAACAACCTAAACAACTAGGGATTCAAGAGTTTCGAGATTCTATTGTTAAAGACAACTTATCAACATAAAAATACATCCAAAATATGATTAAAATCAATCTCCAACATTAGAAAATAGATCAAAAACGAAACTTTCACTATTTCATCAATTTCACCCAATTATATCAATTAATTCAATATAAACCATAAATCAAGGATCAAACACTTAGGAATATCAATAAAGAACCATTCAATAGAGGAGATCATGGACCTTACCTCTATTGTGTGATTTCTCCCTCAAGTGGTTTGTTTAAAGCTAAGAAAACAGAAGATTTCAACGAGGTTTTGTAAATCAAAGTTAAATAATCAATTACAAATCAATAAACTGAGTAAAATGATCCCTCACCTCTGATTTTTAATGAAAACTTGAGTGTTTGGCAGAAGATAAGTTGAGAGAAAAGTTATGTCAATTTTCTTGAAAATGATAACAAACTTTTTAAGAACCAAATCCCCTTTTAATTAACTTTTAAAACACATGTTAAAAAGGTTTAATTGATAGGAGAAATCTCCAGCAAAAACTTGGTAAAATAGCTCCTTAAGGATTCTAAGAGTTTGATCCCTTTCATTTTAGTCACCTTCAAAACCAATTTTCAAAAATTACATTTTGGTCACTAACCCAAATGTCTCACTTCCAGAACCCATTTTCCAAAATTGTTTTCACCAATTTAACCATATATTAAAATATGTTTTTAACCGTTTTCCCACATTTTTGTCTTATCGAAAAATATTTATTCTCGAATCTAACTAGAATCCCTAACCGTGTGTATCAAACCCAACTCTCTCCTTGGTCCCATCGTGCAAACAATATATCTAAGACATGATAATCATTCAAATACAAAACAATTAGGCCAGCTTCAAGCAAGGATCCAAGACTTCCATTTCAAAATCATAATATTTCAGACTATAATAATAAGGCAATGGGTTTCCAAAATTTTCCCCAATATGGCATAAAGTTATCACCGTGTGTATCAAACACCAGATAATCAACTCACAATAACATCATAACAATCAAACTAACTCCCAACCATTGCAAACCTGGCTTTGATACCACCAAATGTAACCCCCTCGACCCAGCCTAGTCGCAAGACCGAACCGAGTGAGCTACATTAGGTTTATCGAAGTAAACCGTAAAGAATTAAGCCCGAAACCTGACCATTTTTTTCTTTTATCTTATCCAAATGCAAAATTCTTATGATATAGTGCATACTGATTTTTGGTGAAAACCCAACTCAATCGGGCGTCGAATTGACATCCAATTGGTTATATATACGATTTAGTGACCAAATTGCAAATTCTAAAAATTAAAATCATACCTGTAACCCCCTCGACCCGGCCTAGTCGCAAGACCGAATCGAGCAAGCTACAGTAGGTTTATCGAAGTAAACCAGAAAGATTAAGCCTAAAACTTGCCTATTTTTTTCTTTTATCTTATCTAGTTGCATTAATGTTATCCTACATGATCATACTATTCCAAGGTGAGCACCCATCTCAATCGGGCATCATAATGATATCCAATTGGCCACGACACAACTTAGGGAC
The DNA here is from genome assembly GCA_019671005.1 of Hibiscus mutabilis. Lineage (NCBI taxonomy): Eukaryota > Viridiplantae > Streptophyta > Magnoliopsida > Malvales > Malvaceae > Hibiscus > Hibiscus mutabilis. The sequence continues at coordinate 22,674,186 of CM033737.1, forward strand.
CAAAATGTAAATTCAGCAAATTAAAAAGGTTTTACCACTTTTTAAGTTACCAACCTTAAATTATGTTCATTTCATGCTTATATGCCAAATATCAGCCTCGAATGACCATCCGTGCATAAATAATTGACAAAACACGATTCAGGGACTAAAATGGAATAAAACAGAACTTTACTAAAGCCTTTAACTAATTTAACTGCCATGGGTATCGGTACTCCAATCTGAGTAGCTGTACGCCCTTTACATTCAAACTTCCAAAAATTCCAGTAGCCATACCCTGTACCGGTACAACCCCAGTGTACCGATATGCCTTACCAAAACCAAGGCCTCGTACTGATCTTCAAACCCGTGTACTGATCCCTCAAGCCAAACTCAGCATACCCATACCGATACACGAACCCGTGTATCAGTATGCAACTTTGATAATACTCTTCCGTATCGCAATGCCTAGCTCGCGTACCAGTACAACAAGCCCAAAATGGCATCCCGTACCGATACGTGTACTTGCGTACCGATACGCTTGGACCTGAATGGTCACAATTGGCTGGTTTAACCAACTTATTTCAAAAGTAAACCACTTCACCAAGCCATAAACTTCCATACCACTCTATCTAGATGCAAAGGCAACCTAAACAACACACCCCGCAAAGCATGATAGCTTTCTCAAACCATCACAACAAGACAATCATCAAGGAAACTCTAGAGCATACCTAGGACACCATTCACAACAATTGCAACAAGTTTCAACATCAAGCTCAACAACATCAAGCCTCCACAAAAACCAGCATAGAAATCGTACTCAAAATCCATAAGGAAACAAGATTACAACCCCCAAAAACCTTGGCGAGCACATTGCCTTACTAACCGGAAATAGAAACCGAGTTCATACTCAAAGTAGTTTATCTCCTGGATCCTTGCAAACCTTGGCTTTGCTGCCCCAAATATTAATGCTCTGCATCATTAGGAAAAAGAGAGTGTAAGCACACATGCTTAGCGAGGATGCTCGTAAACAATGATGCATTTACATTCTTTTAAAAACATATGCTTGCTTTTCCCAAAACAAGCTTACTTATAAAGCACTTCCTCATGATTCCAACCGAATCAAAACATAATGATATTCATAACATCAATAACATTTCCTGCATAAATCCTAAAGCATTTTAATCAAACCATGCTTAAATTCCAAAGCATTTAATACAAGAATCAACACATGATCTTTTTCATATATTGGCAATTATAGTGACCCGGATAGACTACCCCTATCCTATACACATATCAGATACACGGATCTCTCATACCATGACTAGTTAAACTACAATATTTGACACCCTCGCCTAGTTAAACTGCGAGATTTCACCCTTGCCTAGTTAAACCGCAAGAGTACCGACCTTGCCTAGTTAAACCGCAAGATCACCATCAATTTGGGTTGCCTAGTTAAACCGCTTGCCACACATGATGTTTCAACAGTCCGAGTGGCCTAGTTAAACTGCCATACCTCAACGACCCATGGTCATGTTTGATTTTGTTCATATTTTATAGTGCACTTTTAATCCTAGGGCATGCCAACTATATTCGATTGTTTTCACCGTGTCACATAGCCAATATATGCAAAACTCATTGCCAATGCAATAACACCATTCCCAACCGAAATAAAAACCAATGCTCAATAGCATTTAATATATACTTTCAATCCCCTGCATATGTACTCAAAATCATGCATTACCAGTAAGTAAATCATACCATGTTTGTTACCAAAACATCCAAACAACATGCTCATATCCAAGCCAATATTCAAGAGCAAAATAAGGGAAACTTACTTCCTAGCTTAGGTAAGTGTCTCACGCTTACCCTAAACTCCCAACAACCTTTACAAACCTTTGTAAAGCATTTAAAACCAATTTTACTCACCGATACTCTTTGCCTTCATTGCCAACGTGAAACAAGCTCTCGGCAAGCCACCAAACACGTCACACCTCGTCGCCCTGATTATCCCCTGTTTTAAACGCATAAAACTAGAGGGCAAATGCATTAAAATGCATTCAAAGCATTGCCTAACAACAATCTCCCACAAATACCAAGATGGCCACTCAAACACCATCGGAAACATACCAAAAACACCATCAAACGTTTCCAAAACTTAACCCAGCCATAATACAACAATTCAAGCCTTCAATTAACATCAAACAACATCCAAAAAACCTTTCCTAACATCCTTTTACTTTCAGCAACGATTAAACTCGAATACCATCACAAAACCCCTACCTAACAACCTAACTAATTAGAGATTCAAGAGTTTATGATTCTATTGATAAAAACAACTTATCAACATCAAAGTACATCCAAAACACATTAAATCCAACTCGAACACTGGAGAAAACAAATCCACTTCGAAAACTATAATATCTCATCAATATTCTCAAAATAACATAAAAATTAGTTTCCAAACTATAAATCAAGGATCAAATACTTGGGAATTTCAGTAAAGAACCATACAATAGAGGAGATCACGGACCTTACCCCTTTTGTGAGATTTCTCCTTCCACTGATTTGACAAAAGATAAGAAAACACAATATTTAAATGAGATTTTGCAAGAACAATGTTAATCAAATGATTATCAATCATTAAAACAAGTTAAAAGACTCATCACCTATGGATTTTGATGAAAACTTGAGTGTTTGGCTGAGGAGAGAGTGGAGAGAAAAGTTCAGAGAAAAGTTACATGAGTTTTCTTTAATGAACTTAACTAACTTTTTAACTAAAATCCTTTTTTAATTATCTTTAAAACACATGTTAAAATATCTTAAATTAAGGGAGAAATTATCAGAAAAACCTTGGTAAAATAGCTCCTTAAAGATTCTAAGAATTTGATCTTTTTCATTTTAGTCACCTTTAATAACAGTTTTCAAAAATTGCATTTTGGTCACTAATCAAAAATATCACATTTCCAAATTTCTTTTTCTAAAATTGATTCTACCAAAAATCATTATATAATAAAGATGATTTTTAACTATTTTTCCACATTTTTATCTTACCAAAAAATATACGGTCCTGAATCTGACTCGAATCTCTAACCTAGTCCACCAGACCGTCTAACAAACCTCAAAACTGCTAAGCCTAAAACCAGGGTGTTACAACTCTCCCCCACTTAAGAAATTTTGTTCTCGAAATTACCTGGAGGAAACAGATGAGGAAATTGCTCCTTCATATCCACCTTGCTTTCCCAAGTAGCTTCATCAACAGTCGGTGTCACCACATGACTTTCAAAAGCTCTATCATTTTACCATGAAGAACCTTCTTACTGTTGTCGAGGATCTATACTGGTTCCTTATCAAAGGTTAGATCCGATCTCAACTCCACATCCTCCACGGGCATGATATGCAATGGATCTGACCGATATCTCCTCAACAACGAAACATGGAACAATTATGAATTTTTTCCAGCTCGGGAGGCAACGTCAACCGATATGCCATAGGACCCACACGCTCAATAACCTCGAATTCTCCAATGAACCTCAGACTAAGCTTACCTTTACGTCCGAATCTCATCACCTTTTTCAACGGTGACACCTTCAAGAATATGCGATCGCCCACCGCATATTCAACCTCCTTACGCTTCAAATCCGCATAAGATTTCTGCCGATCCCAGCCGTTTTCAATTGGTGACATTCAAGCTTAACCTTCTCATCCGTGTCTTTCAACACATCCGGTAGGGTAACACACTTTTCTCCCACATCAGCCCAACATAAGGGCGTACGACATCTCTGACCATATAACGCCAAATAAGGTTCCATCTATATACTCACCTAATAACCGTTGTTGTAAGCAAACTCAACTAAAGGCAAATGCTTCTCCCAGGTTCCTTGGAACTCAATAATGCAACATCTCAGCATATCTTCCAAAACCTGAATAACCGGCTCATACTGCCCATCCGACTGGGGATGATACGCGGTATTAAAACTCAATCTCAAACCCAAGGCTTTGTGCAAACTCCTCCAAAACCTTGCCGTAAACCTCAGATCCCTATCCGAAATGATAGATTTAGGTACACCATGCAAGTGCACAATCTCTGCTATACACAAATCTGCCAACTTGTCCAAGGTATACGTTGTATGACTGGCAAGAAATGTGCACACTTCGTGAACCGGTCAACAATCACCCACTGATGTTCAGCCTTGACCCATAATTTTTAGCGGTTGCAACAACCCAGATGGAAACTGATGTTCAGCCTTGACCCGCTAACATACCATGCACTTGGACACAAACTCAGCCTCGTCCTTTTCAACCCAACCCAGTAGTATACCTCTTTCAAATCACGATACATCTTAACACTACCTGGATGCATAGCAAAAGGACTAGAATGTGCTTCCGTCAAGATAGTGTACCTCAACTCCAAATCATCTAGCACCACTATTCGACCCTTGAAACACAAGACTTCATCATCATCAAAATTGAAATCTGTCGGATTACCATCCCCTATGTTCTTAACATGCTCAACCAGGGGATCATCAAACATTTGCTTAGCTTTACTCAACTACAATAATGTAGGCTTGACTTGCAATTTGGCCAGCAAACCACCTTCCTGCATCACACTAAACCTTGCAAACATAACTCGGAGCTCAACCGCAACCATACGACTTAATACATCCGCCACTACATTGGCTTTACCATGATGATACTCAATGGTCAAGTCGTAATCCTTAAGCAACTCCAACCATCTACGTTGCCTAAGATTCAAATCTTTCTGGGACATCAAATACTTCAAGCTCTTGTGATTTGTAAAGATCACGCGCTTCTCACCATAGAGGTAATGTCACCAAAATTTCAAAGCGAAAACCATAGTTGTAAGCTCCAAATCATGAGTTGGATAATTACACTCATGAACTTTCAACTGCCTCAATGCGAAGGCCACAACCTTCCCGTCCTGCATCAACATACAACCAAAAACAACATACAACGCATCACTATAAACCACAAACTCCTTCAAAGATTCAGGTTGAATCAACACAGGAGCGTGTGTCAGCACTTCCTTTAACTTTTCAAAATTGTGCTGCTGCTTCTCCATCCACACATACGAAACATTATTTTGTAACAACTTGGTTAATAGAGCTGCAATACTCAAAAACCCCTAAAGGCTATAATAACCAGCCAACCAAAGAAAACTGCAGACCTCCGATACTGACTTAGGTGGCTTACAATTGAGAATAGCCTCAATCTTCTATGGATCAACGCAAATACCCCCTGCAAACACCACATGACCTAGGAATGTCACTTCCTTAAGCCAAAACTCACACTTGCTCAACTTGGCGTACCACTGATTATCCTTCAACACTTGTAGCACTATCCGCAAAAGCTGAACATGCTCTTCCTCAATACAGGAGTACACGAGAATATCATCTATGTACACCACCATAAACTGATCAAGATACTTATGGAACACTCTATTCATCATGTCCATAAACGCAGCTGAGGCATTTATCAAACCAAAAGGCATGACCAGAAACTCGTAATGCCCATACCTCGTACGGAACGCGGTCTTATGCACATCCACATCCTTAACCTTCAACTGATAATACCCCGATCTTAAATCTATCTTGGAAAACACTGCTGCTCCATGAAATTGATCGAACAAATCATCAATTCAAGGTAATGGGTACTTGTTCTTTACGTCAACTTGTTCAACTGATGATAATCAATGCACATACGTATCATACCATATTTCTTTTTCACGAAGAGAATAGGTGCACCCCACGGAGAAACGCTTGGTCGAATAAACCCATAATCCAACAACTCCTGAAGCTGCAACTTCAACTCCTTCAATTCTTTCAGTCCCATCCTATATGGAGCAATGGACACCAGTGTTGTACCCTTGTATGTCTCAATACGAAACTCCACCTCTCTATCCGAAGGCAAACCTGACAACTCCTCAGGAAAGTCACAAACAATCTGAATGTCCTGCACTCGAACACCCTTGGCATCCAGATTCATAACAATAGCCAAATAAGCTTGGCATCCATTAAACATCATTTTCTCTGCTCTAACAGCCGAAACCACATTGGACAGGAACTTAATATTCTCGCCAACCCCCACAACCTCATAGTTGTCGGCTAACCTCAAAAAATCCTCTTGGTCTCACAATCCACCACTGCTCTGTGTTCACTCAACCAGTCTATGCCCATAATGACATCAAAACCATGGAATGGCAATTCCATCAGATCTGCGGAAAACTCATGACCTTGCACAACCAAGGGACATCGCCGATACAACCTTCTTGTTGTAACTGTCTCCCCAAAAGAACTTGTGACCAACATGCCAACATCTAATATCTCAATAGAAATATTCAACATAGATGCATGTTCACTCAAGATATAATGCGTAGACCCAAATCAATCAAGGATAGTAATGACAAGGATTGCAAAGTAAAAGTACCTGCGATCACATTCGTTTCATTACGACCCTTACGGTGAGCAACTGCCTGAGCCGGTTTACCACCTTCATGTCTCACTGCTGCAACATGAGCCATACCTCTCTAACCATCCTTCCGCCTCTAGCCCCTAGCCAATGTAGTAACTTGCGCTAGTACATCTCTCCCAGCCCGAGGACAATCATGCTTTAGGTGATCAGATGATCCACAAATCCAACAAGTTCTAGTATTACCCTAGCACATACGTATATGACGCCTACCGTATCCCTCACACTCTAGTGTAACACGAGCTCCCTGAGCACCATGGCCAACTCCACCACCATGCATGTGATATGGCTTATGCCTCTTGTCCCTGAACCTCTTATTCTGCCTCCTAGAATAGATAGAGTCTGCCACTCTGTTCCCAAGTTCGCACCTGCGGCCTGAACTGATGCACCCAAGGACTACTCTATATCATTTGCCCAATTAACCAAAACATCAAAATCTGTATAGTCTGTGGCTAGGAGGTACGTCTTAATGTCCTTTACAAGTCCAAAAAGGAACCTGTCACATCTCTGTTGGTCATCTGGAACCAACTTCGGAGCATACTGACTCAACTGGACAAACTTTACCTCATATTCAGCAACAAACATGCTTCCCTGAGATAGCAACATAAACTCGCGCTTCTTCATATCCAAGTACTGAGCACCAAGGTACTTCCTCTTGAAAGCTCTCTAAAAGAACTCCCAAGCAACATCCGCCTCAGGAACACCTGCAACAGTGGTCACCCACCAGTGGTATGCATCCCCCGACAGCAGAGATACAGTACAACCCAACTTGCGCTCCTCGTTGTATCCCATCTGATCCATAATGCAGACTGTCTTTTCTAGCCAACCTTTGGCTACCTTAGGGCTCAAACCTTGAAACTCCACACCTTCCAAACTCCTTAAACGCTCCAAGGGTAAACCTTGATTTGCCACCACAGTAGGTGTTGGTGCCTGCACTCTAGCCATCGCTGCCTGAAAAGCTCCCGTTATTACCTATACTAACAGAGTCAAATCACCATATGCTGGCACTTGATGAACCTGGGGTGCTTCACCCGCCCCAACATCAGCTGGAGGAACTACGGGAGGAGGATGAGGTAAAACATGAGGGAGATTCTCCTCTGTCTCATTATTATGCCTAACCCAGTAGTATTAGCCATAGACCATGTCTCACGTCGAGCCATGCTAAAAAAACATCAAAACACGTTAGAGTTAGGCTAGCATCAGTCAAATGATCCAAGTTTACTTTAAAACGCATTTAAAATCCTTAGTAATAGGCAATGTGTCCCGAATAAACCCGAACAAGACACCAAACAATCACCGAACATATACACAATCACCGTTCAGTTCCACAACATCAGCTAAACAATCAACAACATCCCAAATTTTTGCAAACCTGGCTATGATACCAACAAATATAACCCCCTCGACCTGGCCTAGTCGCAAGACCGAATCGAGTAGGCTACATTAGTTTTACCGAAGTAAACTAGAAAGATTAAACCTAAAACTCGCCCATTTTTTTCTTTTATCTTATCTAGAGACATTATCGTTATCCTACATGATCATACTGTTCAAAGGTGAGCACTTATCTCAATCGGGCATCATAATTATATCCAATTGGCCACAACACAACTAAGGGACCAAAACATAAATTCAATAAACTAACAGGGTTTTACCACTTTTAAGTGACCAACCTTAAATTAGGTTCATTTCATACTTATAAGCCAAATATCAGCCTCAGATGATCATCCATGCATAAATAATTGACAAAACAAGATTCAGGGACAAAAACAGAAGAAAATAGAACTTTACTAAAGCCTTTAACTAACTTAACTACCATGGGTATCAGTACTCCAATCTAAGTATCGGTATGACCTTTATATTCGAACTTCCAAAAATTCCAGTAGCCATACCCTGTACCGTATGACCCCTACGTATCGATACATCTTACCAAAACCAAGGCCTCGTACCGATCCTCAAACCAGTGTACCGATCCCCAAGCCAAACTCATCCTACCCGTACCGATATGCGAACCCGTGTATCGGTACGTGGCTTTGATAATAATCTTCCATATCGCAATGCCTAGCTTGCGTACCGGTACCACAAGCCCAAAATGGCTTCCCGTACCGATACGTGTACTTGGTACCGATACGCTTGGACCTGAATGGTCACAATTGGTTGGTTTAACCAACTTATTTCAAAAGTAAACCACTTCACCAAGCCATAAAATTCCATACCACTCTATCTAGATGCAAAGGCAACTTAAACAACACACCCCGCAAAGCATGATAGACTTGCTCAAAGCATCACAACAAGGCAATCATCAAGGAAACTCTAGATGCATACCTAGGACACCATTCATAACAACTACAACAAGTTCCAACAACAAGCTCAACAACATCAAGCCTCCACAAAAACCAGCATAGAAATCGTACTCAAAATCCATAAGGAAACAATATTACAACCCCAAAAAACCTTGGCGAACGCATTGCCTTATTAATCAAAAATATAAACTGAGTTCATACTCATAGTAGTTTATCTCTTAGATCCTTGCAAACCTTGCCTTTGCTGCCTTGAACTTTAATGTTGTGCATCATTAGGAAAATGAGAGCGTAAGCACACATGCTTAGTGAGGATGTTCGTAAACAATGATGCATTTACATTCTTTTAAAAATATATGCTTGCTTTTCCCAAAACATACTTACTTACAAAGCACTTCCTCATGATTCTAACCAAATCAAAACATAATGATATTCATAACATCAATAACATTTCATGCTTAGATCCCAAAGCATTTTAATCAAACCATGCTTAAATTCCAAAGCATTTAATACAAGAATCAACACATGATCTTTTTCATATATTGGCAATTATAGTGACCCGGATAGACTACCTCTATCCTATACACATATCAGATACACGGATCTCTCATACCATGCCTAGTTAAACCGCATGATATCCCAAACCTTGCCTAGTTAAACTGCAAGATTTGACACCCTCGCCTAGTTAAAACGTGGAATTTCACCCTTGCCTATTTAAACCGCAAGATCACCATTAATTTGGGTTTCCTAGTTAAACCACATTCCCCAAATGATGTACCAACAATCCGAGTGGCCTAGTTAAACCACCATACCTCAAGGACCCATGACCACGATCAATTTTGTTCATATTTTATAGTGCACTTTTAATCCTATGGCATGCCAACTATATCCAATTGTTTTCACCATGTCACATAGCCAATATATCATTTACAAAACCTTTTACTTACTGTTTTACAATGCATCTCATAAACAACACATATGCAAATCTCTTTGCCAATGCAATAACACCATTCCCAACCGGAATGAAAACCAATGCTCAATAGCATTTAGTATATACTTTCAATCCCCTGCATATGTACTCAAAATCATGCATTACCAGTAAATAAATCATATCATGTTTGTTACCAAAACATGCAAACAACATGTGCATATCCAAGCCAATATTCAAGAGCAAAATAAGGGAAACTTACTTTTGAGCTTAGGTAAGCGTCTCACGCTTACCCTAAACTCCCAACAACCTCTACAAACCTTTGTAAAGCATTTAAAACCAGTTTCCACTCACTGATATGCTTCACCTTCCTTTCCAACGCGAAACAAGCTCTCGGCAAGCCACCAAACACGTCATGCTTCGTCGCCCTGATTATCCCCTATTTTAAACACATAAAAAACTAGAGGGCAAATACATTAAAATGCATTCAAACCATTGCCTAAAAACAATCTCCTGCAACTCCCAAGATGCCCACTCAAGCACCATCTGAAACATACCGAAAACACCATCAAACGTTTCCAAAACTTAACCCATCCATAGTATAACAATTCAAGCCTTCAAGTAACATCAAAGAACATCCAAAAACCCTTTCCTAACATCCTTTTATTTCCAACAAAGATTAAACTCGAATATCACCACAAAAACTCCAATCTAACAACCTAACTAATTAGAGATTCAAGAGTTTCGGGATTCTATTGATAAAAACAACTTATCAACATCAAAAGTACATCCAAAGCACATATTAAATCCAACACAAACACTGGAAAAACATATCAACTTCGAAAACTATAATATCTCATCAATATTCTTAAAATAACTCAATTAAACATTGATATAACATAAAATACCAGTTTCCAAACTATAAATCAAGGATCAAATACATGGGAATTTCAGTAAAGAACCATACAGTAGAGGAGATCATGGACCTTACCCCTATTGTGAGATTTCTCCCTCAATTGAGTTGACAAAAGCTAAGAAAACACAAGATATAAATGAGATTTTGCAAAAACAATGTTAATCAAATCATTATCAATCATAAAAACAAGTTAAAAGACTCCCCACCTCTGGATTTTGATGAAAACTTGAGTGTTTGGCTGAGGAGAGAGTGGAGAGAAAAGTTACGTGAATTTTCTTTAATGAGCTTAACTAACTTTTTAACTAAAATCCCTTTTTAATTATCTTTAGAACACATGTTAAAATATCTTAAATTAAGGGAGAAATCATCAGAAAAACCTTGGTAAAATATCTCCTTAAAGATTCTAAGAATTTGACCCGTTTCATTTTAGTCACCTGTAAAAATAGTTTTCAAAAATCGCATTTTGGTCACTACTCCAAAATGTTGCATTTCCAAATTCCTTTTTTCTAAAATTGATTCCACCAAAAATCATTATATAATAAAAGATGATTTTTAACTATTTTCCACATTTTTATCTTACCGAAAAATATACGATCCCGAATGCAACTCGAATCTCTAACCCGGTCCACTGGACAGTCTAACAAACCTCAAAACCGCTAAGCCCAAAACCAGGGTGTTACAGCACCGATACGAGCCCTTGGTGTTTTGGTACATGGGTTTTTGCTAAGAAGTAACTTTACAGTAACGAGTTCTCGTACCGATACACCTTACCCCGTACTGGTATGCGAAGCTTAAGTTGCTTATTCGTATTGGTACGCTCATACTTGTAACGAAGTTGAACATCCTGCTTTGCTTATCCGTACCGATACGGTCCCTTGCATACCGGTACGCATAGGCCTATAATGTTATTTTCTACTAGTTTAACATGCTTTCAACCTTACCAAACATTCTAACATGCACCTAAATCACAACCAACACAATTAGAATCAGACCACAACATAACATCACAGATTCAACATCAATTCTTGACATCTTGCATCAAATGTAATCCTATAGGCATGCAACCTAGAAAAACATTTGAGTAATACATGAATCTCTAAACCATCACAAAAATCAAACCATAAAGGCCATTTACAACTCCAAAGCAGACAAACTTGCTCAATAGGGAGTTCAACAAAATATATCCCAAATAACAATGGAAACCCCTATTGCCCTTATTACTTATAGTCTATCTTAAAACATACTTTGGTTACCAGGTCTTGTACCGATCCCTTGCTTTTGGAAGCCTTCCAAGTTTTTAATTCTCTGCATTGATGGACAAAATAAGCATAAGCACACTAGGCTTAGTGAGGAGTGCTAAAAAACAACACACCAACAATGCATTAAAACCATTTCTCAACATTACATTAAAATCTCATTTCAAACATCCTTTAAAACATTATCATGCCTTTAAAACATGCACTTAACATCTTTAAAACCAACATAATAAACTATATGCAACATGTATCATTAACCAACAACAAGTCCCATTGCTCAACCTCAATTTAAGCCTTCCCATGCATAACAACCATATGCAAAGCCTAAAGAGTAAAAAAGTATAAATCAAAGTATACAACATAACTTTTCAATGATTCATCAACAATTATATTGGCTTATAAGTGATCCTTAACCAAGTTTCTTTACCAAAATAGTTCATCAGATACACGGATTCAACAAGTGTTTACGCAACAATTTTTAAACCACATCACTTGCCAATATAATTAACCATTTAACATTTACCTCATTGTTTTTAACAACCATTAAACCAAACCATTTTAAAAAGCAACAACCATGCTTTAAACCACAAGTATAAACCATATACTTACAAGGATCACTTACCATGTGCATCCTTTAGCATCTCATGCTTAAAAACAACATCACAAATTAAAACATGCATAAATAGTAGGCTCAATATAAATCAAAACAAGTGCATAAAAACCATTTCACACTAGCACGAACGAGAGAGTAAAAGCATATTTACTTACCTTCGAGTTTAAACCAGCATATCAAGCTAGGTTTAAACTCCCATAAACCACCTTTAAAACATTCCATAGCTGAAATCTACGTTCTCACTCATCGATATGTGAAACCTCGATTCGCCGACACGAAATTAATCGTCCGAAGCCTCTAAAGCTTCATCGATCACTTCTGGATCAAACACCCCTATTTTAACCATATTACAACTGAGGATTAATGCATCTCAATGCATTCAAAACACTGAAACAACAATTCATAATGGACTTCCATAATCCTCTCAAAATTACCAACCACAACAACTGAAATCATCACCTAATCCTTTCCAAACACAACACAGCTACAATTTAACAATCTAGCACTTCCATAATCATCAATTAACACTAAAAAACATGATTAACTCGTCCAAATACTTTCAGCAATTAAACAACCATCACAACTTCACAAAAACACAAATATAACACCTAAATAACTAAGGATTCAATAGTTTCGGAATTCCATTGTTAAAATTTATCAACATAATACATACAAAATATGATTAAAATTAATCTCCAACATTAGAAAATAGATCCAAAATGAAACTTTCACTATTTCATCAATTTTAGCCAATTAAATCAATTAATTCAATATAAAAAAACAAAATCAGATTAGAAAGCATAAATCAAGGATCAAACACTTGGGAATATCAATAAAGAACCATTCAATAGAGGAGATCACAGACCTTACCCCTATTAAGCGATTTCTCCCTCAATTGGCATGTTTAAAGCTAAGAAAACACAAGATTTCAATGAGGTTTTGTAAATCAAAGTTAAGGAATCAATTACAAATTAATAAACTAAGTAAAATGATCCCTCGCCTCTTATTTTTGATGAAAACTTTAGTGTTTGGCAGAAAAAAAGTGGAGAGAAAAGTTACGTAAATTTTCTTGAAAATGATAACTATCTTTTTAATAACCAAATTCCTTTTTAATTAACTTTTAAAACACATGTTAAAAAGGTTTAATTTATAGGAGAAATCACCAGCAAAAACTTGGTAAAATAGCTCCTTAAGGATTCTAAGAGTTTGATCCCTTTCATTTTAGTCACCTTTAAAAACCAGTTTTCAAAAATTGCATTTTGGTCACTAACCGGAATGTCACACTTCCAAAACCCATTTTCCAAAATTGTTTTCACCAATATTAACCATATATTAAAATATTATTTTAACCATTTTCCACATTTTTATCTTACCAAAAAATATTCACTCCCAAATCTGACTCGAATCCCTAACTCGATCCACTAGACCGTCTAACAAGCCACAAAACTGCTAGGCCCAGAATCGGGGCGTTACATAGAGTGTGTTGGTCCAGTTGCTTATAAGTTAAGGTTCCCTACGGAGTTGGAGAGGATACATGATGTTTTCCATGTATCGATGCTTTGAAGATATAGATCGGACCCATCGCATGTGATGCATGTTGAGGAGATTGAGTTGAATCCATATTTGACCTATGACGAGGAACAGTGAAAATCTTGGATTATAGAAGCAAAATTCTTCGTGGAAAGACCTTTGAGTTGGTAAAGGTGTTGTGGCAACATCGTGGTGTAGAGGAAACCGCGTGGGAAAGTAAAGAGGACATGAAGAAGTAGTTTCCTTACCTTTTTCCATCATTTAAATTTTGAGGATGAAATTTATTAAGTGGGGAAAAGTTGTAACATCCCGAATTCGGGCTTAGATGGTAGATATCTAGATTAGACGGTTCAGGAGAACCCGATTAGGAGATTCGAGCTAGTTTTAGGAATTAATTCACAATAAATTGTTTTTAGCTTAAATAAAATATGGGAAAATATTAGAAAATGTTTAATTAATATATTAAGGGTTTTCACAAACTCAATTTGAGGAAAGAAGCATTTTGGTCTGGTGACTAAAATGTAAAGTTTTTAAAACTATTCTGGTAACTAAATCGTAAAAGGGTCAAAACTTAGAACCTTTAATGAGCTAATTTACCAGTGTTTTTAATCAAACTTTTCCCTTAAATTAGGTTGTTTTTAAATGGTTTTTAAAAGGTTAATAAATAAAAATAAAATAGATTTAATTAAAAGGATTTCTATTAACCAAATTTATTTTCTTGCGTAACTACTTTCCTCTCAACTTTCTTAGCAGCCAAACTATAAATTTGACACTTAAATGTCAAGGAATGTTCTCTTTTTAATTTCCCTTTAATTTCTTAATTGATTCCTTTAATTTCTACATCAAATCTTACTTGCTTTCTTGGAGATTTCATTAAAAACATGCCAATTAATGGGAAAGTCAGCTATTAGAGGTGATTTTCATTTCTCTCCTCTAATCAAAGGTTCTTTACTGAAATTCACAAGTTCTTTATCCTTTACAATTGATTTTTGAATCATGAATAAAAGGTTTAAATTGAGTTTTGATAAGAAATTTGGTAGATCTTTATAATAGATCTGATTTGTGTTGATTCTAATTGATATAGATCACATGTAAGATATGTTTTAATGTTATGAAAGGAGATTAATAAAAGGAATCCTGAAACTATGTGAATTGTTATTTTTCTAGGTGGTAAATAGTTAGATTTTGAGGTGTTCTTGGTTTTAAAAAGTTGCTAGAGATATATGGTTGTTAAATTGATGTTTTAGATGTGGAATGATGTTAAAATCATTATGTTATGGTTGAGCTTTGTTTAGTTTGGGTTCAATGATGCTTTTGGTTGTTATTGGAAGGCGATTGATGATTTTTAGTGAGGCAAAGTTGAGAAAAAAATGTTGTTGGGATTAGAGATGCATAGGAATGCATTAAATCCTGTATTTTTTGTGTGGGTAAAATAGGGGAGACGGATCCTTCAGCAATTGGAGAGGCTTCAGAGGCTTTGGAAGCTTGATTTCGTAACGGAAAGTGGAGCTCTGTGTTGTCGGTGAGTGAAAATGTGGTTTACAGCTTATTAAAGGTATGAAGGTGACTTTTTGGAGTTTAGATTAAGTTTGAAACACTTGTCTAAGCTCAGAAGTAAGTATTGGACGTTCTCGCTCTCATTTTCAATTTTTCAAAATACAATCTCATGCACATGTTTATGATTTTGATTACCTACTGTTATATGAATGTTTTGAAAAGAAATATGATATAAATGATCATATGTTTATGCTATATAAGTTGGGGAAATGATTTATGAAAAGGATTTTGAGAATGAGAAATGCATGGTTTATTGCATTGAAGATGGTTTGATTTGATGCATATGTAAAAGAGTGAGGTAATATGTTTTAACAGAATATATTGGCAAGTGGAAATTATTAAATGTTATCAGATATAGTTGCCATTGTAGACTCTATAGGTGAAGTGCTGGCAAAAGGGGCAGAAGATATGTATTGGAAAAGTATAAAATAGTGCCTAGATGAGTCTTCTACGTGCAAGTATACATGGTCTGCAAGTAATATAGTAGTTAATCTGAGTATTGATACCACAGAGATTGACTTGGAGTTCAATTGCCTTTGATTGTTACATGCCTTGAGAAAAAAGTTGTTTGTTTTGAAGTTGGTTTTGGAAATAATTTTAATGAAATAAAAGAAATGAAATAAAAGTAAGACGTTGGCAAGGAAGGTGCTTTAATGAATGATGAGCGTTGGCAGTGAATTCCTGATTTTCATGCTATTCATGTCGTGCCACCCCTCAATAACAACCTGTCTAGGCATTGTTTGCTGATCAGATTCAAAATTAGCAAATCCACTCTCGATGGTCATTGCCCTAAATTGATAATGTAGAAACCCCTATATCTCTATAGTGCATGCTTTTAAATAAACCAATTTGATTAAGATCCAATCTATACGCCTAAGGGGTAGATTTCACTCCCAAAGTAAGCTCATCTACTTGAACGAATTCTCTAGAAGCTTCTCTCCTTAGTATTCAACAACTTAGTCGTTGCCACCCCAAGTTTGTTAAGATATTGAGGGGCAATAAGCAAACAGTGTCAGTTCTCGATTGGCATAGTATTTAGAAAACATTAAAGTATGACGAATAGATAAAATATTGCCAAGGCATATTTATTATCAAAAACTAAAACATAAAATAGCTTTCAACGCAAAATATCCCCCACCAACTATTAGATTAGTTCATGGTGAGGGAGTTAACCAAAAACCATAAGCGTTTTCAAAGTACATCATCATTAAAAACAAGGTAAAATAACTTGAAAGAGAGAATGGGCGAGAATGGGTCTCTCGATGCAGCCCTTCAAGATCCAGGCTCTCGGCCAAGCTAGTCGAATCACCCTTCCTAGGTACATTCAGTTGTCAATCGTCTCGCACTCCAACTTCTCACTCGATCACCCGATAAAAGCATTCTCCCAAAAAAACTTCTTTGGTTAGTGTTTAAATAGACGTGCAAGAAAAGGGATAGGATAAGCTATTCAATTTTTGAATTTCAAATGCTCAAGTGATAAGGGATAATCATCTTATCCAAGTTTGAATGAGAGCTGATCAGGCTAGGGCTGAAATCATACTACCGACGCTGCCTTGGCATCCAAGCTTGGCATGAATCTGCCAACCAATCTTGGCACCATCTTATCCGCTATTTTCTTGGAGATTGATCTAACTGCTATCCTTTCGGAGCCTGATCTTGTCCTATTTTTTTGGGGCCCAACAGCTTGTTGGCATGGCATCAAATTCACTTTTCTGCCAGCCGGTGCTTGGCATTGTCTGGTCCAACTGTGCCAACAACACTCGGCATTCTCTCCGGCATTCCTTACTGCACTGATTTTCTGTGCCAAATACTATGCAAAACCTGCAAAATTGCCAACAAAACAACCATTCACACTGGCATAGACATAATTCTAAACTCTTTATGTAAATGCATGATTTTAACATCCTAATGCGACTAAATGTACCTAAAAACAAGCAAAAGCATTGTATGATTGGCATTAAAAACAGTACTTTTAGAGAAGTAACACACCCCCAAACCTAACTCATTACTTGTCCTCAAGTAATGCAAACAAAATTAAAACAAAAATAGTGAAAATGTTACCTCGACAAAATTTTGGTTGGAATGCCAACAAGTGTTGGCAAGCAGAATTTGGCTCTATTTTTCTCCTCGGTATCTCAGTGCAATAATGCCAAACAGGTAGTAATTCAAGTGCAGAAATATTACTCTAGTCTAAGTTCATGAAGGGTGCATTATGTACAAGCAATATGAATTAAGTATCCTTTTACTCCCTAAACTTATATTCTTATTTTTATCCTTTTTTTCTTTTCCAAGGGTTTCTGTTGGCATTAATTTACGCTTGCTTCATGACACAATTTAGCGTGAGAGATAAGAGGGAGTATACCACGAATCCCCACCTTAATCTAGACATCACTAGGCTTTCTCCTCAACTCATACCCTAAGGTTTTGGACTTGAGAACTAAGAGGGAGCAAACCATGAAGCCCCAAGTAACTTATTATCCCTAGGTAGAGGAGAGTTCATTTTTTTCATTGCTATGGTAGAACATGGTAGCCGTATTAGGTTCTTTTACCCTGGCATCATTTGTTCTCTCTTTTTTTAGTCGGAGCATAGTTTCGAAAAGTCTAAGTTTGCTAAGGAACTAGATACATACTACGTGTTAAGTGAAATTTCAGCTCCTTAAACTAGAGATCAATTACCAAGCTAACCTGGCATGCTACTCTCCTAGCATGGCATGACAACTAAAGATTAGAATTTCCTCATTGGACAGACACCTAAATCAAATTAAACTTGCCCAACAAGTGTTAACATTCTTCAAAACTAAACGAGGCAAAATTTTCTTTTTCTTTTTTTAGTGGTTTGGTATGCATCTATTCTAAATGACCTAGATGGCATGGGAAATGACATCGCAACGGAAATTAAATATGAAATGCATGGCATGGCACAAATGTGAGAAAATGCATACCCCCAAACCCAATATGTGTATTGTCCTCAATGCATGAAAACAACATATTTATACATTAAAACAGAAAATTAAAATGCATGATCATGTGAATGAGATACAATGAAATGTAAAGGAGTTTAGAAAGAAGATGACTCCCATTCAGAGACTTATTCTCGTGTGACGCGGGTCATTCTTTTCAGATATCGGCCATGAGCAGAGGCCATTAGTTTCCTTCCTTCCATGATTGGTTGTGAAGCAGCAGTAGAGGCTCTAACTTCTTCCTTCTTCTTGGCAGGTTCTGACACAGTAGGTGCATCGGCTGCATCAGATGGCAGAAAAGGAATCATAACTGGAAGAATCTATTTGAGTTGGAGATAATCGGATTGTGGCATCGAATGGGGTATGAACTGGACTGGCTGGCATGGCATCATATCTGGCAGAGGGCTCAACAGGGAAGTCTGGAAATGCTGGCACAAAATCAGGGGACATTTTTTCAAGAACCTCCCTGATGATAACATCTCTCTCCTTTGTGTAGTGACTCATCTTAGCATTGAGTTCCTCAGCTGTCTTTAACTTTCTTAGAATGATCTCCTAGCAACGGTAAATTTGAGACAACACTGCCAGAGAACAAGCTGGCATGGTTTCTGGCCCTGCCTTTGACACATTTGGCTTTAGTGTGGGCACTTTTGCCTTCCCCTTGCCTTTGTCCTTTGGCTTAGCAGCGGTGAGGTTTCTCCATATAGCGCTATGATTGTTGTTCTCTTGATCATTTGGCCTCTATCTGTATCAAGCTTTGGCACACCATGGAGCATGTAAGTGTTAGAAATTAACAAAGGAAAGAACAAACTGCCATTACCTTTTGCTGTACATTTATAAGTTTCATCAATAATGAGCCTGCTAACATTAATCTTGCGCCCCATAACGATAGAATGCAATAGGATTAGCCTCTATTCTGATACAGTCTCGTTGTGGGATGTTGGCATCAGATTTGCCTTTACAAAGTGATTCCATCCTCTCCATTGGGGCTTTAATGCCAACCGCTTTACTGTTCGGTGTCCCATTAAAGACACTGTCCATGCTGTGCCAGGTTCACACAAGTCTACCAGTAGCTTCTTTCTCTTGGCAGCATTCATCATATCGGTATATTCAAAATATTCATCCCCGGCACCATCCAATTCAAACATGGTGTTAATATACCCTTCATCAAAACGTACACACTAACCTCGAATCATCAAGAAGGGTGAATCATTGGTCACAAGATGAACGTAGAATTCTTGAATAATGGTGCCATAAATCTCCCTTTCTTGTTGGCAAAACAGATTCCACTTGTACATGTCGACTATTGCAATGAATTCTGAAGGGAAGCCAATGTTTGTCTCCATCTTGAAGTCAAAGTGTTTTTCATAGCAAACAAACCTTGAAGCAAAGTTAGCTTCAAACTTTTTTCGGATCTCCTCATTGAAAAATCGGTTGAAAGGGGTAGAAGAAGAAGCCATTGAAAACGTTTAAGAATTTGGAACGGTTTTGAACAAGTATGAAGAAGAAGATATGGCGTTAATCTCGGTTCTTGCTTGAAAAGAAAAGTAAAATATTAAAAGTTGGGTTCTTTAAAATCGGCTAGGGAAAGAAAGTGAAGAGGTTGGGTGTCTTAATGGGGTTAATAATGTTAACCGAGTAAATAGAGATAATGATGAAAGAAAGAAATTTGATTTGAAAGGGTTAAAGTGATAAGGTTGTAGGTGATAGGATTGGGTAAAGATTGGAGTGATAAGGTGATTAGATTGAATTTAAATTTCAACCCAATTTTTGGGCGCTAGGGTTTAAATTTAAAGAAAAATACTCTCTTATTTAATGGGCCGATCAAGATAGAGTTTACCTCCTCTTTCCATTTTTCAATTTGTTGCATGCCAAGCTGCTTTGGCATTGTGCTTGGAAATGTGCTTGGCATGCATAATTTTCTCTTTATGGCATCGGCTCATGTCAAATCTCTTATTGGCATTCTTTCTAGCATATTGAATCTGCATAAGCTCAAAGAAAACCTTTCAAAACAGTAAAGGAATAAAAATGAAAATAAAAGAAAGAAAAACTACTAAAAATCCTGAAACCTAAAAACAAAGAAAAACAACTAACCTAATATTTACAAAAATTCAAACCTGGTGATAATGTTACGTTACCTCTGCCAGGAGGATAACATCCTTGGTATTATTCTGATCACCTTCCAAATAGTGCTTTAATCTTTGTCCCTTGGTTGGTGGATGGTAGGCTATGGAAATATTTGGTTTAAATAACCAACATAGAAAGCCAAAGAATTGCTTTCCTTTTATCATGCCAAATTCTTGATTACTCAATGAAATAGAATATTTTACCATGGTGGCTTTGAACAACCACCATAGAAGACCGAAGAATCTCTTTGTTTTTGAGGCATAGTCATCCTCATTTTGTTCCAGAATCTTTATGAAATCATTAGTTTTGAGCCGCAACATCTCTTGCATTTTTTGTAATGGCAAAAATTTTATTCTTCAGCTCTTC
Organism: Hibiscus mutabilis; assembly: GCA_019671005.1. Classification (NCBI taxonomy): domain Eukaryota; kingdom Viridiplantae; phylum Streptophyta; class Magnoliopsida; order Malvales; family Malvaceae; genus Hibiscus; species Hibiscus mutabilis. Next base: position 22,695,198 of record CM033737.1, read on the forward strand.
ACTCTTAGTCATTTGGCATCCACTTTTCTTTCCAGCAACAAGCCATTTGAGCACACCTCACTTCACGTTATCTTTCATGATCAAAATCAACCTTCGTTGTTGCTCAATTATTTTGCCATCGGTTTCTTCTGGGAGAATTTTGTACATGTATATTACCAAGCTTATTCCTCGAATGTCAGCAATGGTCCACCCTAGAGCTTGGTTATGATTGCCCAATGTTGGCAATAATCTAGCTTCTTGGTCTTTAGCTAAGTCTATGGCAATGACAACTGGCAAAGTGGACTCGTTTCTAGGATAAGCATATCCGAGGTGGCTTGGCAATAGTTCCAGTTCTGGTGGCTCCTCAATGGATGGCTTTGGTGCTTGGAATTCTTTGCCAGCTAACTCTAGTGACTCAGGCCTCATATGCTAGCTAATGACTTCATGCAGTATAGGTGGTTCATTGAATCCTTCTCTTGCCACATCTTCATCATCTAGCTCCATAGCATCAAAATTTGTCCCTTGATAATTTAATGCCAAGTTCTCACCTAGAATGGATTATTTTAGTCCAACTGCATGGAATTCTCCAGGTTCATCTGTACACTTGAGAGCTTTGTCAACATTAAAATTAACATTTATTTGTCTTACCAAGGTAGGGTTGGCAAATAATGGATCCACTGGTTTTGTCGAGGTGGTGTTGGCATCTGACTGTTGTTTGGCATCGAATAGCAGCCGGGCATTAGATAGTGGTATGGCATCATCAACCTCTGTCTCTTCTTTCTCTACTTCCTTAGATTCATCTGCTGGCACTGATTTCTCTTCCTAGCAAATAATCGGCTGCTTACCTTTATCTTCTTGGTTTAGAACTTTATAATATTGCCCTTCTGCTCTGGCATCAAACTTGGCAACATTATCTAGCTTTGCCTCGATGTTGTTGTGTTCAAGATCCTTGCCCTTGAACTTTTCCTCACACTCAATTACCACTAATAAGTCCAATGTACATGTTGTTGAATACTATTCATCAGCATAATATATTGATTCAAGTGTGTTAGGAAAAACCTGATACTTGTAATGTTGATTCTGGATTGCTTGAGGAGCAGATGGAGGAAGAAAATTGCCAGCTTGTTGATGTAGCGTTGCCATGGCATTCTGATCGTTACCACTAACCGAAGCGTTTGCCACCTCCTGTTGCCTTGATGGAAGCTCTATTTCATTCTCTTGATGAATGTCATTCACGGCATTTGCAAGCCTCCTGACTTGTTCTTCTAAGCCTCTCATAGAATCCATGGCTTCATCAAGTGCGTCTCCAATGTAATTTGTTTGCTCTTGAGGTGGATTGTTGTGCATCAGCATTTTTGGAGGCAATTCTACCATGGCAAACAATACGTTGGATCCATAAAGATCTGTTGCTAATTTCTCATGAAGAATGTTGCCTTGGGATGGCATTTGTTTGAAGTTTGGTGGTGCAGCAAAGTTGTTAGGTGCATAAAAATAATCGTCGTCTTGATCATTCCAAAAAATATTTTACTGTTGGTTCCATCCTTGGTTGAAGTTGTAGGAGGAAGGGTTGTTCACATTACAGTGCCCCATGTAACAACAGGAAATAGGGTTGAAGGGGCAATTGTCAAACGAGTGGCATCCTCTACAATATGCACAAACAACGGGTGTTGCTTACCTTTTGTTGAACTTGTTAGGCACTTACATTGATGTAAGCATGTTTTTCAGTTTAGAATTCTGTGTCGATAGTGTTGTATAGGCATCCTTTTCATGCTTTTCATATCATCTTTGCTCATGGACAACTCTTGGAGTTGGATATTGGTAGTCATAAGTGGGAAAAATGTAGTCATCACCATACCATATGTGGCTACCCATCGTCTTTTTGTAGCTTTCCTAAAAAGAAAAAATAATAATAAAAAGTTAGTAAAATGAAAACAAAAAAAGTAAAAATTAAAGCAATAAATTCAGTACAATCCCTGGCAACAACGCCAAAAACTTGTAGACTCTCTAGGTGAAGTGCTTACAAAAGGGGCAGAAGATATGTATTGGAAAACTATAAAACAGTGCCAAGATGAGTCTTTTGCGTGCAAGTATACACAGTCTGCAAGTAATACAACAGTTAAGCTGAGTATCGATCCCACAGAGATTGACTTGGAATTTAATTGCCTTTGATTGTTACTTGCCTTAAGACAAAGTTGTTTTTTTGAAGTTGGTTTTGGAAATAATTGAAATGAAATAAAAGAAATGAAAGTAAAGTAAGGCGTTGGCAAGGAATGTGCTTTAATGAATGATGAGCGTTGGCAGGGAATGCCTGGTTTTCACACTATTCATGCCTTGCCAGCCTTCAATAACAACCTATCTTGGCATTGTTTGCCGAGCAAATTCAAAATTAGCAAAGCCTCTCTCGATGGTCATTGCCCTAAATTTATCATGTAAACCCCCTATATATCTATAGTGCATGCTTTTAAATAAACCAATTTGATTAAGATCCAATCTATACTCATAAGGGGTAGATTTCACTGCTGAAGTAAGTTCATCTAATTGAACAACTTCTCTTGAAGCTTCTCTCCTTAGTATTCAACAACTTAGTCTTTGCCACCCCAAGTCTGTTAAGATATTGAGGAGCAATAAGCCAACAGTGCCAGCTCTCGCTTGACATAGTATTTAGAAAACATTAAAGTATGTCGAATAGATAAAACATTGTCAAGGCAGATTTATTATCAAAAACTAAAACATAAAATAGTATTCAACGCAAAACATCCCCCACCAACTATTAAATTAGTTCATGGTGAGGGAGTTAACCAAAAAACCATAAATGTTTTCAAAGTACATCATCATTAAAAATAAGGTAAAACAACTAGAAAGAGAGAATAGGAAAGAAGGGGTCTCTCGATGCAGCCCTTCAAGATCTAGGCTCTTGGCCAAGCTGGTCAAACCACCCTTCCTAGGTGTAGCCAGTTGTCAATCGTCTCGCACTCCAACTCCTCACTCGATCACCCGATAAAAGCCTCCTCCCAAAAAAAGCTTATTTGGTTGGTGTTTAAATAGGCGTGCAAGGAAGAGATAGGATAAGCTCTTCAATTTTCGAATTTCAAATGCTCAAGGGATAAGGGATAATCATCTTATCCAAGTTTGAATTAGAGCTGATCAAGCTAGGGCTGACGTCATACTGTCGACTCTGCCTTGGCATCCAATCTTGGGATGAATCTGCCAACCAATCTTATATGATATTTTCTCAGAGATTGATCCAATTGCTATCTTTTCAGAGCCTGGTCTTGTCCTATTTTTTGCGGCCCAATAGCTTATTCGCATGGCATCAAGTTCACTTTTCTGCCAATCGGTGCTTAGCATTGTTTGGTCAAACTGTGCAACAACATTCGTCATTCTCTTTGGCATTCCTTACTGTGCTGCTTTTCTGTGCCAAATACTCTGGCAAACCTATAAAATTGCCCACAAAACAACCCTTCACACTAGCATAGACAGAATTCTAAACTCCTTATTTAAATGCATGATTTTAACATCCTAATGCGACTAAATGTACCTAAAAACAAGCAAAAGCATTGTAAGATTGGCATTAAAAACAATACTTTTGGAGAGGTAACAGGCATGCCTTAGGGTTTAAAGTGCACTATAATAAGTCGCCTCATGTGTGTCGAAGGGTCAAGAGTATGCCATGCTCCACCATGAGAAGCGTATCGGTCAACGGCTTAAGAGTGTGCCAACTTTTCTGCTGGTGGATTTATACATCATAACCGTTGTGGGGTTGTAGTACCATGATCCGGTCTGAGGATGTGAGTGAAGTGGTCGAGGGAACCACTTGGGAAATCTGTGTATCCGATGTGTTTTTGCAAATGGAATTATTGGTTTTTGGTTACTTGAATGCCAATATATGAATTAATATATCATGAGTGATGGATTATGTTTTGTATAATATGGTTTAAACATGTGGTGCTCTTTAAGCTTTGCTAGTTCGATGTTTTAGCATGAGAAAGCTTAAATTGAGGTTTATGCTGGAAATCCATGATACATGTGTGGAGAAATGTTAAAATGTGCATATTTTGGAAAGGCAATAGAAGCATGAGATGTTTTGGCATGAGATTTAATACTTGTTTGAAAATAAATGGTTTTAACTGCATTGATAAGTGTTTTCTAGAATCCCTCACTAAGATTTCATGCTTACACTCTCTTTTCACATCAATGCAGAAAAGTAGGCATTTCCAGACAGCGAGAAAGCAAGAAGCAATCCAAAGGTGAAGCTATTTCAAGTATAGTTTTATAAATTCTATGTAGTAATGAAAGGGCAATGTGACCAAGTTGTAATTGGGAGGGTTGTTTGGTTACTCCTTGTTTTGGATATGTTTCATTTGGTATTTTGGACTTGTATGAGGTTTAATGACTTGCTTTAAGGGGTTGGGATAAGAATTGCATGCTTCGGTAGAGATCATCCCTATAGGATCTTTGATTTGATTGCTATGGTTTTAATGGTTTTCTAGCATGCTTATTTGGTCCTTACTTTCCTATTTGTCAATTTGGTCCCAACACTTGATTCAAACCATCAACTTATCACCCTTTTTCATCAAATAATTATTCAACATTGGTCCCCCTTATTTTTCCTTCTTTCTAAATTAGTCACTAAAATGCAAAAATGAGGATTCCAACTTCTTATCTTTGATAATTTGTCAAAATGGTCACTAACTCGATTTAACATCGGTTTTGCTTTCTAACTTCAATTTCACATCTCCAGCATCAACAATAACATAAATACACTTCAAAATCATAAAAATTCAGATTAGTCCTCTAACTTTCAGAATTACTGAAATGGTCCTTATACCTTTAATTTAGGGTTTTGCATCCAAATAGCAAATTCAAGCTTACTAGATCATTTATCCAACATCACAAACCCTAATTCAAACTTGAATCCATAAACCATAATCATCTTTATACAAACTAAAATATGTAGGGTTTAAATCTCAACTCAAAAACATGGTTTTATCATCATAACAACTTAATTTCAACTTAAATTTCAACATAGAATCATAAAATCTCAAAACCCCCAATTTAGTCCATAAACCCTAATTTCTTTCTCATCAAAATTCTCATCAATCAAGCATGTATTCCATGAATTATTGACATCAAAAGATAGAGCTTGAGGAGTAGAACAACTTTGTAGTTGAAAAGATTACCTGAAAATCGAGTTTAGGGGCTTGAATCAAACTTTGAAATTTTTCTCCGTTTTTCTTTCTTTCTCCCCCTCATATTTCGAAATGTTAGGATGAATAATGGTCTTCATCTTTTGTTTTTCATCCAATTTGGCCACTTGTCTTGAATAAATGAATTTGAAATTCATTTAGATAGTGAAATTACTAAAATGCCCTTTTAATCCAATGATTGAGATTGATTTTATCATTAATCAAGGGACAAGATTTAATCTTCCATTTTATTCTTCCAAAATTTTCCTTGTAACTTTTTAAATATTTCAAAAATGCCATTGGGGCAAACTGAGCAATTTGCCCTCCAACTAGTTTTTATTTACTAGCTTGTTTCTAAAATGCCATTCCATTACAATCCAACTAAAATAGTTCATTCCCAACCGGTCATTATTATATAAATATTAATTTATGACTTTTCCATGGCTTATGGAATAGCCTCTAAAATTTCAGTTCGATCCGATATCCCGATATTCATAATATATCTCTACTACGATTTTACCTTTACCGAGCTATCATATTTATTCTAAAAATTATATATTCCCATATTCGGGAAATCAACACTACCATCTCATAAAAATTTCCTTTCCCAAGGACTTAGACTGAATTTTCCTAACTCAGTCTACTATTCAAATAATTATAAAAAATTTCCATAGAATAAAATTTCTCTTAGAAATCCTTTTATCGATAATCCATACGAATTTTCTCTACTCGTACTGAGTCCAAAATATCAATCAGAAACACTTTTATGAGACCTTCTCGGAGGTCACCCATCCTAACATTTCCCTGGCTTGAGCACGCTTAACAATTTTATTCGATCCAAATTCAGTACCTTTTACTGCATCTTAATTCTTAAAACCGATATCAAGGTACTTATTTTGACCTGATTCACTCTTATACTGAATAAAATTACTTATTGGGGAAATTTACACTTTAATCCTCAAACTTTTCCGAAGTTTATACTTTAACCCTAAAACTTTCAAAAATTACATTTTGGTCACTGGCCAAATTTTGGGATATTACAATTCTCCCCCTCTTAAGAAAATTCATCCTAGAATTTTCAATGTTTACCCGTTTCAAATAATTTCAGGTATTACTCGTGTATTCCCCTTTCAAATTCCCATGTGACTTCTTCCATTTTATGATTTCTCCAAAAGACTTTAACCAGTGGAATTTTCTTGTTCCTTAACCTTTTGACTTTATATGCCAAAATTTACACTGATTACTCATACTTGGGAGTAACACCAGTTGATAAACCACTAGTTCAACTCCTTTTAGAATCTCGTATAGTCCAATAATTATGGGGCTAAGCTTTCCTTTTTGAATAAAATGTAACAACTTCTTCTAAGGTGAAACCTTTAAAAAAACACGTTATCATCAACTTCGTACTTAACATCCTTCTCTTCTTGTCTGCATAAGCCTTTTTTGTTGATCCGCGACAGCCTTGAGATTATATTAAATAATTATTACTTTATCCTCTATCTCACGTGTTAAATCAACCCTCCCAACTTTTAGGTTATACCCAACATTTCGATCCAGTAGCTCAAACCAATATTTCTACTAACTCCTTCATGTATCAAATCTAATTACATCTCAATTTATTCATGAGTGATGACATGTAAATAATTTAGCCAATGCCCCCAAAACATAAGTAAATATACTATAGATTTTTGCTCACTTCTAGAGATAAGACCCATTAATATACTCTTGTTCCTACTATTTCACGATTCCTTGAGGTATAAGAGTTCTGAAACCAAGTTTTCCCCTTTTTGACCTATACAAATCATCCTTCCTCGAATTGATACTTTTCTTCCTTTTCTCTTCTTTTAGCTTTAGTTTATAACATATTGTCCAAATATCAACTTTCTTTTTACATCTTACTTCTACATTTCATATAGATAGCCAATTTATCTTAAAATTGGCTTTAAAATTCTCAGATTACTGGCTTTAGTTTCAGCTTTACTAATAGACAATTCTTAAAATTTCTTATAATTCTTGTGTTATGCTTCAAATCATTTATTAGCAGTCATACTATAATTCTTCAAATAAAATTATTCCTTGTCATACCGGCTTAACCCATTGATGTCACACATTTTCTCATAAACAATGTGAGTACTTTATCAAAGCTTAGAAATCAGTGAAATCATTTCCTTATGAACTAATCACTGACTCCAATTTCTAACACCTTTCTAGGAAGTTTTCCAAACTACTTCCTCTGTATCAATATTACTTCTTCTATAGGAGTTTTATCATCCTTCATCTTCAAATAAACAACCATAACTTCTCTTTTGCTCTGACATTTAAGGCTCCTAACAATTTAAACATTTAAACAACCAATGTTTTATAATATGCAGATGCCGAAGGTTACAACCTCTTAGGTACTTCCTTTTTCTTGTACTTAAGCTCCTTACTGCACCGATAGCTCAATCAAAATAAGTTCATACTTCATTTGATTATTACTGTTACAGGTATCTTTATAATCCTTGTGATCCAAGACTCTTATTCTTGTCTATAAACACTTATACGGAAATTTCTATTAGTCGAAACAATCCTCAACTAAACACACTTCCTTTGACTTCATTAAGGAACTATTTTTTTTTTTAAATTAAACGTTTCTTCTTATAATCACTTCTACCTTGTGCACAGATAACCAACTTAACTTAATTACACTTCAGATTTCCGAGATAATACTTTCACAATACCTTTGTGATCAGTGTAACTAGGACACTTCTTACCATTCCAATGGAATACCTTTTTTATGATAGTTGAGTATGTAGCAGAATAATAATAGATAAATTCTACACAAAACATTTATAATATACAACTAATTTCCAAGAAACTCCAAACTTTAGAGACATTTTTTCGGTGTCTCCTATTCAAGAATATATTATACTTCATTGGAATTCAACTCTTATTCCTTCAGCCAATACTACATGTCTAAGGAAAATTACTTATGATAACCAAAATTCATATTCAAAAAACCTTACATAAAAATTCTTATCTCTTAATGTTTATAGTACCACTCAAAAATGATAATCATGCTCAGCTTCTATCATTAAGTATATCAGAATATTGTCCATGAAGATTACAACTACAAACTGGTCTAAGTAGTATTAGAATACCTTATTCATCAACTCCATGAATACAGAAGGGGCATTTACATGTCCAAATGGCATTACAAAGATTCGTAATGTCCATAACGAACCCTGAATGTTGTCTTTGATACATCTTCTTCTTTGACCTTGATTTGATAATAACCTGATCGAAGATCTATCTTTGAGAACACTGTTGCACCTCTAAGCTGATCAAATAGATCTTCAATCCTTAGTAGTGGATACTTGTTCTTAATAGTTACTTTATTCAACTACCGATAATCTATATATAATTGTAGAGAACCGTTTTTCTTCTCTAAAAATAATACCAGAGTACCCCATGGTTATACACTCGGTCAAGTGTAATCCAGTCTAGCAGTTCTTGCAATTGAGCTTTCAACTTTCTTAGCTCAATTGACACCATCCTATGTGGTGCTATCGATACTGGTTCAATTCTAAGATAGACATCAATACCAAATTGTACCTCTCTATCCGGAGGTAATCCTAATAACTCATCCAAAAACATATTTGAAAATTTCCCACAATCGGGATATCTTTAATCTTCTAGGGGTGACATCTATATAATCATCACATAAATTTAACACGCCTTATATCCATTTACTTAACAACCTCTAAGATGTTGTCGTAGAAATCACTGACTCTAAACAGTCAGTTCTTTCTTTCACATTTACTTCAGAACCATCAGGTTCTTGAAGCACTCACCTTTTTTTACACATCACTTCTGCATCATATGTAGATTGCCAATTCATTTCAAGAATAACTTCAAATTCATGAAATGGAAGTTCCATTAAATTCGTTGGGAGCTTAGTCCACTGAATTACTAATGGACATTTCGTATGTATTCTAGTCACCCATTCACTATGTACGAATGGATTACTAAAAATCACATCACTTCCTTAAAAGGTACTAACTCCATGGCATTAGACCACTAAATACGAACATGTTCCCTTAGCAGGATACAACTTCTTCTAACTTTTTATTATATATGCAGTTTAATTCCTCTATAGCATAACTTTAACATCTTTATGACACAAATTGGCAATTATCAGACCACTTTTTCCATTAAATTTAGGAGCTCCTTAACAATCGACATCCTAACTGGTGCAGATACCAGGCAGGTGCAGGCACAAGGGTCTTAATTCTACTAACCACAACCTTTAAAGCTCATACTAAGGTTTCATATTTTTGTGCTAGATTTCTCTGCTATACAAGTGGCTCTACTGAGGTAAGAGCCAGAGATGGAACATTTTGTATTTCATTACTTCTACTTTAGACCTCCTTTTGTTCGCAATTATCAGATGTCTAACACAGTTCAACAATGCATAACATTACATATTTCTACTATAACTTATTCATGTTATTGAGGAGCATAATCAAGTTACACAATAGTACGTCAGTAACATGGCATCCTAGGGGCATGTATTTAACATCAAATCATATTAAACTTGGTTTAGCCTCCAAAATCGGCTAAATTTGTAGCTCCAATACCAATAAATGTAACACCCTTAACGTATACTCATAGATTGAATATACATTAAAGATGTTACGAAATTATTGGAAGAAATCTTGACTTAAATTTTTTATACCAAAATTTAATTTGTAGTTTAACCCTTTTCTCGATTTTAAATTTAAAACTATGTTGTCTAGTTGCAGCTAGTTTTGACCCTGAATTGGTTTACAAAATTTATAATTGAATTACTGAAATAAAAATATAATTCAGGGTAAAAACTACGTAAGCTGCTTAGACCCTTTCTTGATTTTAAAATTTTTACGCGATTAGGGCTAAACAACATCTTAACCATACCAAAGATTTTGCTATTGTTAACAATTTGTATTTCTAAACATAACCATCCAAAAAAGCATATAATTATGTTGTAAACTTATGCTGTAGACAATTAAATTTTAAATTACTTACATGCCCACTAGTCTATCAAATTATGATAAAGACATACTTATTGAACTTATTCTAGTAACTTAATTTTTCCCAAGTTTCTGCTCCTCCTCGATAGACGATTTACAGGAAGCCTATGTGTCACATAAGACACACGCTAAGTACGAACTTAGTGAGGCATTTAAACTTTTTTATTTTAAAATGCTAAAATAATGTAATACAGTATGTCATATATATATGTGCATTTCGTTTTCTCTATAACATCGCAAGTATATCACAATGTACATATGTCATGTATTCTTTCATGGTCATGTTTTCATTATGCAATCATTTGCATATCATGTATCATGTAACATGCCTATCATATATCAATAACATTTCTATCATGTATGTCATGTATTTCTCTGTCATGTAACATCTTTTTCATGTATCATGAAATCATGTAACATCTTTTTCATGTATCACGTAATCATGTAACATCTGTATCATGTATCATGTATCATGTAATCATGTAACATCTGTATCATGTATCATGTAACATTTGTATCATGTATCATGTAACATCTTATTATTATTATCATCGTGTCTGGCAGAGGCCCATGGAAACCCCGTAGCCTATCTGCATCGTAGTTCCTTGTAGAGTACGAACTCGAGAGGATGCTATTTGCTGCTCATATAAGGATGCTCTTTGCTCCTTATATTAAACACCTCGTTAGTGCATTTTGCACTATGGGATTGGATCCCCAGGGTGCATCTTGTTTCATTTTAATCTTGTCATTATCCATATTTCATGTATGCATAATGCATCATCATTTATGCAAACAATAATTCATACCTGGCATTCCATCAAGCTTGCCATATCGAGCATTGTATCATATCATGTATTATAAAGAAATGCAATGCCATTTTCAATGTAATGCAAACATTTAGAAATGCACTCACCTGGGCCATGTAATAGTATGACTCACTAAATTCTACTCGATCCTTTCCTTTATAGTATCTTGAATCCTCTTTGATTCGTATCCAAACTTCATTAATCACATGAATATAAACAATATTTGTTAGATTCAAACCTAACAATTTTTCAAACATGATATCAAATCGAATCATTCGAATACACAAATTTCCTCTTTCCTTCCTTATACTGTCCAAAACTTATTTTGGTCCTTAATAACCATTTATAACTTCCATTAACCCCTTTTCAAGCTTACTAATTAACCTTAGATACAAAATGTATCAATTCTCATTTTTTGGCAGATTGTACTACCTTCAAAGAAATATTTTATAAAATAATCTACAACTCAGAATTCAATTATGTTTGCTCTGAAAGAAACTAGATTCAATAAGCCTTTCAACCATATAAATTAATAGCCCAAATTCAACTTGTATGATTTATGGCAAATTTTCAAAGTCAATTTCCAATGTTGATTTCGTAATTGACAGCCATACTGTTTTCTGACCTTTCACCACTTAAAAATTCATATATTTTTACTTGGAACTCGAAATCAGTTTTCGTTTATTGGAGGAAAAACTAGACGAACAAATATTTACATCGGTATAAAATTCACCTTCTAACCATTTTTGTAGAATTTATGGTGAATTTTTAAACTTACTGCCAAATCCAGTTTTCCTACACAACTTCCATAAATAACTTCAAACTTTATACTAATTTCTCCTTACTTTGCTATTTATCAATTTGGTCCCAACACTTGATTCAAACCATCAACTTATCTCCCTTTTTCATCAAATAATTATTCAACATTGGTCCCCCCTTATTTTTCCTTCTTTCTAAATTAGTCACTAAAATGCAAAGATGAGGATTCCAACTTCTTATCTTTGAAATTTTGTCCTCAAATTAACATTGCCACTTGAATTATATTATTTCAACTAAAAATCATATTTAATCCTTCTCTAAAACCTAATTTCCTAATTAGTTGCTTAACTTTGACAGTTTGTCAAAATGGTCACTAACACGATTTAACATCGGTTTTGCATTCTAACTTCAATTTCACATCTCCAACATCAACAATAACATAAATACACTTCAAAATCATAAAAATTCAGATTAGTCCTCAAACTTTTAGAATTTCTGAAATGGTCTTATACCTTTAATTTAGGGTTTTGCATCCAAATAGCAAATTCAAGCTTACTAGATCATTTATCCAACATCACAAACCCTAATTCAAACTTGAATCCATAAACCATAATCATCTTTATACAAACTAAAACATGTAGGGTTTAAATCTCAACTCAAAAACATGGTTTTATCATCATAACAACTTAATTTCAACTTAAATTTCAACATAGAATCATAAAATCTCAAAACCCCCAATTTAGTCCATAAACCCTAATTTCTTTCTCATCAAAAATTCTCATCAATCAAGCATGTATTCCATGAATTATTGACATCAAAAGATAGAGCTTGAAGAGTAGAACAACTTTGTAGTTGAAAAGATTACCTGAAAATCGAGTTTCGGGGCTTGAATCAAACTTGGAAAAATTTTCTCCATTTTTCTTTCTCCCCCTCATATTTCGAAATTTTAGGATGAATAATGGTCTTCATCTTTTGTTTTTCATCCAATTTGGCCACTTGTCTTTAATAAATGAATTTTAAATTCATTTACATAGTGAATTTACTAAAATGCCCTTTTAATCCAACGATTGAGATTGATCTTATCATTAATCAAGGGACAAGATTTAATCTTCCATTTTATTCTTCAAAATTGTCCTTGTAACATTTTAAATATTTTAAAAATGCCATTGGGGCAAAATGACCAATTTGCCCTCCAACTAGTTTTTATTTACTAGCTTGTTTCAAAAATGTCATTCCATTACAATCCAACTAAAATAGTTCATTCATAACTAGTCATTGTTCCATAAATATTAATTTATAACTTTTCCATGGCTTATGGAACAGCCTCTGAAATTTCAGTTCGATCTAATATCCTGATATTCATAAAATAACTCTACTGCGATTTTACCTTTACCGAGCTATCGGATTTATTCCGAAAATTCTATATTCCCATATTTGGGAAATCCACACTACCATCTCATAAAAATTTCCTTTCCCAAGGACTTAGACTGAATTTTCCTAACTCAATCTACTATTCCAATAATTATCGAAAATTTCCATAGAATAAAATTTCTCTTAGAAATCATTTATCGATAATCCATATGAATTTTCTCTACTCTTACCGAGTCCAAAATACCAATCCGAAACACTTTTATGGGACCTTCCCGTAGGTCACCCATCCTAACATTTCCCTGGCTTGAGCATGCTTGACAATTTTATTCGATCCAAATTCAGTACCTTTTACTTCATTTTAATTCTTAAAACTGATATTAAGATACTTATTTCTATTCGATCCACTCTTATACTGAATAAAATTACTTATTGGGGAAATTTATACTCTAATCCTCGAACTTTTACAAAGTTTATACTTTAACCCTAAAACTTTCAAATATTACAGTTTGGTCACTGGCCAAAATTTGGGATATTACACTAAGTGTCATATATTTCACCAAGAGGTCATTACAAACCTAGTCGTACCGGTATGAGTCCTCAAGGATTAGCACGCTGGTCTATCTCGACTCAAAAGTGTGCAAAATTGCATAGGGGTATTGGTACAACTAGATTTGTATCGATATGCCCCTAAAAAAAATACACTATGTGTCGGTACACGGGCAACCGTATCTGTACGCTCTTTAGCTATTAGAATTTCCTGTTTTGATATCAAACTACCAGTATCAGTACGCCTGACGACCATACTGATACCCTTTGCAAAATATACCCGTATCGATACAGGCAAGGGGAGTATAAGTACCAGTATGTTATTTCTAGTAATATGCGTTGCTGCACTTTGAATCTTTGCAGTTTAGTCCTTGTTTCTTAATCATGCAATAAATGAGTTTGGATGATTATTTTAAGTTGAAATTTAACAACAATGTATGTAACCTGATTATTTATGATTTGGTAACTTTTGACTTAGGAAAGTTCCCACGGTTTTCTAAAATTGCAATTTGGTCCATAGAGTGTGTTCTCTATCAATTGGATGTTAATTGATGCCCGATTTGATTGTGAATTTCACCGTTGCCAGCATGAACACTTTAGGACTTAATTATGCATCTAGACAATATAAAAGGGAAAATGGACCATTCTCTAAGTAATCGTTTGGGGTTTGTCTCAGCAAACCCAATATAGCTCGCTCGGTTCAGTCTGGCGTCTAGGCCGGGCCAAGGGGTTACAATTGATGAAGTCTGGATGCAGGTCCTAGCTATAGAGGACAAACTCAATGTTTTAACAAGCAAACTAGGAAGAGTTGCAACCATAGTGCAAACAATGGATTTAGCAATGCTTATGTCAGACGTGACACAAGCTTGATCTTACTGCCATGATCAGAATCACGCCAATTACCTTACCAAAATTTCCTCCCATCATCTACAGCTGTGATTTTTCCTCTGATGCATGTAACGCCCCAAATTTGGGCCTAGGTGTTAGCTAGATTGATTAGGCAGTTCGGAGAACCAGATTAGTCGATTCGGGTTAGTTTCAGGAATTAATTCTTAATAAATGGTTTTTTGGCTAAAATAAAATATGGAAAAGTGCTATAAAATATTTAATTGGTATTTTAAGGGTTTTGGTAAACTCAATTTGAAGGAATTAAATCATATTTTGGGATGTTTTAGTCTGGTGACTAATATGTAAAGTTTTGAAAATTATTTTGGTGACTAAATCGTAAAAGGGTAAAAACTTATCTTTAAGGAGCTAATTTGCCAAGTTTCCATCCAATTTTCCATTAATTTGGGCCATTTTTAAATGGTTTTTGGAAAGGTTATTAATTGAAAATAAAAGAGATTTGATTAAAAGGATTTTAATAACCAATTATATTTTCTTACGTAACTACTTTTGCTCTCAACTTTTATCTCCACTTTCTCAGTAGCCAAACTACTAATTTTCCTTCAAATTACTCAGGAATCATTTCTTTTTGAATTCTTTTTTATTTCCTAATTGACTCCTTGGATTTCTACACTAAATCTTATTTGCTTACTTGAAGTTTTCATCCAAAACATGTCAATTAAGGGAGAAATCAACAATTAGAGGTGATTTTCATTTCTCTCCTCTAAATAAAGGTTCTTTATTGAAATTACCAAGTTCTTGATCCTTTACAACTGATTTTTGTTATGTTTTTATGATTAAATCATGATTAATTGATTTTAGTTGAGTTTTGATAAGAAATTTGATAAATCTTGTTATGGATATGATTTGTGTTGATTATAATTGATTTAGATCAATTATAAGATATGTTTTAATGTTATGAGAAGTGATTAATAAAAGGAATCCCGAAACTATGTGAATTGCTAATTTTCTAGGTTGTAAATAGTTAGATTTTGAGGTGATCTTCGTGTGTAAGGTTGCTTGAGGTATAAGGACGTTATATTGTTCTTTTTGGATGTTAATTGATGATGCTAAGGTGTTTAAATCAATAGATTATGGCTGGTCTTGGTTTAGATGGAGTTTGGTGGTGATTTCGGTTGTTTTAGAGAAGCGTTTGATGATTTTTAGTGTGACAAAGTTGGGCAGATGTTCTGCTGTGTTTAGAGATGCATGGAAGTGCATTAATCCTCTATTTTTGTTTGGGTAAAGAAAGAGAGATGGATCCTTTAGCTTTTGGAGAGGTTGCGGAGGCTTTTAGATGCTTGATTTTCACTTCGGCTAGAAGGGCGTGGTGTTGTAGGTGAGTGGAAAAGTGGTTTACTGCTTTTAAAAGGTTTGAAAGATATTTTGGGGTTTATACTAAGTTTGAAACAGTTGTCTAAGTTGAGAAGTAAGTATTGGTTGATCTCACTCTCATTTTCGGTTTTGCAAAATACAATCTCATGCACATGTCTATAGTTTCGATTACTTACTGTTATATGAATGTTTTAGAAATGAACGATGTTGCAAATGATCATATATGATGACTATTGAGTATGGAAAATGGGTTATGAAATGAGTTTTGAGAATACTTGAATACATGGTTTAATGTATTGAAATTTGGTTGATTTGATGCATATGAAAAACAGTAAGGTAATGTGGTTTATAGAGCATATTGGCAAGTGGCTGAGATTAAAAGTTATTGGATATAGTTGGCTAGCCATAGGGTTTAAAGTGCAATATAATAAGTCAGCTCATGAGTGTTGAGGGGTTAAGATTGTTCCATGCTCCACCATGAGAACCGCAGCGGTCGAGGGATCAAGAGTGTTCCAATTCTCCCACTGGTGGATTTATACATCATAACTATTGAGGGCTGCTTTGGTTTGAGGATGTATGTGAAGTGGTCGAAGGAACTACTTGGGAATTTCGTGTATCCGATGCGTTTTTTAGAAGATAAAACGGAATTGGTTTTGAGTCACTTGAATGCCAATACATGATATAATGTATCATGAAAAATGGATTATGTTTGTATAATATGGTTTATACATGTATTGCTTTTTAAGCTAGCTATTTTGAGATTTTAGCATGAAAAAGCTTAAAATTGAGGTTATTACTAGAAATCCATGATACATGAGATGTAAAGGTTTAAAAGTGCATATTTGGAAAGATTAAAGAAGCATGAGATGTTTTGACATGAGCTTGAATACATATTTAGAAACAAAATGCTTTTAAATGCATTGATGAGTGTTTTTTAGATTTTCCTCACTAGGCTTTATAAGCTTACACTCTCATTTCTCATCAATGTAGAGAAGTTAGCATTTTGGGCTGCAAGCAAGCAAGAGGCGATCCAAGGTTTCAAGTATGGTTTTATAAGTACTTTGTAGTAATAAGAGGCAATGTGACCAAGTTGTAATTGGGAGGGTTGTTTTGGTTACTCCCTGGTTTAGAAGAGTTACATTTAATGTTTTGGACTTGTATAATGTTTAACATCTTGCTTTGAGGGGTTGGGAAATGTTTTGTATGCTTGGGTAGAGATTATGCTATAGCACATTTGCTTGAATATGCTATGTGGGGAATAATCCTCTAACATGCTTATATAAATGTGGAAATGATCCTTGAGATGCTATATGATGTTTAGGAGATGTTTGAAGTTGTTTGAAGTGAGCCAAAGAGTCATATGTTGGACCTAGAGGTCATTATAGGCCTTCACGTACTAGTATGAGTACCTAGAGATTGGTACACAGGGTCTAAAACGACTTCGTATTTAGGGCAAAATGCCCAGGGGTATCGGTACAGTTAGCTAAGTATCAGTACACCCCTTGGAATTTACACATTAGAATTGGCATACGAGTTCGCGTATCGGATGACCCCTTCATTTTTATAGCATCGTACTGATACGCAGGGTACCGTATCGGTACACATTATGGTTACTAGAAATTAATGTTTTAAAGGAAAAGGGGGAGATCAATACGAGTTGCTTTATGCATCGTATCTGTACAATGGCTAGTGTATCGATACGAATGGTAGTTAAGTCTGTTGAGCCGTATCGATAGGGTCTTGCCCATATCGGAACGCATTGCCGATTTCTTTATGTTTTTACCTATTGATGTTTGGAAATGTGCAATCTAGTCCCCTAATGTTATATATGCAATTGTATAAGTTTAGTTAATTTTTTTTAAGTTGAAATTTAACCAGTATGCATGAAACTTGACTAATTAAAGATTGGTAACTTTAATTTTGTGGAAGACCTCCTAATTTTCAAAAAAATGCAATTTGGTCCGTAAAGTACATTCTTGATCAATTGGATATCAATTTGACGCCTGATCAAGTTGTAAATTTCACCGCTACCAGTATGATCACCTTAGGATTTAATTACGCACTTAGATAAGATAAAATAAAAAAGGACCATTTTCTAAGTAATTCTTTTTGGTTTGTCTCGGTAAACCAATTGTATCTCGCTCGATTCGGTCTGCCGTCTAGACCGGGTAAAAGGGGTTATATTTGTTGGTATCACATCTAGGTTATGATTGTTGGTAGGTGGGTTAAGGTTGTTTGGTGTATAGTTGTATGAATCTGTTGAATAGCATGCACCGTGTTTGATTTTGTGAGTTCATGATTGAAATAAGCTATATTGGGGTGGTAGCTTGGGGACGCATTACATTATTACTACAAGTGTGAAATGATTTTTTTAAAAATGTGAGTGACTTGGATTCTTGCTTCAAGCTGGCCTAATTATTTTGTTTTATTACATTATCATGTTTTAGACTCATATTTTTGACAAATGGGATCGAGGCGAGAGACGAGAGCTTACATGGGTAGTGTTGTGAATGGACATAATGATGGGTTGCCTCCTCCTTCATCGATTTCCTCATGTTGGTGCTGGAGTTGAGGGTGGTGTGCCTTAGGCACCGCAAGGACTAGTTTTGGGGGATATAACATCATTGATCCAGACGATGGCTGTGGCATTTTAGGCAACTATAGCAGGAGTACAAGTACCTATACCAGCAAATGTAGTAGCTGTTAATACGGGGCTTCTATTGGAGCATTTGCATAGCATGAGAGGTACCGAGTTTAGGGGTTTAGCTCTAGAGGTAGCTAAGGAGTGGTTCATCTGTACTGAGAGAATCCCTGTACAGATAGAGTGTACAGATGTTCGTAAGTTGGGTTGCACAACTTCTTTACTTCAAAGAGATGCCTATAGCTGGTGGATGACTTCTATCGCGAGTATGGCACCTGCAAATATGATGTGGGAGTTCTTTTGTGTTACTTTTAGGAAGAAGTATCTGCGTTCCCGATACTAGGATAAAACGAAATGAGAGTTCATGGCGTTGGTTTAGGGTAGCATGTCTCTATCAGAATGTGAGGTTCAGTTTGTTTGGTTGAGCCAGTATGCTCCTAAGCTCTAGAGGTAGCTAAGGAGTAGTTCGCCAGTACAAAGAGAATTCGTAGACAGATGAAGTGTACATGATGTTTTCCATGTATCGATGTTACAGAGGTATAGATCAGACCTTTCGCATGTGATGCCTATCGAGGAAATTGTGTTGAATTCATATTTGACTTATGATGAGGAAACGATGAGAATTTGGATTCTAGCAGCAAGGTTCTTCTTGGAAAGACCGTTGAGCTGGTAAAGGTGTTATGGCGACATCGTTGTGTCGAGGAAGCCACATGGGAAAGTAAGGAAGACGTGAAGAAGCAGCTTCCTTTCCTTTTTCCACCAGGTAAATTTTGAGGATGAAATTTCTTAAGAGGGGAGAGTTGTAATGCCCTGAACTTGGGCCAAGGTGTTAGATAGATTGATTAGGAGGTTTGGGAGAACCAGATTAGGTGATTCAGGTTAGTTTTGGGAATTAATTCTTAATAAATTGTTTTTGGCTAAAATAAAATATGGAAGAATGCTAGAAAATATATAATTAGTATTTTAAGGGTTTTGGTAAACTCAATTTGGAGGAATTAAATCAGATTTTGGGACATTTTGGTCTGGTGACTAAAATGTAAAGTTTTCAAAACTGCTTTGGTGACTAAATCATAAAAGGGTCAAAACATAGAATATTTAAGGAGTTAATTTACCAAAGTTTTCCATTAGATTTTCCCTTAATTAGGCTATTTAAAGCTTTTTTGAAAGGTTTTTAATTGAAAAATAAAAGAGATTTGATTAAAATGATTTTAATAACCAATTTCATTTTTTTACATAACTACTTTTGCTCTCAACTTTTCTCTCCACTTTCTCAGCAACCAAACTATTAATTTTCCTTCAAAATTCTCAGGAATCATTTCTTTTTGAATCCTTTTAGATTTCCTAATTGATTCTTTGGATTCTTATAGTAAATTATGTTTGCTTACTTGAAGATTTCGTCCAAAACTTGTCAATTAAGGGAGAAATCAACAATTAGAGGTGATTTTCATTTATCTCCTCTAATTAAAGGTTCTTTATTAAAATTCCCAAGTTATTGATCCTTTACAACTAATTTTTGTTATGTTTTTATGATTAAATCAAGATTACTTGGTTTTAATTGAGTTTTGATAAGAAATTTGATAAATGTTGTTATGGATCTGATTTGTGTTGATTATAATTGATTTAGATCAATTATAATGTTATAAGAAGAGAATAATAAAAATAATCTGAAAACTATGTGAATTGCTAATTTTCTCTGTTGTAAATTGTTATATTTTGAGGTAATCTTTGTAACGCCCTAGTTTTAGTGCTTAGCGGTTTAGTGGGTTTTTAGATGGTCCAGTAGACCGAAGTAGAGATTCGAGTCGATTTTGGGATCGTATATTTTGGTGTGAGAAAAATTATGGAAAATGCTTAAAAATCATTATTAATTATGTATCTAATAATGGTGGAATAAATTTTGAAAAATGAGTTTTGGAAGATGAACAATATTGTTAGTGACCAAAATGAAAGTTTTGAAAACTTTGATTTTCTTGTGACTAAATTGAAATGGGTCAAATACTTAGAATTTTTAAGGAGCTATTTTACCAATTGGTTTCTGATGATTTCTCCCTTAATTTAACTGATTTTAACATGTGTTTTAATTAGTAATTAAAGAGGATTTTGTTAAAAAGTTGGTTATCTTTTCTAAAACAAAAATCGCGTCATTTTCTCTCAACCTTTTCTCTCCATTCTTTCATCAGCCAAACACTCAGGTTTTCATCAAATTTCCCAAGGTGAGGAGGTTTCTAACTTGATTTTATTATTTCAAATTGTTTTATAAAAATTGTTTACACAAAATCTTACAAGAATCTTGTGTTTTCTTAGCTTTTCACAAATCAATTGGGGGAGAAACTTCACAATAGGTGTAAGGTCCGAGATCTACTCTATTGTATGGTTCTTTACTAAAATTCCCACGCATTTGATCCTTGCTTATGTGCTTCTAATGTGAATTTGATGATTTTCTAATGTTTAATTGAGTTATTTGGGGAAAATGAGTTAATTCATGGATTGGATCTAATTTCCAATAAGTAAGGTTTCTTTGATTTATATTTTGGATGTTTAATAGTGTTGATAAGTGATTTTTATCAATGGAACCCCGAAACGTAGGAATCTCTATTTGTTTAGGTTGTTAGTCTTGAGGTTTTATGGTGTTTCTTTGGTTGTATGGTTGCTGGAGGTGGTAGGTTGTTTTAGATCTGTTTTTAGATGTGTTTTGATGTTGGAAGTGATGTTAGATTGATAGATGTTGGCTGGGTTGTGAATCAAAGTGTTTTGGTTATGTTTTTGGTTGTTGTGGAGGGTTAATTGTGAAGGTGTTGTGGATATCCAAGAAGGATTGCAGTTGTTGTGTTTAGAATGCACAATGATGCATTAATCCTCTGTTGTTGTGTGGTAAAAATAGGGGAGGTTGATCCGGAAGCGATTAGAGAAGTATATGAGGCTTTGGATACTTGTTTTCGCGTCAGCGAATCAAAGTTTCGCGTATCGGTGAGTGAAAACATGGATTCCAACTTTGGAATGTTTTAAAGGTGGTTTTTGGGAGTTTAGGTGGAGCTTGAAATGCTTACCTAAGCTCAAAAGTAAGTAAAGTGGTTTTACTCTCTCAGTCGTGCTATTGAGAAATGGTTTTATGAACTTGTTTTGATTTACATGTTACCTACTATTTAAGCATGCTTTAAGGTATTTGGTATACTATTTTAAGCATGTTTTGCTAAAGGATGCACATGGTAAGTGACCCTTGTAAGTATGACTTATTCTTGTGTTTTAAAGCATGGTTGTTGCTTTGGAAAGGGCATGGTTTAATGCTTGTTAAAAACATCGAGGTAAATGTTGTTTGGTTAATTATATTGGCAAGTGATGTGGTTTTAAAATTGTTATCGGATATAGGTGGCCGGCCATAGGATTGAGTGCACTGTAAAATAAGTTTCCTTGGATGTTGAGGGGTTTATATGGCGTACCGAATACTCCATCCAAGTACCCTAAAGGTAGAGGGGTTAAACAGTACTGAATACTTTTGTTAGTGGGTTAAGCATCTAACCGAAGAGAAGGATTGGTATCCCTGTGGGTTGAAAGTGTACTCGGTCAATATTGTACCCGGTTGTTAATGTACCACGATTGTGATTGTATCGCTATTCCGATTGAGATGGCTTGAAGTGCTAGGTTAAAACTTGTTGAATCCGTGTATCCGAAGAACTCTTTTGTTATTGAACTTGTTAATGATCACTTGAAAGCCAATATAATTGTTAATGTATCATTGAAATGTTTTATGTTGTATAATGTGATTTATACATGTTTCTCCTTAAGCTTTGCATTTGGTAGTAATGCATGGGAAGGCTTAAGTAGAGGGTTAGCAATGTGACTTACTGTTGATTAGTGATACATGTAGCATATGGTTTAATATATATGTTTTAATGATGTAAAGTGCATTTGGTAGTTTTGGGGGTACCTATTGCCTTATTATTATAGTCTGGAAAGTTTTATTTTTGAAATGAAAGTCTTAAATCCTTGCTTGAGGCTGACCTGACTGTTTTTGTTTTGAAATGATTATCATGCCCTAGATATATTTTAGCACTATGGGACCGAGGAGAGAGTTACGATCTAGCATGACTGCTACTGCCACTGGGCAGGATGATGAAGGAGAAGTTGTACATCATGGAGGGTTGCCACCGCCCCCATCTAATCCACCTGAGGGAGTGGAGCAAGTACCACCTGAGTCGGCTGGGCCAGGGATGGGTGATATGGCACCGTTGATACAGGCCATGACCGGTGCGTTTCAAGCAGCAGTTGCGGGTGTTCGTGTGCCAGCACCACTAGTAGAGGGGCAAGGATTGCTGCTTGAGCATCTTCGTAGTTTGGGCAGAGTTGAGCTCCGAGAGTTGTAGCCTGAGGCCTCTGAGGATTGGTTGGCCAGTATTGAGAGGATACTAGGCTAGATGGGGTGTATCGATACTCGTAAGCTGGGCTGTGTTGTTTCCCTGCTGTAGGGTGATGCTTATACATGGTTGACTACCACGATATTCGGTATGGCGACCGAGGATGTGACTTAGGAGTTCTTCTGTGAGGTTTTTCGAAAGAAGTTTTTGGGAGTCTGATATTAGGACGAGAAGAAGCGCGAGTTTATGGCTTTGGTGCAGGGCGGTATGTCTGTTGCATAGTAGGAGGTGCAGTTCGTGAGGTTGAGTCGGTATGCACCTGAGCTGGTTCCTGATGAGCCTGTGCGATGTGATCGTTTTCGTTATAGGCTCGTGCAAGATGTTAAGACATACATGCTTGTTGTTGATTACACCGACTTTTATGTGTTGGTTTTGCGAGCCAAGGATGTGGAGCAGAATTTGGGTTTGGCATTTGGATTGCGTTGTTCTAGCTCGGGTAAGAGAGCTGTTGATTCGGATTATAGCAGTGGTCAGGCTAAGAGACACCGTGACAGGAGGTTTTGTCCAAAATTGAGGCAAAGCGGAGGTACAGTACGACGTAGAGTCCAGGGGCAGGGTGTTTAGGCTAGAGCCCCGTTTAGCACTTGTTGGGTTTGTGGATCCCGAGATCATTTGAGGCGAGATTGCCCACGTTTGGCTAGAAAGGGTCAGGCACCTGCGCCTGTTGCGGCCAATGCTTGTTGGATTTGTGGGTCAGGCGACCATAAGAGGCGTGATTGTCCGTTGTTGGCTCGAGGTGGGCAGGGTGCTGCACCTGTTGTTGCTCCGTAGTGGGGTCGTGGTCATGGCCGCGGACCGTTTCAGCGTCGAGATGTATCAAGGGTTGAAGGAAGAGTATTATTGGGTCGGGCTGAAGAAAATATGGCTAATTTCATTGCTGAGTGTATGGTTTGTGAGCGGGTAAAGGCTGAGCATCAGTTTCCTTCTGGGTTGTTGCAATCGTTGAGGATACCAGAATGGAAGTGGGAAAGAATCACCATGGATTTTGTGTCTGGGCTGCCTTTGACGCCGACCAAAAAGGATTCTATTTGGGTGATTATGGATCGGTTTACGAAGTGTGTGCATTTTGTGCCAGTGCATACTACATATACCTTGGACAGGTTGGCTGAGCTATACATCTCTGAGATTGTGCATTTGTACGGGGTGCCCAAATCTTTAGTTTCAGATAGGGATTTGTGGTTCACCGTAAGCTTTTGGGTGAGTTTGCATCGTGCCTTGAGGACCCGGTTGAGTTTCATTACCTCGTATCATCCTCAAACGGATGGCCAATCGGAGCGCGTGATTCAGGTTCTTGGGTATATGCTAAGGTGTTGTGTTATTGAGTACCATGGAACGTGGGAGAAGCAGTTGTCGTTGGTGGAGTTTTCTTACAATAACAGTTATCATGCTAGCATACAGATAGCACCTTGTGAGGCGTTGTGTGGCAGAATATGTCGCACGCCTATGTGCTGGGAAGAAGCAGGGGAAAAGTTTATGTCAATGCCCAATGTTCTGAAAGGCATAACTGGAAAGGTAAAGTTGATATGTGAGCGCTTGAAAGCAGCTGCAGATCATCAGAAATCCTATGCGGATTTGAAGCGTAGGGATATAGAGTACGCTATGGGTGATAAAGTGTTTTTGAAGGTGTCGCCCTCGAAAAAGGTGTTGATTTTTGGGCGGAAAGGGAAGCTGAGCCCGAGGTTCATTGGACTATACGAGGTTGTTGATCGTGTGAGTCCTGTTGCATACCGTTTGATGTTACCTCCAGAGTTGGGAAAGATTCATGATGTGTTCCACATTTCAGTGTTGCGGAGGTATAGGTCGGATCTGTCGCATATCATGCCGGTGGAGGAGATTGAGTTGCGACCAGACCTATCTTATGATGAAGAACCAGTAGAGATTCTTGATACCAGAAGTAAGGTGCTCCGTGGAAAAATAGTTGAGCTGGTTAAGGTGTTGTGGAAGCACCGCGGTGTTGCGGAGACCAAGTAGGAGCGCAAGTCAGACATTTTGAATCAGTTTCCGCACCTGTTTCCTCCAGGTAAATTTTGAGGATGAAATTTCTTAAGTGGGGGAGAGTTGTAATGCCCCGTTTTTATGGCTTAGCGGTTTAGTGGGTTTTTAGACGGTCTGGTAGACCGGAGTAGAGATTCGAGTCGGTTTCAGGATCGTATATTTTTGGTGTGGGAAAAATTATGGAAAATGCTTAAAAATCATTATTAATTATGTATCTAATAATGGTGGAATCAATTTTGAAAAATGAGTTTTGGAAGATGAACAATTTGGTTAGTGACCAAAATGAAAGTTTTGAAAACTGTGATTTTCTTGTGACTAATATGAAATGGGTCAAATACTTAGAATCTTTAAGGAGCTCTTTTACCAATTGGTTTCTGATTATTTCTTCCTTAGTTTAACTGATTTTAACATGTGTTTTAATTAGTAATTAAATAGGATTTTGTTAAAAAGTTGGTTATCTTTTCTAAAACAAAAAACACGTCATTTTCTCTCAACTTTTTCTCTCAATTCTCTGCTCAACCAAACATTCAGGTTTCCATCAAATTTCCAGAGGTGAGGAGGTTTCTAACTTGATTTTATTGTTTCAAATTGTTTTTATAAAGATTATTTACACAAAATCATAAAATAATCTTTTGTTTTCTTAGCTTTTCACAAATCAATTGGGGGAGAAACTTCACAATAGGGGTAAGGTCCGAGATCTCCTCTATTGTATGGTTCTTTACTGAAATTCCCAAGCATTTCGGATTATTTGGGGAGAATGAGTTAATTCACGGATTGGATCTGATTTCCAGTAAGTAAGGTTGCTTTGATTTATATTTTGGATGTTTAACAATGTTGATAAGTGATTTCTATCAATGGAATCCCGAAACATAGGAATCTCTATTTGTTTAGGTTGTTAGTCTTGAGGTTTTGTGATGTTTATTTGGTTGTAAGGTTGCTGGAGGTGGTAGGTTGTTTTGGATATGTTTTTAGATGTGTTTTTATGTTGGAAGTGATGTTAGATTGATAGATGTTGGCTGGGTTGTGAATCAAAGTGTTTTCGTTATGTTTTCAGTTATTGTCGAGGGTTAATTGTGAAGGTGTTGTGGATATCCGAGAAGGATTCTAGTTGTGTTTAGAATGCATAATGACACATTAATCCTCTATTGTTGTGTGGTAAAAATAGGGGAGGTTAATCCGGAAGCGATTGGAGAAGCGTAGGAGGCTTTGGATACTTGTTTTCGCGTCAGCGAATCGAAGTTTTCTGTATCGGTAAGTGAAAACGTGGATTCCAGCTTTGGAATGTTAGAAAGGTGGTTTTTGGGAGTTTAGGTAGAGCTTGAAACACTTACCTAAGCTTGGAAGCAAGTAAAGTGGTTTTACTCTCTTGGTCGTGCTATTGAGAAATGGTTTTATGCATTTGTTTTGATTTACATGTTACCTATTGTTTAAGCATGATTTAAGGTATTTGATATATTGTTTTAAGCATGTTTTGTTGAAGGATGCACATGGTAAGTGATCCTTGTAAGTATGGTTTATACTTGTGTTTTAAAGCATGGTTGTTGCTTTGGAAAGGGCATAGTTTAATGCTTGTTAAAAACAGCGAGGTAAATGTTGTTTGGTTAATTATATTGGCAAGCGATGTGGTTTTAAAATTGTTATTGGATATAGTTCGCCGGCCATAGGATTGCGTGCACAGTAAAATAAGTCACCTTGGATGTTGAGGGGTTCATACGACGTACCGAATACTGCATCCAAGTACCCTAAAGGTAGAGGGGTTAAACAGTACTGAATACTCCCGTTAGTGGGTTAAGCATCTAACCGATGAGAGGGATTGGTATCCCTGTGGGTTGAAAGTGTACCCGGTTGATATGGTACCCGGTTGTTAATGTACCGCAATTGTGATTGTATCGCTATTCCGGTTGAGATGGCTTGAAGTGTTGGGTTAACACTTGTTGAATCCGTGTATCCGATGAACTTTTTTGTTATTGAACTTGTTAATGATCACTTGAAAGACAATATAATTGTTAATGTATCATTGAAATGTTTTATGTTGTATAATGTGATTTATACATGTTTCTCCTTAAGCTTTGTATTTGGTAGTAATGCATGGGAAGGCTTAAGTAGAGGGTTAGCAATGTGACTTGCTGTTGATTAATGATATATGTAGCATATGGTTTAATATGCTGGTTTTAATGATGTAAAGTGCATTTGGTAAAAAAAACAAGATGTTTTAAAGGATGATGTTGAGTAAATGGTTTTAAATGCATTGATGGTGTTTTGTTCTGAGCTTTCCTCACTAAGCCTTTTGTTCTTATGCTCTCTTTGTCCATCAATGCAGATAATTAAAGTCCTGGAAGGCAGCAAGAAGCAAGGGGATCTTGGCAAGACTTGTTTCCAAAGTATTTTAGAGACTAGACTATAATGAATAAAGGCAATGGGGTACTTGACATGTTTTGGGAGATGTTTTGTGGAACTCCCTGTTTGAGCATGTTCCTTTAGCTCTTGGGTTGTAAATGGCCTTTAAGGATTGATTTTTGGTGCTAGTTTGTCTTTTGGTATGTTGTTTAGATGCAATACTATGAAGCATGCCTATAGATTTCCTTTCGACGCATGAAGCCTTGTTGTGCTATTAGATTCGTGTTGATAGGTGGCTTATGGTATGTTTGGCATGTTGGTATGGTGTTATAAGCATGTTGGAATGGTTTGAGAATGTTTTTGGGTTGAAAAACCAGAAAATTGTGGCATCACAGGTCTAGACGTACCGATACGCGGGGGACCGTATCGGTACGGATAGGCATTTTTTGGCCTGAGGAATCGGTACGCGTAAGGGAGTACCGTTACGCCTAGGTAATTTTGGCCAGACGTACTGATATGGGAAATGGAGTATCGATACATGTTCTAGCCTCTGGAATTTCACTTTTTCATGCTAAACCCGTGTACCGATACCCACATAAGCGTACCGGTACGGATGTTAAAAAAATTCAGAAGTTAGGTAAATTGGTTATTGCATATCGGTATGGGCCGTGGTGTACCGGTATGGTGCATCTTTATGCATATCGGTACTGTAACACCAGTACCGATACTCAAGGCCGTTTTCTGTAGTGTCAGCTTGCAGTTTTGCTTTCTTTGCATTTTAGTCCCTGAATCTTGCCAATGTAACTGTATGTGATAAAATGATTGGTTTGAGTTGGAATATCAGACATATTCATGAAAACTGACTAATTCAAGGTGGGTAACTTAAAAGCTGGTTTTTGACTTGTAACTTTGTCAAAATACAATTTGGTCCCTAAGTGGTAAGCGTGATCAATTGGATGTCAAATTGATGCCCGATTGAGTTGGTGTCACACTTGTTATCTGCATGAACATGTAGGATTAATAATTGACATTGAGAAAAGATAAAAAGGAAAAAAATGGAAAGGGTTTTTATGTAACTCTCTAGTTTGCTTCGACAAACCTAATATAGCTTTCTCAGTTTGGTCTGGCGGCTAGACTGGGTCAAGGGTTTACAATCTTGGTGTTGTAAGGTTGCTGGAGGTATAAGGATGTTATATTGTTATTTTTGGATGTTAATTGATGATGATAAGGTGTTAAAATCAATAGGTTATGGTTGGTCTTGGTTTAGATGGAGTTTGGTGGTGATTTCGGTAGTTTTAGAGAAGCGTTTGTTGGTTTTTCGTGTGGCAAAGTTAGGGAGATGCGCTATTGTGTTTAGAGATGCATGGAAGTGCATTAATCCTCTGTTTTTGTTTGGGTAAAGTAGGGAGATGGATCCTTTAGCTTTTGGAGAGGTTGCAGAGGCTTCAGAAGCTTGATTTTCGTTTCAGCTAGAAGGGCGTGGTGTTGTTTGTGAGTGGAAAAGTGGTTTAATGCTTTTAAAAGGTTCGAAAGAGATTTTGGGGGTTTAGACTAAGTTTGAAACACTTGTCTAATCTTGGAAGTAAGTATTGGTTGATCTCACTCTTGTTTTCGGTTATGCAAAATACAATTTCATGCACATGTTTATGGTTTTGATTACTTACTGTTATATGCATATTTTAGAAATGAAAGATGTTGCAAATGATCATATATGATGATTATTGAGTATGGAAAATGGTTTATGAAATTAATTTTGAGAATACTTGAATACATGGTTTAATTGTTACCCCTTTAGCCCGGCCTAGCTGAAACTGAACTAAGAGTCACGTTAGGTTTGCCGAAACAAACCCGAACAAATCCTTAAACCAAGCTCATTTTTTTTCTTTCTATCTTGTCTATATGCATATTATTATTATTATCCTAAATGAACATGCTTCAACGGAGACGTCACATTGAAGATAGATTGCAAAATGGTATTCAATAGCTCAACAATTCACATTAGGGACCAAAATGTAATTTTTGCAAAATATGTGGTTCCCAACTTAATTAAGATTACCTATCCACAATTAATTCAATTTCATGTTCACAGGTCGAGTTCCAATCCAAAACAAATATCCAATCTCATTCAATTGCATACATAACATTCAGGGACTACGTTGCAAGATTTCCAAACGTTAGCAACGAAAACAACATTGACCATGTATCGATCCCACATTTGTTATTTCAAAACTCAAAATTATAGTAGTTAGAGCTCGTACCGATACGGTATCCCGCGTATCGGTACAGTATGTTAAAATCAAAGCGATCATTTTGGTACACTAACCTGTGTACCGACACCTGTGCACATTTTCCCTCAAGGCGTATCAATATGGTGGGTAGTCGTACCGGTACCCTATGCTTTATTTCAACGATTTGAACCTTAACAGAACCCCGCGTACCGATCCTTGGGTACTCATACCGGTATGCAGAGGCCTGTAATGACCTCTAGGTCCAACATATGATACTTTGGCACACTTGAAACAACTTTAACACACATATAAACATCATATAACATCATCAACATACTTTAACATCAACATGGTAGAATTAAAAGCCAACCTAGCTAGTCTAGCACAATCAACCACAAAGTTTGTAGACATGCTTCCTAGCCAACATACAAATCATAAATCCATCCATATCTCAACCACTTTAAACTCCTTACAAACTCAATACAAAAATCAAAACTTGCACAAACAGGGAGTTCACCAAAAACCCTACCAAAACATCATTGACACATTGCCCTTATTACTACTTAAAATACTTCTAACCATACCTTGAAAACTAGTCTTGGGATTCCTTTCCTTGCTTCCTCGCTTTCATAATCTTTAATTCTCTACATTTGATGGAAAATAGAGCGTAAGCACACTGGGCTTAGTGAGGAATCCTCAAGAAAACAACCATCGTCAATGCATTTTAAACCAATCTACATTCCCTTTTAAAATCCATTTTCCAAAACACTTTTCAAACATCATTTTAACATCATGCCTTATCAAAACCATGCACTTAACATTTCCAAAATAGCATATTAAACCATATGCAACATGTATCATGGATTCAACAACAAAGTCCCATTTGCTACCCTTAATTTAGGCTTTCCCATGCATGCTACCAATGCAAGGCTTAAAGAGTATTCACATGTATAAATCACATTATAAAACAATCCATCAACATGATACATCAATTCATTATATTGGCTTACAAGTATCCACTTCCACATATCTTTATTTTCATCAAACCACATCGGATACATGGATTTCCCAAGTGATATACCAATCACTTACAGCTCAATGGCATGGAGTAAATGCAACGCATGCATAACCTCTACACTACCAAGGCTCATACTCCAACTTGGAGTATACACCTCAACAATATTGGGGTTCACATGGTCAGAGTTAATACTCTCAATACATCACCTCTACAAACCATTGACGACTTATTATAGTGCACTTTAAATCCTATGGCCGACCAACTATATCCAATAACATTTCCATAACCTTTTCATACCATCACTTGCCAATATAATCCAATTTATTAACATTAACTCACTGTTTTCATATGTATCAATTAAAACCATGTATCCAATGCATTAACCAATGTTCAACAACATTTTCAAAACATGCATTACCACCAAATGCATCATCATCATTATATAATCGTTTTCCAGCATTAAACCATGCTCAAATTATGCATACAATAGTGAGTAATCAAAACATTAAAACAAGTGCATTAAAACCATTTGCTAAAACGAGTTCAAGAGAGAATTCATCCTTTACTTACTTCCGAGCTTAGACCAGTGTTTCAAGCTCGATCTAAACTCCCAAACACAACTTTCAAAGCTTTGAAAACCTGTAAAACTCGTTCTCACTCACCCACTCGCAAAGCCTCGCTTGTTGATACTGTAACCTCCATACCTCCAAAGCTTCCAAAACAATCGTTCAAGCTTGAGGAATAACTTCCCATGCTTTATCCACACAAAAACAGAGGGTACATTGCATCAAAATGCAATCAACAACACAACAACATAAATCTTCAACATCCTTTACCAATTTTCATCCCACAACATCCTAAATTAGCATCAAACATCTTCCAAACTTTACCTAGCTACAAACTATCATCTCAAACCATCAATTGACATCTAAAAACACATCGCTAACATCCTTATACCTCCAACATTCATAAAACCTCCATAACTCTTCAAAAACACAAAACTAGCAAACTAGAAAATTAGAAATTCAATTAGTTTCGGGATTCCTATTATTAAACCATCTTATTAACATCATTCAACGTCAAAATCATGATCTATATCAATCCAAAAATTGAGAAAACAAAACCATTACGAGAATAAACCAATTTCACCAATTAAACCTTGATTTAACCATTTTCCTTTAATTAAATCATCAAAACAAGATAAAAATCATAAGTAAAGGATCAAGAACTTGGGAATTTCAACAAAGAACCTTGTATTAGAGGAGAGGAAAGAACCTCACCTCTAATGGTTGATTTTCCCCTTGATTAGATGAATTCCATAGCAAAACAATGAAAAGCCAAATTGATTTTGTTAGAAAATCATTATAATCTCAATTGAAATCAAAAGATTAACAAAAAAGAAGATTTTACCTAGAAAATTAAGAGAAAAGAAGTGTTTCGCTAGAGAGAAAATTCTTTTGTGAAAAGTTAGTTACGTAAATTTTGTTTTAAAGCTTTCTAATAAATCAATAAATTCTCCAACCTTTTATATTATTTTAAATCAATTAAAAATAGCTAATTAAGGGAAAAAGTTTGATATTAGAATTTAGGGTAAATAGCTCCTTAAAGATTCAATGTTTTTACCCTTTTACAAAATAGTTACTAAAAGTAGTTTTGTAAACTTTACATTTTGCCACTAACTGAAATTTCCACTTTCGATACCCCTTTTTGTAAAATTGATTTGATCAAAATCATTTCCACATTAAATAATGATTTTAGATAAATTTTACATATTTTTATCCCTTTCGAAAATATTTAATCCAAATTAAATCCCAAAACTGACTCGAATCCTCTAATCCGATCCAGCGGACCGTCTAAACTACCTAGAAAACTCCTAGGCCCAAAATCGGGGTATTACAACTCTCCTCCTTAAGAAATTTCATCCTCAAAATTTTTTAAATTGGAACAGATGCAAAAACTAAGCAACCATGTCCGACTTACTCTCCCATATGGCCTCATCAACACCGCGATGTCGCCACAACACCTTAACAAGTTCAATCGTCTTGCCACGAAGAAATTTACTACTGGAGTCAAGGATCTCCATTGGTTCCTCATCATAAGACAAATATGGTCGCACCTCAACATCCTCAACTAGCATTACATGCGACGGGTCCGAAAGATACCTCTGTAACATGGATACATGAAACACATCATGAATCTTCTCCAACTCAAGAGGCAAACTCAACCGATAAGCCACATGACCAATACGTTTCAACACCTCATACGGTCCAATAAACCTCAGACTCAACTTTCCCTTGCACCCAAAACGCAACACCTTCTTCCAAGGTGAGACTTTCAAGAAAACCTTTTTACCAACAGTGTACTCAACCTCTCTACGCTTCAAATGTGCGTAGGAGTTTTGCCTATCTGAGGCCTCTTTCAAACGATCACAAATCATCTTCACTTTCTCATATGTGTCTTTCAACACATCAGGCATGGAAACATACTTTTATTGATCGGCTCCTTTTAGTCGTATACCCAAGTAAAGGTTGTTGTCAAGTAATAATTCTCGGGAGTCTTAGGTCGAACCACATGGAAGTTTTGTTTAGAAATTACAAGATTATAAATTAAAAAATATGAAAAGAGAATAATTGATTAAAAATAATAAACAACGATATAAATAAAAGATGATGTGGTTTTGAGAGTCCACTCTTGGAATTATACGAAGATTAATTTTTATTCATCTTATTACTCAATTGAAGTCCATGTGATGAAATGAAGTCCAATCGGAAGGCCCTACAATGAAAGTCTGAATTCCATTGTCCAATGTCCATAATCAAAGTCCAAAGTGCAATAAACAATGTCCAAAAAAATGCAAAGGTATAGCATATGGTGTTATATGGATTGGTGGAATCAAAATTAATAAACAAATCCAAGTGTTCATTATTCCAATTTATTTTTTCTACAATAAATCAAGTTAATTATAACAAGCATTTATTGTGCCAAATTACTTGTCTATAATGAAGCAATGTTCTTAATTTACTAACATGAATATTAGCCGACTGAATTTAACATCATATACTAATTTAACATGTTTTAGTATACGTTGAGAATTTCAAACTAACCTTTAGTATATATATATATATATATACCAAGAGCTTCATCCTTTCACCTCATCAACTTGACTTAGAAAGACACCATAACTTTAAGGAAAATACAATTTGGTTTAAAAGAAACCAAACATAAGAAAGAAAAATATAAAGATGAAAGAAAGAAAAGTGATCTTGAATTCCTTTAACAACAAGGTTACAACCAAGCTCCAAGATGATTTCTAAGGCAAAACTAAAGCCTATTTATAGAATGTTTGTGATGCTAGATGAAAAAGGAGAGTGGATTTCCAGCCAATTCATCCACTTGTAAACAATCTTTCAATTATTTGATGATATCTTTAAATATTCACAAGTGGTTGTCATGTTGTCCCACTTGTAAGAATCTAGTTTTCAGCATTTTGTGGTAATTTCCAGATCTGTTTTGGCTTCCCAAATACTTTGGAAATATAGTAGACTCAATAAGCTTTCTAATGGTATCTCACGGGCCAATTTTTCGAGTTTTGGAGCTCAAGTTATAGTCAAAAACCGTGAAACATATTGAGTGCGGAAATTTAGTATGAGTTTATTGAGTCAACTTTCTCAATTTTAGCTTTTTCCCAATTCCTTTCACCTTAGGTCATCTTTGGATTCAACTTCATTTGTGTCATAATTGCAATCACCAAATTCAACGTATCTAAGCTTGCAATTAACAAAAAAATATAATTTATTAAAAATAACTGAAAACATAGCAAAAGTACTAAAACCATAACATATTTAAAATACAAACCAAAAATATAAAATAACTAAAAACTTACTAATTTCAATAAAACACTTAATAAACAATGCAAATGTTCATAATATAGATGCTAAAATGAGACTACATTAAGAACTCATCACACCCCCACACTTAATTTTTTTCTTGTCCTCAAGCAAACAAATCACCTATGCAAATGTAGATGCAGCCTAATATACTTTAGCATCAACTGATGATGAGAACGCAAAGTTGTGAATGTAGAGTAAAATATCACTGTTAAGAACTTAAATGTTTGAACATGGCCAAATAGAATGCTATTCATAACATAGGCAATTTCTAGAAAATTCTCACAGTCAAAAAGTGTAAGAAATTGTGCAATCTCATCAGCACATTGGAAAATAATAAACAATAATTGAATGGCTATCATAAATTAATTCATTATTCACCTTTATATATAATTAGTTCCAATATAACAGAGTCACCAATTTTTTTTAATTGGCTTATAACAGGGCTTAGGTCAAGGTATGATATTTCAATGAGATTAACAACAATTGGCTTTTCCTAAACTCAATTTACTTACAGATCAAAGTGAGCAAAAAGCATTAATTCCCAACTTCCCCTAGTGACCATCCAACTCCATCATTTTCCAAAATATTCCTTATTTCTCCATTACAAAAGGATAAAGCTTAAATCATAAGTTTTTTTTCTCTTTTTTTCTTTTTTACAAGACACTAGTATTATTATTTTTTATTTTTTAATGAAGAGAACATTTTTTTGTAGAAAAATAGAATTCCATGCTTTAATCCTTCTTGTGCCTTTTTCCTATTAATTATCTACCTACCCCATTAATACTTATGCTCATATAGATATGTCCGGTAAGTACTGAGCATCTAAAGCAAACAAAGGTAAGGTTTGAGTTTTAAGCTCTATAGGTAAAGATAAACAAAGAAATATTTGGTGAGTCAAGAGAAGGCTATAGGCTCAAAATCACGCGTTCAAGGGAAATATTGTATGGTTGGCTCAAAAGGCTCAATCGATCCAAAAAAAATAAAGACCTAGATCGTCCCCTATCATGCATTTGGAACTATTATTATTATAAAAAATGAAATAATGATTTTTTTATGATTGGGTTCATCATTCACTTACGATCAATTACAATTCTATGTACGTCCCATGAGACAGATGATGTGTAACAAAGAAAGCACAGATTCTGGAGATATCAAGGAAGATTCAAAGTGAAGCATCCAGTGTCCTTATTCTTTCTAACTATGAAACATCATCGACTCTTTCTATAGACAAGTCATAGCATAATTTTTGACACATATTTAATCTTTGAAGTTCTTAATAGTGAAATTTTACTTTATATTCACAAAATTATTTTCAACTCACAGAAATCAACTAGTTACATGCAACACTATATGTACAAAAAACACAAACACTCAAGCATCAGACCAATCAATTTTTTTTTAAATATATATATATTATTAAACTGTCAAAGTGCGTCTCAAGATTTACTTTACTCAGCCACTTTTTTAACTTAACTTCTCTTAAAAATTTAGACATCTAATAAAACATGTATTATAACTACTACTTTATAACAAGGTAAACAAATCATAATCAACAAGGTGTGTCTTAGTATAAATACTTACTCAACAACATTTTACCTAGCTATGTCAAAAAGATCAAAGTGCGTATTACAATTAACCAACAAGATTAACTATAATCTATCGTTTTTTTTTTCAATTTGACTTAACCTAATGATTTAACAAATGTCAATTTTTTTATTATTATATCCCCTACCCCCACCTAATTAGGACATTGTCCTCAATGTCAAAATTAAAAGTAAAATTTAGAGGATTTTACCTGTTATACTGCTACTGATTGCTAGAGCCAGCACATAAAAAAATAAAACAAAAAATATTAAAATAAGATAATATCACAGTGATAAAGAACAATCCACATATCGCTTGTCTTCGTCTCTTTTCCTTTTCTCACGTGTAGTCTCTATTAAATCAGGAAGACACATGGAATCTTGAAGCTTTTTGAGTAGTTCTTCAATTGTTGTAGCAGAAATTAAAATCCTTCTTACCTCTGAAAACATAAATCCATTTCCACAACATTATCAATAAAATAAAGTAAACTATCAAAATAACATTTATATTAAGCAAACTGATGGATTTTTATTTCTAGTTAGAGATGACCAGGAAGTTACGCAGGAAATTTCTTCGAGTGTATTGACACCTCCAGGCAGAGTAATGATTGCATCAGAAGAATGAATCATGATTGCTATTCGTTTTGGTATATTATTGACTCTTACTTATCTTCCTATTGTAGGTCCACACAAATAAGTTAATGCCTTTGGAACTATTCCCAGAACTAAGCTTCCTTTCACATATGTTGTTGTAGCAACTACTCCCATTAAACTCATACATCCACCTCCATAAATAACTTCATATTTTTGTCTGGCCATAACTTCTCCCAATTCCTTAGCTGCATTTGCAAAAGACTCGTCTTTTCCTGGATACGATCCACAAAAAAC
The DNA here is from genome assembly GCA_019671005.1 of Hibiscus mutabilis. Classification (NCBI taxonomy): domain Eukaryota; kingdom Viridiplantae; phylum Streptophyta; class Magnoliopsida; order Malvales; family Malvaceae; genus Hibiscus; species Hibiscus mutabilis. The sequence goes on from CM033737.1 coordinate 22,732,108, forward strand.
ATAGAACTTTTGAAGACGTTTGCTTGAAGTATTTTCCTTTTTTTCTTTTTTATCTTGAAAAGAAAGAAAGAACAATACAAATATATAATAAGTGGTACATAAGTTGTCAGTATAAAACGTTAAACCGAAAAATCAAAATGTCAAAAAGTAGAAACAAAAATTCAAAAGGTAAACAGTAAACGGCTGCCATTAATGAATCCTGCAGCACAGAGTCAAAAAGTCAACAGTAGAAAATGATTACAATTGCAATAATGGTTCTTGCAACACACAATTATTCAAGATCACTCAAATCCAAACAGTAATTAAACCTGAAGAAGAACAAGGAAAAAATTATTGCAAATCAAATCTTAAGAAATATTTACAGTAGTTGTGATTGTGGCCCATAGCTTCCTCTGGTTTTACGCCCAAAAACGGCTTGAACGCATTCTATGAGTCGAGGATAGGCTTCCCATCCAGTTTTCTTAAAACTAGCAAACATGGTATTTTATTGTCAGATTCCCTAGATGTTGCCATTCATTTTGAAATATCAACCATAAATCAAGAATTTGTCTCTGCACATCACCACTAGGATGTGTCTCAAGAGAACTTTGGATATCCTCCAAATTCTCCTTACTCAGTCCATTCTTAACAAATCTAATTTTGTCATCTCGATTTATGGAAGGCATCCTAATAGAACGACATCTTCCTGAACAAGTCCATCTTACACATTTTTCAGTTTGATCTTAGACGTTTGGAACTTCTTTTCATTGCATATGTACTTCTTCCAATACCAGGTAAATGTAAAAAGGGAAGATATTCTCCATACCATACTTTTGCTTCGATTAACATACAAAAGTCAATCAGCAAGCCTTTGTGCATGAGCATTCTCAATCTTTCAAGCCTGACTTTGTAAAGTTTCAGAATGATGTTTCGTGGAATAGAAGAAAGATGTTTCTGCAATTTTGAGAGAATAACATCCATTTTGAAAGAAAAGGAAAATGAAAGAGAAACTAGAGAGTGAATTTGAAAGTAAAACTTAGAAATGAATATACAATATCAGTTTTATGGGTAGCTGCTGAACCGAAAGAATTCACAGAGTACTATTATTTGTCATTTAATTGAAATTAAAATAATAATAATTTAATATAATAATAAATATAATAATAATAATATATAATAATAATAATAAAATATAATTATACAAAAATATTTTTAACAATTATCTAAAAGATAAAGAACCTCACCTTGATTGGCTTGATTTTCAATGAAAGGTTTAAGTCTGTGTCCATTCACTTTGAACACATTTCCAGTTTTAGGATTTTCAATGTCAATTGCTCTATAAGGATAAACATGCTTCACAACAAAAGGTCCAATCCAACTTGATCTCAATTTTCCAAGAAACAAGTGAAGTATAGAATTACAAAGGAGAACATTTTGCCCAACATCAAATGTTTTTCTTGAAATTCTTTTATCGTGAAAAGCTTTGTTTCTTTCTTTATAAATCTTTGAATTTTCATATGCATCAGTTCTAAGTTCCTCAAGTTCATTAATTTGTAACTTTCGCAATTGAGCAGCATCATCAAGATTAGAGTTAAACATTTTAATAGCCCAATATACTTTATGTTCCAATTCCACAGGTAAATGACAAGGTTTTCCATAAACTAGTCTATAGGGGGACATGCCCAATGATGTTTTAAAAGCACTTCGATAAGCCCATAAAGCATCATTAAGTCTTAAAGACCAATCTTTACGATTTTGCTTAATTGTTTTTTCCAAAATCTGTTTAATTTCCCTATTTGCAAGTTCTACTTGTCCATTTGTCTAAGGGTGATAAGGGGTTGCAACTTTATGTTCAATGGTATATTTATTCATTAAAGATTCAAAAACCTTGTTGCAAAAATGTGTTCCACCATCACTTATAATAGACCGAGGAATTTCAAATCGACTTAAAATATTTTCTTTTAAAAATTTGATCGTTGTTCTTTGATCATTATTGCGACATGGAATTGCCTCTATCCATTTTGAAACATATTCAATTGCGACCAAAATATACAAGAAACCAAAAGAAGGTGAAAATGTACCCATAAAATCAATTCCCCAACAGTCAAAAATTTCAATCACTAAAATTGGGTTTAATGGCGTCGTGTTTTTTTTAGAAATAGATCCTAATTTTTGAGAACTTTCACAAGACTTGCAAAAATTATGAGCATATTTGAATAAGGTTGGCCAATAAAATCCACTTTGCAAATTTTTTGCTGCGGTTTTTTTTGATGAAAAATGTCCAACACATGCCTCAGAATGACAAAAATTAAGGACACTACTTACCTCATTTTTCGGTATGCACCTTCTAAATATTTGATCAGGACAATACTTGAACAAGTAAGGATCATCCCAATAAAATTTTTGTACTTCATTCAGAAACTTTCTCTTATCTTGAAGATCCCATTGAAGAGGAATTTTATCTATGGCAAGATAATTAGCAATGTCAGCAAACCATGGTGTTACAGAAATACTTAAGAGTTGTTCACCAGGAAAAGTATCATTAATTGGTGTGGATTCAAAAGATGTATCACAAACTAGTCTTGATAAATGATCTGCCACCACATTTTCTACTCATTTCTTATCACGAATGGTGATATTGAATTCTTGAAGTAAAAGAATCCACCTGATCAACCTTGGTTTGGCATCCTTTTTGGAAAGAAGATATTTTAAAGCAGCGTGATCACTAAAAGTAACAATTGGTGATCCAAAAAGATAAGATCTAAATTTATCCAACGCAAATACTACTGCAAATAATTGTTTTTCAATAGTGGAATAATTCATTTGAGCACTATTTAAAGTTTTACTTGCATAATATATGACATATGGTTTCTTATCCTTCCTTTGTTCTAAAACAACACCAATAGCATAATCACTAGCATCACTCGTGATTTCAAATGGTAAAGTCCAATCAGGAGGTCTGTATTACCCCAATATTTGCTTAATGACTAAAATGTAAAGAGTTAAAGATTGGTGGTTTTAGTTCAGTGACTAAAATGTAAATTTTTAGAGTTTGGTGGTCAAAGTGAACAATTGGGAAAAGTTCAGGGACCAAAATGGTAATTTTCTCGAATATTATTTTTATGCCATAAATGAATAGTTTATTCCGGTATAAGAATTTTGGTGGGAATCAGATTTTTGATACAAAATTTGTGTGAAAACCTATAAAAAGAATAAGTTTCGGTAATTATTTCGAATGATTATTCGAATTCAGAAAATTATGAAAATTTTATAGAAGTTTTAGAAAGACTTGAAGAATATGATATTGTGGTTTTTGAATCGTTTTTATTCGATTTAAATTCGATTCTATGCAGTATTTGGTGTAGTAGATGAAAATGGCATTTTTGAAGATAAGTTGATGCATTAAGGGCAAAATGGTCTTTTCATCCCTACTTTAAGGATATTTTTTATTATTAAGGATAAGAATATGCAAGTGTTGGTAGGTGATTGGTTAAAATTCAAGGGCAAAATAGTCATTTGACTATTAAAAGGATTTTTAAATTAAATATGGTGGATTAATATGCCATTTGGCATATAATCAACATAGAAAAGTTTGGAAATTTTCTCATCATTCTCTCCTTGCCGTGAACTCCATAGAAAAGGGTAAGAAATTTTCAATTCAATTTTCAAGCTTATTAGATTTGATTTATGGTTTAGATATGAAATAAAAAGTTGATCTCCATTGAATTATCTATTATTTGGGATAAGTTTTGCTTGGTTTCCATGTTCTTAAGTTGAGTTTGGTGATTAGGGTGGATGAAGGACATGTTGAAATCTTGTGTTTTAATGGTTGTTCATGTTAGAAATAAGGTTTTGATGTTGTTTCTATGGTTCAAATGATGAAAGTCCCATGGAAAACTAATTAGTGACCATTCGACTACTATGAATAAATTAGGGGAAATTATGGAAAAATTTATTTTGATGATGGAAATGATGAGAATGGTGTTCTATAAGCTTGATTTTGTTATTTGGATGAAGAAATGATAATGTTCTTGAAAATTAAGAATTAAGGTTTATGTTAAAGTTGGAATTTTGGAACATGATTGAAGGAAGATTGGTTGTATATGTTGATTTAAGGTGTTTGGAATGAAAATCCCTAACTAGATTGCATTAAGGATCAAAATGTAAACTTTGAAAAGTTTAGGGACTTGATGTTTGAGCTTGTATTTGAAGTATATTATGTTGGAAATTTAAGTCTAGTGATTTAAATGTTGATTTTGAAGTTTAAATCAACATTTTGGGTTAAATTAAGTATTAAGCTACTTTAGGGACCAAAGTGCAAATTTTTAAAGTTTGGGTCCTAAAGTGTAAAATATGAGAAATGTAAGGACTAGAATTGAAAATTTTGGTTGGAAGTTTAAAATAGTCCTTAGGGACTAAAATAGATATTTTTGGAAAAGTTGGAGATTTAAAGAAAAGTATGAGAATTTGTGATTCGAATATAGAAAGCTTTATCGGATCAATTTTCTATAAAATGGATAGTTATTTTATTTACTTTCCATTATTGTATATGGTATGATTATGTGATAACATATACTTGAAATGGTATATGTTATTTTTTAATGTAGATTTTGATATAAATAGAGGTCGTACCAACAAACAAGGAAAAGAAAAAGTTTGAGACTGATAATCGAATAGTGAAGGCAACCATATTTCAAGGCTAAGGTGAGTGCATACATTTTTATAAGGAAACTGGTAATAAGTCAACTAAAGAGGTAAATATTTTTTTATTGTAACATGTTTTGCATGATAAATTATTTTATTGATCTAAAGACTATGGCATATTTTTATGTTCATAAATAGATTATAGCATGATACAAATGAAAAGTTCTTTTATGCCATTTTTAAATGGCATGCACAATGTGAATTGTATAGAACATGTTGGAGTATGAACTACTCTAATATGATATGTTTTACATGATATAAATTGGATATGGGTTGCTTGCCTTTTTGCAGGAATTGATTTTTAAAGTTGCCCTTGGTAGTATAATATTGAGTTGGACAATATAGTGGTATACCATAAGAGTCACTGTATCTGACACTTTATTGTGTCGACAGTATACGACGTCGAAAGTTTGGAAGACTTCATTATATTGATATGGCAACACTTTATTGTATTGATATGATCGCAATACTTCATTGTGTTGATATGTTCCCGATACTTCATTGTGTCGATAGAAAGGATAGTACTAAAATGTACATGACTCATATATTAGTCACTTGATATTTACCTTGGCTATATGATTTCACAGAATGATTATATATTTTTATATAGTACAGAATGATCACAGTATACTTTCTGGCATAGATATTCCTGCATTACAAATTATATGGTTAAAAGACTATCATGCTTTTGAAAAGTATCATGCATTAGAAAATATATTATATGTTACTCATATTATGCCTCACCGAGTTATACTCAGCGTGTATTGTTGTTATACGCGTAGGAAAATAGAAGTAGGAGCGGAGCTTTTGCATCACCTTCTCTTTTGGAAGTACAAAATCGACAGGTTAATTTCAGTACTTATGACATCCATGTTTTTGTGTTTATATACTAGTTAAACCTGTATTTTTGTTAAAATATTTCAATCGGATATGTAATAGTTTTATAAATCTTTTATAGATGTTAAAAGTATTTACCGCTTATTATTATTATTATATGTTTGGATATGAATATATTATTTACGTAAAAAGTTTTACTATCGGGTATTAAATTATTATTTTATTTATAAGTTAGATAAAGTTAAGCGTGCTTGGAATAGAGAAATTTCAAGATGGGTGACCATCTGGGAAGTTACATAAAATATTTAAATTTCCCCGGATTTTAGATTAAAAGATTTTTTGAAAAAGCTTGTAACATCTTGGACTCGTGTTCGATGTATGGATACGGGAATGAGGTGTTACAAGGTCTCATTATAGGAGCAAAAATTAGCATGTTTTTGAGTTTTTTAAAAGCATGTTCACAATCTTCATTCCATACAAACACACTATCTTTTAATAAGAGATTACATAATGGTTTAGATATTGCATTAAAATTCTTTATGAATCTCCTATAAAATCCTGCATGTCCAAAAAATGACCTAACATCCTTTACAGTCTTCGGTGTTGGCAAGTTAGAAATTAAATCAATTTTTGACTTGTCTACTTCAATTCTTTTTCTAGAAACAACATGACCCAAGACAATACCATTAGTAACCATAAAATGACATTTTTACCAATTATGAACAAGACTTTTTTCTTCACATCTAACCAATACTTTTTCTAAAATTGACAAAAAATCATCAAAGGAATCACAAAAAACAAAAAAGTCATCCATAAATACCTCAAGAAAACGTTCAACCATGTCACTGAAAATGCTTAACATGCATCTTTGAAATGTGGCTGGAGCATTGCTTAATCCGAAAGGAATTCTTCTATATGCAAATGTGCCAAAGGGACATGTGACTATAGTTTTCTCTTGATCCTCAGGTGCAATTGCAATTTGATTGTACCCAGAGTATCCATCTAAAAAACAATAATATTCATGCCATGCAACTCTTTCTAAGATTTGATCCATGAAGGGTAATGAAAAATGATCTTTCCTAGTTACTGCGTTAAGTTATCTATAATCAATGCACACACGCCAACCAGAAACAATCCTAATTGGAGTTAATTCATTATTTTCATTTTTAACCACAGTAACTCCAGATTTATTAGGTGCTACTCGAGTATGACTTACCCATTTACTATCAGAAATAGGATAAATGATTCCATTATCCAATAGTTTAATGACTTCATTTCTCACTACTTTTTTCATATTAGGATCAAGCCTTCGTTGCATTTGTCTACAAAATTTAGCATTTTCTTCTGAATATATATTATGAGTGCAAATCAATGGGCTAATTCCTTTTATGTCAGCTATGGTCCATCCTAATGCATTGTTATGTAGTTTCAAAATTTCTAACAACTTATCTTCTTGGAATGCATCAATTGTTGTAGAGATTATAACTGGAACGGTTTCATTCTTACCCAAAAATGAATATTTTAGGTGAGATGGCAATGGCTTCAAATCCAACTTTGGTGGTTCTTCATTTGATGATACCAAAGTAGTTGGTGGTGATGGAAGTTTCTCAAATTTTTGTATCCAATAATGATTATCATTTTCCTGCAAAATATTTTTTAAAGACATCATCAATTTTAGAATCAGCAAAATAATTTCCTAAAAGATCAAAAAGTTTAGAAATGTTGATTTGTTCATGAACAAGTTCATCGATAAAATCCACTTCATGTACTTTAGAATTCTCTCCAGGTTGCTTACAAACATTGAACACATTTAATTCTAAAGTCATGTTCCCAAAAAAGGTTTAAAACACCATCTTGCAATTAATCAATGCATTAGAAGTAGCAAGAAATGGGCGACCTAAAATAATAGGAATTTGTGCATTTTCATTTGAAATAGGACTTTTGTCCAAAATAATAAAATCAACTGGAAAGTAAAATTTATCAATTTGAACCAACACATATTCTACCACTCCTCGAGAAATTTTAATAGAACGATCAACAAGTTTAAGTGTAATAGGGGTTGCTTTAAGTTCACCCAAACCTAACTGTTGATATACTGAAAAAGGTAAAAGATTAATACTTGACTAAGATCAAGCAAAACACGCTCTATTCTAGTGTTACCAATAATGCATGAAATTGTTGGGCATCCAGGGTCTTTGTATTTGGGTAGGGTAAGATGCTGAATTATCGAGCTTACAATTTCTATTAAAAATGTTTTCTTTTGTACTTTCGTTTTCTTTTGACAGTACATATATCTTCCAAAAACTTTGCATATGGTGGAACTTGTTTGATTGCATCCAATAAAGGAATATTGATCTTAACTTGTTTGAAAAGTTGTAAGAATTTAGCATTTTTGTTAAAATTCTTTGTTGGTTGTAATATATGGGGAAAAGGAGTAGGAATTACACATTTCTCTTTTTCTATGTCAATGTCAGACTTACCATTATTCTCACCTTTACATTTTGAAGGAGATGAGGATTCTTGAATTTTTAATGGAATAGTTTTATCAACATTCTTGCCACTTCGAAGGGTTCTGGTATATTTAACATCTTCTTGTTGAGTTCCATTAGAACAAGAAACAAGAGATTGATTAGAAGGATTTGGAAGAGGTTGAGTAGGAAACTTACATTTTTCTTGAGTGCGCAACAAAGCTGTCAATGTTGAAAGTGTTGTCTTGATTTCATTGATAGCTTGTGAGGTTTGAATATTAAAAATTTTCTGTTCCTGCATGAAAACTTGCAATGTCTCATCAAGACTTTTTACTTGTGAATATAAATTAGAAGAACCGTATGGAGCCTTTTGATTTTAGGGTACATGAGGTTGATTATTATTTTTCCAACTAAAGTTTGGATGATTTTTCCATTAAGGGTTATAAGTTTTAGAATATGGAGAAGGAAAAGGCTTTAATGATGTATTTATGACATTTGCATGCTCTTGCAGCATTTCTTTAAAAATTAAAATGTTCAGAAATTCAAGAGTGGAGTGTCCCGTAATCTTACAAATATCACAACTCTCTTGATTTTTCACCGAATTGACTTCTTTTATTTTCCTAGTTTCTATGGCATCGAGTCTTCTAGATAATTCAATTTTCCATATACCGAGTCTTAATGTCGCGTATAGCATTAGGCGAAAATGTGTTCATTTCATTTCAATTTTCCATATAATTGCAGCAAAAAAGTTCATGTGAGCATTTATTCGAATCATACTTCCAGTAGCATACATGGTTTCATTCTTTGCCCATTCAGTAATTCAAGGTCATGTATACATTAATTATTTATAATATTTATTCAAGCATTTATATGTTCATACAAGGCATTCTACTATCATACTTGACTAGGACATACTCAATTCAAACTCATAACATATGCGCATCTTAATCCATTTAATCCACATGAGAAATATGTCATTGCATACTCCAAGTTTAGCATTTAAGACTTCGTGACATTATAGGCCAACTCAAGTTCATATATACAACTTTCGAGTAACATAATGCATGTCCTAGCTTACTATATACAAGACTAGGTGCCACCAGCCACTAGGAGCATTACAAACAAGTATGGATTCATACTTATGCCTTTGCTTGTGTCGTACTTCAAGCTTGAGAAATCTGACTTCGGGATCAAGTAATTCACCTTGAAGCACCTAACCTATGGTTTGGGAAGAGAGGAAACGAGAGTGATAAGTACGATATGTACTTAGTGAGGTAGTACTAGTTCTAACCAATTATTATGTCATGTCTCCATTAATCAAGTAGCCCTATTAAGGTTTATATCATTCCAAGTCAAGCAAAAATCATGAACTCATGTATCATCATACTTATGGCAATCAAACATCAAGGCAAGCAAATGTTAAGTAAGCAATTTGTCAAGCAAATCAAGAAGCATGGTAAACTTATCGAGTAATTATCAAGTAAACATTTTTATAGTATCATTCGAATAGCAAGATAGCGTGATAAGCAAAATCATTGACCACAATTCAATCTTCAATCATTTCAAGCCAATTGATAGCATGTTTAAGCAAATCACAACATTTCCAAGTCATGTAGCATAATCACAATTTATTTCAAGCTTATCACTCAAGATATGTTCACAAGTTATACACATTGATTCAAGTGAGAGTATAAGTCCATTTCGAGTAGCATTTCGTGTGACAAGTTTATCAAGTGTACAACTATACATTTTAAGTAGCATGTAAGCCTTAAGACTTAATTATTGCTTGTTTACTTTCTTTAATTTAAGCCTTGTTACTTAGCTGTCCATTATACATGTTTATACATTCTTGCAATCCAAAACAATCCATATTTTCATTTAATCTAGCCAATTCAGTCATATAACACGTACACATAATTCACAATGCCAAAACTGTCAATATTTTCATTTAATGTAGCCAAATTCAGTCATATAACATGTACACATAATTCACAATGCCAAAACAGTCCATATTTTCATTTAATTTAGCCAAATTCAGTCATATAACATGTACACATAATTCACAATGCCAAAACAGTCCATATTTTCAGTTAATCTAGCCAATTCAATCATATAACATGTACACATAATTCACAATGCCAAAGTAGTCCATACGTTCATGTACAAGATGTACATTGCAGCAACACTCATTAATTCAAGTAAAATCGAGATCTTTTTCAGGTAACAATCATGTAACAAGAAGTTCGAGTATACAAGTCAAGTAATCAAGTTTGCATGTCAAGCAATTCAAGCAAACCAATCAAGTAAACATTAGCTCAAGTGAGACCATAAGCCATTCCAAGTAGCAAATCATACAATAAAAGGTCAAAGCATAGGCAATTATCATTTCAAGAGTTTCATGTCAAGAATCAATCATTACATGTCAAGCAATTTGAGTACTTCAATGATTCATGTCAAGTGATTCGAAGTGTTCAAGATTACTTGTCAAGTCATTTAAGTATTTCAAGATATAATTCAAGTATTCAAGATTTTCTTTTGAATTTCTTATTCAATTTCTCAATAAGGTTCATATATTTTTAACATGTTTGCCTTGGATCACAATTGGTCATGAATAACATTGGTATATGTTTGACCAAAAAGGTCCAAGAGATGCTTAGCTCAAAGCACATAGCAATAGTAATATCGAAAACATGTCAATCCTATACTTCTCACTATCCAACCAAACTCTCGCCACTCCGTACAACTCCCCCGTTACCTCCAACTGTCACCAATAACATACTACATGTAATGGGGCATCCCCCCGAGCCCTGGCTCATGGACCGTAGTCCCAAGTATACCATGCATCATACCATTGTATCCAAGGACTTCCATTGTAGGCAATTTAAGTCATTTTAATCGTTAAACTTTTATTATAGGGGTATTATTATACTTTAAAGCTTGTTGTTGTTTCTTATGTTTTATGATTTCATGTTCAAGTCGAGACAATTCATATTCGAGAATTACATTCAAGCAAGTTATAGCAATATCATGCTTAGCCCTTAGGCTAGTTGAGCCCTAGCTCTACAATCACGAATTACTTATCTTTCAAGCAAGTATTTACATTACCATCATACCATCTAGCATTATAATACATACATGCCTCGACTCGAATAGGCACAATCAAGAACAAGAAATCAGGCATTTACATCCATAGTGTAACTCAAGCAAGCAATTCGAATGGAATCATTCAAGTCATGGAATCACACAATGTTTACACATTTCTTTCAAAATAATTTAACTTATCCATTTCCATGCTATTACTTAATCACAAAATTCAGCTTAGTCCAATCTTCCCTTCTAATTCATATTCAAGTTTAATTAAGCTCATTATCATGGCATATCAATAGCAAGAAGATAGACATGTAAATTTTGGATAGGACCTAAGTCCTAACCCTGCCAAAACTACACCCACAATACTCCAAGCTTAGCTAGTCTTAGATCCAAACTCCTTTGTGTTTGTCACTAGCTTGGCCACTCCTTTCTTCCTCCACAAGGTTTTCTCCTTGCTCTAACATTGCACACAAGACCGTAGATTCAAAGTCAGTAACCAATTTAAATAATGCATGATTTCATACACACTCTAGCATACATTTGACATCATTTAGAAAGCCTGCTTTATAATTGTTTCCATACATTGAAACTGTCCCAATACACATGTTTAATAATCAAACAACATGCTTACATATGTACATTCCAATTTGGGCAGAAGCAGGGCAGTAACCAAACTGTCCAAACTATTTACAAAACAGTTTACAAAACTGTCCAAAATACCTAGACTGCTGGTGACAGGCAGTTTGTGCACTCCTTACTTAAACACGCATAACTTTCATTCTACACGTCAGAATTTCGATTCATTTACACCGTTAGAAAGCTGACTCAACTAGTTTTCTAACCATATTGTCCTTGCATTTTTACGCCTTATGAATTAATACAGTTTTTAATCTAAAAGATACCCCAAATTCTACTTCCAGGTAGTTTAGACTATCCTTCCATAATTGCCTCTACAAGTTGTTATAAAACTCGAAATGCAGTTTCGCTTATTTTAAATGAAACTAGGCTTGACAAGCTTTCCAACCATATACATTATAGGTTCTAATTCTACCAATACGATTTATAGAAAATTTTCAAAGTCACAGGTAATGCAGATTTCAAAACTATTTTCAAGGTACAATGCAGGACAATTTCATTGTAATTCATTTCCAGCCCTTCATAATCTACCAAAACAGTTTCTAAGCAATCTATAACATGATTTATTTATGGTAAAATGTATCCATTTAACATGTATACACAATCTTACAGTGTAAAACAGTCCACCATTCATTCAAATTTACATAAACAGTCTAAAAATTCTCAAGAACAATCCATAGTTATCACAAATGCACCAAAACAGTCCAACATTCTTTAAAAGTACTCGAAATAGACCCCCTTTAGGTCATTGTAATCATATTTTATGTCATGTTTTTAATGCAGACACTTAATTTCATCGATTTTGTCCATGCTTTATTTCTTAATGCAAAACAAGGAAGCCTTATAAACATAAGCATTTACTCCAATAACTATTTCAATAACACGTTTCCTAATACTCATGTAGCAAATCAAGATTTTTCATATGTTGCTTCATCATAGAAATTTAGATTATAACCATTTTCATTCAATGAGTAGACTCAAAGCAACTACTTAACCAAAACTCATACATTCAAGAACTCATAGAAGATCAATTTGAGCATTTGAACAAGACAACAAGTACACAAGTGCCTCTAAATGTTACTCATATAAATTCAAACAATTCCTATCATAACTTCAGATTTTCTCTAACCACTAACAAAGATTTGATTTCATAAAATTCACACGTAATTTCCAATCAAAGATTTAACTCAAGAAAAGTAACTAGAATGCTTACCCTTCTTCATATGAATCGAACAAAGCTCCTAATTTTACCAATCTAACACTAAGATTTCAAGCTTTTTCCATGGCCATTTGACTCTCCCTTTCTCTCCATTCATTTTCAATTCCTCCTCTTCCCACCAAGAATGAAGACGATGATTCATTTTCAATCCCTTATTAATATTTTAGTTTATCATGAAATTAATGACTATTACACATTGATTAGTTGGTCCTTACAAATTTGGCCTAGAACTTCCTTCTTCTTAAAAATTAGTCACTATTTTATCAATCCATTTAATAAGTTCTAAACACAATATAACACTATGTTTAATACATACTACTAGGCCTACTTTTGGGATAAAAGAAATTCGTCCTCGAATTTCTTAAACAGTAACCAATTTGTTTTAACATTGTCATAATATTTCTATATATTCTGGGGATTAACAGAGTAAACAAATTTGTTTTGGTTGAAACTTACCAAAACAAAACAAAAATTCAACTCCTAGGTTGCACACTAGACTCATGACAATGCAGTGTGTCCATGTTTAGTCCTTGAATCGACTAAACCACACTCTGATACCAATAAATATAACACCCCCACCCTCTTTAGTAATAAATCGACTGAGAAGCGTTACGGGGATACTAGAAACACGAATAATCTAAAACTTTTCAAGAACTCATCCCTAATAGGCGAGTTGAGTGATTAGCAAGCAAGCAACTTAGACAAATACATTTGATCATACAAGCAAAATACATTTATCATTCTTGTTCATTATATGCCAACCCTTGATTAGTCATTTTCAAGTTACATTCAAAGATTAATAACTACTTAGTCATGTAGGCATATGTAGCATTCAAATGGCATTCATAACTAGCAAGGCATTCACAATCAAGTATACAAGCATTGTCATCTTATTATTCATTTAGGGTTACCACTTAGATTATTCATTTTCAATTCTAAATTCATGCGATCATATAAAGCTTTCAATTAACATACCTAGACTAGCACGTTTCATTTTAACTCAATCTCATTACATTCAAGACATGTAAATATTTCATGTAAGTTTAACTAAACACGATCATATGTACATGAAATCGAACATATCTCAAGCAAGCATATCATGTTTCATAGACATTATAGGTCATTCATGTGATTGGTTACCTTCAATTGTTCATTCAAGGTTAACTACAATCTAGGCATGCGAACAAGCAAAGCATGTACATTTGATCCCTTCCTAATTGGTAATAGCAAGTTCTAGCATATCATAAAATAGTTTTCTCATTCATCGAGTCTTAATGTCGCGTATAGCATTAGGCGAAAATGTGTTCATTTCATTTCAATTTTCTATATACTCGCAGTAAATCAAGTTCATGTGAGCATTTATTCATATCATACTTCCAGTAGCATGCATGGTTTCATTATTTGCCCATTCGGTAATTCATGTTCATGTATACATGAATTATTTATAATATTCATTCAAGTATTTATATGTTCATACAAGGCATTCAACTAGCATACTTGACTAGGACATACTCAATTCAAACTCATAACATATGCGCAGCTTAATCCATTTAATCCACATGAGAATTATGTCATTACATACTCCAAGTTTAGCATTTAAGCCTTCTTGACATTATAGGCCAACTTAAGTTCATATATACAACTTTCGAGTAACATAATGCATGTCCTAGCTTACTATATACAAGACTAGGTGCCGCAACCACTAGGAGCATTACAAACAAGTATGGATTCATACTTATGCCTTTGCTTGTGTCTTACTTCAAGCTTGAGAAATCTGACTTTGGGATCAAGTAATTCACCTTGAAGCACCTAACCTATGGTTTGGGAAGAGAGGAAATGAGAGTGATAAGTACGTATGTACTTAGTGAGGTAGTACTAGTTCTAACCACTTATTATGTCATGTCTCCATTAATCAAGTAGCCCTATTAAGGTTTATAGCATTCCAAGTCAATCAAAAATCATGAACTCATGTATCATCATACTTACGCAATCAAACATCAAGGCAATCAAATGTTAAGTAAGTAATTTGTCAAGCAAATCAAGCAGCATGGTAACTTATCGAGTAATTATCAAGTAAACATTTTTTGGTATCACTCGAATAGCAAGATAGCATGACAAGCAAAATCATAGATCATAATTCAATCTTCAATCATTTCAACTCAATTGATAGCATGTTTAAGCAAATCACAACATTTCCAAGTCAAGTAACATAATCACAATTTATTTCAAGCTTATCACTCAAGATATGTTCACAAGTTATACACATTGATTCAAGTGAGAGTATAAGTCCATTTCGAGTAGCATTTCATGTGACAAATTTATCAAGTGTACAATTATACATTTTAAGTAGCATGTAAGCCTTAAGCCTTAATTATTGCTTGTTTACTTTCTTTAATTTAAGCCTTATTACTTAGCTGTCCACTATACATGTTTATACATTCTTGCAATCTAAAACAGTCCATATTTTCATTTAATCTAGCCAAATTCAGTCATATACCACGTACACATAATTCACAATGCCAAATCAATCCATATTTTCATTTAATCTAGCCAAATTCAGTCATATAACATGTAGACATAATTCACAATGCCAAAATAGTCCATATTTTCATTTAATCTAGCCAAATTCAGTCATAGAACTTGTACACATAATTCACAATGCCAAAACAGTCCATATTTTCATTTAATCCAGCAAAATTCAGTCATATAACATGTACACATAATTCACAAAGCCAAAACAGTCCATATTTCCATTTAATCCAGCCAAATTCAGTCATATAACATGTACACATAATTCACAATGCCAAAATAGTCCATATTTTCATTTAATCTAGCCAAATTCAGTCATATAACATGTACACATAATTCACAATGCCAAAACAGTCCATATTTTCATTTAATCTAGCCAATTCAGTCATATAACATGTACACATAATTCACAATGCCAAAATAGTCCATACTTTCATGTACAAGTTGTACATAACAGAAACACTCATTAATTCAAGTAAGATCGAGATCTTTTTCAAGTAACGATCATGTAACAAGAAGCTCGAGTATACAAGTCAAGTAATATGTTCAAGTAATCATGTTTGCATGTCAAGCAATTCAAGCAAACCAATCAAGTAAACATTAGCTCAAGTGAGACCATAAGCCATTCCAAGTAGCAAATCATACAATACAAGGTCCAAGCATAGGCTATTATCATTTCAAGAGTTTCATGTCAAGAATCAAGCATTACATGTCAAGCAATTTGAGCATTTCAAGGATTCGTGTCAAGTGACTCAAGTGTTCAAGATTTCTTGTCAAGTCATTTAAGTATTTCAAGATATAATTCAAGTATTCAAGATTTTCTTATTCAATTTCTCAATAAGGTTCATATCTTTTTAACATGTTTGCCTTGGATAACAATTGGTCATGAATAACATTGGTTCGTGTTTGGCCATAAAGGTCCAATAGATACTTAGCTCAAAGCACATAGAATGGCTAATATCGGAAACATGTCAATCCTATACTTCTCACTATCCAACCAAACTATCGCCACTCCGT
Source organism: Hibiscus mutabilis (assembly GCA_019671005.1). NCBI lineage: Eukaryota > Viridiplantae > Streptophyta > Magnoliopsida > Malvales > Malvaceae > Hibiscus > Hibiscus mutabilis. Next base: position 22,748,587 of record CM033737.1, read on the forward strand.
ACAACTCCCCCGTTACCTCCAACTGTCGCCAATAACTTATTACATGTAATGGGGCGTCCCCCCGAGCCGTGGCTCATGGACCGTAGTCCCCAGTATACCATGCATCCTACCATTGTATCCAAGGACTTTCATTGTAGGCAATTTAAGTCTTTTTAATGTTTAAACTTTTATTAGAGGGGTATTATTATACTTTAAAGCTTGTTGTTGTTTCTTATGTTTTATGCTTTCATGTTCAAGTCGAGACAATTCATGTTCGAGAATTACATTCAAGCAAGTTATAGCAATATCATGCCCAACCCTTAGGCTAGTTGAGCCTTAGCTCTACAATCACGAATTACTTATCTTTCAAGCAAGTATTTACATTACCATCTTCGGTATCAAGTAAACATTCGAGTGAATTGCATTCATGATACAAGGATCTAGCATCATATATCATTATAATACATGCATACCTCTACTCGAATAGGCACAATCAAGAACAAGAAATCAGGCATTTACATCCATAGTGTAACTCAAGCAAGCAATTCGAATGGAATCATTCAAGGCATGGAATCACACAATGTTTACATATTTATTTCAAAATAATTTAACTTATCCATTTCCATACTATTACTTAATCACAAATTTTAGGTTAGTCCAATCTTCCCTTCTAATTCATATTCAAGTTTAATTAAGCTCATTATCATGCATATCAATAGCTAGAAGATAGACATGTAAATTTTGGTTAGGACCTAAGTCCTAACCCTACCAAAACTACACTCACAATACTCCAAGCTTAGCTAGTCTTGGATCCAAACTCCTTTGTGTTTGCCAGTAGCTTGGCCACTCTTTTCTTCCTCCACAAGGTTTTCTCCTTGCTCTAACATTGCACACAAGACCGTAGATTCAAAGTCAGTAACCAATTTAAACAATGCATGATTTCATACACATTCTAGCATACATTTGACATCATTTAGACAGCCTACTTTATAACTGTTTCCATACATTGAAATTGTCCCAATACACACGTTCAATAATCAAGCAGCATGCTTACATATGTACATTCCAATTTGGGAAGAAGCAGGCCAGTAACCAAACTGTCCAAATTATTTACAAAACTGTCCAAAATACCTATACTGCTGCTGCCAAGCAGTTTGTGCACTTTTACTTAAACATGCATAACTTTCATTCCGTACGTCAGAATTTCGATTCATTTACACCGTTAAAAAGCGGACTAACCATATAGGCCTTGCATTTTTACACCTTATGAATTAATACAGTTTTTAATCTAAAGAAACTCCAAATTCTGCTACCAGGCAGATTAGACTATCCTTGTATAATTGCCTCTACAAGCTGTTATAAAACTCGAAATGCAGTTTCACTTGTTTTAAATGAAACTAGACATGACAAGCTCTCCAACCATATAAATTAGAGGTTATAATTATACCAATATGATTTATAGCAAATTTTCAAAGTCACAGCTAATGCAGATTTCAAAACTTTTTTCAAGGTACAAAGCAGGACAATTTCATTATAATTCATATCCAGCCCTTCATAATCTACTAAAACAGTTTGTAGGCAATCCATAACATGATTTATTTATAGTAAAATGTATCCATTTAGCATGTATACACAATCTTACAGTGCAAAACAGTCCACCATACAGTCAAATTTACACAAACATTCTAAAAATTCTCAAGAACAATCCATAGAAATCATAAATGCACCAAAATAGTCCAACATGCTTTAAAAGTACTCGAAACAGACCCCCTTTAGGTCCTTATAATCATATTTTATGTCATGTTTTTTAATGTAGACACTTTTACACATTGATTATGTCCATGCTTTATTTCTTAATGCAAAACAAGGCAGCCTTATAAACATAAGCATTTACTCCAAAAACTATTTTAATAACATGTTTCCTAATTCTCATGTAGCGAATCTTCATTTTTCATATGTTGCTTGATCATAGAAATTTAGATTATAACCATTTCCATTCGATTCGTAGGCTCAAAGCAACTACTTAATCAAAACTCATACATTTGAGAACTCATAGAATATCAATTTGAGCATTTGAACAAGACAACAAGTACACACGTGGCTCCAAATGTTACTTACATAAATTCAAACAATTCCTAACATAACTTCAGATTTTCTCTAACCATTAACAAAGCTTTGATTTCATAAAATTCACACGTAATTTCCAATCAAAGATTTAACTCAAGAAAAGTAACTAGAATGCTTACCCTTCTTCCTATGAATCGAACAAAGCTCCTAATTTTACCAATATAACACTAATATTTCAATCTTTTTCCATGGCCATTTGGCTCTCCCTTTCTCTCCATTCATTTTTTGGTTCCTCCTTTTCCCACCAAGAATGAAGATGATGATTCATTTCATCGTCTAAACACATGGCCAAACTTGAGTTACATGGAAGCTCCTAGTTATGACATGTGTATACACCCTTCTTAATCTTTTAGTTTATCATGCAATTCATAACTTTTACACATTGATTAATTGGTCCTTACAAATTCGGCCTAGAACTTCCTTCTTCTTAAAAACTAGTCACTATTCTATCAATCCATTTAATAAGTTCCAAACACAGTATAACACTATGTTTAATACATACTACTAGACCTATTTTTGGGATACTGCAGAAAGAAAATATAGAAAAATGATGGAAATTACTTAATTAATATTTTTAGTAATTTGGTAAAGTCGATTTGGGATAATTAAATTTGATTTTATGATATTTTGGTCTAGTGACTAAATTGAATGTTTTCAAAATTATTTTTGGTGAGCAAATTGAAAGAGGATCAAAACTTAGAATCTTTAAGGAGATATTTGACCACTAAGTTTTTATCAGATTTCTCTCTTGATTTGGGTTATTTTAAAATGTTTTAAAGGTGATTTTATAAAAAATTAAAAGGGATTAAATAAAAAAGAAAATTTGGTTAACTAAATCATTTTCTTACGTAACCACTTTTCATTCATCCATTTTCTCTCTACCTTCTTATCAACCAAACTATGAAAACCTTTCTAAAAATTCCAGGACTCAATCTCTTTTGATTTCCTTTTGATTTCTCATTTGATTCCTTTGATTTCTTCAACTAAATCAATTTGGATTTCATCAAAGCTTTGCCAAACAAGGGAGAAATCAACAATTAGAGGTGATTTTCGTTTCTCTCCTGTAATTAAAGGTTCTTTAATGAAATTCCCAAGTTTTTGATCCTTTGTTGTTGATTTATGTAAAGAAATTATGATTTTAATATAAATTTACTGGTTAAATTGAGTTTTCTTGTAAATTTGTTAGAAACTAAATTGGATCTAATTTGGTGATAGATTTAATTAATTTATATCTCAACTTGGATGTATTTTTATGTTGTAAGAATTGATTAATCAATGTAAGCCCGAAACTAAGTGAATTGCTAGTTTTCTAGGTTGTGTATAGTTGGTTTTTGGCTTGACCTTGTTGCTGCAGTGTTGCTGGAGGTATAAGGACGCGTTTGAGGTATTTTTGGATATTAATTGATGATGTTAATGTGTTAGAATCATTTGATGTTGACTGGGCTTTGATTATGAAAGGTTTTGCGGTGTTCTTGTTGGTTTTAGGAAGGTGTTGAGTAGATTCTAGGGAGTTGAGGCTGTGTTTGTTGGTTGCTGGAGGTTTGTGTTGCAGAGATGTGTTTTAATTCTCTGTTTTTGATTGGGTAAAGCAAGGGAGTTGAATCCTTTCGCTTTTGAGGAAGGCACGGAAGCTTTAGATGCTTGATTCACGCATCGGCAAATGAGCGTTTGATTGTTGGTGAGTGGAAAAGTGTTTTAATGCTGTAAAAAAGTTTGAAAAGGAGTTGTGGGAGTTTAGATAAAGTCTGATACACTTATCTAAGCTCGAAAGTAAGTATCGGTTGAGCTTTCTCTTGATTTCGGCTTTTGCAAAATGAAATCTCATGCACATGTTGTGGTTTTCATTACTCACTGTATTATGCATGTTTTAGAAATGATTTATGATGCAAATGATCAGTGATGAATATTTTTGAGAATGGCATATGGTTTATGCAAGTATTTTGAGAATATGAAAATACATGGTTAAATGTATTGGTGTTGGATTGATTTGATGCATATGTAAAACAGTGAGGTAATGTTGTTTTTTGGATATATTTGCAAGTGGCTTGTTTAAAATGATATCGGATATAATTGGCATGACATAGGGTTTGGAGTGCACTATGAAAAGTCGGCTCATTTTGTCGAGGGGTGTTAAGTGTCCGTAATCTCCAACATGAGAATCGCAGCGGTTGAGGTGGGTAAATGTTCCATTTACTCCCGCTAATGGATTATACATCCAAAATGTAGATGTGGGCAAGTGTGCTGTTGCTCTAATTTGAACCGTTGAGGTGGGCTAGTGTGTCGTTACTCCGTGTAACCCCCTCGGCCCGGCCTAGTCGCAAGACAGAACTGAGTGAGCTACATTAGGTTTACTGAAGTAAACCGTGAAGAATTAAACCCAAAATACGTCCATTTTTCCCTTTATCTTTTCTAGATGCACAATTATTATCCTACATGTACATACTAATCACAGGTGAAAACCCAACTCAATCGGGCGTCGAATTGATGTCTAATTGATCACAAATACAATTTAGGGACTAAATTGCAAATTTAGAAAACTGCAGGGTCTTAGATCATTTATATATTAACAATCTTTAATTAAGCAGGTTTCATGCTTACATGTCAAAAATCAATTCAAAAAGGTCATCCAATCTCATTCAATTGTATCCGCAACATTCAAGGACCAAAACGTAAGAAAACAAAACTTTAGAATATTCCAAATAACCAACTTAACTGCCACCATACCGGTACAGACAATGGGTGTTTCGATACACCTACATTATGTTAAACTCCAAAATTCTAGTAACCAAAACTCGTTCCGTACGCTTTCGCGTATCGAAATTCCCTTAATGAAAACGTTGTGCCGTATCGAAACGTCTCCTCGGGTACTGAAACACTAGCCAATTTTGCTTAGGCCTATACTGAAATAGTTGCCTACGTACCGGTATGCTAAGCCTGGAATGACTTACTCGTACCGAAACAGGGACACCCGTACCGGTACGCCTGGACCTGTAATGTCCATTATTGCTGGTTTAACATGCTATTGACCATACCAAGACACCCTAACATGCTTCTAACATACATCCAACATACTTGAGGTTTAATCCATACCAGAACAACTCTGTTTCAACATCAATTCATGGAAACATGCTTCAAATGTAAATCTAGAGGCATGCTTTCTAAAACCGAAGCAAGCAAAACATGAAATCTCAAACCATCACCACAACCAATCCAAAATGGCCTTTTACAATCCAAGAGCAGCAAAACAAACTTGCTCAAATAGGGAGTTCAGCAAAACACCTCCAAAAAAAAAACGGAAACCCCATTTCCCTTATCACTTATAGTCTAGTCCAAAAACATACTTTTGATACCAAGTCTTTTTGTGATCCCTTGCTTCCCGCTGCCTTTCGAGTCTTTAATTCTCTGCATTGATGGACAAAGAGAGCGTAAACACACTAGGCTTAGTGAGGAGAGCTCAAAAACTTAACACCGTCAATGCATTTAAAACCACTTCTCAACATCACATTGAAATCTCATTTCAATCATCTTCTAAAACATTATTATGCCTTGAAAACCATGCACTTAACACTTTCAAAAACCAGCATATTAAACCATATGCAACATGTATCATTAACCAACAGCAAATCCTATTGCTAAAACTCAATTTAAACCTTCCCATGCATAACGACTATATGCAAAGCTTAAAGAGTAAACATGTATAAATCCCATTATAAAACATAAACCATTTCAATGATACATCAACAATTATATTGGCTTACAAGTGATTAATAACCAAGTTCCTTTACCAAAATAGTTCACCAGATACACGGATTCCTCAAGTGTTATCTCAACACTTCAAGCCATCTCAACTAGTCACAATCGTGGTACATTACAACCGGATACACTTTCAACCCATAGGGACACCAACCCCACTCATCAGTTAAATGATTAACCCACTAACGGGAGTTTACGGTACCATATAACCCCTTGACCGTTAGGGTACTTGGATGGAGTTTTGGGTACACCAAATCAAAACCCCTCAACATCCAAGGTGACTTATTATAGCGCACTATGAATCCTATGGCCGACCAACTATATCCGATAACAGTTTTAAATCACATCACTTGCCAATATAATTCACCATTTACCATTAACCTTATTGTTTTTACAAGCATTAAACCAAACCATTTTCCAAAGCAACAAACCATGCTTTAAACACAAGTATAAACCATATACATACAAGTTTCACTTACCCTGCGCATCCTTCAACATTTTATGCTCAAACACAGTATCTCATATACTTTAAATCATGCTTAAACAATAGGTTCAATGTAAATCAAAACAAGTGCATAAAACCATTTCATTAAAGCAAGACCGAGAGAGAAAACCACGTTATACTTACTTCTGAGTTTAAACGAGCATTTCAAGCTCAATTTAAACTCGCATAAACCAATTTTAAAATATTCCAAAGCTAGAATCTACGTTATCACTCACCGATACGCGAAACCTAGATTCGCCAATGCGGAATCAAGCGTCTAAAGCCTCCAAAGCTTCACCTATCACTTTCGGATCGGACTCCCCCATTTTAACCACATTACAACAAAGGGTTAATGCATCTCAATACATTCAAAACACTACAACAACAAATCTACACGAACTTCCACCATCCTCTCACAATTACCCAACCACAACAACTGAAAACATCATCTAACTCTTTCCAAACACAACCCAACCACAATCTAACAATCTAACACTTCTATAATCACCAATTAACACCTAAATACGGGATTAATTCATCCAAAAATTTCCAGCAATCACACAGCCACCACAACTCCACAAAAAAACAAATCTAACAACCTTAACAAATAGGGATTCAAGAGTTTCAAGATTCCATTGTTAAAATAAACTTATCAACAATATAATAAATCCAAAATATGTTTAAAATCAATCATCAACACTAGAAAATAGAACCAATTTGGATCTTCCACTATTTCATCAATTTTACCTAATTAAATCAATTAATCATTATAAAAACACAAAATCAGTTTATAAATCATAAATCAAGGATCAAATACTTGGGGATATTAATAAAGAACCATCAATAAAAGAGAATAATGAACCTTACCTCTATTGTGTGATTTCTCCCTCAATTGCTTGTTTAAACCTTGAAAAACACAAGAATTCAATAAGGTTTTGTAAATCAAAGATAAAGAATCAATTAAAAATCAAGAAATTAAGAAAACAAGTCTCTCACCTCAGTGATTTGATGAAAATAAAAGTGTTTGGCATAAAAGAAGTGGAGAGAAAAGTTGAGAGAAATGTTACGTTAAATTTCTTTAAAAGTGATAACTAACTTTAATATTTAAAATCCCTTTTAATTATCTTTTAAAACACATGCTAAGATGACTTAATTGAAGGGAGAAATCACCAGCAAAACTTGGTAAAATATCTCCTTAAGGATTCTAAGAATTCAACCCTTTTCATTTTAGTCACCTATAAAAAATAGTTTTCAAAAATTACATTTTGGTCACTAACCAAAATGTCACCCTTCCAAAACCCATTTTCCAAAATTGATTTCGCCAATATTAATCATATATTAAAATATGATTTTTAACCATTTTTCTATGTTTTTATCTCACCGAAAAATATTTACTCCCAAATCCACTAGAATCTAACCTAGTCCACCGGACTGTCTAACAAGCCACAAAACTGCTGGGCCTAAAAACTAGGGCGTTACACTCCGGTTGAGTTATGTATGTGAATTGGTTGTGGAACCACTTGAGAAGTCTGCGTATCCGATAAGTTTTGATAAATGAAAGGTTGCTGGTTTTGAGTCACTTGAAAGGCAATATATGAGACAATGTATCATGTGAAATGGATTATGTTTGTATAATGAGATTTATACATATGTTACTCTTTAAGATTTTGTTAAAGGTGTTGTGGTGTGAAGCTTAAATTGAGGTAGATATTGAATCCATGATACATGTATTGAAAAAGATTTAAATGTGCGGATTTGAGATGTTGTGAAAAGCATAAGATGTTTTGCCATGAGATAAATACATGTGGCTTGAATCAAATGGTTTTAGATGCATTGATGAGTGTATCACGATTTCCCTCACTAAGCTTATAGCTTACGCTCTATTTTCTCATAAATGCAGAGAAATAGCTTTCTCAGGCGGCACCTGAACAAGGGGAATCCAAGGAACATTTCGATACAAAGTATGGTTTTATATACGTTAACTAGAAGTAAGAAGGCAATGTGACTAGGTTGTTTGGGAGGTTTATTTTGAGATACTCCCTGTTGTAATAGTTTAGATTGATGTTTTGGTTTGTTATGATGCTTTTATATTTGGTTTTGAGGGGTTGGGAGACATTAAGCATTCTTGGGTAGAAATCATGATCATAGGTGAAGGCTTGAGTATGCCATGCTTAGTATAGCTCCAATCTATGTTGCTATGTTTGATGATTTAATGGTTATGATGACATATGATGTTTAGACGTAGAATGGATAGTGTTAGGTTGAGCCAAAGTGTTATATGTTGGACCTAGAGGTCATTACAGGTCACCCTGTATCGGTACATGCCCCTCATGTTTCTGTATGCGCGGACTCATCTAGGCTCAAAATGTTCAAAATAGCTTAGGCGTACTGATACGCCTAGTAACCATATCGGTATGCATATAGAGAAAATAATTTTCGTTTCGGTACATAGGTTACCGTTTCGGTCTAGCTACTAGAATCTGGATTTTCAAAATATACAAGCTCGTACCGATATGCCTAAGGACCGTATTGGTACGCTTTTGTATTTTTGTGCCGTATCAAAATGCTATGTACCCGTACTGGTACGCAGACCGTTATTTCAGTTGTGTAAGCATCTGTAGTTTGAAATCCTGCATTTTGGTCCATGTTTCTTAAATGTGCAACTGAATGTGGTTGAATGATTATCTTGGGTTGAGATTTAACATGGAGGCATGTAACATAACTAATTGTAGATTGATAACCTTAATTATATAGAAGTCCTCCTAAATATTGGAAATTACATTTTAGTCCCTGCAATGTGTTTTCGAGCAATTAGATGTCGAAATGACGCCCGATTGAGTTGTAATTTTAACCATGACTCATATGAACACCTTAGGATGTAATAATGCATTTATATAAGATAAAAAGAAAAAATAGACCGTTTTAGTTGTAATCTTTTTGGGGTTTATTTCGGTAAACCCTAATATAGCTCGCTTAGTTCGGTCTCCCGGCTAGACCGGGTCAAAGAGGTTATATTTGGTGGTATCAGAGCCAGGTTATGATTGTTGGGAGGTGTGTTATGGTTGTTTAGTTCACTGTTGTTATATGAATAAGTTGTTTGACCTGTACGGTGATTGAATTGGTGAAATTTTATTCAATTTGTGGTATATTTGAGGTGTTTAAATTTAGGACATATTGCCTTATTACTACTTGAGTTAAATGATTTTGTTTTTAAACAAGAGTGACTTGGATTCTTGCTGCGAGCTGGACTAATTGTTTTATTTTGTTGCATTGTCATGTTTAAACTCATATTTTTGTGTATGGGACCGAGACGAGAGACTAGAGCTCACATGGGTAGTGTGGTGGATACACATAATGATGAGTTTCCTCCTCCTTCACAGAATCCTCCTTATAGTGCTGAAGTAGAGGGAGGTGCGCCTCAGGCACCCCAAGCACCTGTTTTTGGTGATATGGTATTGTTAGTCCAGGCGATGACAAGAGCCTTCTAGGTGGCCATAGCTGGAGTGCATGTACCTGTACCGGCGCCTGTAGTTGTTGATACTGGGTTACCTTTCGAGCATTTTCGTAGCCTGGGTGGTGTTGAGTTCAGAGAGTTGATTCCTGAAGTAGCCGAGGAATGGTTTGCTAGTACTCAGAGAATCCTTGGCTAGATAGAGTGTACAAATATAAGCAAGTTGGGGTGTATTTTGTCATTGCTTCAAGGCGATGCTTACGGTTGGTTGACAACTATGATCGCGGGGATGGAACATGCTAATGTTACGTGGGAATTCTTTTAGGAGGCGTTCAAGAAGAAGTATTTGGGAACTCAGTACAAGGATGAGAAGAAAAAAGAGTTCATGGCTTTGGAGCAAGGAAACATGTTTGTTTATGAGTATGAGATCCAGTTTGATTAGTTGAGTAAGTATGCTCCTGAGTTGGTTTCGAACGAGCAAGAGAGGTGTAATTGATTCTATTATGGGTTGATCAACAAAGTAAAGACGTACATGCTGGCTGCGAACTACATAGAGTTTGATGTCTTGGTTTCTCGAGCAAAAGACATAGAACAAAATTTAGGCTTGTTTGCTCGTTCTGGGAGTTCTTCGTTAGGAAAGAGGAGTATGGAAAACGACGTTGGTAAGGATCGATAAAAGAGGCATAGAGACAGAAGGTACCATCTGGATCAAATACGAGGAGAAAATGGTGTTGAGCGTGGTTTTCAAGGTCATAATACCTTTGCTGGAGTTCCTAAGTGTATGAGGTGTGGTAGGAAGCATTCGAGGGAATGTTGGGGTGCTATAGGCACATGTTGGAGTTGTGGATCGAAGTTGGCCAAAGAATGTCAGGCTCAAGTATCGGTTGCTGTGGCATAGAGAGGTCGTAAGCGCGGCCATGGACATTTCTAGCACAGAGATGATGGGCATAAAGTGGTAGCTCATACCGTAGCAGTTCAGCCTGAGGAGGGTGGACCAGCGAGGGTCTTTGCTCACCGTATAGGGAGGAGTGATACGATGTGATCGCATGTAACTTTACCTTGCAAGTTATACCTTTCTTATCTTTGATCGATTTCGATTCTACATATTGCTACATTTTGCATGAACATGCATGTTTGTTGGATTTACCTGTATAGTTTTTAGATGTTGGTATGCGGGTATCTAGTTCCTTTCGTGAGACGGTTGTAGCTAGGAATTTATACATGAGTTGTCCCTTGATGGTTCAAGGGCATGTGTTTGAGGTTGATCTGATGGAGTTACCATTTCACTATTTTGATGTGATTTTGGGTATGGATTGGTTGTCTCGACACAAAGAAGTAGTGGATTTTGAAGCCAAGAGAGTTTCTTTGAAACTAGCTAAGGATTATGAAGTTGTGGTTGTGGGGGAGAATGTAAAGTTCATGTCAAATGTTGTTTCTACCTTGGAGGCGCCGGTGTGGATTGCGCTGTATCGTATGGCACCGAAAGAGTTGAAGGTGTAACACCCTCTACCTAGTTTGGAAGAAAACCAGAATAGAAGATGTTATCAGAACAAGATTCAGAAATCCAAAAGTAGGACTCACATGATCAAAAGCAAAAACTGCTACTAGATGATGAGGCTTACAAATTTTCTCAGACAACTTAAGAAATTAAACATAATTCATAAGCGATGTATTTCATTTTCACTTTTCAATGGCAATTGATTCAAGCTTAAACCAATTTCTAATAGTGTTCCAATACATTTTCTAAACTTAGGGACTAAAATGCAAGAAACCAAAAAATGATTTTCATCACATTGCCTGTAAAAACTGCCTTGCGTATCGATACGTACATAGCTGTACCGATACGGAGTAGCCATGCATACTGGTACATAATGTACCGTATCGGTGTGACACATCAGCATGTACAGTATTAAATCCGTACTGGTACAAACCCCTCAATATATCGGTACATGGGATTTCCATCAAAAAGTGATTTTCCAATAACGAATCCCTGTACCGGTACACTCCATCCCGTACTGATATGCCAATCTTGAATTGCTTACCTGTAGCGGTACTCGTATGCTCGTACCGATGTTGCCTGCCTTAGATTGCCTTTGCGTACCGATATAGTCCCTTGCATATCGGTACCCAGAGGCCTTTAATGTCATTTTCTATAGATTTTTCACCTAAATCTAGATGCATTTAGATCCTAGTAACTTGCACACTTGTATACAAACATTCAACAATACCTATATCAACCCTTGTACCATGGTTTGACCATCATACATGCTCATGTTACCAAAAGAGTCAATCTAAAGGCATGCTCCTTAAAGCGTTTCACCAAACAGACGAAAATGTCTAAATAAGCAATTAATAGCAAGAACACCATACCAACAACACATCATTACCACACTCAACAGATTAGCATATCAATGCATACCATTAAAGCAAGACCATTTAGATGCATACCTAGAAGACCTCACAACATCAATCATAGGTAACAACGCACAACGAACTTAACAAAATCAATCAAACTTCAAAATCACAACATTACACATGCTTAGAACTAGGAAAAACATAATTGCAATTCCCAAAATCCTTGGTGAACACATTGCCTTATTAACCAGAAACTAAAACTGAGTCCATACTCAAAGGTCTTGTCTTTGGATCACTTATTCCTTGCCTTTGCTACCTCTAAGCTTTAATGCTTTGCATCATTAGAGAAAACAGAGCCCAAGCACACTTGCATAGTGAGGATGCTCTTAAAGACGATGTATTAAAAACCCTTGAAAACTAACTCTTGATTCAAACCATGCTTACGACCTAAGCAAGTTCCAATAGTTTCAATTCAAAACATGCATATCAACCATATGCAAATCAATATATATACTCCACATGCTTAATCCCAAAGCATCAAATACAAAACCATGCTTAAATCCCAAAGCATTATATACAAAACCATGCTTAAATCCCAAAGCATTATATACAAAACCATGCTTAAATCCCAAGTATTATACATAAACCATGCTTAAATCGCAAAGCATTATAAAATATGTTCAACATTAGAATTCTCATATATGGGCAATTATAGTGACCCCGGATAGTCGACCACTATCCTTGATTAGCCGACCGCTAATCTCTAGTTAACCAACAGTTAACTTTACACATCAGATACACGGATCTCCCTTAATGACCGACCATCATCAAGACTACCCCATGCCGACCGCATGACTTTACAACCTTGCCAACCGCAAGCTTTACATCAACAAGGGGAACCGATCGCTCAACCCAAGTGATAACAACATAGTTCGGGTAGCTGACCGCTATACCTCAAAGACTCTTAATCCCACGATCGATTTTTAGCCATAATATAGTGCACTTTATCCTATGGCATGCCAACTATATCCGAATGTTTTCTTACCTTGTCACATAGCCAATATATCATTTACAAAACCATTTACTCACTGTTTTACAATACATTACAAAAAATCCCCACATATGCAAATCATATTGCCATAGCAATATCACATTCCCGACCGGAATAAAGACCAATGCTCACTAGAATTAAATATACCCTTAAGCCATTGCATATGTACTTTAAAATCATGCATTAATAGTAGGTCAAGCAAACCATGTTTACGACTAAAACATGAATCACACATGCTCATATTTGAATCGATGTTAAAGAGCAAAAGAGGGAAACTTACTTCCGAGATTAGGTAAGTGTTTCAAACTTATCCTAAACTCCCAAAACCACTTTCAAACCTTTGAAAGACTTTTAAGACTATTTCCACTCACCAATTCAGTTCGCCTTATTTGCTACCGCGAAACAAGCTCACGACAAGTCTAGAACCACCTCAAGATGCTAGGCCTTGATTATCCCCTGTTTTGGCCACATAAAACCAGAGGAAACATGCATTAAAATGCATCCAATACTCTATTACAACTCAAAATCCCGTAGCTCTCAAGATGCTCACTCAAAACTCATCCGAAACCTACCGAAATCAACCTCAAACACTACTCAATCTTAACCCAGCCACACTATAACGATTCGAAACTTCAAACCTCATCCATTAATAGCTAAAACCTCATTCTCAACTTCCTTTTACTTCCAGCAATGGTTAAACACCTTAAACATCCTAATAACTCTTAACCAACAACATAACAATTAGAGATTCAACAAATTTTGGGATTCCATTATTAAAACAATTTATCCATATTATAATACATCCAAAATAAGTTTGAAATCAATCTACAACAATGGAAAAATAGATCCAAATCGAAAATCACAAGATTCTTCAAAAAAAACTCGACAAAGCTAAAATCCATAATTAATTACTCAAATCCTACTGAAAATCATATGTAAAGAGCGAAGAACTTGCGAATTTCAGTAAAAAACCTTTCATTAGAGGAGAAGAAAGAAACTTACCTCCAATGAATGAGTTTTCCCTTAATTGGATGGTTTCTCCTCTTGAAAAGCAAAGAAATTCAATAAGATTTGTGAAAAACAATTTAAGAAATCATTTATCAAATCAAGAAGTTAAGAAATTAAGATCATTACCTTAAATCTCTGATGGAAAAAGAGTGTTTGGCTGAGAGTGTTTTGAGAGAAAATGTGAGAAAAGAAAAGTTACGTCAAAATGTGTTTTTGAAAAATAACTACCTTTTCAACTAAATCCTTTTTAATTCTTTTAATTAGAACCATTTTAAAATAATCCTAATTAAGGCAATACTCAGATTAGACGAAATGGTAAAATAGCTCATTAAAGATTCTAAGTTTGACTATTTACAAAACAACCACCTTTTTAAATAGTTTTCAAATTTTGCATTTTAGTCACTAGCCAAAATGTCACCCTTCCAAAGCTCGTTTTTCAAAATTTCTTTCACCAATATTTTTAATATAATAAATTATGATTTTTAAACATTTTTCCATAATTTTATCTTTTAGAAAAATATCTACTCTCGAATCTCTAACCTGGTCCACTAGACTATCTAACCAGCCCCAAAACTGCTAGGCCCAAATCCGGGGCGTTACAACTCTCACCTCTTAAGAAATTTCACCCTAAAAAATTATCTGGAGGAAAAAGATGTGGAAATTGCTCCAACATATCCGCCTTGCTTTCCCAAGTGGCTTCCTCAACACCTGGATGCCGCCACAAGACTTTAACCAGTTCTATCGTCTTACCCCATAGAACCTTACTGTTGGAATCAAGTATTTCCACTGGCTCCTCATCAAAAGATAAACCCAGTCTCAACTCAATATGCTCCACCGGCATAATATGCGAAGGATCTGACTGATACCTCTGTAACATGGTTTTATAGAACACATCATGTATTTTCTCAAGCTCAGGAGGCAACCTCAACCGATAAGCCACAAAACCAATTTGCTCCACAATCTCATATAGTCCAATAAACCTCAGACTAAACTTACCCTTATGTCCAAACCGCATCACCTTTTTCCATGATGACACCTTAAAGAACACACGATCGCCCACAGCATATTCAATTTCCCTACGCTTTAAATCTGCGTAAGACTTCTACCAATCCGCAGCTGCTTTCAAGTGTTCGCACACAAGCTTAACTTTCTCATTCGTGTCTTTCAACACATGTGGCAAGGAAATATGCTTTTTCCCTTACCTCTGCCCAACACAAGGGCGTACGACACCTCCGACCATACAATGCCTCAAATGGTGCCATTTGCATACTCGCTTGATAGCTGTTATTAAAAGCAAATTCCACCAATGGCAAATGCTTCTCCCAGGTTCCTTGAACCTCAATAATCAACACCTTAGCATATCCTCCAAGACCTATATAACACGCTAAGACTGCCCATCCGTCTGAGGATGATACGCGGTGCTAATATAAACATTTCCAAAACCTTAACGTGAGCCTCGGATCTCTATCCGAAATGATCGACTTTGGTACTCCGTGCAAACGCACAATCTTAGAGATAAACAAATCCACTAGCCTGTCCAAGATTTATGTCATATGCATTGGCAAAAAATGTGCACACTTTGTAAACCGATCGATAACCACCCAAATGGAATCCTTTTTAGCCAGTGTCACCGACAACCCTAACACAAAATCCATGGTGATTCTCTCCCATTTCCAATCTGGAATTGTCAATGGTTGCAACAATCAAAATGGAAACTGATGTTCAGCTTTAACCCAATGACACACCATACACTTGGACACAAGCTTCGCCACATCTTTCTTCAAACCAATCCAATAGTACCTTTCCTTCAAATCACGATACATTTTGGTACTACCGGGATGCATAGCGAAAGGACTAGAATGTGCTTCCTCCAAAATAGTATGCCTAAGCTCCGGGACTTCCGACACCACTATTCAGCCCTTGAAGCACAAAACCCCATCGTCATCAAAATGAAAATCCGTCGGATTACCATATGCTATGTCCTTAACATGAGGAACCAAAGAATCATCGTATGGTTGCTTAGCCTTAATCAACTGTGACAGCATAGGCTTAACTTGCAATTCATCCAACAACCCACCTTCCCGCATCACACTCAACCTCGCAAACATTGCCCTAAGCTCAACCGCCACCCTATGACTCAACGCATCCGCAACAACATTGGCTTTTCTAGGATAATACTCAATTGTCAAGTCGTAATCCTTAAGCAACTCCAACCACCTTCTTTGCCTAAGGTTCAAATCCTTTTGAGACATTGAATACTTCAAACTCTTATTATCTGTAAAGACCATACACTTCTCTCCATAAAGGTAGTGTCGCCAAATCTTCAAGGTAAACACCACAGCAGCATGCTCCAAATCATGAGTAGGATAATTGTGCTCATGAACCTTCAACTCCCTCGACGCATAGGCCACAACCTTTCCATCCTGCATCGGCACACAACTCAAACCCACATGCGATGCATCACTATAAACCACAAACTACTTCCCAGATTCTGGTTGAACCAACACATGAGCATGTGTCGAAACCTCTTTCAACTTCTCAAAACCCTGTTGTTGCTTCTCCGTCCAAACAAAATGAACATTCTTTTGCAACAAGTTTTTCAACGGTGCCGCAATACTAGAAAACCCTTCCATAAAAACGACGATAATATCATGCCAACCCGAGAAAACTACGCACTTCTGACACGGTCCTAAGTTTTTCCAATTGAGAATAGCCTCAATTTTCTTTGGATCAACACGAATTCCCTCTGGATACCACATGTCCAAGAAACATCACCTTCTTGAGCCAAAACTCACACTTGCTCAACTAGGCATACAACTGATTATCCTTCAAGACTTGCAACACAATCCACAAATGCTGATCATGATCCTTCTTAGTATGAGAGTATACAAGTATATCTTCGACAAAAACCACCACAAACTGATCAAGGTACTAATGAAACACCCTATTCATCATATCTATGAAAGCCTTCGGGGCATTTGTAAAACAAAATGACATCACCAAAAACTCATAATTCTCGTACCTCATACAAAACGTCATCTTACAAACATCCACATCCTTAACTTTCAACTAATAATACCCTGACCTTAAATCTATCTCTAAAAACACTGCTGCCCCGTGGAATTGATCGAACAAGTCATCAATCCGTGGCAACGAATACTTGTTCTTCACTGTCAACTTATTCAACTGACGATAATCAATGCACATACGCATCGATCCATCCTTCTTTTTTACAAAGAGAACTGGAGCAGCCTAAGGAGAAACACTTGGTCGAATGAACCCATGATCCAACAACTCCTGAAGCTGGGATTTCAACTCCTTTAACTCCTTCGGTGCCATCTGATAAGGAGCAATGAACACCAGAGTTGTACCTTTATAAGTTTCAATGCAAAACTCCACCTCCCTATCCAGAGGTAAACCAGGCAACTTTTCAGGAAAAACTTTCGGATAATCACAAATAGCTCAAATGTCCTGCACCCGAGCACCCTTGGCTTTCGGATTCATAACAATAGCCAAATAAGCTTGGCAACCATCAAACATCATCTTCTCCATTCGGGTAGCTGAAACAACATTGGACAAGAAGTTAACATTCTCACCCACCACCACGACTTCATAATCATCGGCCAACTTCAGAGAAATCCTTTTGGACTCACAATCCACCACCGCCTTGTGCTCACTTAACAATCCATACCCAATATAACGTCAAAACCATGAAATGGCAACTCCATAAAATCCGCGGCAAACTCATGACCTTGCACCGCCAAAGGACAACGCCTATACAACCTTCTAGTTGTAACCGTCTCCCCAAAAGAACTAGTTACCAACATGCCAACAACCAAGATCTCAATAGAAACATTTAACAATGATGCATGCTCACTTAGGATGTATGAATGAGTAGACCACGAATCAATCAAAGAAAACAACGAAAAAGATTGCAAGGTGAAAGTACCTATAATTACATTTGTGTCGTTGCGCCACTCACGATGAGCATAGATCCGTATCGGTCCCCCATTCTCTGGTTGTACCACAATAGCATGAGTCACAGCTCTTTGACCATCCTCGCGCCTCTGAAAGTTACCCCTACCACGGCCTTGGCCCCTAGCAGGTACAATAGCCCAAACCGATGCATCACCCATAGCACTAGGACAATCACGCTTCATGTGACCAGGAGATCCACATATCAAGCAACTTATCGTATTTCCCCAACACTCACCTGTGTGGCGTCTACCACAACGCTCACACTCAGCTACAAAATGAACACCTTGGTTACCATGGCCACCACCACGCCTATGATTCGGCCTGTGCCTCTTATCTCGAAACCTCCTATTCTGCCTCCCAGAATAGCCAGAGTCAGCTCCTCGCTTATTTGAGACCATACCCGAACCTTGTCCCGACACCCTCAAAGACTGCTCAATGTCCTTAGCACAATTTACAAGCACGTCAAAATCTGTATAATCCGCCTCCAACAGGTATGTTTTGATATCCTTCACTAACCCATAGCGAAACCTGTTGCACCTCTCAAGATCATCTATAACTAACTCTGAAGAATACTAACTCAAACGGATGAATTTCACCTTATATCCTGCCACAGACATGCCACTCTGAACCAAAAAAATAAACTCTTGTTTCCTCACATCCAAATATTGAGGACCAAGATACTTCTTCTTGAAAGCTCTTCGAAAGAACTCCCAAGCTACATCCGCCTCTAGGACACTAGCAATTACGGTCACCCACCAATGATATGCATCACCATGCAACAGCGACACAATACAACCCAACTTACGCTCATCATTACAGCCTATTTGATCCAGCATACAGACCGTAGTCTCTAGCCAACCCTCGACTGCATCAGGGCTCAAACCCCTAAACTTAACATCTCCCAGACTGCAGAGATGCTCCAAAGGTAACCATGGGTTAACCGCCACAGAGTTGCTGGCGTCTGTGCACGTACTCCAGCCATCGCTGCTTGAAAATCTCCCATTATTGCTTGGACTAACGGAGTCAGATCACTAAATACCGACACTTGATGAGCCTGGGGCACACCACCAGCCCCAACATTGACTGGCGAAACCAACGAAGGACGAGGAGGTAAAACATTAGTGGGATTCTCTTCTTCAACGTTATTCTGGCCGATTCCGGCATTACCAGCCACATAACGTGTCTCACGTCGAGCCATGCTAACAAAAACAACAAAATACATTAAAGTTAGGCTACGCAAGGCAGAGGATCTAGGACCACCTTATAAAACATTTTAGAATCTCGGTAATAGGCAATGTGTTCCCAGTTCATACCCTAACATAATGTAAATCAATCAACGTACATGTACACATCCACCGTGCATAACCAGCAATGATATACATTCAAACAACAACATCCCAACCTTTCGTAACCTAGCTCTGATACCAACAAATGTAACCCCCTCGACCCGGCTTAGATGCTCAATCGAACCGAGAATGCTACATTAGGTTTGCCGAAGCAAACCAGAGAAAGGTCACGAAAAGTTGGTCTATTTTTTTTTAATTTTATCTTGTCCAAATGCAAATTATTGTTCCTACATGCTCATACTCGTAGTGGGTAATTTCTCAAATGAAAAGAATCACAAACAAATAATTAATTGCATCTTAACCAAGATTGAGGGCTAAACGTAAATAATTTAAATTACAAAACCAAAATTGAATTTGAGATTACCAATCCTCAATTAGTCCATTTACATGCCCACATAACAAATCCCCGTATCGGTACACTCCATCCTGTACCAGTACGCCAAGCTTGATATGCTTAACCGTACCAAAACTCGTATACCCGTACTGATGCTGCCTGCCTTAGATTCCCTTTGCGTACCGATACGGTCCCTTGCGTATAGGTACCCAGAGGCCTGTAGTGTCATTTTCTATAGAATTTCACCTACATCTAGATGCATTTAGATCCTAGCCACTTGCACACTTGCATACAAACATTCAACAATACCTATATCAACCCTTGTACCATGGTTTAACCACCATACAAGCTCATGTTACCAAAAGAGTCAATCTAAAGGCATGCTCCCTAAAGTGTTTCACCAAACATACCAAAATGTCCAAATAATAAATTAACAGCAAGAACACCATACCAACAACACATCATTACCACACTCAATAGGATTAGCATATCAAGGCATACTATCAAAGCAAGACCATCTAGATGCATACCTAGAAGACCTCACAACATCAATCATAGGTAATAACGCATAACGAACTAAACAATATCAATCAAACTTCGAAATCACAGTATTACACATGCTTAAAACTAGGGAAAAACAGAATTACAATTCCCAAAATCCTTGGCGAACACATTGCCTTATTAACTAGAAACTAAAACCGAGTCCATACTCAAAAGTCTTGTCTTTGGATCGCTTAATCCTTGCCTTTGCTGCCTCAAAGCTTTAATGCTCTGCATCATTAGAGTAAAGAGAACGTAAGCACTGTTTCTTAGTGAGGATGGTTTTAAAGACGATGCATTAAAAACCCTTGAAAACCAACTATTGATTCACACCATGCTTACGACCTAGGCAAGTTCCAAAAGTTTCAATTCAAAACATGCATATCAACCATATGCAAATCAATATATATACTCCACATGCTTAATCCCAAAGCATCAAATACAAAACTATGCTTAAATCCTAAAGTATTATATACAAAACCATGCTTAAATCCCAAAGCATTATATACAAAACCATGCTTAAATGTCAAAGCATTATATGCAAAACCATGCTTAAATCCCAAAACATTATATACAAAACCATGCTTAAATCCAAAAGCATTATAAAATAGGTTCAACATTAGAATTCTCATATATTGGCAATTCTATTGACCCGTATAGTCGACCACTATCCTTGATTAGCCGACCGCTAATATATAGTTAACCGACCATTAACTTTACACATCAAATACACGGATCTCCTTTAATGATCGACCATCATCAAGACTACCCCATGCCGACCGCGTGACTTTACATCCTTGCAGACCGTAAGCTTCACATCAACAAGGGGAACTGACCGCTCAACCCAAGTGTTAACAACATAGTCCGGGTAGCCGACCGCTATACCTCAAAGATTCTTAATCCCACGATCGATTTTTAACCATAATATAGTGCACTTTATCCTATGGCATGACAACTATATCCAAATTTTTTCTCACCTTGTCACATAGCCAATATATCATTTACAAAACCATTTACTCGTTGTTTTACAATGCATTACATAAAATCCCCACATATGCAAACCACATTGCCATAGCAATATCTTATTCCCCACCAGAATAAAAACCAATGTTCACTAGCATTAAATATACCCTTAAGCCAATGCATATGTACTTTAAAATCATTCATTAACTGTAGGTAAAGCAAACCATGTTTACGACTAAAACATGAATCACACATGCTCATATCTGAACCGATATTAAACTGTAAAAGAGGGAAACTTACTTCCGAGCTTATGTAAGTGTTTCAAACTTATCATAAACTCCCAAAACCACTTTCGAATCTTTGAAAGACTTTTAAGACTGTTTCCACTCACCAATTCACTTCACCTTATTGGCTACCGCGAAACAAGCTCCCGGCAAGTCTAGAACCACCTCAAGATGCTACGCCTTGATTATCCCCTGTTTCAGCCACATAAAACTAGAGGAAACAAGCATTAAAATGCACCCTATACTCTGTTACAACTCAAAATCTCGTAGCTCTCAAGATGCCCACTCAAAATTCATCTGAAACCTACCAAAATCAACCTCAAACACTACTCAATCTTAATCCAACCAAACTATAATGATTCAAAACATCAACCTCATCCATTAATATCTAAAAACTCATTCCCAACATCCTTTTACTTCCAGCAATGATTAAACACCTTAAACATCCTAAAAACTCTTAACTAACAACCTAACAATTAGAGATTCAACAAATTTCGAGATTCCATTATTAAAACAACTTATCCACATTATAATACATCCAAAATAAGATTGAAAACAATCCTACAATACTGGAAAAACATATCCAAATCGAAAATCACAAGATTCTTCAATAAAACCACAACAAAGCTAAAATCCATAATTAATTACTCAAATCCCACTGAAAATCATATGTAAAGAGCCAAGAACTTGGGAATTTTAGTAAAGAACCCTTTATTAGAGGAGAAGGATGAAAATTACTTCCAATGAATGAGTTTTCCCTTAATTGGATGGTTTCTCCTCTTGAAAAGCGTAGAAATTCAATAAGATTTGTGAAAAACAATTTAAGAAATCATTTAGCAAATCAAGAAGTTAAAGATCATTACCCTAAATCTCTGATGGAAAAAGAGTGTTTGGCTAAGAGTGTTTTGAGAGAAAATGTGAGAAAAGAAAATTCACGTCACAATGTGTTTTTGGAAAATAACTACCTTTTTAACTAAATCCTTTTTAATTCTTTTAATTAAAACCATTTTAAAATAATCCTAATTAAGGGAATACTCAGATTAGACCAAATGGCAAAATAGCTCCTTAAAGATTCTAAGTTTTGACTCTTTACAAAATAGCCACCTTTTAAACAATTTTCAAAAATTACATTTTAGTCACTAGCCAAAATGTCACCCTTCCAAAGCTCATTTTTCAAAATTGCTTTCACGAATATTTATAACATAATAAAATATGATTTTTAAAATTTGTTTCCATATTTTTATCTTTTAGAAAAATATCTACTCCTGAATTCGACTCGAATCTCCAACCCGATCCATTTGACCGTCTAACCAGCCCCAAAACTGCTAGGCCCGAAATCGTGCGTTACACAACAAGCTTTATGCCAAGCTACGTAAATGCAAGTTCTGGATCAAGTAGGTGGTTTTCATTGGACATGTTGTTTCGGATGAGGGTATTCGTGTGGATTCGCAGAAAGTTGAGACCATAGTGAGTTGGAAGCAACCGAAGTCTATTTTGAAAGTTCATAGTTTCCTGGGGTTGGCAGGATACTATCGACGCTTCATAGATGAGTTTTCAAAGATTGATGCCCCTTTGATGAAGTTATTGCAGAAGGATGTGAGTTTTGAGTGGACGGAAGCTAGGCAGCAAGCTTTTGACAAGTTGAAGGAAGCTTTGATGCAGTGTAACCCCCTCAACCCGGCCTAGTTGCAAGATCAGACCGAGCGAGCTACATTAGGTTTATCGAAGTAAACCTAAAGAATTAAACCCAAAACCCTTCTATTTTTTCCTTTTATCTTATCTAGATGAAAAATTTATATCCTATACGTGCATACTGATTCCTGGTGAAAACCCAACTCAATCGGGCGTTGAATTGACACCCAATTGTTCATATATACGATTTAAGGACCAACCTAAAAATTCTAAAAATTTTGAGGACTTGGCCCAATTTTAAGGTACCAACCTTTAATTAGATAGGTTACAAGCTTACACGTCAAAAATCAGCTCAAAACGATCATCCAAATTTATTCAATTGCATCCACAAAATTCAGGCTATCGGTAAAAACAACCACTAGTGCGAATATGAGCACAACCGTACTGATACGAGTAGGCTATCGGTAACAATACACAGTGCACCATATCAGTACGCCACGTCACCCTGCAACATATTAAAACCGTACCGGTACGAGCCCTCAGTGTTCCAGTACACAGGTTTTTCCTCAAAAACTAACTTTCTAGTAACGAGTCCCCGTACCAATACGCCTTACCCCGTACCGGTATGCCAAGCTTAAATTGCTTATCTATACCGGTACACACATACCCATACCGAAACTGAATTCCATGTTTTGCCTAGTTGTACCGGTACAGTCCCCAGTGTATCGGTACGCCTGGGCCTGTAATGTCATTTTCAATTTGTTTAACATGCTTTCAACCTTACTAAAACCTTCTAACATGCTCCTAAAATGCAACCAACACAATTTAGAATCAGAACACAACATAACATTAAAGATTCAACATCATTTCATGGTATCTTGCATCAAATGTAAATCTATAGGCATGCAACCTAGAAAACCATTCAAGTAGAACATAGAACTCCAAACCATCACCAAAATCAAACCATAAAGGCCATTTACAACTCAAGAGCAGCTAAACAAACTTGCTTAAACAGGGAGTTCAACAAAACATCTCCCAAATAAAAACGGAAACCCCCATTGCCCTTATTACTTATAGTCTAACTCAAAACATACTTTGGTTACCAAGTCTTGTACTGATCCCTTGCTTCCCGCTGCCTTGCAAGCTTTTATTTCTCTGCATTGATGGACAAAACAAGCGTAAGCACACTAGGCTTAATGAGGAGTGATCAAACACAACACACCATCAATGCATTAAAACCATTTCTCAACATTACATTAAAACTCATTTCAAACATCCTTTAAAACATTATCATGCCTTTAAAACACGCACTTAACATCTTTAAAACTAGCATATTAACTCATATGCCACATGTATCATTAACCAACAACAAGTCCCATTGCTCAACCTCAGTTTAAGCCTCCCTATGCATAACAACCATATGCAAAACTTATAAAGTAAACATGTATAAACCACATTATACCACATAAACTTTTCAATGATACATCAACAATTATATTGGCTCACAAGTGATCATTAACCAAGTTCCTTTGCCAAAATAGTTCATCGGATAAACGGATTCAACAAGTGTTTACCCAACACTTCAAGTCATCTCGACCGGAATTGCGATACAATCACAATTGCGATACCTAAACAACCGGGTACACTTTCAACCTATGGGGACACCAACCCCTTATTGCAGTTAGATGTTTAATCCGCTAACAGATTTATACGGTACTATAAAACCCCTCTACCGTTAGGGTACTTGGATGGAGTTTTCGGTACATGGATCTAAACCCCTCAACATCCAAGGTGACTTATTATAGTGCACTATCAATCCTATGGCCGGCCAACTATATCCGATAACAATTTTAAAACCACATCACTTGCCAATATAATTAACCATTTACCTCATTGTTTTTAACAAGCATTAAACCAAACCATTTTCCAAAGCAACAACCATGCTTTAAACCATAAGTATAAACCATATACTTACAAGGATCAATTACATGGTGTAATCACTTATTTTTATTCGGTTTGTGAATATTGTTAATATAATAATTAAAGGGTATTATTATCGCATGTGGGCGTGTTATACTATGTATATATATACGTGTTATTAATATATACGCAACATATGTGTGTGATGTTTGCATGTGTATGGTTATTATTTATGTGTATGATTGTATGTATGTGTATGTATAAATGTTCGGGTATGTGTATATGTACGTATATGGCTTGTGAATTAATGTTATTATTATTAGGATATTAATGTCATGATTATTATTAGTTTATATGTGCACATGTACGTTATATATACATGAGTGTGTGTATATGTATTATCAGTTATTATTAATATTACATGTTATATAACTTATATGTGTATATGTGTGTGTGTGTGTCTAATTATGTACGTATGCATGTAGTAATATATATGTGTTTTAATTATTGGTTTTATTATTAATATTAATTGTAATACAAATATATGTAACAGATCTAAAATAAATAAAACCAACACATATTATAACAGTCTAGTCTATGCAGTTACAAAACTTAAAACTTAAATTTACAAGGCCCGTTTGGCCCAAAACCATAACACATATCAGACTATCTAAACCCTAATTGTTTTTATCCCTTGCACAGATAAAGGAGGGCCATTGGATTGGATCCAAATCCGACGGCTGAGATCAAACCATGGCGTCTCTCCAGCTGGCCGCGTGGAACCACGCGCGGATCGTTCAGCTCCACACGCGCGCGTGTATCACACACGCAAGACTCCTCGGCTACTGAGCTCCACATAGCAAGATCCTAGGCAGTCTCGTCTTTCCCCAGATCTGATCCAACGGCCAGGGGATGCTCTGACCATATGATCACCACCATGCCTCCTCCCCATGTCGTCGTACCAACCACCACATCAGACGCATCACCAAAAACACAAGAAAAAGCAGATATGTCAGTGACAAAATCAGAAAAAAAAAATATGTATTTTGTATCATATCTTCTACCAAACACGATCAGAGAGGATATATGTGTGGGAGGTTGTAAGAACAAGGGGAGTTCAGTTGTAATTAGTTTTTCCATAAATACAAAAAAAATACAAGTCCAGTGGTATTTTCCTTTCTTCTCTTACTATATGCATATCTTTCAAGAGTATCAAAATATCAAACAAAAAATGTTAAAGAGGTCGGTTCTTACCCTCGCCGATTAAGGTTCTTCACCGCCGGTAATAAGCCGTAAGGCTTTTAGGCCAAACACGGTGAACTGGTGAAAGGGAGGGGTTGTTTGGTCTTAGTTTACAAAACTTTAAAAAAAAAGAGGAGAAAGAGTTTTGGTTTTGTTTTTTTAGATCTAGAAAAATAGGTTTCTTTCTTCTAAAACCTAAGGTTGGATGGGGTTTCGAGTGAAAAAAGGGGTGTTTTAGGCACTGGTTTGAGGACCGCCGCCGCTGGCGAGCGGCGGCCGGCGATGGTCTGAAGGGGCCGATACGGCGGAAGCTCGCTGATTTCTGGAGAATAGGGCAGCCGATGTAGGTTCTTTTGGCTTCGAGTTGAGAGAATAATAAAAGGGGGGAAAGTTTATTTTCAAGCCAAAAATTTAAAATGCCAAAGAGGCAGATTTTGGGATAAAGGGGTTTATTTATAGACATGGTTATTTTAAAAATGGTATAACAACGGCTTTAATCCCTCCGAGTTTCTAGATTTTTCGTTTTGAGCTCGCCGCATGGGTCAATTACAATTCCAATCCTTTTCCATTTTCTGTTTTATTTCGATCTGATCACTAAATTAACCGAAATCAGATTTATAAATGGTGAAATCACATGTTGAACCATCCCGCGTTTTCAAAATTCCCATTTTGATCTTTCCCCTTGGTCATATTACACTTCCAGTCCTTATGGGTTTTGCCTGGTTCTTAATTGTCAATGCGGTGCCCTTTATCCGAGCGCAAACGGGGCCAGTATCAGGCGTAGTGATAGTGGTTGGGTGTTTGCTCTCGGATAACGTAGCCTTTAAAATCTACTCGTACTTATAACCAAATTTTAATTTAATCGTCACTTTAATCCGAAAAGTCTAATATTAATAAGGCAGTAATTATTAAAGTACCAATTTTGGGCGGTGTGGGGGTGCTAATCCTTCCCCATCCGTAACCGACTCCCAAACCCAAAGTTTTCAAAATCTCTGGTTTTTATGGTGTCCGGCCTACCTAAGTGGCCGGTGGCGACTCCAATTTCTAAATAAAACGCGTTTTTTAAAACCCCTGCGGAATAAATATTTTAATACCCAAAAAACCACAAACACTTCGAAAACTTCGATCGATTGTTTTTAGCGAAAAGGGACATCGCTACAGATGGCGACTCCACTAGGGAAAATTTTTTATTTTTTGAAAACAAGAAGAGAGTCAAGCTTTTTAAAATAATTACCGCTTTATTAATATTAGAAATTCCGGATTAAAGTGACTATTAAATTATCATTCGGTTATAATTACACGTTTATTTTAACGCATTTAAAATATGGCATATAAACCTATTTTTTAAGTGGGGGAAAATGTTAATGCTTTCGTGGAGATATCGTTCTCCCGTATGGGCCTAGCAAGTACCTTCGGGGCTCGAGTACCTTATGCTTTCATAAGGATATCGTTCCTTCGTACGGGCATAAGCGAATCGGTCCCCCTGAATTGAACCCGGTTGAAAGGAGCCTATAATGGGTGATGATCGGGGGCCTTGCTACTCTTAGTAGGGGATAGCAAGGACAATTCGAGTACCTCCTAGAACCAGAACTGCATGTAGAGAACATATAGAAACCCACCCTGTTAGAGCCATGCGGATAACCTTAGGTGTCTTAGACGGGATATAAATAGGATCGCCTTGTTTGTTTATCACATTTAATTTGCCCTTTTATTATGTATTTATCATTTTTGTCCGGTACTGACTTGTTTTCTTTTTTGTTTTTTTTTTTTGCATATCATCACATTCGCATTACACAGGGCATTGATTACCGAGTGGTTTCTCCCATAATAGAAGATTGTTCATGATGGACCAAAGTTTCTTTGACCTGAAGGAAAGGGGTCCAGTTCTAGAGTTCCATCCTGAGACTAGGCCAGGGACAGCTGAAGAAGAATCATTCAAGGACTCCAGAAAAGATTCAGTAAGCAATGTAAGTTCTGGTAACAAACAAGATGAAATACAAGAACTAAAGAAGCAGATGTCCGAGATGATGGACCAGATGAATGCTATGATGAAAGGCAAGCAACATATCGAACTCAGAAAAGATTCGATTGAGGATTAGAATATGGAACAGAATGGTCAGAATGTCGAGACAGATAACACCGTTAAATACGACAAATAGAATCACTTTGTGATCAATCTCAAGAAGCAGACAAGCAGCATATCTGGGGTAGATATCAAGGGAACAGAGGCAAGACTAGAGGAAGCTCAAGAATCCAATGACATCAGAAGGCATGATCCTATACTCATGAGATACACCGAGTTGCTTTCGTTGCTTGTCGAAAGGAGCCTTATCATACTAGTGAAGTCTGTACCAAGGAAACCTTCTTATCCAAAGGGTTACAACAGTTGTGTCTAGTGTAGCTACCACATAGGCGATTCGAGTCATCACACTGAAAATTGTAGGGCCCTGAAGGACAGAGTTCAAGATCTTATCAGAATGGAAGTTTAGGGTTTCAAAGACGGACAACCCCAATTCTACAACGAGCCAGTTGTTGCCCGACGGGCAAAATTGAAGGAGGGTCAATACCCAATCCAAGGTTCAGGTAACACATAAGTGGGTTACTCAAGCGGGATAAATTTAGGAGTCAAGAATAAAAGCGTCTCAAAGGATGAACTTGCACGCAAGTACGGCCAGCTCGAGCATGAAAGGCACGATCTGAGCATGAAATTGAAGAGTGTACAAGACGAGTACCAGAAGCTGCACCCTGAATTCAAGAATATCAGTCTGGGTGACACCGCGAAAGAGTGGGTCAATGGTATGGTTCAGCTAAGGAACGGTTTAGAACGCTGGAAGCAGAAATGCAAGAATAGTAAGAATAAAGTCAAATCATTATCACAGAAGCTGAAAGAAGCTAAGAGCCAACGCGACATCCTCCAAAATGAGTTGGAAAGCTGTCTGGCCATGGACGATATCCTAAAGTTAAGTCTGCAGCAGGAAAGGAATGAATCACAAGCCTTTCAAATGGAAAATGCAACACTCAAAGAACAGATAGCGAGGCTCGAGACTTCTTTATGTATCAGCGGGATACGTGCTGAGGTAGTAACCGTTAAGCTACAAAAGGCCGAGCAAACAATACAGGAGAAAGACTGAGACATGAAGATGGTTACGACTCAAGTACAACAAGTAGCTCAATAGGTAGCAGATTTAGCTGATGCAACAAAGCCGATAAGCCAGAATATGGATCCAGCATTGGACCGCGCAGGAAAGCTGACAGGACTATTAAATGTGATCAAGAAATTAGGTACGAAGGCTCACCGCTATCTGTAAACCCCTAATACCGGATGTAATGAAACCTTTTGGTCTGAATGAAAGATGTCCTATAGGGACAAATCACTTGCGGAATCAATGCCTTATTGCATTCATGCATTGCATTTGCACCACGTCCCTTGCATTGTTTAATAATCTTATCATCGCATGGCACTTCATCATTTAATACTTGGGGTTTGATGGCAGAATTAGTTGGAAAATGGAACGAACCAAAGAGTCAAGGCTTGATCAGCTAGAAGAAAGAATCGAGAAAGTGCTGAAGAAGAAAGAAGAGATAAATGTTTTCAACACGGGGGAACTCTGCCTAGTCCCTGATTTGGTCATTCCTCTGGATTTCAAGGTTCCCAGATTTGCGCAGTATGACGGAACCAGCTGCCCGAAGATTCACTTAACCATGTTCTGTAGAAAAATGGAAGGATACATGAAGAATGAAGAGTTGTTGATCCACCACTTCCATGATAGCCTGACGGGACCTGTAGCAGTGTGGTATAACCGTTTGAACAGAAACCAAGTTAGGCCATAGGGTGACCTCGCTAATGTTTTCTTGAGTCAATACAAATATGCTTTAGATTTAGCACCCTGTCTTCAATTTCTTCAAAACGAGAAAATGAGACCAAATGAAAGCTTCAGGGAATATGCATTAAGGTGGCGATGTTTGGCGACCCAAGTCCAACCTCATATAGCGGAAGAAGAGTTGACTCCCCTGTTCCATGCAATGCTTCCCTCTTCTTTCTTCGATGTGATGTTGGAGAAATCGAGAAACAGATTCGAAGATTTCATGACGATTGGAGAGAGGATAGAATATACAATCAAATAAGGAAAATTGGGGTCTAAGTCTAAGGACCGAATCGAAGATAAGATAGATAAAGACGGAGAGGTAAATGAGTGTCATCTCCAGGGTTCGCATGGCCGTAAAAGAAGGAGATAGACTGACACATCGGCGTCATCAAGGAAAATTCCTCGGACGAGTGCAAATTTGGAAATGTTTGGAACATTTATCTCAGACATTTGGCCTCATTTAGTAGGGGGTCACTATCTTGCTCCTAGGCTGATGAAGATTGCACCTGATCCGTTTGCCCATACTTTTAACTTGAGTAGCACATGCGAATTCCATACGGGGGCACCGGGGCATCCCACCAGGAAATGTAGACCTTTATTGGAAGAAATCAAGAAGCTGATCAATGATGGAACCCTGACACAAGAGCTGATCCAGCAGTGGAGGACCAAGGATGAGAGGCAGGTCTGCATAGTGCTGAAGAAGCTAGAGATGTCTCTACATTAAAAGACTTCCCTAAAGTAATACAAGGAATCAACTTTACCACATGTGGCCCACATGTGGTAAAGATCTTTTATGAAGGGGCATGTTTGTTGATTTTTATTCCAATGAAGAACACATTTCGCTTAACATATAATGTTCTTGAAAGCACAAAGATGTATGTTTTCTCGCCGTTATAGGTCACTGGATATCAATTACAAGATGTGACATTAGATGGATGTTGTGACAACGATGAGGTGTAATCTTCCCTACCAGACTCTGGTCAGCAAATCGAGATTACTACTCTTTCGATGATATTCAAGGACAAAAAATTCCAAATGTCAGCCATGTAGAGTTGCTTGAAATTGAAACTCTGGGCATAATCTTCTAGGTAGTAAAGAAGTAAAAAATAATAATTAAAAAAATGGGGGGAGAATTGAAGAAAAAAGAAGAAGAAAGAAATTAAAAGAGAAAGAAAAAGAAAAGAATAATAAAAAATACTCATATGTCAGAAACCTGGTAATAGGCTTGTTCGGATAAGAGTGTGGTAATTTTGGGGCACTACGCTGAGGCGATAAGGTGGAGATACATCATCCAATTCAAGAAATCTTAGCTTCATGAATGATGGTAATATTTTCAAATCGTGACTATGCCGAGTAACTTGGGGCAATGTTGTTTGCTCCATCGTTGTCCTCAAGACAAAAGACTATGACGAATTGATTTCCTGAAATAATGATAAAAGCGAAAAAAATAAAAAAAGTAGAGAAAGATGAAAAACAAAAAAAAGAAAAAAGAGAAAATGAAGAAAAAAGGAAAAAGAAAAAGAAGGAGAAAGGAAGATAAAAGAAAAGAGAGAAAATAGACGATATCATAGGAAAAATTAAAACTCACGCCACCTAGAACTCTATTCTTAGAGTAATATTCCTGTGCTCGAATGGTCATACAAGCCCACCCTTTTTGGGGGCAGAGCAGGTAATGAGAATTGAGAAATAGTAGTATTCTACAGCAACGCAATAATCATGAGGATGAACCGAGTCACCTGGGATGATTTCACAGCCTTAAATTACTAAACAGTTGAATCTGAGCCGCTCTTGCACTTGATATCCATAGCTCCTATTATGTGATTTCAAGACCATGTATGTTAATCTAAATGATACCCTTCAGTGGAATACCAATCAACAAATTGGCAAGTTAAAGCAACAAAGATTCCCATGTATTACTTCGGAGATAAGATCTAGAACACAAGGTTGCGGATATTATTGGAGCACCTAACCAGAAACGACCCCACAATGCATAGAATGAAGATGATGACAGGAGCATAGGTGTCAGACAGCTCAAGAACAAGAAGCGGGTTTCAGCCATGATGCCTTGGTTGGTTCAAGAAAATGAAGGACAAACCAGGACGAGGATGAGATTACAAAATATGGGGGACGATAAGAGGTAAACATCGAGTCTCCAAAGAATTAAAGCACATAGATTGACAAATGGTTCCCGTCAAGAGGCAACAAGAAGATTGAGGTTAAGTTCAGAATATAGAAGCATTTTGCTCACCCCGATGACGAAACTAACAAATACTCAGAATGTTGGGTCAAAGGAGTTGGAAGGTAGTCGAGCTCACGATCGATGGGGCAATACAGAGCAGAAAGAATGGTAAGAATCTCTGCACATGAATGATATAGAGTTTGTTGGTGAAGCGGGCAGAGACCCCGAAGAAGAAAGGCAAGTGCTCGTGCAAAAGAACAAGAGCGGGTACTCATTTAACAAAAATTGACAGAAATGAAGATCAAAACTGAGCATACTGCAAAAAGAAAGGAACGGAGAAATCTGAAGAATGACTTTTCAGGGCATGGGATTTTAAAACATATCTAAAAATAAAATGAAAATGATAAAGAAAAAGAAAGAAAAAAGAGAGAGAATTATATCGCGAAAGCGTTAAAAGACATGAATCAGATAAATAACTAATCAAAGGAGAGAAAGAAAAAAGAAAAAGAAGAAAAAGAAAAAGAAGAAAAAGATAAGAAAAAAGAAAAAGAAAAAAAAGAAAAAGACAAGAAAAAGAAGAAGAAAGCACGACATTGCATGCATCATATAGATAGAGGCATGTTAATTTTTGCTTGTTCCTAGACAGGCATTTGAAGAATTGTCAAAGAATTTACTAAAGAAAAGAAAGATTAGTAGCCATAGCAGCGTGAGGCCCAGATGTTAAATCCTTTGGGTCATCGGCAAGTCCTTCGGGCACGGTGTTAAGTCCTTTGGGCGACCAATAAGTCTTTTGAGCATGGTGATAAGTCCTTTGGGCCATCAATAAGTCCTTCGGGCATGATACGACAGTATTAGTAGCGTGAGTCCAAAAAGATCGGCAACCGTAGCAGCGTGAGGCACATACGTTAAATCCTTCGGGTCATTGGTAAGTCATTCAGGCACGATGTTAAGTCCTTCGGGCCACCAATAAGTCTTTCGAGCATGGTGATAAGTCCTTCGGGCCATCAGTAAGTCCTTCGGGCATGATGCGGCAGCATTAGTAGCGTGAGTCTAGAAAGATCGACAGCCATAGCAGCATGAGGCCCAGACGTTAAATCCTTTGGGTCATCGGGAAGTCATTCAGGCACGATGTTAAGTCCTTCGGGCCACCAATAAGTCTTTCGAGCATGGTGATAAGTCCTTTGGGCCATCAGTAAGTCCTTCAGGCATGATGCGGCAGCATTAGTAGCGTGAGTCCAGAATCGGCAG
This sequence comes from Hibiscus mutabilis, assembly GCA_019671005.1. NCBI lineage: Eukaryota > Viridiplantae > Streptophyta > Magnoliopsida > Malvales > Malvaceae > Hibiscus > Hibiscus mutabilis. The sequence goes on from CM033737.1 coordinate 22,782,327, forward strand.
CCATAGCGGCGTGAGGCCCAGATGTTAAATCCTTCGGGTCATCGGTAAGTCCTTCGGGCCATCAATAAGTCCTTCGAGAATGGTGATAAGTCCTTCGGGCCATTAGTAAGTCCTTCGGGCATGATACAACAACATTAGTAGCGTGAGTCTATAAAGATTGGCAACCATAGCGGCATGAGGCCTAGACGTTAAATCCTTCGGGTCATTGGTAAGTCCTTCGGGTACAATGTTAAGTCCTTCGGGCCACCAATAAGTCTTTCGAGCATGGTGATTAGTCCTTTGGGCCATCAGTAAGTCCTTCGACAGCCATAGCGGTATACGACCCAGATGTTAAATCCTTTGGGTCATCGGTAAGTCCTTCGGGCACGGTGTTAAGTCTCCGGGCCACCATTAAGTCTTTCGAGCATGGTGATAAGTCCTTTGGCCATCAATAAGTCCTTCGGGCATGATGTGGCGGCTTTAGTAGTGTAGGTCCAAAGGAGTCAACAACCTTGTAAAAAAGGGAAAAAAAAGAAAAAGAGAAAGAGAAAAAAGGAAAAAGAACAGAGAAAGAAGGAAAAAGAAGAAACTGGAAAAAAGAAGAAAAAGAGGAAAGAACAATCGAAGCAAAGGTTATACAAAGGAGAAGCCTACGTTTTCGAACCCCCAGTGAAAGGCTCCATATAGGAAGAGCCCTAACTCCAGAATCTCAAAAAAGAACCAAAGGTGAAGAAGTTCTATACAGGGAGAACTTATGAGCCTGAATATTCGGCCGGGGAAAAGCGGAGAGTTCCAGAAGAACACGTGATTCCAAAGTCGTGAGCAGGGAAGTCGGATAAAAATGAGTGCTTTCGGACATTGCTTTGTTCTCGTTTCACTAGAACAAGCAAAGAGGTGCAACTGTAATCACTCATTTTTATCTGGTTTGTGAATATTGTTAATATAATAATTAAAGGGTATTATTATCGCATGTGGGAGTGTTATACTATGTATATATATATATGTGTTATTAATATATACGCAACATATGTGTGTGATGTGTGCATGTGTGTATGGTTATTATTTATGTGTATGATTGCATGTATGTGTATGTATAAATATTCGGGTATGTGTATATGTACGTAAATGGCTTGTGAATTAATGTTATTATTATTAGGATATTAATGTCATGTATTATTATTAGTTTATATGTGCGCATGTATGTTATACATACATGAGTGTGTGTATATGTATTATCAGATATTATTAATATTACATGTTATATAACTTATGTGTGTCTAATTATGTACGTATGCATGTAGTAATATATATGTGTTTTAATTATTGGTTTTATAATTAATATTAATTGTAATACAAATATATGTAACAGATCTAAAATAAATAAAACCCACATATATTATAACAGTCCAGTCCATGCAGTTACAAAACTTAAAACTAAAATTTACAAGGCTCGTTTAGCCTAAAACCATAACACATATCAGACTATCTAAACCCTAATTGTTTTTATCCCTTGCGCAGATAAAGGAGGGTCATTGGATTGGATCCAAATCCGACGGTCGAGATCAAACCATGGCATCTCTCCAGCTGGCCGCGTGGAACCATGCGCGGATCGTTCAGCTCCACACGCACACGTGTATCACACACGCAGGACTTCTCGGCTACTGAGCTCCACGTGGTAAGATCCTAGGCAGTCTCGTCTTTCCCCAGATCGAATCCTGGTCGCCCATCTTCAAATCACCCCGGCCGTTGGATCAGATCTGATCTAAAGGCCGAGGGACGCTTTGACCATATGATCACCACCATGCCTCCTCCCTATGCCGTCGTACCAACCACCACATCAGACGCATCACCAAAAACACAAGAAAAAACAGATATGTCAGTGACCAAATCAGAAAAAATATGTATTTTGTATCATATCTTCTACCCAAAACGATTAGAGAGGATATATGTGTGGGAGGCTGTAAGAACAAGGGGAGTTCAGTTGTAATCAGTTTTTCCAGAAATACAAAAAAAAAACACAAGTCCAGTGGTATTTTCCTTTCTTCTTTTACTATATGCATATCTTTCAAGAGTATCAAAATATCAAACAAAAAATGTTAAAGAGGTTGGTTCTTACCCTCGCCGATTAAGGTTCTTCGCCGCCGATAATAAGCCGTAAGGCTTTTAAGCCAAACACGGTGAACTGGTGAAAGGGAGGGGTTGTTTGGTCTTAGTTTACAATACTTAAAAAAAGAGGAGAAAGAGTTTCGGTTTTGTTTTTTTAGATCTAGAAAAATAGGTCTCTTTCTTCTAAAATCTAAGGTTGGATGTGGGTTTAGAGTGAAAAAGGGTTGTTTTAGGCCCTGGTTCCAGGACCGCCGCCACCAGCGAGCGACGGCCGCGCGGTGGTCTGAGGGGGCTAATACGGTGGTAGCTCGCCGATTTTTGGAGAATAGGGCGGCCGATGTAGGTTCATTTGGCTTCGAGTTGAGAGAATAATAAATGGGGGAGAGTTTATTTTGAAGCCAAAAATTTAAAATGCCAAAGAGGCATATTTCAGGCTAAAGGGGTTTATTTATAGACTTGGTTATTTTTAAAATGGTATAACAATGGCTTTAATTCCCCCGCGTTTCTAGATTTTTCGTTTTGAGCTCGTCGCATGGGTCAATTACAATTTCGGTCCTTTTTCTTTTCTGTTTTATTTCGATTTGATCACTAAATTAACCGAAATCAGATTTATAAATGGTGAAATCACATGTTGAACCATCCCGCGTTTTCAAAATTTCCATTTTGAGTTTGCCCCTTGGTCATATTACACTTCTAGTCCTTATAGGTTTTGCCTGGTTCTTAATTCGATCCCTAAATGTACTCTTTAATTTATGCCTTCTGTTTTTTATTATTCCATTTCAGTCCTTTTTCATGTTTAAATATTTATCCTTCTTATGTGTTTTTAGCATGTTCATATAGTCCTTTTGGTGTTGGTATATGTTTTGTATAGTATGTTAATTTATATCTATATAATATGTGTATTAAAATGTGTTATACCGTGTTCCTATGTTTTAATTTATTTTGTTCATGTCGTATTCATGTTTGTCTCACATGCTACGTTTTAGTTTAGGTTATATGTCATGTTCATATGTTTACATGAGTTTTTTGATCTTTTTGCCTCTTAGGTTATATGATAGTGTGATATTGTTTGTCATATACAATGTTTTTATTTATGCATGTAATTTATGTCATATGTTAAGTATTAAATATTAGTTTTATTTTAATATGTTGTTTTATTATTTTGGTATCATATTATGTCGTGTGTATATGTCATGTAGGTGGTAGTTGTGGTTCGTCTTTATGTGTAAGTATGTTAGATTTAATTAATTTAGTTTTGGAAAGCATGTCCTTTTTTGCATGTTTATATTTGTATTTGTTGTTTTATTTTTAGGACATGTTACAATGTTTTTGTTCATACATTTTGCATTTTAATATTATTATGTTTATGTCTTTTATGTTTTTGTAGTTCCATGTCTTTGTAAATATTTGTTTATAATGTTTTTTAGGTTTGCATAACGGAATATTAATTGTTAATGCGGTGCCCTTTATCCGTGCGCAAACGGAGCCAGTATCAGGCGTAGTGATAGTGGTTGGGTGTTTGCTCTCGGATAATGGAGCCTTTAAAATCTGCTCGTACTTATAACCAAATTTTAATTTAATCGTCACTTTAATCCGGAAAGTCTAATATTAATAAGGCGGTAATTATTAAAGTACCAATTTTGGGCGGTGTGGGGGTGCTAATCCTTCCCCGTCCGTAATCGACTCCCGAACCTAAAGTTTTCAAAATCTCTGGTTTTTATGGTGTCCGGCCTACCTAAGTGGCCGGTGGTGACTCCAATTTCTAAATAAAACGCATTTTTTAAAACCCCGCGGAATAAATATTTTAATACCTGAAAAATCACAAACACTTCGAAAACTTCGATCGATTTTTTTAGCGAAAAGGGACATCGCTACACCATGTGCATCCCTCATCATTTCATGCTTAGAAACAGTACCTCAAATACTTTAAAACATGCTTAAACAGTAGGCTCAATGTAAATTAAAACAAGTGCATAAAAAACATTTCACACTAGCACGACCAAGAGATAAAAAACCATATTTACTTACTTACAAGTTTAAACCAGCATATCAAGCTAAGTTTACACTCCCATAAACCGTCTTTAACACATTCCAAAGTTTGAATCCACGTTCTCACTCACCGATACGCGAAACCTCGACGCGCCGATGCGAAATAAAGAGTCAGACGCTTCCAAAGCTTCACCGATCATTTTCGGATCAAGTTCCCTTGTTTTAACCACATTACAACAAATGATTAATCCATCTCAATGCATTCAAAACACTGCAACAACAATTCTTCACGGACTTCCACAATCCTCTCAAAATTACCCAACCACAACAACTGAAATCATCACCTAATCCTTTCCAAACACATCCCAGCCACAATCTAACATTCTAACTCTCCCATAATTATCAACTAACACTAAAAAAATAATTAATTCATTCATATACTTCCAGCAATTAAATAGCCACCACAACTTCACATAAACACAAATCTAACAACCTAAACAACTAGAGATTCAAGAGTTTCAGGATTCCATTGATAAAGACAACTTATCAACATAATAATACATCCAAAATATTATTAAAACCAATATCCAACTTTAGAAAACAAACCCAAAACGAAACTTTCACTCTTTCATCAATTTCACCCAATTAAATCAATTAATTCAATATAAAAACACAAAATCAGATGAAAAACCATAAATCAAGGATCAAACACTTGGGAATATCAATAAAGTACCATTCAATAGAGGAGATCACGGACCTTACCCCTATTGTGTGATTTCTCTCTCAATTGGCTTTTTAACTCTAAGAAAACACAATATTTGAATGAGGTTTTGTAAAACAAAGTTAAAGAATCAATTACAAATCAATAATTTGAGTAAAATGATCTCTCATCTCTGATTTTTAATGAAAACTTGAGTGTTTGGCAGAAGAAAATTTGAGAGGAAAGTTACGTCAATTTTCTTGAAAATGATAACTAACTTTTAATAACCAAATCCTCTTTAATTAACTTTTAAAACACATGTTAAAATGGTTATATTGATAGGAGAAATCACCAGCAAAAACTTGGTAAAATAGCTCCTTAAGGATTCGAAGAGTTTGATCCCTTTTATTTTAGTCACCTTTAAAAACTAGTTTTCAAGAATTGCATTTTGGTCACTAACCAAAATGTCACACTTCTAAAACCCATTTTCCAAAATTGTTTTCACCAATATTGATCATATATTAAAATATGATTTTTAGCCATTTTACACATTTTTATCTTACCGCAAAATATTTACTCCCGAATCTGACTCGAATCCTTAACCTGGTCTACTAGACCGTCAAACAAGCCACAAAACCGCTAGGCCCAAAATTGGGGCGTTACAACTCTCCCCCACTTAAGAAATTTTGTCCCTGAAATTTTACATGGAGGAAACAGGTGCGGAAACTGTTCTAGCATATCCGACTTGAGTTCCCACGTGGCCTCCTCAACACCGCGATGCCTCCACAACACCATAACAAGCTTGACTGTCTTGCCACGTAGAACCTTACTGCTAGTATACAAAAACTCTACTGGTTCCTCATCATAAGATAGATCCGGTCTCAACTCAATATCCTCCACTGGCATAACATGTGAGGGATTCGACCCATACCTCAACATCGAAACATGAAACACATCATGAATCGTTTCCAACTCAGGAGGTAACCTCAAACGGTAAGGAACATGACCCATACGCTCGACAACCTCGTATAGTCCAATAAACCTCAGACTAAGCTACCCTTTATGCCCGAAACGCATTACCTTCTTCCAAGGCGATACTTTCAAAAACACTCGATCACTACCATCATACTCAACACCCCTACGCTTCAAACCCGCTTTCAAGCGCTCACATATCAACTTCACTTTCTTGCTCGTGCCTTTCAAAACATCAGGCAAGGAAAGATGTTTTTCCCTAAGCTCAGCCCAACACACAGGCGTACGGCACTTCCTGCCATACAAAGCTTCATACAGTGCCATCTGTATACCGACCTGATAACTGTTATTATAAGAAAACTCCACAAATGGCAATTGCTTCTCCCACGTTCCCTAGAACTCAATAATACAACATCTCAACATATCCTCTAGAACCTGAATCACGCGCTCCGACTGACCATCCGTCTGAGAATGATACGAAGTGCTGAAATTTAGCCGAGTTCCCAGAGCACGATGCAAGCACGCCTAAAACATTATCATGAAATGCGGATCTCTATCCGAAACTATGGATTTAGGCACCCCATGCAAACGCACAATCTCTGAGATGTACATATCAGCCAACCTATCTAAGGTATACGTAGTATGCACTGGCACAAAATGCACACACTTCGTAAATCGATCAACAATCACCCAAATGGAATCCTTTTTGGTCGGCATCAAAGGCAACCCAGACACAAAATCCATGGTGATCCTTTCCCACTTCCATTCCGATATCCTTAACGGTTGCAACAATCCAGATGGAAATTGATGCTCACCTTTCACTTGCTAACATACCATGCATCGAGATACAAAATCAACCACATCTTTCTTCAGTCCCACCAAATAGCACTCCTCCTTCAACCCACGATACATCTTAGTACTACCGGGATGCATAGCAAAAGGAATAGCATGCGCTTCGGTCAAAAAGGTACGCCTCAACTCACCATCTTCAGGCACCATAATTCGACCTTTAAAACATAACACCCCATCATCATTAAAATTAACATCCGTAGGATTCTCATCCATGATATCCTTCACATGCAGAACCAAACTCTCATCTTGAGATTGTCTCTCCTTAATCAACTGCGACAAGGACGGTTTCACTTGCAACTTAGTTATCAACCCACCGTCACACGGCATACTCAACCAAGTGAATATAGCTATCAACTCCATAGCAACCTTCCTACTTAAAGCATCTGCTACCATGTTAGCTTTGCCCGAGTAATACTCAATAAACAAATCATAATCTTTAAGCAACTCTAGCCATCTCCGTTGCCTAAGATTAAGCTCCTTCGGCGATATCAAATACTTTAGGCTGTTATGATCTGTATAAACCACACATTTCTTGCCATAAAGGTAATGCCTCCAGATTTCCAGGCAAACACAACTACGGCAAGCTCAAGATCATGAGTAGGGTAATTATGCTCATGCACCTTCAACTGCCTAGATCGATATGCAACTACCTTACCTTCTTGCATCAACACGCAACCAAGCCTAACATATGACGCATCACTATAAACAACGAACTTCTTTCCTGATTCAGGTTGAACCATGGCTAGACTTGTGTCAAAGCTTCCTTCAATCTTTCAAAAGACCGCTGCCTATCATCCGTCCACTCAAACCGAACATTCTTTTCCAACAATTTGGTTAAAGGAGCTGCCAAACTAGAGAACCCTTCCATGAACCCACGGTAATAACCAGCCAACCCAACGAAACTCTGAACTTCTGTCACAGACTTAGGCACCTTCCAACTCATCACAACCTCAACCTTGTGTGAATCAACACGTATTCCCTCGGCTGACACGACATGCACAAGGAAAACAACCTCCCTAAGCCAAAACTCACATTTGCTTAACTTGGCATACAACTGATTAGCCAACAATGTCTGAAGCACAATCCACAAATATCTATAATGGTCTCCTCAGTACGAGAGTACACAAGGATATTGTCAATAAACACAACCACAAAGTGGTCCAAAAACTCATGGAACACACGATTTATCATGTCCATGAAAGCAGCCGGTGCATTGGTCAAACCAAATGGCATCACCCAAACTCGTAATGCTCGTACCTCATATGAAAATCTATCTTGGGCACGTCTACATCCTTCACTTTCAACTGATAGTACCCAGACCTCAAATCTACGTTAGAAAACACCGAGGCACCCCTAAACTAATCAAACAGATCATCTATCTGCGACAAGAGATACTTGTTCTTTATTGTCAACTTACTCAGTTGTTGATAGTCTATACACATCCACAACGTACCATCCTTCTTTTTACAAATAACACCAGTGCTCCCCATGGTGAAATACTAGGTCTAATAAAACCTCGATCAAGCAACTCCTGTAGTTGCGTCTTCAACTCCTTTAATTCATTTAGAGCCATGCAATATGGGGTAAAAGACACTGGTGCCGCATCCGCAAAGACCACGATGCCAGACTCAACCTTACGGTCTGGTGGAAACCCTGGTAACTCTTTTGAATAAACACCCAAAACTCACGTACGGTGTGAATATCTTGTACCCTCAACTCCTCTGAATCAGGATTCATAACGTAGGCCAATAAGCATACTGTGCCAATGATCGCTTGGCACAGAATTTAGAAAACTGGAAAACATACAAGATAGGGAAAACAATGCTAAGACATTTTTTATTATTAAAAACTAAACATAAAAGTAGCGTTCAAACGCAAACATCCCCCACCAACTGTAAAAGTTTAGTTCATGATATGGGTATCCATTCAAAAACCATAATCGTATCTCAAAATCATCATCATTAAAATAAAAATAATTTAAAAAAATTATGGGCTAGAAGGGGGTCCGTCGATGCAGCCCTTTAAGGTCCAAGCTCTCGATCAAGCTTGTCAAACCATATCTACTTGGTGCAGCCTTCCTCTCAATCCGATCATCCTTTCTGATCCCCCTCCTCCTTTTTGGTGATTGATCTTCTTTCCTTTTTTAATAGGCAAGCACGGGACGCCTAGGATAAGCCTTGAAATTTGAATTTTGAATGCGCAAGGGATAAGGGATGTGATAATCTTATTCTATATTTGAATCCTAAGGCTGACGTCATCAAGGTCCAACAGCTACTCGACATTCTCTCTGACATTCCTTCCTTTCTGCACTGCTTTGCTTTGCAAAACCTATCCTTCTCTACTGATCATGCAATAATGCCAACAAAGAAACCCTTCACACTGGCATAACACAATTCCTAACTTCTTATGCAAATGCATAAATTTTAAGGCTAAATGCAACTAAACATACTTAAAGGCAAGCAAAGACAATGTGAAATAAGCAAAAGATTTAGTACTTTTGATTAGTTAACACACTCCCAAACCTAGCTAATTGCTTGTCCTCAAGCAATGCAAATAAGCTAAAAACAAAATGGTGAAAATAGTACCTCGACAAAATTTTGATCGGAATGCCAACATGTGCTGGCAAGTAGAATGAATCTCTAGTTCTATCCTCAGATATCTCAGTGCAATAATGCCAAGCAAGTAGTAAATTCAAATGCAACAATATAACTCTAGTCTAGGGCATGACAAGTGCATAAAGTGTAGGCAATATACATCAAGTATCTGTTTACCCCCTTAGTCAAATTTACTACCTAAACTCATAATTTTTCTTTTATTCCTGTTAAGGGGTTATTCTCTTTTTTTTCTTTTTTTTCAGCTGACATTAAATTAGGGTTCGCGTCATGGCACTGTTCGGCATGAGTAATAAGAGGGAGCATACCACAAATCCCCAAGTTAGTCTAGACTACATCACTAAGCCAACCCATTACACTCATACCCTTAAAAGTTTTTAACCTGAGCACTAACAAGGGAGTTCCACCAAGCCCTAGGCTACCTATTATATCTAAGGCAGAGGAGTGTTACATTTTTTCTTGCCTTGGCAAAACACTGTTACCTTATTAATTTCTTTTACCGTGCCATAATCTTTTTTTTCTGAGCTTAGTTTCAAAAATTCTAAGTTTTCTTATGAACTAGATGCATACTATGTGTTAAGTGAAAGTCAACTCCCTAAGCTAGAGATCAATTGCCAAGCATACTTGGCATTACTATTTTGCTGGCATAGACAACTAAAGATAAAAAATTTATTCACCGGACAGATTACCCTTGAACACATTAAACTTGTCTAACAAAGTGTTAACATTCTTCAAAATTTGACCGAGGCAAAGTTTTTTTTCTTTTTTTATCTTTTTTTTGTGGTTCAGTATGCATGGCATTAATGTAGTCATGGTGTAAACATGAATGGACTGGCATAAATATCAGGCAACGCATACCCCCAAACCAAAGATGTGCATTATCCTCAATGCAAGAAAACAACACATATATACAAATAATAGAAAATAAAATGCATGAACATGTGAAATGCAAAGGGATACAATATATAGGAGTTTAGGAAGAAAATGACTCCCTGTAGAGACTTCGTGTGACGCGGGTTTTTATCTTGATAAATGTTCCACGACCAGGGGCCATTCTTTTCCTTCCTTTCATTCTTGGCCTTGAGGCAGCAATGAAAGCTCCAAGTTTCTTGATAACTTGCACTAGTTCTGACGCGACAAGAGTGGCGGTGGCATCAAATGGTGCAGGCGTTGTGGTAGGTTTCTTCTGGACTTTTTCTTCTAATTTTGGCAGTGTTTCTGTCTTGGCAGATTCAACTTGAACTAGTGAAAATGGGACGGTGGCTTCTGAGTGTGTTGGGGTATGAACCGAGTGAGGGCTACCTGGCATGGCATTATCGCTGACAAAGAGCTCATCAGGGAATTTAGGGAAGGTTGGCATAACTCATGGAGACATACTCACCAAGGACTCCTTGATTGCAATAACTCTGGTATGAAAGTAATGTCAGAGCTTGACATTTTGCTCCTCAGCTCTCTTCAATTTTTGGAGAATTATCTCCTCGCGGCGGTGGATCTGGGAGAGTAGTGCCCCAGAACTAGCTGGAATGAGAACATCAGGCTTTGCCTTTGGCACCTTAGGCTTGGGCGGTTATTCCTTAGCCTTTCACTTGCCCATGTCTTTCGACTTTGTGGCAGTGAGTTGCCTCTAGAGGGTGGCCATGATTGTTGTTCCCTTGATTATTTGGGCTTTATCCGTAGCAAGCTTGGGACACAATGTTGCATGCAAATTTTAGATATTAAAAATGGAAAAACAAACTACCATTACCTCTTTCAGCACATTTATAAGTTTCGTTGATGATAATCTGGCCTACATTAATCTTGCGACCCGTAATAATAGAGTGTAATAATGCTAGCCTCTCTTCCGAGACAGCCTTATTGTGGATAGTTGGCATCAGATTTGCCTTGATAAAATGGTTCCACCGCCTCAGGTGTGATTTTAAGGCTAGCCATTTGACCATCCAGTGTCCCTTGGATGAAACAGTCCATGCAGTGCCAGGTTCGCACAAATATGTCAACATATTGTTTCTCTTGGAAGTGTTCATGGAGTCAACAAACTCCTGGTGTTCATCCTCTGTACCAGCCAAATTAAATATGGTATTAATGTACCCTTCATCGAAACGCACACACGTACCTCGAATCATCAAAAAGGGTGAATTTTTGGTGACAAGATGCGCAGAGCGGACAATGTTGGGGTAGACATCTCCCTTCTGTTGGCATAAAAGCTCCCACTTGTGCTTGGTTACCAACTACATAAACTCTAGGGTAAATTCCAAGTTTGGTTCATCCTTAACCTCAAAGGTTTTCTCGTAACAGAATGATCTCGAAGCAAAATTGTTGTCATACTTCTTGTGGATCTCTTCGTTGAAGAAGATTTTGAAAGGAGTCAATGAAGAAGCCATTGATAAAGATTGAAAAACTCGAGCATTTTAGACAAGAGAAAAAGAGAGTGAATCTTGGTGTTCTCGATAAAGAAAAAGTGAAAAGTTTTTAGGTTTTGAACAGCTAGGGTAGATGAAAGTTAAAGTGGCTGATTTAAGAGCGGTAAGGGTTTAAGTGATAAGGATGACGTGATAAGGGTTTAAGTGATAGGGCATGATTAAAAGTGGAATGATAAGGCAATATGATTAAGTTGAAATTCAAAATTCAACTTATCACTTTGGGTGCCTAGGGTAAAAATTCTAAGGAAAATTTACACTTTTCATGGGTCGAGTTTTAATCAAGCCTTGGGTAAAAATCTTTCTTCCAAATTTCCAATCGCCACAAACCAACCCCTGCCCTGGCATTGTATCTGGCACACAGAATTCTCCCAATTTGCAACAGCCTCTTGCAGGTCCTTATCTCAGCAATATGCTTGGCACATTAAGTCTGCACATTCTCAAAGAAAAACTCTCAATGCAGAAAAATCAAAAATAAAAAGACAAAAATTAAAAGTAATAAGAAAAAGAAAGAAATGAAAGTTACTAGAATGAAAAACATCTAACCTACTGTTATGCCAGCGTTTGGTCCTCTCCTTGTAGAGTTTGGCATTTTCATAAGCTTGTGTTCTGAACTCTTCCAACTCGTTTAGGTCTAGTAGTCTTTTTTCTCCAGCAGCTCTCCATGCCATACTAAGCGTTTTAATTACCCAATATGCACGATGCTACATTTTCATCGGTAGGTGGCATACTTTTCCAAAGATGAGTTTGAATGGTAAAGTACCCAAGGGAGTTTTAAAAGCTGTCCTGTAATCCCACAAGGAGTCATCTAGTCTCAAGAACCAGTCCTTCCTAGATGGATTTACAGTATTTTCAAGGATGCTCTTGATCTCCTTGTTTGAAGTCTTAGCTTGCCCATTTGTTTGGAGATGGCATGTCGTGGCAATCCTTTGCTGAATTCCATAACTGCACAAAGCTTTAGAGATTAGATAGCATTTAAAATGGGTACCCTCATCATGAATAATCACTCTGGGAGCACTAAATCAAGTAAAAATGTATTTGTGCAAGAACTTGGCAACGACCATGGCATATTCGTAGGCAATGCAATAGTATCAACCCATTTTGAAACGTAGTCAATAGCGACAAGGATGTATAAGTTACCAAATGATGGAGGAAATGGACCCATGAAGTCTATCCCCCATACATCAAATAAATCCACATGCATGATGTTTTGGAGCTGCAGTTGGTGTCTACCAGAGATGGTTCATGTCCGCTGGCATTGATCACATACCTTGGCATAGTTATGGGCATCTTAAACAACCATAACCCACCACCTAACAACCATAACCTGGCTCTGATACCACCAAATGTAACCTTCTTCACCCGTCTAGTCGCAAGACCAAATTGAGTGAGCTACATTAGGGTTTATCAAAATAAACCCTGATGAAAAAATACATTCAAACTAGTCCATTTTTTCTTTTATAATTTCTAAATGCATTTTTAGGTCATATGGTGTGCATACAAGTCATGGTTAAAATCTCACATCAATCGGGTGTCAATTCGACATCCGATTTCTCGAATCTGCATTCTAGGGACTAAAACATAATTTTTGATATTTATATGATCTTTCACAAAATTAAAGTTACCAATCCTCGATTAGTCATATTACTTGCCTTCATAACAAATCGTAACTCAAAATGATCATCCATACTCATTTAATTGCATAATTAAGAAATAAGGACCAAAATGCAAAGATTCAAACATCAAGTAGCATTTCCAACTGAAATAACGTCTAGTGTTTCGGTACAAGAGCATTTGCGTACCGATACGGTCCTCAAGCATATTGGTACAGCTCGTATAATTTTAAAGACCAAATTCCAGTGGCTAAGGACCGTACCGAAACAGTGACTCGCGTACCGAAACCCTCCCTATTTCATAACTACGTGTACTGATACGGTTACCAGGCACATCAGTAGAGTAAGGCAAATTTGCACCATTTTGAGCCTATACAGGTCCCCGCGTACCGATATCCTGAGGTACTGTACCGGTATGGTGAGACCTATAATGACCTCTAGGTCCAACATATGGCACTTCGGATCAATCTAACACTCTTATTTCTACCTGTAAACATCATATAGCATCATAGACATACATCCATCACACATAGCAACATATGAAGAGGTCACACCAAGAATGGCATAATCAAGCATTCACCTAAGAGCATGTTCTCTACACAAGCATGCTTAATGTTTCCCAAACCCCTCAAACACAAGTAAAGAGCATCATACAAGTCCAAAACAACAATTTAAACTATTATATTAGGGAGTATCTCAAACAAATTTCCCAAAACAACCCGGTCACATTGCCCTCTTATTACTACTTAGAACATACTAAAAACCATACTTTGAACTGTATTAAATCCTTGGACCCTTCCTCGCTCGCGTGCCACCCGAGAAAGCTATTCCTCTGCATTGATGAGGAAAAGAGAGCGTAAGCAATAAGCTTAGTGAGGGAAACCACAAAACACTCATCAATGCATTTAAAACCATTTTGTTCAAATCACATGTAAACATCTCTTGATAAAACATCTTATGCTTCTTATGACATCTCAAAATATGCACATTAAAATCATTTTCTACACATGTATCATGGATTCAATCTCTACCTCAATTTAAGCTTCACACCACAACACCTTTATAACAAGCTTAAAGAGCAACATATGTATAAATCACATTATACAAAATAATCCATTTCTCATGATACATTATCTCATATATTGGCTTTCAAGTTACTCAAAACCAGCAACCTTACGTTTCATAAAACACATTGGACACACGGATTCTCAAGTGGTTCACACAACCACTTATCATACATACCTCAACTAGAGTAGCAACACACTTGCCCACATCAACGATTCAAACCGGAGTAACAGAACATTTACCCACCTCTACGGTTTGGATGTATTAATCCACTGGCAGGAGAAAATAGAACATTTACCCACCTAAACTGTTGTGGTTCTCATGGTGGACATTACAGACACTTTAACACCGCTCGACACACATAAGGCGACTTTTTATAGTGCACTTTCAATCCTATGACCGATCAACTATATCCGATAACATTTTAAACGCAGTCACTTGCCAATATATTCAATAACCAACATTGCCTCATTGTTTTACATATGCATCAAATCATTCCAACACAAATACATTAATCCATGTATTTCCATAATCTCAAAACACTTGCATAAATCATATGTTATTCTCAAGAGTCATCATCAAAGATTATTTACAACATCTTTCACTTTCAAAATGTACATAATACAGTGAGTGATAAAACCATAAACATGTGCATGAGATTTCATTTTAAAATACCAAAAACAAGAGATTGCTCAACTGATACTTACTTTCGAGCTTAGATAGGTGTGTCAAACCTTATCTAAACTCACGCGCCTTCTTCGATTGGTAAAGGATTCAGCTCCCCTACTTTACCAACCAAAACAGAGGATCAAGAACACATCTCTGTATCAAAACCTTCCAGTAACCAACAAACTCAACAACACTTCATAAGAATCAATCGAACTCCTTCCTAAAAAAAACAAGAACACCACCAAACCTTACTCAAACAAAGCCAAACCAACATCTAACGATTCTAACACATTACTAACATCAATTAACATCCAACAACAACCTAATCACATCCTTATATCTCCAGCATCATCACAACAACCAGATCACACCAAAAACCAATTATAAACAACATAAAAACTAGCAATACATATAGTTTCGGTATTTCATTGATTAAACAATCCTTTCAACATTAAAACACATATAATTTAAGATGTAAATCAACTAAATCCATCACCAAAATAGATTCAATTCAACTTCCATTAATTTTCCAAGAAAACTCAATTTAATTAAAAAATAAATTTTTAAATCACAATTCCTCAATATAAATCAACAACAAAGGATCAAGAACTTGGGAATTTCATTAAAGAACCCTTAATTAGAGGAGAGAAATGAAAATCACTATAATTGTTGATTTCTCCTTAATTGGCAAAGCTTTGATGAAATCCAAAGAGAATTTGCAAAGGTATCTGAAGAAATCAAAAAGAAATCAAAAAGGAAATCAAAGAAGATTGATTCTTGGAGATTTAGAAGTAGAAAATCTCAGTTTGGTTGCTGAGAAAGTTGACAGAAGATTTTTAGAAAAGTAGTTCTGTGAGAAAGTGGTTTTAAGAAATAAATATATTTTTAATTAAAACCTCATTTATCCAATTATTAAACCTTTTAAAATACTTTAAAACAGCCTAGATTAAGAGAGAAATCTATTGAAAAGGAATGGTCAAATAGCTCCTTAAAGATTCTAAGTTTTTATATTTTTTTGATTTAGTCACCAAAAATAGTTTTGAAAACTTTCAATTTAGTCACTAGTCTAAAATGTCTAAAAATTAGATTTAATTCCCTCAAATTGCCTTCGTCAATTTACTTAAAACATTAATTAAGTAATTTAGTGCATTTTTCCATATTTTATTTTACCTCAAAAATTAATTTTTAATTTATTTTCCTGAAACTATTCGAATTACCTAAATTGGTTCTCTCGAACCTTCAGTCCAACCCGATTCACATCTAGGCCCATTTTTAGGGCGTTACACACTCAGTACTGGCCATCCAGTCCTCGGGTGCCAACCCCCTATACTCGACCCCTATAAGGCTACGCAAATACTCCAACGACAAACCTGGATTAGCAGCAGCAGGTGACGGAGCAGGTACGTGAGCTCCACCCATTGTAGCCTAGAATGCTTCTGTCATCACCTGAACTAGAGGCTTCATGTCCCCAAACACAGGACCAAGAGGTGCAGGGGTACCAAAGGAGGCGACAATTCCACAGGGTGTACTAGCTCTCCCTAGACTCTTTGTCCCCCGGCAGCAGCATTTTCACTCGATCGCAATTCTCTCCTCGGTGGCAGAGTCTAAAACATATCTAAGGCATGATAATTACACAAAAACAAAACTATCAGGCTAACTTCAAGCAAGGATCCAAGATTTCCATTTAAAACCAAAATCATTTCCTAAACATAGTAATATGGCAATGTGTCCCCAAGGTACCCACACATGGCATATTTCAAATAAGGTACATGTAAACAATTACTGTGCATAGCAAACATCATGTTATAAACACCAACAACATCCCCATTTTTTGCAAACCTGGCTCTGATACCACCAAATGTAACTCCTTTTGCCTGGCCTAGCCGAAATTAAACTAAAAAGACTACACTAGGTTTGTCGAAGCAAAGTCGATCTAAAACCCTAAACTAAACCCATTTTTCCTTTTTATCTTATCTATATGCATTTAATTAGAGTCATATATGTGCACGACACAACATAAGGTTTTCATATAGATCAGATTTCACAACGAGATATAATTGCACAACGTAACATCTTAAGGACCAAACTGCAAATTCCATAAATTCTCAGCAATTTTACATGTTTAAGGTTACCAACCTTTAATTAGACCAATTACATACATGTGGGTTAAAATCCATTCCAAAACAGCCACTAAACTCAATTATTTGCATACATATCAAACAAGGATCAAATTGTAAGAATTCCAAACTTCAACAACCACAAAACAGCATAATGTACCGATACGGAATAACGAATAAAATGGTTTAGCGTACCGATACACTATGTCGCGTATGATACGGTATGTTGATCACCCCGTACCGGTATAACTTTGACTCGTACCCCAAGTATCGGTACTGTAATATCCCAAAATATAGCTTAGAAGAATGTTACCAATTTGATAGTAGTTTAATTTGATTTAAAGATACCTTTAAATATGACTATTAAATAACACAATGACCTATTAATAAGTTTGTATAGTTTGTAAGTTAATTTAGAAAGGACCAAATTGAAGTTCTTGCTTGAATGAAGGTTTTCATGTAAACTCAAAAGAAATTGGGGACCAATTCATATGTCATATATGGAAGAAAGCATGTGAAGGATGGGAGATTAGAAGGGACCTATCTGGTTTGGTAAACCATTAAAGAAGAATTAATTTTGGGGCATGAACAATCATCTTCCCCGTTTCAATGTCTCACCAAAAACTCTATTCATGAGCTAGTAGAAGCTCTCGATTCGGCAAACCTATCTCCTTTTAAAAATTGACCGCATTTTTTTCTTCCAAATTAGCTTTAAGATAATGTAAGTCCTTCTTTTAAGTTAAGTTTTTGTAGTAATTTGTTAAGATTGGAAATAAGTTATTCACATCTAATTGTCTTGAATTAGAGATATAGCTTTAAATAGAGAGCCTTGAATTGGAAGTTGGATTGTGGTTGAATTATAAGAATTTTTGGGACAAGCATTCGTAGAGTGATCTAGCCATGCAAATTGTATGTACCCTTGAATTGTTATGTTGTTATGTGAATTGCTTAGGAAATTAAACAAGGGCTGTTCAAAATCCTTTGTGGACTAATAGATTGAATTAAGGTTTTGAGCTTGTTAATCTTTATGCTCCATTGTCGCTATGAGGGCTGAATTACTCGATTAAAACCACGCATGTTGCTACGATCATGTTTTGTTCTAGGAAGCTTTAGACACTCTTGAATTATTGTTGTGAACATATTGTTTAAAAGACTGTTTTGTGTAAAAACGTGATTAAGTTGGCTGTTTTGATATGTGAAAATATGTATACATCTTAATTGGGGCTGTTTTGTGTAAAAACATGATGAAGTGGACTGTTTTGATATGTGAAAATATGTATACATGTTAATTGGGACTGTTTTATGTAAAAACAAGATGAAGTGGAATGTTTTGATATGTGAAAAAATGTATGCATGTTAATTGGGACTATTTTGTGTAAAAACATAATTAAGTGGACTGTTTTGCTATGTCAAAATACGTATACACATTAATTGGGACTGTTTTGTGTAAAAACATAATTAAGTGGACTGTTTTGATATGTGAAAATACGTATACATGTTAATTGGGGAGTACTGTATTGATATGTGAAAATACGTATACACGTTAATTGGGATTGCTTTGTGTAGAAACATAATTAAGTAGACTGTTTTGATATGTGAAAATACATATACAAGTTAATTGGGACTATTTTGTGCAAAAACATGATTAAGTGGACTGTTTCGAAATGTGAAAATATGTATACATGTTAATTGGGACTGTTTTGTGTAAAAACATAATTAAGTGGACTGTTTTGATATGTGAAAATATGTATACATGTTAATTGGGATTGTTTTGTGTAAAACATGATTAAGTGGACTGTTTTGATATGTGAAAATATGTATACATGCTAACTGGGACTGTTTTTTGTAAAAATAAGATTATGTGGACTGTTTGGAAGTATCTAATAGACAAATGATAGTTTTGTAAAGTATATAAGGATTGTTCCAGAAGTATAAGGACTATTTTGAATGTATATAGCTATGATAAGGATTGT
The DNA here is from genome assembly GCA_019671005.1 of Hibiscus mutabilis. Classification (NCBI taxonomy): domain Eukaryota; kingdom Viridiplantae; phylum Streptophyta; class Magnoliopsida; order Malvales; family Malvaceae; genus Hibiscus; species Hibiscus mutabilis. Next base: position 22,801,388 of record CM033737.1, read on the forward strand.
TAATATATATGTAATTATGTATGTAGATGTATGGACTATTCTACATATATATACATGTATTAATGATTGTTTTGAACATGTACATGTGTGTATACATATGTTGAACTGATTTGTAAGTTTATATATATAAAAGTATGCATGAAGAATTGGATTGTTTGTAAATAAATTGAATGGGTCTTAATGACTTGTTAATCTGTTTGAGCTACGTGTGATGATTTGGGAAAGTATAAGAAAAAAGTCAGATGGAAGCTTGGGGTAATTGTGGATTTAGGTGTCCCGTAACTTCAGGATAAGAGGTGAGTGTAGATGCATTTATTTTAGTGACACAGTGTCACCTTATTCTTCTTTTATAAGAATTGTTGTCTTAAATGTTCATGTATGGATCATATACGATCATTTTGCATAAGGCTCATGTAGAGCATCTGGGATTGGGTTACATACATAGCATTGATATTCATGGATAAGGTATGCATTGCATATATGTCATGAATGCATTGTATGCCATATTATGATGTTTAGTGATTATTGAACTTAAGTATATTTATGTATAATCTTTGCTTTGAATGGGATTGAACCTCAATCCTTTTGAAGCATAAAATACAAGAAACAATGTCAAGCCTTAAAATTATAAGAACTCTTACTCTAAGGAGCTAAAAGCTCACCTTATGCTATAAGATACCAAGAAAGAAACAAGTAATATACTTGCGTCATAAGATACCCCTCCCATCAATAAAACATAAAGTTGAAGCAGCCTAAACAATGGAAGTCCATGGAAAATTTGGTATGGTGCAAAGGTATAATTTGGGACTACGGTCCATGAGCTATGGCTCAAGGGTGACGACCCTATATATGTGTGTGTATTTGTGTGTGATATAATGGCAGCAGTAGGAGGTAATGGGGAGATGATAAGGGATTGGCGACAGTTTGTTGGATAGATGAGAAGATAGGTTTGTTATGTTCCGACTCTAGCCATTGCTATATGCTTTGAGCTACGTGAAACTTGGACCAATACGGTCAAACTCGAACCAATGCTTCCCATGTCCAAACGTGATCCAAGGCAAATATTCTAAAAGATATGAATTTAGATACTAATCTTTGGAAAGAAAATTCTGATAAGAAATCATATGAACTTAGATAAACTCTGTTCCTGATAAGTTCGAACAAGAACCTCGAAAGCTCTAATAAGAACTTTAATAAACCTTACTAAGGTTACAATAAGTTAAGATATGAACTTTGATAAGTTCAAAAATACAATTAAAAGAACTCAGTTTAATTCCCAAAGTGATTTCAATTGAGACTTGGAAGAATAGGAACTCTGATAAAGCTTCCAATAAACAAGCCTTGAGTAATGTTAAGATTAAAACTTAAGTATCTTTCGCTAGTTATGCTTATGACCTTTGTTTTTCCCTTGTTTTCAATGACATTGTGTTTCATTATTACTACCTCACTTAGGCTATATCAGCCTAATGCATTCATTGTCATACATTTTTAGGATCTGGACATCTTTGATTTTGTTTGTGCTTGAAAATTTCAAGTCATTGCTTAAGTTCCAAGTAGATATTAGATTTCTTTCATTAGTTGGAACTCCTAGAATGGTGGCATATTGTTGAGTATGATGTAAGCAGTTCATCTTTTGATTTTTATTTAAGGTTTATAAATTTGAAAATAATTTTGTAAAGTCGCATAAATAATTTGGAGATGACTTATATGGTTAAATACTATGTTGGCATGCTTAGTTTATAACTACCTTGGCTAAGGGAACGATTGATGTATGTGGTTGGATGGATGATCTTTGGGGCGTTTGGAAATGTTCTTTGGTCACATTCATGTTTTCTTAAAATCCGGTTTACTTGAAAGTCTAATGTTTGAGGTCTATATAATAGGAAATTTATATGTACATGGCATTGTATAAACATAAAAGTAATTTAAGTAGCTAATGTATTGATTTATGACTTTGGGTTTGTAAGGACTTTTAAGTAATTAGTATTATTACCCTTTTTGTGAAAAGTTAGTTTATGTTTGCATAAGAGAATTGTTAAGTCTTTAAATCCATACTGCCATGTGATGAAGATGCTAAAACGGATTTTAGGAGAAATGGTTTAAAATACCATGCAATGATTTGATTACTTGTTTACTTCCAAAAGAAAAAAAATGATATACAATGTTGTATGATTAAGTTTATGTATGATCATAACATGTTCAAATGGATCTATGTTATAAATGTCAATAGATTATAGAAATACTATGAATGGCTAATCTAAGTGATTGGTATGTTACGTTGTTGAAGGATCAAATATCTTACCTAAGAGTATCCCAAGTTAAGCATTTTAGTTAAAATATGAATTGGAATTTATCATATCATGTATATGAGGATTAAAGTCTTAAAAGTATAAAAATTGATATGCAAAATGAAATAGTTTTCATGGTTTTTAAATTATGTCTCTGTAAGCTCACATGAATGGTGCTAGGTCATGTATAAGGATCTTTAAAGCTAAAATATATGCGTTGATTAATGAACCAATCCTTGTTTGATACATCTTGTTAATAAATAAATTGGTTATGTTATGAATGATTTTGATAATATTCTAAAAAAATGTTGAGAGAGTAGCTCGTTATATGAGTTTAGTTATGAAAAAAAAATTGTTAATCGGTTTCAAATTAACTTGTAAAGTTTTAGTTTTGGTCATGTGTGTACATAAATGTTTGCATTAACATCTTCGATTTCGATTTTCTTCTAAACTTGGTTGAGGGTGTTACATTTTGGTATCAGAGCATAGGTTTAGCCAATTCTAAGATTAAACCGAAGCCTATTGTATGTTCGTATTCTGCATATGCCACCTAGGAGTTCAAATTCTTGTTCTGTATTGATGACTTGCAACTAACAAGATTTGTGTACTCAGTTTTAATATTTAGACTATGTGGAATTATTTTGAAATTGATAATACGAATTTATCGTCATTAAAGAAATTCGAGGACGAATTTCTTTTTAAGGTGGGATGAATTGTAATATCCCAAAATATAGCTTAGAATAATGTTACCATTTTGATAGTAGTATAATTTGATTTAAAGATACCTTAAAATATGACTATTAAATAAGACAAGGACCTATTAATAAGTTTGTATAGTTTGTAAGTTAATTTAGAAAGGACCAAATTGAAGGTCTTGCTTGAATGAAGGTTTGCATGTAAACTCAAAAGAAATTGGGGACCAATACATGTGTCATATATGGAAGAAAGCATGTGGAGGATGGGAGATTGGAAGGGACCGATCTGGTTCGGTAAAGCATAAAAGAAGAATTAATTTTGGGGCATGACCAATCATCTTCCCCATTTCTATGTTTCACCAAAAACTCCATTTATGAGCTAGTAGACGCTCTCGATTCGGCAAACCTATCTCCTTTTAAGAATTGACTGCATTTTTTCTTCCAAATTAGCTATAAGATAATGTAAGTCCTTATTTTAAGTTAAGTTTTTGTAGTAATTTGTTAAGATTGGAAATGAGTTATTCACGTCTAATTGTCTTGAATTAGAGATATAGTTTTAAATAGAGAGTCTTGAATTGGTAGTTGGATTGTGGTTGAATTATAAGAAACTTTGGGACAAGCATTCGTAGGGTGATCTAGGCATGCAAATTGTATGTACCCTTGAATTGTTATGTTGTTATGTGAATTCCTTAGAAATTAAACAAGGGTTGTTCAAAATCCTTTGTGGACTAATAGATTGAATAAAGGTTTTGAGTTTGTTAATCTTTATGCTCTATTGTCGCTATAAGGACTGAATTACTCGATTAAAACCATGCATGTTGCTATAATCATGTTTTGTTCTAGGAAGCATTATACACTCTTGAATAAATGTTGTGAACATATTGTTTAAAAGACTGTTTTGTGTACAAACATGATGAAGTGGACTGTTTTGATATGTGAAAAATATGTATACATGTAAATTGGGACTGTTTTGTGTAAAAATGTGATGAAGTGGACTACTTTGATATGTGAAAATATGTATTCATGTTAATTGGGACTGTTTTGAGTAAAAACATAATTAAGTGGACTATTTTGATATGTGAAAATATGCATACATGTTAATTGGCAATGTTTTGTGTAAAAACATGATTAAGTGGACTGTTTTGATATGTGAAAATATGTATACATGCTAATTGGGACTGTTTTGTGTAGAAACATAATTAAGTGGACTGTTTTGATATGTGCAAATATGTATTCATGTTAATTGGAACTATTTTGTGTAAAAACATGATTAACTGGATTGTTTTGATATGTGAAAATATGTATACATGTTAATTGGGACTGTTTTGTGTAAAACATGATTAAGTGGACTGTTTTGATATGTGAAAATATGTATACATGTTAATTGGGACTGCTTTGTGTAAAAATAAGATTATGTTGGACTTTTTGGAAGTATCTAATAGACAAAGGATTGTTTTGTGAAGTATATAAGGGTTGTTTCAGAAGTTTAGGGACTGTTTTGAATGTATATAGCTATGATAAGGATTGTTAATATATATATATAATTATGTATGTAGATGTATAGACTATTCTACATATATATACGTGTATTAATGTCTGTTTTGAACATGTACATGTGTGTATACATATGTTTAACTGATTTGTAAGTTTATATATATAAAAGTATGCATGAAGAATTGGATTGTTTGTAAATAAATTGAATGGGTCTTAATGACTTGTTAATTTGCTTGAGGTACGTGTGATGATTTGGGAAAGTAGAAGAAAAAGTCAGATGGAAGCTTGGGGTAATTGTGGATTCAAGTGTCCCGTAACTTCAGGATAAGAGGTGAGTATAGATGCATTTATTTTAGTGACACAGTGTCACCTTATTCTTTTTTATAAGAATTTTTGTCGTAAATGTTCATGCATGGATCATATACGATCATTTTGCATAAGGCTCATGTAGAGCATCTGGGATTGAGTTACATACATAGCATTGATATTCATGGATAAGGTATGCATTGCATATATATCATGAATGCATTGTATGCCATATTATGATGTTTAATGATTATTGAACTGAAGTATATTTATGTATAATCTTGCTTTGAATTGGGATCGAACCTCAATCCTTTGGAAGCATAAAATACAGGAAACAATGTCATTGCATTAAAATTATAAGAACACTTACTCTAAGGAGCTAAAAGCTCACCTTATGCTATAAGATACCAAGAAAGAAACAAGTAAGATACTTGCGTCTTAAGATACTCCTCCCATCAATAAAACATAAAGTTTAAGCTGCCTAAACAATGGAAGTCCTTGGATACTTTGGTATGGTGCAAAGGTATAATTTGGGACTACGGTTCAAGGGTGACGACCGTATATATATATGTGTGTGTGATATAATAGCGACAGTAGGAGGTAATGGGGGAGATGATAAGGAGATTTGCGACGGTTGGATAGATGAGAAGATAGGTTTGTTATGTTCCAACACTAGCCATTGCTATGTGCTTTGAGCTACGTGAAACTTGGACCAATATTGTCAAACTCGAACCAATGCTTTCCATGTCCAAACGTGATCCAAGGCAAATATTCTAAAAGATACGAACTCAGATACTAAGCTTTGGAAAGGAAATTCTAATAAGAAATCTTATGAACTCAGATAAACTTTGTTCTTTATAAATTTGAACAAGAACTTCGAAAGCTCTGATAAGAACTTCAATAAGCCTTACTAAGGTTACAATAAGTCAAGATATGAACTTTGATAAGTTTAAAAAGACATTTAAATGAACTCGATTTAATTCCTGAAAGAATTTTGATTGAGACTTGGAAGAATAGTAACTCTGATAAAGCTTCCAATAAACAAGCCTTGAGCAATGTTAAGATTAAAACTTAAGTATCTTTCTCTAATTTATGCTTATGACCTTTGTTTTTCCCTTGTTATCAATTACATTGTGTTTTATTATTACTACCTCACTTAGGCTATATCAACCTAATGCATTCATTGTCATACATTTTCAGGATCTGGACATCTTCGATTTTGTTTTTTCTTGAAGATTTCAAGTCATTGCTTAAGTTCCAAGTAGAGCTTCGATTTCTTTCCTTAGTTGAAACTCCTAGAATGGTGGCATATTGTTGACTATGATGTAAGTAGTTCATCTTTTGATTTGTATTGAAGGTTTATAAATATGAAAATAATTTTATAAAGTCACATAAATAATTTGGAGATGACTTATATGGTTAAATACTATGTTGGTATGCTTAGTGTATAACTACCATGTCTAAAGGAACGATTAATTTATGCGGTTGGATGGATGATCTTTTGGGATGTTTGTAAATGTTCTTGGGTCACATTCATGTTCTCTTAAAATCCAGTTTACTTGAAAGTCTGATGTTTGAAGTCCATATGATAGGAAATTTATATGTACATGGCATTGTATAAACATAAAAGTAATTTAAGTAGTTAATGTATTGATTTATGACTTTGGGTCTGTAAGGACTTTTAAGTAATTAGCATGATTACACTTTTATGAAAATGTTGGTTTATGTTTGCAGAAGAAAATTGTTATGTCTTTGAATCCATATTACCATGTTATGAAGATGCTAGAACGGATTTTAGGAGAAATGGTTTAAAGTACCATACAATGATTTGATTAGTTGCTTACTTCCAAAACAAAAAAATGATATGTAATGTTGTATGATTAAGTTTATGTACAATCATCCAAGCTCGTTAAATTGCATCTACAAGACTAAAACTGAAAGAAATAGAAACTTCCAAACATCCCAAAATAACAGAATTAACTGCAGTCGTACCGGTATGCTTGGAGGTGTTTCGGTACACCTTAATAACTTCCAAAGCCCAGAATCCAGTAGCTAAAACTCGTTCTGATACACCTATGCGTATCGAAACGCCCTTCATATAATCTCTATGCCGTATTGAAACACCCTCTCGAGTACCGAAACGCTGGCTAAATTTGCCTAGGCTCATACCGAAACGCTTGCCCGCGTACCAGTACGCTAAGCCTAAAATGGCTTACTCGTACCGAAACAGGGTCACATGTACCGGTACGCCTAGACTAGTAATATCCCAAATTGCTGTCTAAACACATTCTATCGATAACCAAAACGCTCTAACATGCTTCAAACACTTATACAACATTACTAGGATACATTCCCAACTAAAACAACACAGAACCAACAACATTACATGGCATTCATACACCCCAAGATATTCTATAGCCATGCTTCCTAATATTATTCTGCCAAACAACCAAAACTCACATTAGTCACTTTTAAGGCATACTCATCATGCTTACACATCTAAAGCATCAAAACAAACTTGCTTGAACCATCAAAACATGGTAACCATTCCAAATTGACTAGATGCATTCCTAAGCACTCATCTAGCATCATTACAAGCAAGGATCCACAAAAGTTTAACAACATCAAACCAATCATAAAATCCAACACTTCACATGCTTAAAAACCATGGGAAATAGGAATACAAGTCCCAAAAGCATGGCGAACACATTGTCTTATTAACCAGAAACATAAACTGAGTTCATACTCAATTAGTCTTACACTTGGATAACTTCAAACTTTGCCTTTGCTGCCCACAACCTTAATGCTTTGCATCATTAGAAAAAAGAGAGCGTAAGCACACATGCTTAGTGAGGATGCTCTTAAAACAGTGATGCAATAAAAACCACTTGAAATCCAAAACTACTTGTTTTCAAAACATGCTTAACAACCCAAGCATTCTCATTGTTTCGGACCGGAACATGCATAACGATCTTTATGCAACATCATATATAAATTCTATGATTACATACCAAAGCATTAAACCATTTTCCATGCTTAAATCCCAAAGCATTAAATCATAAACCATGCTTAAATCCCAAAGCATTATATCATAAACCATGCTTAAATCCCAAAGCATTAAAAAGTATATTCAACGCATAAGCTTTCATATATTGGCATTTATAATGACCCCGGATAGACGACCTTTATCCTTGGATAATCAACCACTATCCTTGATTAGCCGACCGATAATCTTTAGTTAACCGACTGTTAACATTACAATTCGAATACACGGACCTCTCATGATAGTCGACCACTACCATAACCCATACCATGCTAACCGCATGATATAACAACCTTGTCGAGCGCAAGATCAACATCAACAAGGGGAATCGACCGCTCAACCCAAGTAATAACATCATAGTCCGAGTAGCGACTACTTATCTCAAGGACCCTTAACCACGATCGATTCTTAACATATTATAGTGCACTTCATCCTATGACAAGCCAAATATATCCGAATGTTTTCTCATCATGTCACATAGCCAATATATTATTTACAAAACCATTTACTCACTATTTTACAGTGCATTACAAAAATCACCACATATGTGAATCCCATTGCCAAAGCAATAACACCGTTCCCGACCGGAATGAACACCAATGTTCACTAGCATTTTTATATACTTTTAAACCCCTGCATATGTACTTAAAATCAGCATTTACAGTAAGTAAAACAAACCATGTTTACGACCAAAACATGAATTACACATGCTCATATCTGAACCGATATTAGAGAGCAAAAGAGGGAAACTTACTTATGAGCTTAGGTAAGTGTTTCAAGCTTAACATAAACTCCCATAAACACTTTCAAACCTTTTAAAGACTTTTAAACCATTTCCACTCACCGATACACCTCACCTTGCTCACCAACGATAATCAAGCTCCCGACAAGCAACAAACAACGTCAAACTTTGTCGCTTTGATTATCCCCTGTTTTAACCACGTAAAACTTGAGGGAAAATGCATCATTATGCATTCAAAGCCATTGCCAACAAGCAATTACCCGCAACTCTCAAGTTGCCCACTCAAAAACCATCTGAAACATATTGAAATCATCCTCAAACACTTCCAAAACTCAACCCATCCATAATATAACGATTCAATACACCAAACCTATGGCATGCCAAATATATCCGAATGTTTTCTCATCATGTCACGTAGCCAATATATCATTTACAAAACCATTTAATCGCTATTTTACAATGTATTACACAAAATCACCACATATGCAGCTCCATTGCCAAAGCAATAACATTATTACCGACTGGAATGAACACCAATTCTCACTAGCATTTTCATATACTTTTAAACCCCTGCATATGTACTTAAAATCATGCATTTATAGTAAGTAAAACAAACCATGTTTGCAACCAAAACATGAATGACACATGCTCATATCTAAACCGATATTAGAGAGCAAAAGAAGGAAACTTACTTTCGAGCTTACGTAACTGTTTCAAGCTTAACCTAAACTCCCATAAACACTTTCAAACCTTTGAAAGACTTTTAAAACCGTTTCCACTCACCGATACACCTCGCCTTGCTCGCCAACGTGAATTGAGCTCCCGGCAAGAAACAAACAACGTCAAGCTTTGCCGCCTTGATTATCCCCTATTTTAACAACATATAACCAGAGGGAAAATGCATCATTATGCATTCAAACCATTGCCAACAAGCAATTACCCGCAACTCTCAAGTTGCCCACTCAAAAACCATCTAAAACATATCGAAATCATCCTCAAACACATCCAAAACTCAACCCATCCATAATATAATGATTCAATACACCAAACCTCATCAATTAATATCTAAAAACTCTTTTCCAACATCCTTTTACTTCCATCAATGATTAAACTCAACTATCACCCCAAAAACCCTTGATTAACAACCATAAACATTAGAGATTCAACTTGTTTCGGGATTACAATGTTAAAACCAAGTTATTAACTCAATTAAACATCAAAATCATGATCTAATCTGATCAAAATATAACAAGTTAAACCAATTTTTCTCCATTAAACTATCAAAACACATTAGAAAACAATTGTAAAGAGTCAAAAACTTGGGAATTTCAGTAAAGAATCTTTCATTAAAGGAGGAGAATGAACCTTAGCTCTAACAGATGCTTTCTCCCTTAATTAGATGATTTACATGAGAAAACAAAGTTAAAACAATAAGGTATTGGAAAACTAACAAGAAGAAATCATTTGCAAACAAAATATTTAAGAAAAGAAAGATTTACCTGGAGATTTAGAAGAAGAAATTGATGTTTGGATGGAGAGATTTCGAGAGAAAATATTTTAGAGAAAGTTAGTTACGTGATTTTTGTTTTAAGAGATTAATTAACATATTAATTCTCCCCAACCTATTTATATTTCCAAAACACTTTTAAAGTAGCCAATTAAGGGATAAAGTTTGATATTAGACTTTTAGGGCAATTAGCTCCTTAAAGATTCAAACTATTACCTATTTACAAAACAACCACCAAAAATTGTTTTCAAAGTTTGCATTTTGGTCACTACTCCAAAATGTCTGATTTCCAAAACTCCTTTTCCAAAATTTATTTCACCACAATAATTAATATATTTAATAATGATTTTAGATATTTTCCACAATTTTATCAACTTCTTTTCCAAAATTTATTTCACGACTCGAATCTCTAATACCGGTCCACTAGACCTTAGAACCAACCTTTAAACATCTAAGCCCAAAACTGGGGTGTTACAAGGGTAATTAGCTCCTTAAAGATTCAAAGTTTTGACCCTTTTACAAAACAATCACTAAAAACAGTTTTGAAAACTTTACATTTTGGTCACTAACCAAAATGTCCACTTTTGAGATCCTTTTTTGTAAAATTGATTTAACCAAAACCATTTCTACATTAAATAATGGTGTAGATAAATTTTCCATATTTTTATCCCATATGAAAATATTTAATCCAAATTAAATCTTGAAACTGACTCGAATCCTCTAATCCGATCCAACGGACCCCCTAAACCACCTAGAAACTCCTAGGCCCAAAATCGGGGTGTTACATTAATGTATTGAAAATTGGTTGATTTGATGCATATAGAAACAGTAAGGTAATGTGGTTTGTCGAGTATATTGGCAAGTGGCTGTGATTAAAAGTTATCGGATATAGTTGGCTAGCCATAGGGTTTAAAGTGCACTATAGTAAGTCGCCTAATGAGTGTCGAGGGGTCAAGAGTGTGTGCTCTACCATTAAAACTGTAGCGGTCCAGGGGTCAAGTGAGTGCCAATTCTTTTGCTGGTGGATTTATACATCATAACAGTTGAGGACTGCTCCGGTTCGAAGATGTATGTGAAGTGGTCGAAGAAACCACTTGAGAAATCTATGTATCAGATGCGTTTTTGATAAAATAGAATGGAATTGGTTTTGAGTCACTTGAATTCCAATATATGATATAATGTATCATGAGAAATGGATTATGTTTGTATAATATGGTTTATACATGTGTTGCTCTTTAAGCTAGCTATTTTGAGATTTTAGCATAAGAAAGATTAAATTAACGTCATTGCTAGAAATCCATGATACATGAGATGTAAAGGTTTGCATATTTGGAAAGATTAAAGAAGCATGAGATGTTTTGACACGAGCTTGAATACATACTTGGAAATAAATGGTTTTAAATGCATTGATGAGTGTTTTTGAGGTTTTCCTCATGAGGCTTTATAAGCTTACACTCTCATTTCTCATCAATGCAGAGAAATAAACATTTTGGGTAGCAAGAAAGCAATAGGTGATCCAAGGTTTCAAGTATGGTTTTATAAGTACTTTGTAGTAATAAGAGGCAATGTGACCAAGTTGTAATTGATAGGGTTGTTTTGGTTACTCCCTGGTTTAGACAAGTTACATTTGATGTTTTGGACTTGTATAATTTTAATATCTTGTTTTGAAGGGTTGGGAGATGTTTTGCATGCTTGGGTAGAGATCATGCCTATAGGACATTTGTTTGAATATGCTATATGGTGAATGATCCTCTACCATGCTTATATGTTTGTGGAAATGATGCTTGAGATGCTATATGATGTTTAGGGATGTTTGAAGTGAGCCAAAGAGTCATATGTTGGACCTAGAGGTCATTACAGGCCTTTGCATACCGGTACGAGTACCTGGGGATCGGTATGAAGGGTCTAAGTCTGCTCCGTCTTGAGGGCAAAATGCCTAGGGGTACTAGTATAGTTAGCCGAGTATCAGTACACCCCTTGGAGTTTACGCATCAGAATTGGTACATAGGTTTGAGTATTGGTACGACCCCTTCATTTTTATAGCATCGTACCGATACGCAGGGTACCGTATCGGTACGCATTATGGTTACTGGAAATTGAAGTTTTGAAGGAAAAAAGGTTAGATCAATATCTGAACTAAGCTGTATCGGTACGAGTTGCTTTATGCACCGTATTGGTATGGTGGCTAGTGTATCGATACGTATGGCAGTTAAGTCCATTGAGCCGTATCGATACGGGCTTGCCCGTATCAGTACGCATTGCTGATTTCTTTGTGTTCTCTCCTATTGAAGATTGGAAATGTGCAATCTAGTCGTCGAATGTTATTTTTGCAATTGTATGAGTTTAGTTGATTGTTTTAAGTTAAAATTTAACCAGTATGCATGAAACTTGACTAATTAAAGATTGGTAACTTTAATTTTGTGGAAGACCTCCTAATTTTTAGAAATTGGAATTTTGTCCCTGAAGTACATTCTTGATCAATTGGATGTCAATTCTATAACACCCCATAATTTCGTTAAACAGTATTAAGGTCATTTGTTACTAAGTTAATAGCTTAAAAGCTAACTTAGTGACCAAAATGATAGCTTTTCAAAAGTTGGTGTCTAGACTATAAAGATGGGAAAAGTATGAGACCCTAATGAAGAATTTTACCATTAAGAATTTTTATTCCATGGATGGATAGACCAGGCTAGACTGCGTATTTTGGCATTATCTCGAGTTCGGTACGAGAATCATGTAAAAAGTTATTCTTAGTCGAATAATTAGGTGATGCCAGGATATATGACTCGAATAAAGAAAATTATTTGGTAATTATTTTTATTTTGTGTATGGATAAGACATGATATGATACGGAAGTTGATAAAAGTTTCAAGAAGAAAAATTTAGTTCAAGATATCGAATTTTGATCAAACTTCGTAGTTAAGCGTGCGCGGGCCTTAGGATGGATGACCATCTAGAAAGGTCCCATATATGTATGGATGAGTGGAAATACATGAAATTTTATTAGACAAATCGGATCGAGCTGTAATTTTAGAGATAGTTCCATAGACCTTAGAAGAGTCATAAAATACCATTTTATGGTTATTTGGATGTTAAATAGATCGGGAAAAATTTAAATCGATTGAAATGACATGGAATGACAATTTGTGAATAAGTTGACCAGTAAAGGGCATTTTGGTTATTTTACCCAAAAGGGACATGGAAGGAATTTTGAGATTTCTTTTATTGATGAATAGTGGATGATTAGATTCCAACTAAGTCTAGTTGGAATGTTACAAAATGGCAAATTAGAAATATAAATCTAGTTGGAGGGTATTTTTGGAAAGTGGAATTTATTGAATTAAAATTTCATTTTTAATGATACAAGTGTCTTAAATATATGAAATATGAAGGAATTGTCAGAAAAATACTCTCCAAAACGTTTCTAAAGAGACAAAGAAGGGAAAAATTTTACAAGCTCGATTTAAGCCCCGAATCTCGGTTTTCATGTAACTTTTCGAACTACAAAGTTGTTTTACTCTTTGAGCTCTATGTTTTGATGTAAATAATTCATAGAATATTTTATTGGTTGATGAGATTTGATATGAGGTAGAAATTAGGGTTTATGAACAAATTGGGGTTTTTATGATTTTATGAATCCATGGTTGATTTTAAGTTAGAATCATGTTTGTATGATGTTAGAATCATGTTATTGAGTTGGGATTTAAAACCCACAAGAACTGGATGAGTAAAAAACCCATGCGGCAAGCTTGAAATGAAAACCATGAAAACGCGGAGGGACTAAGGGCATAATTTTATCGTTAAAAGCTGAATTAGTTTAATCTAGTGGTGAAATTGAAAGAAAGCAAAAAGAGAGAAGGAATAGAATTATACCTTTTTTATAGAATCAGCACCCTATAAATCAGGCCTTTCAGCTAACAATTAAGAACTTTCCCCTTTTTTTAAACCGGTTATATGCAACCCCCCAAAATGCTCTGTGTTTCAAACCCTAAAACCCCTAGTGTTCAACCATTTTCTAGAAAATGGTGGTGGCTGGCCACTTCGGCCGCCACACGCCACCAGCCAGCCACCATCCCAAAAGCCTAAAAATGAAATGTATTTATTCTTAAAAACCAAAAACTGACCTGGATTTCAAAAAAACAAACACCCTTTTACCTTAGATCTAGGAAAACCAAAGCTATTCTCAAAAAATAACCCTCTTTTAAAAACCACCACTGTCTAATTCACCCTGCACGGTTAGAAAGAACCCCAAGGCTTATCACCGGACGGTGGCCACAGCGAGGGTAAATCCTTACCTCTCTTTTTTTATATTTTTATTTTTTTGTATTCGAAAGGCATGCATACAATAAAAAGAAAAGAGAAAATTTACCACTGAAATTGGATTTTTTTTGTATTTCTGAAACTGGTAACTGATCCTCCTTACAAACTTTTTAGTTTGATACATATATCCTCAATTTTTGTTTGGTAGAAATAACATAATACATATATTTGGTTCGGTTTGGTACTGACAGTCCATTGTTTTCTGTCTTTTGCACGTTCTGAACGCAGTGGTTGGAGGCGTTCACTCTGCCAGATCTGATCCAACGGCTGAGATTGCATGGGAAACGAACGACCTTGATTTGATCTTGGAATTAGCAGGATTGCACGAGCTGAAGCCACATGGCACGCGGCAGTCAAGGAGTCTCACGCGTGGGCATCACGCGCGCGGGGGAGGCTGAGCGGCCTGCGCGTAATCTGGCCGTTGGATCAAGATCTGATCAAATGGCTCTCTGTTGACTACGCACAAAGAAAGAAGATGTAATTAGGGTTATGGGTTAGGGTTTCTTAATTAAGTTTGGGCTTAGGCTTTGGCCGGTTGGCCCATGTAAACTTTAAATTGGTTTTTGTAATTAAGGACTAGACCTATTTGGGTTTTATATATTTTGGATTTTATTTTAATTTAAACTATTAATAATAATAATAATAATAATAACAACAACAATATACATGCATACATACACACACGGACACACAAACGTATATAACATACACATACATTCAAATACTTACATGTAGTACATACATAATTAATACAAATACACACATTAATTAATATATACATGCAAACAATGTAAAGCATACGTGACCACACATATGAAACACCTACCATAATAATTACTAATACGTATATAACATACAAACCATACATGCATTTACACACATCACACACATAGTTTGTAAGGCTACTTGAAATTCACTTTTTGGGATCGAGCTTGCGTATCGAAATATACGTGTATCGTATCATTATGGTTTGTAATCAAATAAAGAGGAATTTTGGGTTTGATGTATCGTACCGAAATGGTGATAGGCATATCGAAATAGGAGTGCAATACCGTATCGATATGGGTTCACTCGTATCGATACGGAGGCTAGTATTTCTGTTGGTGTCATGGAAAAGTAGTTTGATTCCTTTCGTTTTATTTCCTGAGTTTTGATTTGCTAATTAGTTGAGTTTGAATGAGTGGATTGGAATGAATTTTAGTATGTAAGCTTGAAATTGAATTAATCAAAGATTGGTGACTTTAATTTCTATTCTGGTCCATAAAATTATCAGTTTTACAAATTGGTCCCTATAAAGTGTTGTATGCAATTGGTGGTTCTTCCGCGCTTAGTTTCCTTTAAATTTTCAACCGCTGCAAGCATGAACATGTAGGTTTATTAATGCGCATCTATACAAGATAAAAAGGAAAAAATGGACCTACTTCTCGTAACCGATCTCTGGTTTGTTTCGGTTAACCTAATATGGCTCCCTCGGTTTGGTCGGGCTCTAGGCCGGGTCGAGGGGGATACAATTTCAATCATAATATAAGCTTGGATATGATTCTACAACCACAACTTCATCAAAATCTAGTCTTAAATCATCATATTTAAACATCCCCTTCATCCATCAAAATCACAAAACTAAGGTTTCAAACAAGGAAAGCATGAATAAATGATACCAAAAGATAGAGAATTTCATGGAAATCAACTTCATATTTCATGCTTTCATCCAAAATCTAACTAAAATAGCTTGAAAATTTGAAAGAATTTTTTTTCTTTCTTTCCTTGAAGGTTTCGAAAAATGGGAGATGAGTGAAGAGAAATCTTGAATTTTCTTTTGTTTCCAATTTAGCCATTTGTCATCTAATTTAAAGTTCCAAATAAAAAACTCTTTTATAGCAAAATAACCATTTTGCCCTAGTAATCCAATGCTTTATATTTTTCCACATGTCCACCTACTCATCCAAGGGTCAAAAATAAACCAAGTAGTTAGTGATTACCAACTCTGCCTTTGGAATTTTCCAAAATTACCATCTTGCTCTTTTTCATCCAATGGCTCATAATTAACATGGAAAACCTACTTTAATCCAATGGTCCATGTTAAATCCTACCATTTTAAAACATGGAAATGGCATTTTTAACCTTGCTTTATCATTCTTTAAAATATCTTGAATATCCGATTATCCAAATATTTTTATAAACTTTATCGATTTATACCCAAAAATACAAACTCCGTACGAAAAATCCAGATAACATGAAAATATCATTCTTGGGGGTAAACTATTCATTTACATGACTAAAATACATAACTTTTGGAAATTATAATTTAGTCCCTGAACTTTTCCAAAGTTTATACTTTGACCACCAAACTTTTAAAATTTTCATTTTGGTCACTAGCCAAAAATTTGGGATATTACAATCGCTGCCTGAAAAGTTCCCATCATCGCTTGGATCAACAAAGTCAAATCCCCATAATCTGACCCTTGTGGAGCCTGAGGTACATCACCCACCCCAACATTAACAGGTAGAGCGAACGGGAAAGAAAGAGGTAAGGTATTACTAAGATTTCCCACATCATCATTATTCTCCCCAGTCCTGGCATTATCAGTCGTTGAACGTGTCTCACGTCGAGCCGTGCTAACAAAAGCATCAAAACACATTAAAGTCAGTCTAGCATCAAGCAAAGGATCCAAGACAACCTTATAAAACATTTAAAAACCTCGGTAATAGGCAATTTGTTCCCAACTCATATCCCAACATGGTATTAAACAATCACCAATCATATACACAATCACCGTGCAATTCAAACATCACCAATTAATCAAACAACTACATCCCAACTTTTCAAAACCTGGCTCTAATACCAACAAATGTAACCCCCTCGACCCGCCCTAGACGCCCGACCAAACCAAGCAAGCTACATTAGGTTTGCCAAGGCTAACCAGATGAAGATTATGAAAACTAGTCCATTTTTTCGTTTTAACTTGTCTAGATGCATATTATTAATCGTAAGTGATCATGCTTGCAGCGGGTGAAATTACAAAGGAAACAAACCTCGAAAAGGCAACCAATTACATACAATACATTTTGAAGACCAAAACGCAAATCTGGTAAATTAAAGGACCATTACTGAAATTAGGCTTACCAATCCATATTTAAGTTCATTTCATGCAAGCTCATGAAATTTCATCACAATTAGATCACCACCCTCAATTTAACATTCAAACATTTAGGGACGAAATTGATAATCTACAAAACTATAAGGACTTCTTGAACTTTGATTTACCAATCTTCAATTAGTCATGTTTCATGCATACATGTTAAATTTCAGCCTAAAACAACCATCCAAACTCATCCAATTGCATACACAACAACTAGGGACCAAACTGCAAGTTTTCAAAGCTTAAATCGAATATATAACTAAAATAACGACCCTTGGTGTTGGTACACATGTTTCCAGATCGATACGGGGTCAAATTATATAGGAGACTTCCAAACCACCCCTACAGGTTTTGAAAACCGCCCTCCAGAGCCTGAAACCAACAATCCACTTTTAACCATCATAACATGCTAGAATCATCGAGACATGACAATCAACCAAGGCTAACTAGATGCATACCTAAGCAACCAACTACCATCAACCATAAGCAAGGATCAACAACATGCTTATCAACATCAAACCATTCATAAAAATCCAGCACTTCACATGCTTAAAAACCATGGGAAAGCATATTTTCAAATCCCTAAAATATGGCGGACACATCGCCTTATTAACTGAAATCATAAACCGAGATCATACTCAAAGTAGTCCTTGTCTTGGATCACTTTAAACCTTGCCTTTGTATCCCCAAACTTCAATGCTCTGCATCATTAGGAAAAAGAGAGCATAAAGACACATGCTTAGTGAGGATGCTCTTAAAACAATGATGCAATTAAAACCATTTGAAAACCAAACCACTTGTTCCCATAACATGCTTAACAACCAAAGCATTTTTCTTGTCTCCAACCGAGACATGCATAACAATCCTTATGCAACATCATATACAAATTCCATGTTGAGATCCCAAAGCATTAAACCATTTTACCATGCTTAAATCCTAAAGCATTAAACATTTTACCATGCTTAAATCCCAAAGCATTAAACCATTTTACCATGCTTGAATCCCAAAGCATTAAACCATTTTACCATGCTTAAATCCCAAAGCATTACATCATAAACCATGCTTAAATCCCAAAACATTAAAAACACATGAACTTTCACATATATTGGCATTTATAGTGACCCCGAATAGACAACCTCTATCCTTGGATAGTCGACCATTACCCTTTATTAGCCGACCATTAATCTTTAGTTAATCGACCAATAACTTTACAATTCGGATACACAGACCTCTCATGATAGTCGACTACTACCATAATCCACGCATGCCGACTGCAAGATCAACATCAACAAGGGGAACTGACCACTCAACCCAAGTGATAACATCATAGTCCGAGTAGCCGACCACTTACCTCAATGACCGTTAACCATGATTGATTTTCAACATATTATAGTGCACTTCATCCTATGGCATGCCAACTATATCTGAATGTTTCTTCATCATGTCACATAGCCAATATATCATTTACAAAACCATTTACTCACTGTTTTACAATGCATTACACAAAATCACCACATATGCAAATCACATTGCCAAAGCAATAACACCATTCTCAACCAGAATGAAATCCAATGCTCACTAGCATTTCTTATACTTTTAAACCCGTGCATGTGCACTCAAAATCATGCATTTACAGTAATAAAACCCAACCATGTTTATGACCAAACATGAACTACACATGTTCATATCCGAACCGATAATAAAGAGGAAAGCTTACTTTCGAGCTTAGGTAAGTGTTTCACTCTTACACTAAACTCTCAAAACCTTTATTAAACCTTTGAAAGGCATTTAAACCAGTTTCCGCTCACCGATACACCTCACCTTGCTCACCAAAGCGAAACAAACTCCCAACAAGAAACAAACAATGTCAAGCTTCATCGCCTTGATTATCCCCTGTTTTAACCACATAAAACCAGAGGGAAAATGTATCATTATGCATTCAAACCATTGCAAAGAAGCAATTTCCCGCAACTCTCAAGTTGCCCGTTCAAAACCATCTGAAACACATCGAAAACATCTGCAAACACTTCCAAAACATTACCCAACCATTATATAACGATTCAATACAACAAACCTCATCAATTAACATCTAAAAACCATTTCACAACATCCTTTTACTTCCAGCAATGATTAAACTCAACTATCACCCCAAAACCCTTGATTAACAACCTTAAACATTAGAGATTCAACTTGTTTCAGGATTACAATGTTAAAACCAAGTTATTAACTAAATTGAACATCAAAATCATGATCTAATCTGATCAAAATCCCAGCATAATAGAACAAGTACGAAGATCCACAAATTTCATCAATCAAAACATAATTAAACCAATTTTCCTCAATTAAACTATCAAAACACATTAGAAAACACTTGGAAAGAGTCAACAACTTGGGAATTTCAATAAATAACCATTCATTAGAGGAGGAGAACAAACCTTACCTCTAATGGATGCTTCATCCCTTAATTGGATGAATTACATGAGAAAACAAAGTAAAAACAATAAGGTTTTGGAAAACTAACAAGAAGAAATCATTTGCAAACAAAAGGTTTAAGAAAAGAAATATTTACCTGGAGATTTAGAAGAGGAAATTGATGTTTGGCTAGAGAGATTTTGAGAGAAAATATTTGAGAGAAAGTAGTTACGTGATTTTTGTTTTAAAAGATTAATTAACAAATTAATTATCCTCAACCTATTTTAATTTTCCAAAACACTTTTATAATAGCCAATTAAGGGATAAAGTATGATATTAGACTTTATGGGCAATTAGCTCCTTAAAGATTCAAAGTTTTGACTCTTTACAAAGCAGCCACTAAAAATAGTTTTCAAAGTTTGCATTTTGGTCACTAGTCCAAAATGTCCAATTTCCAAAACTCTTTTTCCAAAATTGATTTCACCACAATCATTAATATATCTAATAATGATTTTAGAATATTTTTTCACAATCATTAATATATCCAAAATGTCCAATTAGCTCCTTATGTTTGGATTTTGGTATGTAAGTTGCGTGTGGCTTAGGAAGCATGCCTATAAGATTATCTTTCTAGTCGTAATACCTATGCTCTTACATCGTAGTGGTCTTTGGTTGTTATGATGTTTGTACGTTGTTTTAATATGATGCTTTGGGTGTTAAATGATGTTTGGGGTTAATTCAGATATGTTTCGGAAGGTTATAAGCTGTTTTGAATGTGTAGATTTGGTAAACCTACAAGGAGGTTTCAAAACCAGTTAGCAGGTTTCGAAACCAGGGGCCATTTTTCTCCAGGTAGGTTTCGAAACCAGCCCCTAGGTTTCGAAACCAGTAGACCCAATTTGGCTACTGGAGTATAGGTTTCGAAACCACTTGTAAAGGTTTTGATATTTATCCGGGGACTTATCTATTAAGCTAAAAATAGTTTCTAAAGTTATATTTTGGTCCCTGTTTGATAAGTATGGAATTGGATCAAATTGGATGATCTTTTCAAGCTGAAATTTGACATGTATGCATGTAACCTAACTAATTGAGGATTGGTAAATCTAATTTTAAGTACATCCCTATAGTTTGCAGATTTACAATTTGGTCCTTAAAATGCATATTTGTGTTATTGCTTGCCTTTTCGATGTCCCTTTCTTTTGTACCTTCACCCGTTGCAAGCATGATCATTTAGGATTAATAATGTGCATTTAAACAAGATAAAAGAAAAAATGGACCAGTTTTCGTAATCTTTATCCGGTTTGCTTCAACAAACGTAATGTAGCTCATTCGGTTCAGTCGGGCATCTTGGTCGGGTTGAGGGGGTTACATTAGTGATGTCCATCACTGTAAACATAGGGCGCAACTCGTCACTGAGCCCAGCAATGAACATTCTGCACTTCTCTTTCTGCTTCTTGATATATTCAGCTTTGTATCGCAGTACTTGCAAAAATATGGATGTACTGCTCCACGGGTCGTTCTCCTTGCTTGAGATGGAGGAAGGTGTTATGCCTCTCCGCGAGGTAGTACTCACTGATATATTTCTTGTGGAATTCTCAAACGAAGAACTACAAAGTTACAACTTCCTCGGGGACTGTGAAAATAGTAGCTCCTACCATTGGAAAGCCTCGTCTATAACCCCCTCGACCCGGCCTAGATGCTCGACCGAATCGAGTGAGCTACATTAGGTTTGCCGAAGCAAACCGAAGAAAGGTTACAAAAAATCGGTCCATTTTTTTACTTTTTATCTTGTCTAGATGCGAAACATTAATCTTACATGTACATACTTGTAACACCCTCAACGTATATTCGATATTCGAATACACATTAAAGATGTTACTAGCTGATTTCAGACTTGAAATTTTTTTAAAAACCAATTTGATTAAACAACCCTTTCTCGATTTTCACTAAATTACAAATATGTCTAGAGTCACCTAGTTTCGACCCTTAATTAGTTTATAAAATACTTTAAGCAGTTATTAAAAAGAAAATATAATTCAGGGTGAAAATTATGTGGGCTGCCTAGACCCTTTCTTAATTTTAAAATCACTACGCGATAAACAACCAACTAAGTTTTAAATCGTTTGAAACATCTTTTCTAATATTCTTAATTCCTCAAAGTAAGTCATCTTTCTAGATCATACAAAATAGCCATTTATTTAATATATATACATGCCCTACTAGACTAAGATGTGGAGATACTTACTAATAATGCAGGCTAACTGGATCCAACTATGTGCAGCTCCTTCTCTGCTATCTAGTCCGAAGAACCTACGTGTGATACAAAACACACACTAAGTATAACTTAGTGAGGCATAAAAATACAATATAAACCAATAACAAAAATATCACCATTCCTGTAAAAATGGTGTGCAATTCTCTGTATAATTTATAACATTTCATCATTTATCATGGTAAATGATAAACTAACTTATTTCAATGAATCATGGTTGCATGTAGATATAAATATTCAAAGTCATAACATCATTCTTACTTTATCGGTGATAAATACGATAGACATATTTGCCATCTACCTGCATAAAAGCATTTCTTGAATTATAGCCCAAAGTACAATTTCATGTGATGCTATGGTACGCGAGACATCACGAAACTTTAGTGTCTACGACGCCGTAGCGTCTGCATCACCGAAACGACTAAGATGAGTACGTACTCGAGGACGCCCTTTGCTTCCCATACTCGCACATTTTGTGCTATATAACACCGTAGTGTTTGAACCGACTCCGTAAAGTCTAACTCGACTCTGTAGAGTCTATCTCGACCCCAAAGAGTCTATCTCGACCCCAAAGAGTCTATCTCGCACTGTAGTGCTATGACCCAGCTGCTAAGACCCTATGGATATCCAACTATACCAAGGATTCTCATGTAAACCTATGGTAGATGAGTCATCATAACGACACCGTAGTGTACGCAACGCCGTAGCGTCTAATGGTGAGTATGTACTCGAGGACGATCTTTGCTCCTCATTATAGCATCTTTTTGTGCTAGTCGACACCATAGTATCTAATCATCATTGAAGTGACTGCAACGCCGTAGCGTCTGATGTCAACATCGAAGTGTCTGGATCGCACCGTAGTGCTGGATTGCAGTTGCTATAATTCTATGGATATCCAATTATACCAAAGACTCTCACACTAGTGCTTGGGCATAACAATATAATATTTTCACATTTAATATCCAATCTTTCAATACTATTATCCATAATTCGTTAATGGACAGTTCATATCCAAATATCTATAATTCGATTTACCTTGAGTAAATCATTATACTACAATCATTGTATCAATATGCCATTTAATATTTCATGCTATTTGTATAAATAAGCCATCATACATTTTTATTTATACCAATGTCGGTTCATCGCAAGTTGTCCTATTTATCATCATGTCATAAATACATATAATGCAATCACTCATATCACATATATAATAAATAAGTAAAAATGCACTCACCTGGGCTATGCATGATACTAGCCTCATTAAGCTATTTCGATACTTTTTCCTTGCTTTCTTTTGATCTGGTACCTTTAGCTTCATCAATAGCTGTACAGTACCATTTGAACATATATAACAATATTCATGTTAGATTTTTAATCTAACATTGCTTAACTATAAAATACTAGATAATTATTTGAATATAAAATTTTTCCAAAAATTTTCTCTTTTTGCAATTTTAATCCATAGTGACCATTTTGCAACTTTTTGCAATTTTATTCAAGCTCAATCATAAATACACCATAATTCTAACACTTTTACTCAATGCCCTTCAATCCACAAACCTTTGTTAAATTGACATTTTAGTCACTAATTTCACACAAAGTTTGCAAACTTGTACTAATTAATCAATCCAACATTTATTTTAGCCCTTGACTGAATTGGTCATTAAACATTCCCAATGTTGTTTTTCATTCAAACAACATTCTAATATGCTCAAAATAATTTTCCAACAAATATTCTTCATCTCCAAAAAATAACACTTAAAACCCCAATTTATTCCTACATGTCAAATTGGGTGTCTAAGCTTTTCAAGGACTTTATTTTGGTCCTAATGCCATAATCAAGCTTCTAATTTCATAATCTCTTCAAATCCATCACTAGGATAATTTTCACAATATTTCTCCAAATTTCCTCATGTATACCAAAATGGTCACTTAAATGACTAGTTGAGGATTTTTCATTCTAACATCAAAATCAAGATTCTAATATCATCAATCATTCATTTTCATCATCATTTTCAAAACCCTAAATAAATTCCTAAATTCTAGGGTTAGGGTTTATGTCTTCAAACATGAAATTAATCTAAATCTAAGCTTGATTTCAACTCTATAACACTTGATTTGTTTAAATCATACTTTAATCTCAACATAGAACATGAAACCCTATTTTCTCTCTCATTAATATCATGAACAATTCTTCAAATTACCATGCAAAATTACTATCAATAGAAAGAGCATTAAGCATAGATCATTTTTCCAAAGAAACATACCTTGATTCTAAGTTTGGAGCCTTCAAAAAGCCTTGGAAAATTTTGTGTGTTTTTCCCCTTTCTTTTTTCTTTGTTTCGAAATATAGGAGGAGAAGATGAACATATTTTTTTCATATTTTATCTCATAAATGCCACATGTATTAATTAAATGAATATTAAATTCATTTAATGTAACCCCTTCGCCCTGGCCTAGTAGCAAGACCGGTCTGAGCAAGCTGCATTAGGTTTGCCGAAGTAAACCGGGAAGATTAAACCTAAAACGCATCTTTTTTTCTTTTATCTTGTCTAGATGCATTACTACATGATCATACTATTCATAGGTGAGCACTAAGCTCAATCGGGCATTGTAACGACATCCAATTGGCCACAATACAACTTAGGGACCAAAACGTAAATTCAATAATATAAAAGGACTTTTCCACGTTTTAAGTTACCAACCCTTAATTAGGTTCATTTCATGATTCAAGGACGAAAGAAAACAGAACTGGTCTTCCATGACATTAACAGATTTAACGACAAACGTATCCATATGCTGAGACTCGTATCGATACAGTTGTGAACACATCATTTCGATAAGGTGAGGCTCGTACCAGTACGCTACTTTGAACTTAAAATACGGTTTAAAATCATTTCACATCGTACCGATACGGTCTCTTATTGTTTCAGTACGCGACCTCGTCTCCAAAAAGTAAAATTCTAGTGACCACTAGGCGTACCGAAACACCCCTGCCTGTTTCTATACACTTTGGCTTTGATTGCCTGTCTATACCGAAACACCTATGTCTGTACCAAAATACCTTGGCCTTAATTGCCCAGCCGTACCGATACAGTACCTCGTGTATCGGTGCACATGGGCCTGTAATGTCAAGATTAGCTGGTTTTCCGCACATTTCTAGATGCAATTGGCCCCTATCAACTTTCAAACATGCATATCAACACTTCAATATACATAATCTAACCTTTATACCAAGATTAGGCAAGCAAAACAACATTAAGCTTCCAAAGGACCACTCTAGAGGCATACTTCCTAGACCCCTTTGCCAAACATACCAAAATGCACAATTAGGCCATTCACAGCATAAGCAACATGCCAATACACTTAACATAGCATACTAAACTTGGTCAAACCAGCACGACATAGAAATCCACAAGGAAACTCTAGATGCATACCTACACATCCATTCAACCTCAATCATGGGTAAACACCAACAGCCAAACAACATATAACCCAAATCAAAAACCAGCATAGAACCATTATAAAGAACCAACAACCAACGAATTTACAACTCCCAAAAACCATGGCGAACACATTGCCTTATTAACCGGAAACATAAACCGATTTCATACTCAAAAGTAGTTTATCTCTTGGATCCTTTCAAACCTTGCCTTTGCATTAAAAACCATTTAAAAACCACATGCTTACACTTCCCAAAACATGCTTACAACCTAAGCATTTTTCCATAATTCCATCCGAATCAAAACATAATAACCTTTATATAATATCATATACAATCCATGCTTAAATCCCAAAGCATTTTAACCAACCATGCTTAAGTCCCAAAGCACTATGTACAAGATTCAAACACATGATCTTTCACATATATTGGCATTTATAGTGACCCGGATAGACTACCTCTATCCTATACACATATCGGATACACGGATCTCTCATACCATGCCTAGTTAAATAGCATGATATCCCAAACCTTGCCTAGTTAAGCCGTAAGATTTGACACCCTTGCCTAGTTAAACTGCGAGATCTCACCCTTGCCTAGTTAAACCGCAAGTATACCAACCTTGCCTAGTTAATCCGCAAGATCACCATCAATTTGGGTTGTCTAGTTAATTCACAAGTCCCAAATGACGTCCCCAACAGTCCGAGTGGCCTCCTTACACCGCCATACCTTAAGGACCCATGTCCATGATCGGTTTTGTTTATATTTTATAGTGCACTTTTAATCCTATGGCATGCCAACTATATCTGATTGTTTCCTCATCTTGTTTCCTAGCCAATATATCATTTACAATACCATTTACTTACTGTTTTACAATGCATTTCATAAAACACCACATATGCAAATCTCATTGCCAATGTAATAAGACTATTCCCAACCGGAATGAAAACCAATGCTCAATAGCATTTAATATGCTTTCAAACCCTTGCATATGTACTCAAAATCATGCATTACCACTAAGTAAATCATACCATGTTTATCACCAAAACATGCAGCAACATGCTCATATCTAAGCCGATATTCAAGAGCAAAAGAAGGGAAACTTACTTTAGAGCTTAGGTAAATGTCTCACACTTACCCTAAACTCCCAACAACCTTTACAAACCTTTGTAAAGCATATAAAACCAGTTTCCACTCATCGATACGCCTCGCCTTCCTTGTCAACACGAATCAAGCTCCCGGCAAGCCACCAAACAACGTCAAGCTTCGTCACCTTGACTATCCCTTGTTTTCAACACATAAAACAGAGGATAAATGCATTAAATTGCATTCAAATCATTGTCTAACAGCAATCTCCCCAACTCCCAAGTTGCCCACTCAAATTCCTTTTTCTAAAATCGATTCCACCAAAAATCAATATATATTAAAAGATGAATCTTAACTATTTTCCCATATTTTTATCTTACCAAAAAATATACGATCCCGAATCTGACTCGAATATCTAGCCCGATCCACCGGACCGTCTAATAAACCTCAAAACTACTAAGCCCAAAACCGGGGTGTTACAACTTTCCTCCACTTAAGAAATTTCATCCCCAAAATTACCTGAAGGAAATAGATGCGGAAATTGCTCCTTCATATCCGCCTTGCTTTCCCAAGTAGCTTCCTCAACACCTCGGTGTCACCACAAAACTTTCACGAGCTCTATCGTCTTACCACGTAGAACTTTCTTTCTGGTATCGAGGATCTCTACAGGTTCCTCATCAAAAGATAGATCCAGCCTTAACTCCACATCCTCCACTGGCATAAAATGCGATGGATCTGATCGATATCTCCTCAACATCGAAACATAGAACACATTATGAAATTTCTCCAACTCGGGAGGCAACCTCAACCAATAAGCCACATGACCCACACGCTCAATAACCTCGTATGGTCCAATCAACCTCGAACTAAGCTTACCCTTACGTCCAAATCTCATCACATTTTTCCATGGTGACACTTTCAAAAATACGCGATCCCCACTGCATATTCCACCTCCTTCCGTTTCAAATATGCGTAAGATTTATGTCGATCCGTAGCCGCTTTCAACTGGTCATACAAGCTTAACCTTCTCGTCTATGTCTTTCAACACATTCGGTAGGGTAACATGTTTTTCCCTCGCCTCAGCCCAACATAAGGGCGTACGACATCTCTGGCCATATAACGCCTCATAAGGAGCCATCTGTATACTTTCCTGATAACTTTTGTTGTAAGCAAACTCAACTAAAGGCAAATGCTTCTCCCAGGTTCCTTGGAACTCTATAATAGAGCATCTCAGTATATCTTCCAAAACCTGGATAACCTGCTCAGACTGCCCATCTGACTGAGGATGATGCGTAGTGCTAAAACTCAACCTCGAACCCAAGGCATGCTGCAAACTCCTCCAAAACCTTGCTGTAAACCTTAGATCCCTATCCAAAACGATGGATTTAGGTACACCATGCAAGCGCACAATCTCCTCTATATACAAATCTGCCAACTTGTCCAAGGTGTATGTTGTATGCACTAGCAGAAAATGTGCACACTTTGTGAACCTGTCAACATTTACCCAAACGAAATCCTTCTTAGCCGGTGTCAACGGCAAACCTATTACAAAATCTATAGTGATTCTCTCCCATTTCCACTACAAAATTTTCAGTGGTTGCAACAACCCGAATGGAAATTGATGTTCAGCCTTAACCCGCTGACATACCATGCACTTAGAAACAAACACAGCCACATCATTTTTCAACCCAGTAGTATGTCTCCTTCAAATCACGATACATCTTAACACTACCAAGATGCATAACAAAAGAACTAGAGTCTGCCTCCACCAAGATAGTGTGCCTCAACTCTGGATCATCCGACACCACTATTCGACCCTTGAAACACAAAACTCCATCATCATCAAAATGAAAATCTATCGGATTACCCTCTGCTATGTCCTTAACATCTTCAACCAACAAATCATCATATGGTTGCTTAGCTTTAATAAAATGTGATAACGTAGGCTTAACTTGCAGTTCAGCCAGCAAACAACCCTCTCGTGTCACACTCAACCTTGCAAACATAGCTCGAAGCTCAACCGCAACCTTACAGCTTAATGCATCTGCCACTACATTGGCTTTATCAGGATGATACTCAATGGTCAAGTCGTAATCCTTAAGAAACTCCAACCATCTACGTTGCCTAAGATTCAAATCTTTCTAGGACATCAAATACTTCAAGCTCTTATGATCCGTAAAGATCACGCACTTCTGACCATAGAGGCAATATTGCCAAATTTCAAGGCGAAAACCACGGCCGCAAGCTCCAAATCATGAGTTGGATAATTACGCTTATAAACCTTTAACTACCTCGATGCAAAGGCCACAACCTTCCCATCCTGCATCAGCACACAACCCAAGCCAACATACGATGCATCACTATAAACCACAAACTCCTTCCCAGATTCAGGTTGAATCAGCACAAGAGCATGTGTCAGAACTTCCTTCAACTTCTCAAAATTGTGTTGCTGCTTCTCCGTCCACGCATAAGGAACATTCTTTTGTAATAGCTTTGGTCAACGGTGCTACAATACTCGAGAACCCCTCAACAAAATGGAGATAATAACCATCCAACGCAAGGAAACTATGCACCTCTGATATAGACTTTTAGGTGGCTTCCAATTGAGAATAGCCTCAATCTTCTATAGATCAACGTGAATACCCTATGCGGAGAGCACATGACCAAGAAATGACACTTTCTTTAGCAAAAACTCACACTTGCTCAACTTAGCGTACAACTGATTATCCTTCAACACTTGCAACACTATCCGTAAATGCCGAACGTGCCCTTTCTAAGTCTAAGAGTACACGAGAATATCATCTATGAACACCACCACGAACTGATCAAGATACTCATGGAACACTCTATTCATCATGTCCATAAATGCAGCCAGGGCACTTGTCAAATCAAAAGGCATGACCAGAAACTCATAATGCCTATTCCTCGTACAAAATGGAGTGTTATGCACATCCACATCCTTAACCTTCAACTGGTAATACCCCGATCTTAAATTTATTTTTGAAAACACCGCTGCTCCACGAAAATGATCAAACAAGTTATCAATCCGAGGCAACGGGTATCTGTTCTTTACCGTCAACTTGTTCAACTAACAACAATCAATGCACATACGCATCGTACCATCCTTCTTTTTCACGAAGAGAACAGGAGTACCCCACGGGGAAACACTTGGTCGAATGAACCCATGGTCCAACAACTCCTGAAGCTGTGACTTCAACTCCTTCAATTCTTTCAGTGCCATCCTATAAAGAGCAATGGACACCGGTGTTGTACCCTCGTATGTCTCAATACGAAACTCCACCTCTTTATCCAGAGCTAAACCCGACAACTCCTTAGGAAAAATCTCAGGAAAGTCGCAAACAGTCTGAATGTCCTGCACTTGAACACCCTTGGCTTCTGAATTCATAACAATAGCCAAATAAGCTTGGCAGCCATCAAACATCATCTTCTCTGCTTTAATAGCCAAAACCACATTGGACAAAAACTTAAAATTCTCGCCAACCACCACAACCTCTTAGATTCACAATCCACAACTTCTCTGTGCTCACTCAACCAATCCATACCCAAAATAATATCAAAACCATGGAATGGCAATTCCATCAGATCTGCGGCAAACTCATAACCTTGCACCACCAAAGGACAATGCCAATACAACCTTCTTGTTGTAATTGTCTCCCCAAAAGAACTTGTGACCAACATACCAACATCTAAGATCTCAACAAGAATAGTCAACAAAGATGCATGTTCACTCAAGATATATGAATGCATAGACCCCAAATCAATCAAAGATAGCAATGGCAAGGATTGCAAAGTAAAAGTACCTGGGATCACATCCGTGTCATTACGACCCTCACGATGAGCAAAGACCCCAGTCGGTCCACCACCTTTAGGTCCCACCGCTGCAACATGAGCCATACCCCTCTGACTATCCTCGCGTCTCTAAAAGTTGCCCCTGCCACAGCCTCGGCCCCTAGCAAGTGCAGCAACCTCTGCTGGTACATCTCTCGCAGCCCAAGGACAATTACGCTTCAAGTGATTAGATGAACCACAAATCCAAAAAGCTCCAGCATATACCCATGTGGCACCTACCGTATCACTCACACTCTAGTGTAACACAAGCTCCCTGAACACCCTAGCTAACTCCACCATCACGCCTATGATCTGGCTTATGCCTCTTATCCCTGAACCTCCTATTTTGCCTCCCAAAATAGCTAGAGTTCGCTACTCTTTTACCCAAGTTGACACCAGCGGCCTAAACTGGTGCACCCAAGGACTGCTCGATATCCTTGGCCCGATTGACCAACACATCAAAATCCATGTAATTCGCAGCCAGGAGGTACGTCTTAATGTCCATAACAAGACAATAATGAAACATGTCACATCTCTGCTGGTCATCTAGAACCAATTTCAGAGTTTACTGACTCAGCCGGACAAACTTCACCTCGTATTTAGCAACAGACATGCCTCCTTGAGATAGCGACATAAACTCGCGCTTCCTCATATCCAAGTACTAGGTACCAAGATACTTCCTCTTGAATGCTCTCCGAAAGAACTCCCAAGTAACGTTCGCCTTAGGAACGCCAGTAATTGTGGTCACCCACCAATGATATGCATCCCTCTGCATCAGAGATACAGTGCAACCCAACTTGCACTCGGCGTTACATCCCATCTGATTCATGATGCAAACCGTCTTTTCCAGCCAACTCTTAGCTGCCTCTAGGCTTAAACCCTAAAGCTCCTCACCTCCAAAACTCCTTAAATGCTCCAAGGGTAAACCTTGATTTGCCACCATAGTAGGTGTCGGTGCTTGTGCCTGCACTCCAGCCATCGCTGTCTGAAAAGCTCCCGTTATTGCCTGAACTAATAGAGTTAAATCACCATATACTGGCACTTGGTGAACCTATGGTGCTTCAGCCACCCCAACGTAAACTAGAGGAACCACTGGAGGAGGAGGAGGTAAATCATGATGGAGATTCTCTTATGTCTCATTATTGTGCCCAACCCCAGCAGTATTAGCCATAGATTGTGTCTCACGTCGAACTATGGTAACAAAAGCATCCAAACACATTAGAGTTAGGTTAGCATCAGGCAAAGGATCCAAGTCAACTTTACAACACACATAAAATCCTCGGTAATAGGCAATGTGTTCCCAAACATACCCTAATAGAACATTAAACAATCACCGAACATAAACACAATCACCGTGCAGTTCAAACAACATCAACTAACCAAATAACAACATCCCAAGCTTTCGCAAACCTGTCTCTGATACCAACAAATGTAACCCCCTTGACCTGGCCTAGTCGCAAGATCAGTCTGATCAAGCTACATTAGGTTTACCAAACTAAATCGGGAAGATTAAACCTAAAACGCATCCTTTTTTCTTTTATCTTGTCTAGATGCATTAATGCTTTCCTACATGGTCATACTATTCATAGGTGAGCACTCAGATCAATCAGGCATCGTAACGATATCCAATTGGCCACAACACAACTTAGGGACCAAAACATAAATTCAGTAATATAAAAGGACTTTTCCACTTTTTAAGTTACCGACCCTTAATTAGGTTCATTTCACGCTTATATGTCAAAAATTAGCTTCAAACGATCATCCATGCTCAAATAATTGGCAAAACAAGATTCAGGGACTGAAACGAAAGAAAACAAAACTGGTCTTCCATGACATTAACTGGCATCATTTTGATACGGTGAGGCCCGTACCGGTTTGCTACTTCGAACTTAAAATACGGTTTAAAATCATTTCACATCATACCGATACGGTTATTTGGTGTTCCGGTACGCGACCTCGTCTCCAAAAAGTAAAATTCTAGTGACCACTAGGCATACTAAAACACCCCTGCCTGTTTCGATACACTTTGGCTTTGATTTTCTGTCTATACTGAAACACCTATGTCTGTACGGAAACACCTTGGCCTTAATTTCCTAGTCCTACCGATACGGTCCCTCGCGTATCGTTGCGCCTGAGCTTGTAATGTCAAGATGAGCTATTTTTTCACACATTTCTAGATGCATTTGGCCCTTATCAACTTTCAAACATGCATATCAACACTTCAATAGACATAATCTAACCTTTATACCAAGATTAGGCAAGCAAAACAACATCAAGCTTCCAAAGGACCACTCTAGAGGCATACTTCCTAGAACCATTTGCCAAACATACCAAAATGCACAATTAGGCCATTTACAGCATAAGCATAATGCCAACACACTTAACATACCATACTAAACTTGGTCAAACAAGCATGACATATCAGTCCACGAGGAAACTCTAGATGTATACCTACACATCCATTCAACCTCAATCATGGGAAAATACCAACAGCTAAACAACATATAACCAACATCAAAAACAAGCATAGAATCATTCTAAAGAACCAACAAGCAACGGATTTACAACTCCCAAAAACCATGGCAAACACATTGCCTTATTAACCAGAAACGTAAACCGAGTTCATACTCAAAAGTAGTTTATCTCTTAGATCCTTGCAAACCTTACCTTTGATGCCCTAAAACTTAATGCTCTTCATCATTAGGAGTAAGAGAACGTAAGCACACATGCTTACTTAGGATGCTCATAAACAATGATGCATTAAAACCCATTTAAAAACCACATGCTTGTACTTTCCAAAAATGCTTACAACCTAGCATTTTTCCATGATTCCATCTGAATCAAAACATAATAACCTTTATATAATATCATATACAATCCACGCTTAAATCCCAAAGCATTTTAACCAAACCATGCTTAAGTCCCAAAGCATTATGTACAAGATTCACACACATGATATTTCACATACATGATATTTCACATATATTGGCATTTATAGTGACTAAGATAGACTACCTCTATCCTATACAAATATCAGATACACGAATCTCTCATACCATGCCTCGTCAAACCGCATGATATCCCAAACCTTGCCTAGTTAAACCGCAATATTTGACACCCTCGCCTAGTTAAACCGCAAATCTCACCCTTGCCTAGTTAAACCGCAAGTATACCGACCTTGCCTAGTTAATCCGCAAGATCACCATCAATTTGGGTTGCGTAGTTAATCCGCAAGTCCCAAATGAGGTCCCCAACAGTCCGAGTGGCCTCATTACACCGCAATACCTTGAGGACCATTTACTATAGCATGCCAACTATATCCGATTGTTTCCTCATCTTGTCACCTAGCCAATATATCATTTACAAAACCATTTACTTACTATTTTACAATGCGTTTCATAAAACACCACATATGCAAATCTCATTGCCAATGCAATAACACTATTCCCAACTAGAATGAAAACCAATGCTCAATAGCATTTAATATACTTTCAAACCCCTACATATGTACTCAAAATCATGCATTACCAGTAAGTAAATCATGCCTTGTTTATCACTAAAACATGCAGCAAGGTGCTCATATCTAAGCCGATATTCAAGAGTAAAATAAGGGAAACTTACTTTCGAGCTTAGGTAAATGTCTCATGCTTACCCTTAACTCCCAACAATCTTTACAAACCTTTGTAAAGCATTTAAAACCAGTTTCCACTTATCGATACGCCTCGCCTTCCTTGCCAACACGAATCAAGCTCTCGGCAAGCCACCAAACAACGTCAAGCTTCGTCACCTTGACTGCCCCCTGTTTTCAACACATAAAACCAGTGGATGAATGCATTAAATTGCATTCAAACCATTACCTAACAGCAATCTCCCGCAACTCCCAAGTTGCGCACTCAAAAACCATGTGAAACATACCGAAATCATCCTCAAGCGTTTCCAAAACTTAACCCAGCCATAAAACAACAATTCAAGACATCAACCAACATCTAATAACATCCAAAAAACCATTTCCTAACATCCTTTTTCCTCCAGCAAAGATCAAGATCGATTATCTCCACAACTCAAACCTAGCAACCTAAATAATTAGAGATTCAAGAGTTTCGGGATTCTATTGATAAAAAGAACTTATCAACATCAAAACACATCTAAAACATATATTAAATTAATCTCAAATACTGGAAATTAGATCCACTTCGAAAATCACCATGTTTCATCAATATTTCCAAAATAACTCAATTAAACATTGATAAAACATTAAAATCACATTACAACTTATAAATCAAGGATCAAATGCTTGGGAATATCAATAAAGAACCATTTAATAGAGGAGATCATGAACCTTACCCCTGTTATGTGATTTCTCCCTCAATTGGCTTGTTTAAAGCTAAGAAAACATAAAATTCCAATGAGATTTTGCAAAACAAAGTTAAGAAATCAAATTAAAATCAATAATCTAAGTGAAAAGAGTTGCTTACCTCTATATTTGATGAAATTCTGAGTGTTTGGAAGAAAAGAAGTTGAGAGAAAAGGTTTAGGAAAAAGTTACGTGAATTTCTTTTAAAAGCTAATAACTAACTTTAGATATTTAATCCATAATAACACCCTTTTAAAACACGTGTTTAAAATGTTTTAATTGAAGAGAGAAACCACTAGCAAACACTTGGTAGATTAGCTCCTTAGGGATTCTAAGGATTTGATCCTTTTGATTTTAGTCACTTTAAATTAGTTTTCAAAAGTCGCATTTTGGTCACTAAACCAAAATGTCATATTTCCAAATTCATTTTTCTAAAATTGATTCCAGCAAAAATAATATATATTAAAAGGTGATTTTTAACTATTTTCCACATTTTTATATTACCGAAAAATATACGATCATGAATCCGACTCAAATCTCTAACCCGGTCTACCGGACCGTCTAATAAACCTCAAAACCGCTAAGCCCAAAACCAGGGCATTACATTTAATTTCCTAGGTCCAAATAATCCTCCAACTATATTCTATTTTCAAATTTGCCATCTTGTAAAAATAGAACCAAGTCTAGTTAGAATCCAACTAAAATCATTCAAATATTCATAAAAATAATATTTTATGAATTTTCCATGGCTTATGGAATTGTCTTTAAAATTCTAATTCGACCCGATTACCCGATAATCACTTACTACGATTTTCCATTTTTCGAACTATCGGGTAAAATCTGAAATTCTCACATTTCTAATTTCCATAAATAAATTTTGTTTACCTACAAAATTTTCCATAATTTTGTAAAAATCAAAATCATGAAATTTTGACTCGGTCCAATATACTAATAATTTACCCGAAATCCTTATCGGATAAATTTCTCTTAATAATCCTTTATCAGATATCAACTTGAATTGATTCCTTTTTATCAGTCTCAAGTACTGACATGAGACCTTCCCAATAGGTTACCCATTCTAGTGCTACTCTACCCTGAGCACGCTTAACCTTGCAGTTCGATATGGGTATCCAAATTGCACTTAAACTTTAACTGTGATTTCCCAATATTTGAAATATCAGATCAAACCGGTAATTCCACATTCGGTCCACACCAATAGGTGCTCTATCTATTTATGAAATAAAACACCTAACTTTTGGGAAATTACAACTTTGATCCTTCACCTTTTCATATTTCAACTTCTACCATACAAGTTTTGAAAACTTATCATTTTGGTCACTAACCTTTAATCTTGAATTCCTATTCCAATTTTTCCTTGGACTATTACCAAACTTTGCGAATACCCTAATTAGCTTATCGTCCATCTTATGGTACTCTAAATTCTCAGAAATTCCTTCTCTAGAATCCATAATAAAAGAAATCTTACTTTTATATTTTATCATTTTAGTCACTAAGTTAGCTTTTAAGCCCTTATCTTAGTACTAAATGTCTCATAAACAACTTAGCAAATTTCGGGGTATTACAATTCTCCCTTTAAGAAAATTCATCCTCGAATTTTAAAACGTACCTAATTTAAATAGTTTCGGGTACTGCTTTCTCATTTTCTCCTCGGCCTCCCAGGTTGCTTCTTCCACTTTGTGGTTCCTCCAAAGGACTTTGACCAATGGAATTTTCTTATTCGTCAATTTTTTGGCTCTATAAGATAAAATCTCCACTGGTTCTTCTTCATATGTTAAATTAGGTTGCAATTCAATCTCTTCCGGAGTGATAAAATGCGAGGGATCTGATTGATACCTTCGCAACATAGATACCTGAAATACATCATGGATCTTTCTCATTTCTGGAGGTAAGGCCAGTTAATAAGCTACTGGTCCAACTCTTTGATAATTTCATAAGGTCCAATAAATCTGGGACTTAGTGTCCCTTTTCAACCAAAACGTAGTACTAACATTTAATTTAGTACCTAGAGCCTCGTATAATGCTCCCCAAAACCTCGAGGTAAGCCTTGGGTCTCTATCCAATACAATCGATACTGGACACCATGTAGTCGTACTATTTATATGATATACAATTCTACATACTTATCCATTGAATAATCTACACGAACTGGAATTAAATGTGCATACTTCGATAAACAATCCACAAGGACCCATATTGAATCTTTTTTGTTAGGCATAACTATAGTCTTGTTACAAAATCCATAGTCACTTTTTCCCATTTCCACTGAGGAATGGAGATAGGCTATAACAATCCAGAAGGTACTTGATGATCTGCTTTAACTTGTTGACATGTCAAAAATTTTGCTACAAATTCTGAGATTGCTCTTTTCATTCTCGGTCACCAATAGAGGGTTTTTAAATCTTGATACATCTTATTACTTTCTGGGTGCATAGTTAATGAAAAATAGTAAGCTTTTGTTAAAATCTGTTTCTTCAATTTACCATTGTCAGGAATATAAACTTTTCCTCGATAGTATAAACAACCATCATACTTGATTTCACAGTCTTGTACTTCCCTAGATTCAGCTTGCTTCCTCTTTTCAAGGCATTCTTCATTCGAAAGTTCTAAATCTTTATTCTGATCTAGAAAAGTTAGCTTAAGCTGAAAATCTACTGCTAAAGAACCATCTTGTCCTAAAGATAGTTGTGCATTCATTTCGCGTAAAACGGAACATGTTTTTCGGCTAAAGGCATCTACTACTATGTTAGCCTTTCTAGGGTGGTAATCAATAACCATAACATAATCCATGAAAAACTCAACCGATCTTCGTTGTCTCAGACTCAGATCTGGTTGTGTCATCAAGTACTTCAAACTTTTGTGATCTGTACAGATATGACACTTTTCACCATATAGATAATGTCTCTAAATTTTTAGTGCAAAAATCACTGCTGCCATCTCCAAATCATGAGTTGGGTAATTATTCTTATGAGCTTTGAGTTGTCACGGTGCATAAGCTACAACGTGTCATTCTTGCATTAATGCACACCAAAAACCATTATGGGATGCATCACTATATAGAATGTACTCTTTTCCCGACTTTGGTTGAATTAATACTGGCGCCTCTTTCGAAACTCTCTTGACACTTCAACGTGCATACAAAAGAAACAATTTTTCTTAACAGTTGAGTAACTGGCATGGCAATGATAGAGAAGTTTTAGACAAATTGTCTATAGTATCCAGCTAATCCCAAGAAACTTCTGACTTTCGATACATTCTTTGGTTCTTCCCATTCAAGGATAGCTTGTACCTTCTTGGGATCCACTCTTATTCCATCAACAGATACGATATGTCCAAGAAAAGTTACTTCAAATAGCCAAAATTCACATTTGGAAAAAACTTCGCATAAAGCTGCTTATCTTTTAATGTCTGTAATACTACTCAAAGATGTCGATCGTGATCATCTTTAGTCCTAGAATATACCAAGATTTCATCTATAAATACCACCACAAACTGGACCAAGTAGGGTTGAAACACCCTATTCATCAAATCCATAAATGCGACAGGGGCGTTTGTGAGTCCAAACGGCATTACTAAAAACTCGTAATGTCAATAACGAGTCCTGAATGTTGTCTTTGGTATATCTTATTTCTTAACTTTTAGATGATAATAGCCTCATCGAAGATCGATCTTTGAAAACACAACAATGCCTCTGAGTTGATCAAATAGATCTTCAATTCTTGGCAATGGATATTTTTTCTTTATCATCACCTTATTCAGTTGTCGATAATCTATACTCAATTGTAAATATCCACCCTTCTTATTTTACGAATGATATTTGGGCTCCCCATGGTGACACACTTGGTCGAATATAGCCCCGATCTAATAACTCTTATATTTGAGCTTTTAGCTCCCTTAATTCGATTGGCGCCATCCTATAAGGTGCCATCGATACCGGCTTTGTTCCGGGGTACACATCTATTCTGAATTGTACCTCTCTATTAAGAGGAAATCCTGGCAACTCATCTGGAAATTCTCGTATAGTTGGGATATCTTCCAATTTCTTGTTTGATACTTGTGTATCCATTACATTAACTAAATACGCTTCACACCCATTATTTAACATCCTTCGAGTCATTGCTACGGAGATTACTGAGTTTAGGAAATCGTTTCTTTCTCCCACTACAACCACCTCAGAACCATCCGATCCTTGAAGTACTAATTGCTTCTTTTCACATTTAACATCTGCATCATATGCAGATAGCCAGTCCATCCCCAATATATTCTCAAATTCATGGAATGATAGCTCCATTAAATTCGATGGAAATTTCAATTTCTTGATTCACTAAGGGACAATTCTTACATACTAGGGTCACTATAGCACTATGACCAAACAGATTACTAGAAATCACATCACTACTAAAAGTCTCCATAAAAATTCTTCTTTTAGTAACTAGTTGAGAGCTAATATACGAATGAGTAGAACTAGGATCAATTAAAACAAACACATGTTCACTAAAAAGTCAAAAAGTTCCTGCTATAATATCCGAATCATACTTTTCCTCACCTATGTGTATATTATACAGATAACTCATCATGGATAGGAGTCAACTACCATATTTATTTCACTGTGTTGTATCCACTGTGGGTCTTTTCTTAACCCTCGAAAATTTTCAACTGACGAAATTTAACAGTATCTTATTTTTCTTATAGCCATTAGAGTCTTCTTCATACTATTGACGAACTACATCAAGTTATGCAAGTAATACATAAGTAACATCACATCCTAGGAACATGTACACTTTAGCAAAATCATATTGGACTTGGTTTAACTTCCAGAATCGGCTAAACCTTTGCTCTGGTTCCACTAAATGTAACACCCTCAATATATATTCAATATTCAAATACACATTAAAGATGTTACTAGTTTATTTACACTGACTTTCAGACTTGATAATTTTTTTAAACCAATTTGATTAAACAACTCTTTCTCGATTTTCACTAAATTACAAATCTATCTAGAGTCACCTAGTTTCGACCCTGAATTAGTTTATAAAATACTTCAAGTAGTTATTAAAAAGAAAATATAATTCATGGTGAAAACTATGTGCGCTGCCTAGACCCTTTCTTGATTTTAAAATCACTACGCGATAAACAACCAACTAAGTTTAAAATCGTTTGAAGCATCTTTTCTAATATTCTTAATTCCTCAAACTAAGTCATGTTTTTAGTTCACAGAAAATAGTCATTTATTTAATATCTATACATGCCCCACTAGACTAGGATGTGGTGATACTTACTAATAATGCAGGCTAACTTGATCCAACTATGTGCAACTCCTCCTCTGCTATCTAGTCCGAAGTACTTACGTGTGATACAAAACACATGCTAACTACAACTTAGTGAGGCATAAAAAGACAATATAAACCAATAACATAAATATCACCATTCCTGTAAAAATGGCATGCAATTCTCTGTATAATTTATAACATTTCATTATTTATCATGGTAAATGAGTCATTATTTCAATGAATCATGGTTGCATGTAGATGTAAATATTCAAATTCATAACATCATTCTTACTTTATCGGTGACAAATATGATAGACATATTGGTCTATCAACCTGCATAAAAGTATTTCTTGAATTATAGCCCAAAGTACAATTTCATGTGATGCTATGGCACACGAATCATCACGACACCGTAGTGTCTATGACATTGTAGTGTCTGCATCACCGAAGCGACTGAGATTAGTACGTACTCGAGGACGCCCTTTGCTCCTCATACTCGCACATTTTGTGCTATGTAACACCGTAGTGTTTGAACTGACTCCGTAAAGTCTAACTCGACTCCATAGAGTCTATCTCGACCCCGAAGAGTCTATCTCTACCCTGAAAAGTCTATCTCGACCCTGAAGAGTCTATCTCGCACCGCAGTGCTATGACGCAACTGATAAGACCCTTTGGATATCCAACTATACCAAGGATTCTCATGTGAACCTATGGTATACGAGTCATCAAAACGACACTGTAGTGTCTACAACGCCGTAGCGTCTAATGGTGAGTACATACTCGAGAAAGCTCTAGCATCTTTTTGTGCTAGTCGACACCGTAGTGTCTAATCATCACCAAAGTGATTGCAACGCCGTAGCGTCTGATGTCAAGACCGAAGTGTCTGGATTTCACTGTAGTGCTGGATTGTAGCTACTATAACTTTATGGATATCCATTCATACCAAAGACCCTCACACTAGTACTTAGGCATAACAATATAATATTTTCATATTTGATATCCAATCCTTCAATGCTGTTATCCATAATTCGTTAATGGACAGTTCATA
The DNA here is from genome assembly GCA_019671005.1 of Hibiscus mutabilis. Lineage (NCBI taxonomy): Eukaryota > Viridiplantae > Streptophyta > Magnoliopsida > Malvales > Malvaceae > Hibiscus > Hibiscus mutabilis. Next base: position 22,842,677 of record CM033737.1, read on the forward strand.
TCCAAATATCTAAAATTTGATTTACCTTGAGTAAATCATTATACTATGTATCAATATGCCATTTAATATTTCATGCTATTTGTATAAATAAGCCATCATACATTTTTATTTATACCAATGCCGGTTCATCACAAGTTGTCCTATTTATCAACATGTCATAAATACATATAATGCAATCACTCATATCACATATATAATAAATAAGTAAAAATGCACTCACCTGGGCCATGCATGATATTAGCCTCACTAAGCCATTTCGATACTTTTTTCTTGCTTTCTTTTGATCTGGTACCCTTAGCCTCATCAATAGCTGTACAATACCATTTTAACATATATAACAATATTCATGTTAGATTTTTAATCTAACATTTCTTAACTATAAAATACTAGTATAATTATTCGAATATAAAATTTTTCCAAAATTTTTCTCTTTTTCTCCCATAGTAGCCGAAAAGTCCATTTTGGTCCATAGTGACCATTTTGCAATTTTATTCAAGCTCAATCATAAGTACTCCATAATTCTAACACTTTTACTCAATGCCCTTCAATCCACTAACCTTTGTTAAAGTGACATTTTAGTCACTAATTTCACACAAAGTTTGCAAACTTGTACTAATTAATCAATCCAACATTTTTACAATGTTTCTCAAAATTTTTGTTTTATTTTAGCCCTTGACCGAATTGGTCACTAAACCTTCCCAATGTTATTTTCATTCAAACAACATTCTAATATGCTTAAAATAATTTTTCCAACATATATTCTTCATTTCCAAAAATTAACACTTAAAACCCCAATTTATTCCTACATGTCAAATTGGGTGTCTAAGCTTTTCAAGGACTTTATATTGGTCCTAATGCCATAATCAAGCTTCTAAATTCATAATCTCTTCAAATCCTTCACTAGGATAATTTTCACAATATTTCTCCAAATTTCCTCATGTATACCAAAATGGTCACTTAAAGGACTAGTTGAGGATTTTTCATTCTAACATCAAAATAAAGCTTCTAATATCATCAACCTTTCCTTTTCATCATCAATTTTAAAAATCTAAATAAATCCCCAAATTCTAGGGTTAGGTTTTATGTCTTCAAATATTAAATTAATCTAAATCTAAGCTTGATTTCAACTCCATAACACTTGATTTGCTTAAATCGTACTTCAATCTCAACATAGAACATAAACCCTATTTTCTCTCTCATCAATATCATGAACAATTCTTCAAATTACCATGCAAAATTACTATCAATAGAAAGAGCATTAAGCATAGATCATCTTTTTCCAAAGCAACATACCTTGATTCTAACTTTGGAGCCTTCAAAATGCCTTGGAAAATTTTGTGTTTTTCCCCTTTCTTTTTTCTTGGTTTCGAAATATAGGAGGAGAAGAAGAACATATTTTGTTTATCTTTTATCTTATAAATGCCACATGTATTAATTAAATGAATATTAAATTCATTTAATTTCCTAGGTCCAAATAATCCTCCAACTATATTCTATTTTCAAATTTGCCATCTTGTAAAAATACAACAAAGTCTAGTTAGAATCCAACTAAAATCATTACAATATTCATAAAAATAATATTTTATGAATTTTCCATGGCTTATGGAACTGTCTTTAAAATTTTAATTCGATCTGATTACTTGATAATCACTTATTACGATTTTCCATTTTTTCGAACTATCGGGTAAAATCTGAAATTCTCATATTTCTAATTTCCATAAATAAATATTGTTGACCTACAAAATATTCCATAATTTTGTAAAAATCAAAATCTTAAAATTTTGACTCGGTCCAATATACTAATAATTTGCTCGGAATCTTTATCGGATAAATTTCTCTTAATAATCCTTTATCAGATACCTACAGAAATAATATCAACTCGAAATGATTCCTTTTTATCAGTTTCAAGTACTGACATGAGACCTTCCCAATAGGTCACCCATCCTAGTGCTACTCTAGCCTGAGCACGCTTAACCTTGCAGTTCGATCTGGGTATCCGAATTCCACTTAAACTTTAACTGTGATTTCCTAATATTTGAAATATCAGATCAAACCAGTAATTCCACATTCGGTCCACACCAATAGGTGCTCTATCTATTTATGAAATAAAAACATAACTTTTGGGAAATTACAACTTTGATCCTTCAACTTTTCATATTTTGACTTGTACCATACAAGTATTGAAAACTTATCATTTTGGTCACTAAACTTTAATCTTGAATTCCCATTCCAATTTTTCCTTGGATTATTACCAAACTTTACTTATACCCTAATTTGCTTATCCTCTATCTTATGGCACTCTAAATTCTTAGAAATTTCTTCTCTAGAATCCATAATTAAAGAAATCCTAACTTTTATATTTTATCATTTTAGTCACTAAGTTAGCTTTTAAGCCCTTATCTTAGTACTAAATGACTCTTAAACAACTTAGCAAATTTCGGGGTATTACAATACTTGAAGCAGGTAGATTTTCGAAGAAAACGAATCACAGAAAGGCAACTAATCGCATCACAATCATTTCGAGGAGTAAAACACAAATAGTTTAAATTATAGGACCAAAATTGAAATTAAGGATACTAATTCTCAATTAGTCAGGACATGACAAAATTCAGCTCAAAAATATCTTCCATACTCATTCAACTGCATCATCAACATTTAGAGACTAAAATGAAAGAAAATATAACTGTATATCCATGATATTAACCAAAATAACGGCCACACGTATCGATACGCTACCAACCGTATCAATATGGTGCCTTAAACCAACAACCCTTGCTTCGGTACACTAAGTACCGTATCGGTACGCCAAACTGAAATTAACGACTAGTTTTAAAATCACCCAGCTACAGTACCTGTACGCCTTATGGGTGTTTAGGTACGTGAGTTTTGATCCAAAAGGCAATTTCCAGTAGCAATGAACCGTACCGATACACCGTGCCCGTATCGAAATACCTGGTCTATTCTTGCCAAGCCGTATCGATACGGTCCCCAGCGTATCGGTACGCTTGGGCCTGTAATGTCATTTTTAGTGGGTTTTTCACACAAATCTAGATGCATTTAGGTCCTAGAACTTGCATACATGCATATAAGCATTCAACAATACATTTATCAACACTTGCACCAAGATTTAGGTACCATACAAGCTTAGGCTATCAAAGGATTAATCTATAGGCGGGCTCCTTAAAACACCCCACCAAACATACGAAAATGCTCAAATAAACATTTACCAGCACAAGCATTATACCAACATCACTTTAATACCATATTCAACATGTTAAGCTCATCAAAGCATTCCATTCAAGCAAAACCATATAGATGCTTACCTAGGCAACCACTTAACATCAACCATAGGTAACGATGCACAAAGCACATAACAACATCAATCACACTCCAAATTCACAGTATTACACATGTTCAAGCCAGGGAAAACAGAATTGCATATCCCAAAATCCATGTCGAACACATTGCCTTATTAATCGGAAACATAAACCGAGTTCATACTCAAAATTGCTTTGCATCTTGGATCACTATGACTTAGCCTTTGCTGCCCCAAGCCTTAATGTTCTGCATCAATAGGAAAAAGAGAGCGTAAGCGCACTAGCTTAGTGAGGATGCTCTTAAAACAATGATGCATCATAACCCTTGAAAACCAACACTTGTTTTTAAACCATGCTTACGACCTAAGAAAATTCCAATGATTCCAATTCAAAAATGCATATCGACCATATGCAAAATGATATATTCCACATGCTTAAATCCCCAAAGAATTTTATACAAAACCATGCTTCAATTCAAAAGCATTAAATACAAAACCATGTTTAAATCCCAAAGCATTAAAAATAGGTTCAACATTAGAATTCTCATATATTGGCAATTATAGTTACCTCGGATAGTCGACTACTATCCTTGATTAGTCGACCGCTAATCTTTAGTTAACCGACCGTTAACTTTACACATCTGATACACGGATCTCCCTGAATGACCGACCATCATCAAAAACTACACCATGTCGACTGCATGATTTAACATCCTTGCCGACCGCAAGCTTTACATCAACAAGAGGATCAGACCGCTCAACCCAAGTGATAACAACATAGTCTGAGTAGCCGACCGCTATACCTCAAGGACCCTTAACCACGATCAATTTTTAAACATATTATAGTGCACTTTGTCCTATGACATGTCAACTATATCCGAATGTTTTCTCACCTTGTCACATAGCCAATATGTCATTTATAAAATCCATAGCAATATCACATTCCCGACCAGAATAAAAACGAACGCTCACTAGCATTTAATATACTTTTAAACCACTGCATATGTACTTAAAAATCATCCATTTATAGTAAGTAAAACCAACCATGTTTTCGACTAAAACATGAATTACACATGCTCATATCCGAACCGATATTAAAGAGCAAAGGAGGGAAACTTACTTCCAAGATTAGGCAAGTGTTTCGAACTTAACCTAAACTTCCAAAACCACTTTCAAACTTTTGAAAGACTTTTAAGACCATTTCCACTCACCGATTTCACTTCGCCTCGCTTGCTACGGCGAAACATGCTCCAGGCAAGCCCCAAACCACCTCAAGATGCCACGCCTTGATTATCCCTTGTTTTGACCACACAAAACTAGATGAAACATGCATTAAAATGCATCCAACTCTCTATTTCAAACCAAAATCCCGCGGCTCTCAAGATGCCTACTCAAAACTCATCCGAAACTTACTAAAATCAACCTCAAACACTTCTCAATCTTAACCCAGCCATAATATAACGATTCAATACATCAAAATTCATCAAATAACATCTAAAAATCCTTTTACAACATCCTTTTACTTCCAGCAAGGATTAAACTCCAAAAACAACCCAAAAACCATTAACTAAGAACCTAAATAATTAGAGATTCAACCAATTTCAGGATTCCATTGTTAAAAAAACTTATCCACATTATAGTACATACAAAATAAGATTGAAATCAATCCTCAACACTGGAAAAACAGATTCAATTCGAAAATCACAAGATTCCATCAAATAAACCTTAATTAAGAAAAATTCCATAATTAATTAATTAAAACCCATTAGAAAACATATATAAAGAGTCAAGAACTTGGGAATTTCAGTAAAGAACCTTTCATTAGAGGATAAAAATGAAACCTACATCCAATGAGTGAGTTTCCCCTTAATTGGATGTTTTCCTCTTGAAAAATAATGAAATTCAATAAGATATTTGGAAAACAAGTAAATAATCATTTAGCAAATCAAAGAATTAAGAAACAATATCATTACCTTGAATATCTGATAGGAAAAAGAGTGTTTGGATGAGAGTATTTTGAGAGAAAATATGAGAGGAAGAAAGTTACGTTAAATTGTGATTTGGAAAAATAACTACCTTTTAACTAAATCCTTTTTAATTCCTTTAATTAAAACTCTTTTAAAAATAATCCTAATTAAGAGAAAACTCAAATTAGACCAAATGGTAAAGTAGCTCCTTAAAGATTCAAAGTTTTCACTCTTTACAAAACGTCACCATTAAAAACAGTTTTCAAAAATTGCATTTTGGTCACTAGCCAAAATGTCACCCTTCCAAAGCTCATTTTACAAAATTGCTTTCACTAATATTTTTAATATATTAAAATAGGATTTTAAACATTTTCCCATATTTCTATCTTTTAGAAAAATATTTTCTCCCGAATCTGACTCTAATCTCTAACCCGGTCTACCAGGCCGTCTAAATAGCCTTAAAACTGCTAGGCCCAAAACTGGGGCATTACAACTCTCCCCTCTTAAGAAATTTCATCCTTGAAATTTACTTGGAGGAAAAAATGAAGAAATTGTTCCAACATATCCGCCTTACTTTCCCAAGTGGCTTCCTCGACACCTCGATGTTGCCACAAGACCTTAATCAGTTCTATTTTTTTGCCACGTAGAACCTTGCTGCTAGAATCAAGGATTTCCATTGGCACCTCATCAAAGGATAAATCTGGTCTCAACTCAATATGATCCACCGGCATAACTTGCGAAGGATCTGACCGATACCTCCGTAACATAGATCTTATATGGTCCAATAAACCTTGGACTAAGCTTACCCTTACGTCTGAACCACGTCACCTTCTTCCGCGATTACACTTTCAAGAACACACGATCGCCTATCGCATATTCAATTTCCCAACGCTTCAAATTTGCGTAAGATTTCTGCCGATCTGCAGCCACTTTCAAGCGTTCACACACAAGCTTAACTTTCTCATCCATGTCTTTCAACACATGTGGCAAGGAAACATGCTTTACCTTAGCCCAACACAAGGGTGTATGACACTTCCAGCCATACAATGCCTCATATGGTGCCATTTGAATACTCGCTTGATAGCTGTTATTAAAAGCAAATTCAACCAAGGGTAATTGCTTCTCCCAGGTTCCTTGGAACTCAATAATACAACACCTCAACATATCCTCCAAGACCTGGATAACACGCTAAGACTTTCTATCCATCTGAGGATATTACGCGGTACTGAAATTCAACCTCGAACCCAGATCCTGATGTAAACAACTCCAAAACCTTACTATGAGCCCCAGATCTCTATTCGAAACAATAGACTTTGGTACCTCATGCAGACGCACAATCTCATCTATGCACAAATCCGCCAGCTTGTCCAAGGTATACATCGTATGCACTGGTAGAAAATATGCACACTTTGTAAACCAATCAAAAATCACCCAAATGGAATCCTTTTTAGCCGATGTCAACGGCAACCCTATCACGAAGTCAATGGTGATTCTCTCCCATTTCCATTGCAGAATTCTCAACAGTTGCAACAACCCAGATGGAAACTGATGTTCAGCTTTAACCCGCTGACACACCATACACTTAGATACAAACTCTGCCACATCCTTTTTCTAACAAACCCAAAAGTACCTTTCCTTCAAATCACGATACATCTTGGTACTACCCGGATGCATAGCAAAAGCACTAGAATGTGCCTCTGTCAAAATAGTGTACCTGAGCTCCAGGACATCCGACACCACTATTCATCCTTAATGCACAAAACACCATCATCATCGAAATAAAAATCTGTCGGATTACAATCCTCTATGTCATTAACCTGAGGGGCCAAAGAATCATCAAACAATTGCTTAGCCTTAATAATTTGTCACAACGTAGGCTTAACCTGCAATTCAGCCCATAACCCACTTTCCCGCATCACAGTCAACCTCGCAAACATCACCATAAGCTTAACTGCAACCTTACGACTCAACGCATTCGCAACCACATTGGCCTTTCCAGGATGATACTCAATTGTCAAGTCGTAATCCTTAAGCAACTCCAACCACCTTTGTTGCTAAATGTTCAAATCCTTTTGAGACATCAAATATTTCAAACTCTTGTGATCTGTAAATACCACAGACTTTTCACCATAAAGGCAGTGTCGCCAAATCTTCAGGGAAAACACCACAGCTGCAAGCTCCAAATCATGAGTTGGATAATTGCGCTCAAGAACCTTCAACTGCCTTGATGCATAGGCCACAACCTCTCCATCTTGCATCAGCACACAACCCAAGCCAACATACGATGCATCACTATAAACCACAAACTCATTTCCTGACTCAGGTTGAATCAACACAGGAGCATGTGTTAAAACCTCCTTCATCCTCTCAAAACCCTGATGTTTCTTCTCCATCCACACAAAAGGAACACTCTTCTGCATCAACTTTGTCAATAGAGTTGTGATACTAGAAAATCCCTTGATAAAATAATGATAATAACATGCCAACCCAAGAAAACTACACACCTCTGATACGGTCTTAGGTTGTTTCCAATTAAGAATACCCTCCATTTTTGTGGATCAACATGAATACTCTCCGCGGATACCACATGTCCAAGAAACATCACCTCCTTGAGCCAAAACTCGCACTTGCTTAACTTGGCATACAATTGATTATCCTTCGGCACTTGCAACACGATCCACAAATACTGGTCATATTCCTCCTCGGTACGAGAGTACATGAGTATATCATCGATAAAAACAACCACAAACTGATTAAGGTACTCATGGAACACCCTGTTCATCATGTCCATAAAAGTCACCGGGGAATTCATCAAACCTAACTGCATCACCAAAAACTTGTAATGCCCGTACCTCGTACGAAACACCATCTTATGTACAACCACATCCTTTACCTTCAACTGGTAATACCCCGACCTTAAATCAATCTTCGAAAACACAGCTGCCCCATAATAATGATCGAACAAGTCATCAGTACACGGTAACAGATATTTGTTATTCACCGTAAACTTATTCAACTGGCAGTAATCAATGTACATATGCATCGATCCATCTTTCTTTTTCCAAAAAACTAGAGCACCCAAAAGAGAAACACTTGGTCGAATGAACCCATGATCTAACAACTCCTGAAGCTGCGATTTCAACTCTTTTACCTCATTCGATGCCATCCGATATGAAGCAATAGACACTAGAGTTGTACCTTCGTACTTCTCAATATGGAATTCCACCTCCCTATTTGGAGATAAACCCGACAACTCTTCAGGAAAAACTTCTAAACAATCACATACAGCCTAAATTTCCTACACCCGAACACCCTTGGCTTCCAGTTTCATAACAATAGCCAAATAAGCTTGGCAACCATCAAACATCATTCTCTCCGCTGGAGAAGCCAACACAACATTGGACAAGAATTTCACATTCTCACCAACCACCACAACTTCAAAATCATCGGCCAACTTCAGAGAAATCCTTTTGGACTCTGAATCCATCACCGTCTTGTGCTCACTTATCCAATCCATACCCAATATAACGTCAAATCCATGAAATGGCAACTCCGACAAATCCAGAGCAAATTCATGACCTTGCACTATCAAAGGACAACGCTTATACAACCTTCTAGTTGAAACCGTCTCCCTAAAAGAACTAGTTACTAACATGCCAACATCCAAAATCTCAACAAGAACGTTCAGCAATGATGCATGCTCTCTTAAAATATATGAATGTGTAGACCCCGAATCAATCAAAGAAAACAACGACAAAGATTACAAGGTAAAAGTACCTACGATCACATCAGTGTTGTTGCACCCCTCACGATGAGCATAGATCCGCGCTGGCCCACCATTCTCTAGTTGAACAGCAACATCATGAGCCACAGCTCTTTGACCATCATCGCGCCTCTAAAAATTACCCCTGGCACGGCCTCGGCCCCTAGCAAGTACAATAGCTTGAACCAGTGCATCACCCACAACACGAGGATAGTCACGCTTCATGTGACCAGGTGATCCACATATCCACCAACTCATGGTATTCCCCCAACACTCACCCATGTGGCGTCTACCATAATGCTCACACTCAACTATAGTACGAACACCTTGGTTACCATGGCCAACATCGCCACCAAGCATTTGATCAAACTTATGCCTCTTATCACGAAACCTTTTACTCTGCTTATCAAAATTACCAAAATTAACCCCACGCTTGTTCGAGCTCATGCCTGAACCTTGTCCCGATAACCTCAACCACTGCTCAATATCCTTAGCGCGGTTCATAAGCACATCAAAATCTATGTAGCCCGCAGCCAACAAGTATGTTTTGATATCCTTCACCAGCCCATAGCGAAACCTATTGCACCTCTCAAGATCATCCGGAACCAACTCCGAGGCATACTAATTCAAACGGAAAAATTTCACCTCATATTCAGCTACAAACGCTACCCTATTCAAAGGCCACAAACTCATGTTTCCTAGCATCCAGATTCTGAGGACCAAGATACTTCTTCTTGAAAGCTCTTCGAAAGAACTCCCAAGTTACATCCGCCTCTAGAACATTAGCAATTGTGGTCACCCACCAATGATAAGCATCACCATGCAACAATGACACGGTACATCCCAGCTTGCGCTCATTATTACGGCCCATCTTATTCAAAATACAAATCGTACTCTCCAGCCATCCCTCGGCTGCTTCAGAACTCAAACCCTTGAACTCAGCACCTCCCAAACTGCATAGGCGCTCTAAGGGTAACACTATGTTAATTGTCACAACAGGTACCAGAGTCTGCTTGTCGAAAATTCTCTCCTCTCTCTCCATTGGAGTTGACGGCATGGCCTCTAATTTATAGGGCTAGGTCAAAGTCCTTCTTTGAGGAGGAAGTTAAGTTGGAGTTAAATTATCTTAAAAGAATATAATTCTTTATTATAATTATATTTCTTCTAGAACTTCTCCTATCTTCTTGGAATTTAATTCTTCTTTAACCTCTTCATGGAAATCAAACTCCTTTGGGATTTAGCTTTGCTCCACGTCATCTTGGGCTTGTCTAGTCATCAATTTTGACTACCATATCACTTTATTATTTGTCGACAATTGCCCTGGCAACTGGCTCGGTGTCTCCTTCATGCATTGCCCTGGCAACTAGCTCGGCATCTCCTTCATGCATTGCCCTGGCAACTAGCTCTAGCCTTGCTTTGGCAAGTGATCCTGCACATACACACAAAACACACCAAAGCAGCATCTTTTCCCACAAAAACAACCAAGTTATGAAATCAAGCTCAACGATGGAAGAAAACATGGATTAATGCATGAATGACTAATTATGTAACTAATATGAGCCTATGTCTAACAATAATATGAGTAAAAAGGGTAAGAAAAATAGTACTTTTGAACACTTATCACACCCCCAAACTCGAACTATTGCTTGTCCTCAAGCAAAGCAAACTAATAATTACCTGCCAATACTTCAATTTTCACAAACTTAGCTTTGAACTTGATTTCAATTCTCAGAACTGGGGCACAAAGTATGATTGGCTTTTCATTTTTCAGAAAACTTAGGAGTTACTCGGAATCAAACTATAATGCTTGTGATTGTGTGCGGAGTTTTGTGCAAGTTAATTTTTCAGATTCTATGCAAACAAGAGGTTTTCAAATTACTCCATTGGGTTCTTTTTAACATGTTTTAACTAGAGCCGATTTCGGACACCTCTAGTGTTTTGTTTTTAGTTTCCTTAAGTTAATAATTTATTCGACTAGAGCCAGTTTTGGGCACCTCTAGCAATCAATTTTTAGCACATACTAGAGCCGGTTTCGGGCACCTCTAGCGATCTCTTTTTTTAGCACATGCTAGAGCCAATTTTGGGCACCTCTAGCATTCATCCAATTTTTACTCTAATCCCCCAATTTGTATAATAATCAACCTAAGTTCACTAGAATTCCTTAGATCAATCAAACCAAAACAGTGTTTCATCAAATTTAGCATCATATTAAAATTCTAAGTTTTTCCATGGTTATCCTAGAATTAAAAATTCTATCAATTAAGTGCATTGGCAAAGTCATCATCGGATATTCATCAAATCTAGGCAATTCTTGTTCAAACTAAATGCATGGCAAGCAATTTATGTATCCTAAATGCAATACTTAAGATGAATGCAACTAAACATGGTAACAACTAATAACAGTCCCCCCCAAACTCGAGTGAGGCATTGTCCTCAATGCATGCATTAAAGAAAAATAAAAATAATGAAAAATAAAATGAAAACAATGACTTACTCCGGGAGTTCGTCGTCGTGGATGATTAGTTTCCTTTTGGTCAGTGTCTTGATTCTCTTGCTTGAACGCGATGGTTGTTTCCTTGTTGCCGATGGTGGAATCGATCCTCGTACAGGGTTGTCCTCATCGTCCTCTTCATCAATGCATTAGTTTTTCGCTTGGAGGATTCAATTGGTGCTGTCTTTGTTGGTGCAATGGAGGACTCGTATGAATCTAAAAAATCAGACAATGATTTCGTACGAGTTGATTATGGCATATGTGCTTTACCTTTGGCTTTTGCAGTGGTTACCGGGATGTCTTTAGCTTTGGTTGCCGTGGCATCTTCAGGGTTGGTTCCCGTGGCATCTGCTTGGGCAGGCACGGTGTAGGTTGCCGTGGCATCATCTGTTGCGGTTGCATTGGCGACTGCTTCATTGGTTGTCGTGGCAAGGATCTCAGCCGAAAAGATTGGGAACGGCACGCGGTTGTCTGGGTACTTTTCTAGGATGACTTGAGTGATTGCATTGTTGTGTTACTTCATGTACCGCATCAACATTAGTTGACGGTCTTCAATTTGCCTAAGGTGGCTCACCAATGGTTGGAAGAGTGCTTCAAAGTGTCCCGAGGTTGATGGCCGAGTTGCCCGAGCGTTAGGTGCTTAGGCATTAGGGATTACCGGGGCGGCAGGAGTTGCTGCGGCAATTTGAGGCCTTGAGGATTTTTCCGGTGCCTCTCCCTTTAGCTTTTAGATTTGTGCTTGATTCCAACCGGACTTTGGTAGGGCCTTTTCATCGGTGGGCTCACTTGGGACATGCATCTCCTTGCAAAGATTAGAAATTAAGCAAGGGAATAAAAGAGAACCCTTATCTTTTGAGCTACATACAAAAATCTCATCACAAATAATTTTTCCAATGTTAATGACGCGATTATTCATAATAGAATGTATGAGCAAAAGACGTGGTATATCAATGGTAGTATTGTGTGTGGTGGGCATTAAAGAAGTTTTAACAAACTTTTTCCATATTTTTGCCTCGGGTTTAAGCCAAAGGCGATTTACCATGCCCTTGTATTTACCGTCGTTCCAATGAGTTCTCGGTTGAGTGAGTGCTTGAAGCACCTTGTCGAGTTGCTTGGGTGTGATTTGATCCACAAAGGCTTGATGCTCGTCCTTCTCAATGTAGAGCCCGTAAAAGGTGTTGATGTTTTCAGGGCTTATGAGTATGGCCTTGTCACGAACAAAAACATAAGTATTATCCGGGTTAGGTAAGTGAGCATAGAATTCTCTTACGAATGAGATGTTACCCGGTTCCGATTGATGGCAAAAGATTTGCCACTTTTGATGTGCAATCCTCTCGAAGATGAATGGTTCAAGGCCGAAATCTTGATGAGAGTTGAAGTATTCAAAGCCTTGTTCTTCATAAATCTTCTGGCTTTCAAACTTGGAGTGAAATTTTTCTTAAACCACCGGTGTAGCAAACTTCTTGTATCTTGGTTCTTTGGAGGAACTTGGATGAACTAAAAATTTAATTTTGGATGCCACGGATGATCTTGGTTGTGAGTTTTGTAAAAACAAAGAAAATAAAATAAAAGAAAATAAAGAGTTGCAAGATGAAAAGTAGGAATAGGTTTCTTCGAAGTTAAGGGTGATGGGTTTTATAGAAAATATAGGTAGTAAATATGGTGGGTGGGATTAATTTTGGAAAGACGAAAAAGAGGGTTTTGGTTTAGGGGAAGGGTGACGGCTAGGGGGTTTAATTAGGGTAAGTTGGAGGCTTTGTATAAGCCTTAGATTTAGCCCATTAATTTCCTTGTTGAAGATGTTTTCCTTCTTGGATCAAAATTCCTCTTTATCTTGAACTCTTTTCCTACAATTCAAAGACAAATCAAATAAGGATTAAAATTAAAGATAAACTAATAAAAGAAAATAAATAAAGATGTGTAAAGGGATTCTTAAACTTAAAAAGATAAAAAAGAAAATAAATCTATCCTAAAAATATAATAATAAAAAAAAATTAGTTCGAAAATAAAAAAATAATAAAATCAAAAAATAATGGAAAATAAAAAAAAAAAAAAATATCGAAAGGAGAGCATGCTCATGCATCTCCTAAGTTGACCACTTCTTTGTTACGTTCTACATGGGCACCATTGTAGTGCTTTAATCTTTGTCCATTAACTTTGAATTCATGTTTGTCTGTGATGGACTTGATTATCACGGCACCATGGGAGAATGGTTTGACAACTTCGAATGGTCCCGACCATCTTGATTTCAGCTTTCCCGGGAAAAGTTTTAGCCGAGAATTAAATAAGAGAACTAGTTTCCCTAGCGTGAATTGTCGCGGCAATAGTTTCTTGTCATGCCATTGCTTTTTTTTCTCATTGTCGAATCGTGCATTGTTATAGGCGAGTGCACGGAATTCTTCTATCTCGTTGAGGTCCAACAAACGCTTTTGTCCGACACTTTCCCAATCCATATTCACGGTCTTGATTGCCCAATATGCCTTGTGTTCGATTTCCACCAGTATATGGCATGTTTTGCCATAGACAAGTCGGAAGGGGGACATACCTAAGGGTGTTTTGAATGCAGTGAGATATGCCCAAAGTGCGTCATCTAGCCTTAATGACCAATCCTTTCTAGAGGGATTTACAACTTTCTCGAGTATACCTTCAATTCTCGGTTGGAAATTTCTACTTGCCCGTTGGTTTGTGGGTGATATGCCGTGGCAATCTTGTGTGATACGCTGAAGTGTTGCAACATCTTGGCAATAAGTCTGTTGTCAAAATGTTTGCCTTCGTCACTGATAATTGTTCTCGGCATCCCAAACTGTGTAAATATTTTTTGCAAGAATCGTTGCATGATCTTGGAATCGTTGTTGGGAACTGCAGCTGCCTCAACCCATTTACACACGTAGTCGACAGCAAGTAGAATATAGAGGTTGCCGAATGAAGATGGGAAAGGTCCCATAAAATTGATCCCCCATACATCGAACAGTTTCACCTCGATAATGTTTTGGAGCGATATCTCATGTTGTCTAGAGATATTGCCCGTCCTCTGGCAACAATCACATTTCTTGTAAAAGTCCTGGGCATCTCTGTACAATGTTGGCCAATACAAACCGGATTGCAAAACTTTGGTCGTAGTACGAGTTCGTCCAAAATGTCCTCCATAGGGTGAAGAATGGCATTGTCGGAGTACATTTTGTTGCTCCTCTTCAGGGACACATCGGCGTATAGCCTAATCTGCATATTGTTTAAACAAAAGAGGCTCGTCCCAAAAGTAATGCTTAGCATCATGGCGGAACCGCTTCTTCCCTTGGTGAGTAAGACCATAAGGTAAAATACCACAAACAAGGAAATTAACTAAATCCGCGTACCAGGGTATTACCGAGGCATGTGCTGCCGTGGCGACTACTCTCAAAATTGTCGAGGCGTGCGCGTCAAGGGCTGCTGCGGCGTCGAGAGTTGTCGAGGCGTGTGCATCTATGGTTGGTGAGGCATCGAGGGTTGCCGAGGCATGTGCATCCATGGTTTCTGCGGCATTGAGAGTTGCCGAGGCGCGCGCGTCCATGGTTGCCGAAGCAACTTAAAGTTGCTCATCCGGGAACGCATCGCATATCTCTAGATCCGCGTCATCCTCCCTATTGCGTTTTAAACGTGACAAGTGATCGGCCACTTGATTTTCTGTTCCTTTCCTGTCCTTAATTTCAATATCAAATTCTTGTAAAAGTAATATCCAACGAATCAAACGAGGTTTGGCATCCTTTTTATCAAATAGATATTTGATTGCCGAATGGTCCGTATGAACAATTACCTTTGTACCAATCAAATTTCGTTGTTGTGTAATTCACTTGAGCACTATTAAGAGTTTACTAGCGTAGTATATCATATGGAAGGTCTTACCTGTGCGTTGGCCTAGGACTGCTCCTACCGCAAAATCACTTGCATCACACATGAGCTCAAAAGGTAGCGTCCAATCTGGTGGAAAGACAATGGGTGCTGAGGCAAGCTTTTCCCTTAGGGTTTCGAATGCTTGGGTGCAAGAATCATCAAAATCGAAGACATTATCCTGTTCAAGCAAATTGCACAAGGGTTTAGTGATTTTAGAAAAATTATGAATGAACCTCCTGTAAAAACCTGCATGTCCAAGAAAGCATCGAATTCCTTTAACCGAACTTGGTGGGGGTAATCTCTCGATCACGTCCACATTGGCTTTGTCTACTTCAATTCCCTTGGATGAAATCTTGTGGCCGAACACTATTCCTTCATCTACCATAAAATGGCACTTCTCCCAATTGAGGACTAAATCAGTTTCTTCACATCTTGCCAACACCTTCTCTAAATTGCCGAGGCAGCTGTCGAAGTCATTACCAAAAACAGAAAAATCATCCACGAAGATCTCAAGGAAGTCCTCGACCATGTCTGAAAAGAGTGCCATCATGCATCTTTGGAAGGTTGTCGAGGCGTTACACAATCCGAACAGCATCCTTCGGAAAGCATAAGTACCATATGGGCATATGAAGGTTGTCTTTTCTTGATCTTCTGGTGCTATGGCAATTTGATTGTAACCTGAATAACCATCAAGAAAAAATAAAAGGGTTTACCTGCAAGACGGTCAAGCATTTGATCAATAAAGGGTAATGGCAAGTGATCTTTCCTAGTGGCTTTGTTTAGCTTTCGATAATCCATACAAACCCTCTAACCGGTCACAGTCCTGGTTGGAATGAGTTCATTGTTTTCATTACTTACCACTGTTATACCTCCCTTTTTTGGTACACATTGTACCGGACTTACCCATATACTATCAGAGATAGGGTATATAATGTCGGCGTCAAGCCACTTGATGATTTCTTTCATTACAACCCCTTTCATGGCATGATTCAGTCTTCTCTGGGCCTCAATTGAAGGTTTGTGATCATCTTCCAACAAAATCTTGTGCATGCACACTGCCGGGCTAATTCATTTCAAGTCGGCAATTGTCCACCCTATTGCCTTCTTGTGTAGCATCAACATTTTGATCAGCTTCTTTTCCTGCTCAGGCTGTAACTTAGAAGAAATAATTATAGGCAATGTATTATAGGTTCCTAAGTATGCATATTTTAGTTGCTCTGGCAACTGTTTCAACTCAAGAATCGGTGGTTTTCAATAGAGGGCTTTTTGAGCTTACCTTCCTTACCTGAGTAATCCAGTGGTTCAAAGTATGTACCTGGTCGATTGACTAGCCAATTTGCCTTTTCTTGTTGTTCCTCATCGATCAGTTCTTCATACTCCTCAGGTTCCTCTTGGTCGGCAATGTAGTTGCCGAGGCAACTAAATTCCTCGTCGAAGTTAAACTCTGTTGTGGCATGAAGAAGTTGGCATTCTTCTGGATCATCGGCATGCCTTAGTGTTTGGAACACATTTAGTTTAACTTGCTAGTCATTCACCCTCATTGTGAGTTCTCCATTTTCAACATCGATCAAGGTTCTCCCTGTTGCTAGGAATGGTCTCTCGAGAATGATAGGTGCATGCTCATCCGCTTCACAATCCAAAACAATAAAGTCAGCGGGAAAAATAAATTTATCAAATTTTACCAGTATGTCCTCAATTTTTCCCTCTGGATGCACATAGGATCTATCGGCTAGCTGTAGCATAACTGTTGTACATCTCGCCTTCCTGATTCCTAGTTTCTGGAAAACTGATTTAGGCATCAAGTTTATGCTAGCCCCAAGGTCGCATAATGCTTTCCCGACATAGTGGTTTCCAATGGAATAGGGTATTGTGAAACTTCTGAGATCCTTCAACTTGGGTGGCATACGATTGTGCAATATGGCTATGCATCCCTCTGTTGTGGCAACTGTTTCAAACTCTCCTAGCCTTGTTCTCTTGGACACAATGTCTTTAAGAAACTTGGCATAGTTCGGCATTTGTTCAATTGCTTCCACCAATGGCAAGTTGATGTGGACTTGCTTTAGGATATCAAGAAACTTATTGAATTGATATTCTTGCTTTTGTCGCTTCAACCTTTGTGGGAATGGTGGTGGAAGTCGGATATCTTCGATCCTTTCATTGGTTTGGAACCTGATTGACTGCATTGCGGGGACAACTGGAGTTGCCGAGGTATTATCAAATGGGGTTGCCGAGGCATGCTTATCGCAAGTTGCCTAGGCATCCTTATCGTCGGTTACCGAGTCATGCTTATTGCCGGTTGCCGAGGCAATTCCTAGTTCAGCATCTGAGGCTTTGCCGCTAGGTTCGTCTTGATCTTTTTGTGGAGTTTTGTTTGACGATCGGGCTTGAGCGTCTTTAAGTTGTTGGCCACTTCTAGTGGTGATCGCCTTACATTGGTCATGGTCAGTTCCTCTTGCGACTTTAGTATCGCTAGGTAAACCTCCTTGCGGTCTAGTATTCAGGTTTTGAGCAAATTGTCTGACTTTATTTTCCAATGATTTGATTTTCGCCTCTTGGTTTTGCAATCTCATCTCGGTCCTGTTAATAAAAGCATCAATTTTTATGAAGTTACTATTCTCAGCCATATAAGATTCAGTTCTCATCATAAAAGCATTTAGAGGATTTTCCAATTAACTAGATGTTGGCGGTTGTTGCGGCGGCAACTGTTGCCGTGGCATATTCTGTTGGAATCTCGATGCTTGTGTATTCTGATTGTTCTGGTTTAAAGCATTGTTGGGATTACTCCATGAAAAATTTGGGTGCTTCTTCCAACCTGGATTGTATGTATTTGACATCACATTGTTGTTTCGATTGTAATTCCCCACATAGAAGCTAGATTCCGAATTCTGCATACATTCAGAATAATCATGGTTATCACCACATAACTCACAAAAAGAATCCATTACCTTGACCTCATGTGTGTTGTTTGGTTTCTGCATGTTCTGGACCATCTTGGTTAAAGTGGCCAATTGTGCCGAAATTGAGTCTGATGATCCTAGTTCATGTATTGTGGCTTGGCGTCTAAATCCTCCTCTTCTAGTAGAGGGGAATTGATAATCATTCTTGGCTAGCCTATTTAGAATTTGAATTGCTTCCTCCGGTGACTTATCTAGGAGTATGCCGTTTGCTGAGATATCTAGCATCATCCTTGTTGGTGTATTCACGGCGTTGTAAAGCATTGTTACTTGTGTCCACACCGGGAATCCATGTAGGGGGCATTTTTGTAGAAGTTCTCTATATTGCTCCCAAGCCTCGTACATGGATTCATCATCTGCCTGCCGAAAAGAAGTAATGTCGTTACAAAGCTTATCAGTCAAATTTGTAGGATTAAATAGAGCAAGGAAATCACGACAAAAATCGGTCCAAGATCCTATTGATCCGGCAGGAATGCGATTCAACCATGCTTTCGCCTTATCCCTCAGTGAATAGGGGAATAATCTTAATCGTAAAACGTCGGGGGTTACTCCATGTATTTTGAACGAGTTGCAAATCTTGAGGAAAGATTTAAGATGTTATCGTGCATCTTCAGTTGCTGAGCCTCCAAATTGACCAATTGTGTTGATCATATTAAACATCACCGGTTTCAACTCAAAGTGGTCGGCTTCAATTTCAGGTGCGACGACTCCTGTATTAAGTCCATCAAGATATTCTCGAATAGTACTATTTCATGCCAGAATCACTCATCCTCCTGCTGGAACATCTTGATTCATTTTGCCATCTTGATTAGCCATTGCTACTCTTAAACTTCGTCTAAGTCTTTGTAAGGTTCATTCGATTTCTGGATCAAAGGGATATTCTGGTGTAATCGGTCTCGCCCTGGTCATATACCAATGCAAAACCAAAGTTTGTTAGCCCTTTGAATCTTAAACAAGAAAAATAAAAAGAAAGTGCAAGAAAATAAAAACAAAGTCGCTATTGCCAATCCCCGGCAACGGCGCCAAAAACTTGTTGCGCGTAATAAGTGCTACGCAATTGTGCAAGTATACACATCGCAAGTTATAGTATAAAAGATATCGTCTCCACAGGAATTGGTGCCACTTCAAGAATCTAATCTCTTGCACTGTAAAAAGTAGAAACACAAGTAGAAGATTATAGGAGTTTAAACTAATAACTAAACTAGAAAGCAATAAAGTAAAAAAATAGATGAGATCAAATGAGAGAGATAGGCCAGGTTATCGTGAGTTGAGGTGTGATAGCCGATTGGATCAACTTGGTAAAAGAGTTCAAGGGCAACTCAGTTGCCGTGGCAACTTGCACAATGGGGTTGCCTTGGCAACTAATCGATGGTTGCCTGGGCAACTAGTTAGGCAACTACTTGGGCGTCTGGGCAGCAACCTTCAAGGTTCGGCAGAGCGTTCTTCAATGGTTTCTTCTTATCCCTAAGTCGAAACTCTATCTACTTGTGCATGCCTTAAAAATACATCCTTGCGTGAATCAAGGGTGAACAACAACCAATCTTGCGCTCCTCTTAGCCGTTGAAATCCTTAACTTATTCCTAAGCCGGATTAATCTTCACCATCAATATATATAATAAATATCATATTCATTCATTTCTTGAATCTAACTCTCCCGATATTAGATAAATAGATGATGTTACGAGATCCTCTCCCAATTTACTCGCAAACAAGAATAAGAACCAAGAATGAATAAACCTTGAATAGAAAAGTGCAAAATCTTATTACTTAAACAAAATCCAATAGTTTCTCACAACCACAAGACACAATAACCTTAGCCAAATAGATTTTGTTCATGGCTAGGTTCCAAAGAAACACAAGATGAAGAATCCCTAGCATGAACCTAATTGAACAAGAAAGAAAAAGATGAAGGATGGATAAAGCTTGTCGAAATCACCTTGCCCTTGCTGCTTGTCGAAAATTCTCTCCTCTCTCTCCCTTGGAGTTGACGGCATGACCTCTAATTTATAGGGCTAGGTCAAAGTCCTTCTTTGAGGAGGAAGTTAAGTTGGAGTTAAATTATCTTTAAAGAATATAATTCTTTGTTATAATTATATTCCTTCTAGAACTTCTCCTATCTTCTTGGAATTTAGTTCTTCTTTAACCTCTTCGTGGAAATCAAACTCCTTTGGGATTTAGCTTTGCTCCACGTCATCTTGGGCTTGTCTAGTCATCAATTTCGAGTACCATATCACCTTATTCTTTGTCGACAATTGCCCTGGAAACTGGCTCGGCGTCTCCTTCATGCATTGCCCTGGCAACTAGCTCTAGCCTTGCTTTGGCAAGTGATCCTACACATACACACAAAACACACCAAAGCAGCATATTTTCCCACAAAAACAACCAAGTTATGAAATCAAGCTCAACGACGGAAGGAAACATGGATTAATGCATGAATGACTAATTATGTAACTAATATGAGCCTAAGTCTAACGATAATATGAGTAAAAAGGGTAAGAAAAATAGTACTTTTGAATACTTATCAGGCATACTCTAGCTTATGTTCATCCGAACACTGTAGCTGCTTGTTCGGGAATCGCAGCGTATTATCCAACCAGTATTCTACAATCTCAGGATTGTCATCATCCTGACTGGTAAAGGTAAAGCCCGATGCTGAGACAACTTTTCAATAGGGGCTCGAACGTATTGGATAACTTGTGCAGTAGGTTGCACAGCCTGCTCGGCTCTCATTGAAGTCATAAATTGTTTGAACATGTCAGCCATGTTTCGGTAACATTCAGCTTGAGCGGTTGGCACTTCTGATTCAACCGTCAATGGGGTGGGTTTGGAGGGTCTCCCCCTAATCTCCTAGCCATACGCCGTGGATCCAAAGACGTTCTCATCTACATATAAGAAAGAGATCGGATTAATAGGGAAGCCAGAATTTAACACACAATATATACTCCTAGGTGGCATAATGAAACGTGATAACAGTACAATAAACAATAGTTTAGTCCTAGAATCGACTAAACTCTAGCTCTGATACCACAAATGTAACACCCCTTCTCGGCCTGGTAGGAAACGGGTCGGAGAATGTTACTAGAAGTAACTCTGTGTTTGGTAGAGTGTTTTACACATTATTTTATGAAACATTTAAGGTTCGGTGATTCATGCGATACAATAACTTCTAAAAATTCATTTTTGCAAATTACCAGTTCATGGATTTGTACATAATTAGTCTTACCAGTTCATGGACCAATTTTAAACTTTTATAATCGTTAGGGACTAAAACATAATTTTTGCAAATTACCGGTTCTTTAACTGGAATTCTTTTTACCAGCTTGAAATTAAACTTATAAATAGTAATCCTGTAAAGTTTCAGTGTAATAGGAGATCATTTACCTATCCAATTTAGTCTTTCATTATTCCGGGACCACTCTGTAAAAGTCTAAAAATTCATTTTAATCACATTTAATATAATTAACTAACCCCGAAATGATACGCCTTATGATCGTATCGATGCGGCCTAGCAAAGTTCGGTAATTCAGTTATGGACAGAAGGGTTGTATCGATACTGGTCCTACCGTATCGATATGCTAAGATTAATCTCAGTATTAAAGGGTTCCAATAACATTATACCATACTAATACGGTCTATGCCATTTCAGTACGCCCACAATGACCGTTAAAACAGTTAAGCCCGAACTGATACTGTGTATCGATACGCGTAACCAATAATTCCATTTTTATTTAGGTTCGATATACCGTACCGATACACTCTCTAACCGTATCAGTACGGTGCTACAGTAAAATTCCAGTGACAAGAGATCGTACCGATACACATTTTACAGTATCGGTATGCCCCTTTGACCAACGTTGACTTGGTCCAAATATACAAAACTGTACCGATACGCCATCACCCGTATCGGTATGCCCTGGTTTGTAATGACAGAATTTATCTGGTTTTAACCAATTTTAACCAATCAAATGAAGTCCAAATGCATTGAAATTTTACCAGAGAGTTATTGATAGCCATTTCTAATAGCATGTAAAATGTCAATGCATTTTGAATCCATTTACCTAGTTTTCCACTTTTTAGCCCAATATGCATATTTTGTCCTCTTTTTAGCCATTAACAAAAGTCCATTATAAGCATTTAAAACATACTACCATCACATATATCTTACATGCATAAAAGGCCTAGAGGAACTTATACAACCATTATGCCACTGTTCTAGAAGTATGTAGGGTAGGTATACATTACATTAACCTTTGGTGACTTGCCAAAAACCTTCAAAAGCTTGTCCGGTCTCCAACCCAACTTACTTAACCTGAAAATGGATGAAGATGAATGCATTAGGCATACTTTGCATAGTGAGGTAGTCATAAACAATGTCAATAATCAATACGCATTCAAATGCATGTTTCATCAATAATCCAATGGCAATATGTCAATGTTCAGTAGCAATGTATCAATGTCCAATTTCAATATATCAATATTCAATATCTATGATCGATGACAATGCAACAATAGTCAATGATCATTTACCAATATTCTATATCAATAATTCTTTCATTCAATATTAACCCTTGGATCGATACAAGGTAGTGGATACGCTGATTCCTATGCCTCGCCAAGTCAATAAAGGTCTATTCCCTCCGCCTCGCCAATATAAAGGTCGTAGCCCAAGGACCGTAGTCCACCCGTACCAATGAGCTCATAGATCTTATGGCATGCCAATTGTATCCAATGTCCATTCAAATCCAAGGTCCGGTAATTTCGGCCAATATGCAATACATTATCAATATCAATAAGTTCAATGATCCGGTAACAATAAATTTACCCTTAGGTCCATTTTAATGATCTGGTGAATCCAATAACATTATCAATTTCAATATTTCAATAATCAATGTCCAATGATCAATGACAATAACAATAATATTTCCAATGCTATGCAATATTCAATGTTTAATGACAATATTCGATGCTCAATGATTCAATCACAATAATCAATATTCAATGTTTCAATAAATTAATAAGGAAGCATACCGAAGCTTAACAATACACCCTTCAAAAGGGGTCGATGCAATGACCTTAAATCCAATGTTAGATATATCATATCAATGAAAATGAAACCAAGAAAGGCACCTAGACTAATCTCGAGACTCAGACTACACTCACCTCAAAATTTAAAGCTATTACAGTTCTCGGATGACAAACCCCTTGCACTTAGCCTTTGATGGAGATGATGGCCATTCATCCAAGACTTGAGCTAGGCATAAATTAGGGGAATAGTTATAATCAAAACTGTTGATTCAAAATTGATATTCAATATTAGAAAAGCTTGTAGACAACAATATTTCCATAGAATCAAGCTTCAAACACTTGGGTATAACCTTGACTTTAAAGACATTAATCTTGAAACTAAACTTCAATAATCCATGGAATCAATAAATTGATTGGGGGATTAAACTCGCCAATCCGATAGCTTTCTAAAGATGTAGAGAAATCAAAGAAAGCTTAAGCAACCAAAGGATGTGCTTGCTTGAGCTTGGTGAAGAATATGGAAATGGTGGCGCTTGCTTAGCTTTGGTAAATAATTGAAGAAAGATGGAAGCTTAAAGCCTCGGATTTACTCCAAATGTTTTTAACCCTTCCATTCTTTCCCCTATTTCCTTATTTAGCCGTGAACTACCTTACATAAAGTGTTGCCTCCCAAGCAACCAATCAAAAGGTTTCCTAGATTGGGAGAAAACCTTAATAAATATTATTTTCATAAATAATAACTCCATGGAAATGATTTATGTCATCTTTCATGACAAAATCCACCAAAATCGCGTGAACTAAACCAAACAAGGAGGTGACCCACACCTTTAATTGTGATAATTATGAGGGTAGTCCCTTAATTTTCTGAAGTTTGCACGTTTACCCCCGAACTTTCAATTTTCACAATTTAGTCACTAAATGACTTTCAATTCTTTCAGAAAAGGTCCAATATCAATAATTAAGCTCAATTGAAGTTCATTACAATGCAATTGAGTATAACTTAGGGTCATTACATTGATTGCACCAACCTGCTACAAAATTTCCGATCACTAGAACCCAATTCTGACTAGACCAGTTTTTGGGGTGTTACATGAGAAGAGTTTTGTTGAAAAAGGTTTAGTTGCATAGATTATGGATGCAACCTCTGAAGGACCAAAGCTAAACTTAGTTGCGACGAGACCAGCGGAAGTAGTGTCTACAGCCGATGAACAAGAGGACAACCCTCTTGCAATGGTGTTGTACAAAGAACCATCACTATTCATCCCCACTACGAATGTGGCTGATGATGCTGATGAAGAATAGAAGCCTGAGAAAGAATAAGAAGCTGATCATGATGAGGAGGCCTCCCTTCCAAAGAAAAAGAAGAAGAGAAGGCACTTGAAATCAAAAGATAAAAGCAAGAAGAAGCGCAAAGAAAAGAAGCAGGGCAAAAGGAAGAAGCAACGCTCTGCCTCCTCCTCGCAACAGCCAGACAATTGAGTTAGATTGTTTTAGTTTTTGTAGGCATGCAAACCATATAGTGTAATTTCATTTTGTTTTAGGTATTGTCATGAAATTTGCATTATCATTGTCATTGCATTTAGTTGTAATATCATTGCACTCAACATTGTAACCACATCCTGTCATTGCATTTTGTTTTCTTTTGCATTGGGGACAATGCAATCTTTAAGTTTGGGGGTACACACTTGGGTGTTTAAATGCACCCTCACTTCAAAAGAAATTCTAAGCAAATGCAACGCTCTTTTTGTGTTGGAAAATCTTTTGCTTGCATTTGATGTGTAAACCTTGAATCATTCTGATTATTGATAAATTGGTTGGATATACATGCTAGAATATTACATTTTTAACTCTGCATAAATATATTTGTTTGTTTGAGTAAAGAATATCTAGCTTCATTTCTTTGATTTTGGATGATTCGGCTTATTTCAGCTTGTGTTACAAATGCTAGTAACTCTTATTAAGTATAAGTAAAAGGCATTCCAATATGAGTGCGTTGCGTGTTTTGAGTGCTATGCAAATGGTGCAAGTGAACACGTTGCCAGTAATAAAGTGATGAATATAGAGTATCATCTCCAAAGGGACTGGTATTGAAGGACTTCGGTTCTTAACTCTTTGCACTGAAATAAGATAGTAATTGTGGTGATGGATGGTGGTAAAAAAGTATCTACAATAAAATAAAGAAAGACTATAGACGAATAAGGTAATCAACGAGAGAGCAGGTCAGCTTATTAGGATTCAAAGTATGCCGGATGAGTTGCTTTGACAAGTTGAATGCCGGATACAAGTGAGATGAGCAAGTAGATTTGTAACCCCATCGTCCCGGCCTAGACGGCCGACCAAACCGAGAGGGCTACATTAGGTTTGTCAAAGCAAACTAGAGAAAGGTTACGAAAAGTCAGTCCATTTTTTTCTTTTATCTTGTCCAAATGCAAATTAATGTTCCTATATGTTCATACTCGCAGTGGGTAAGTTCATGAATGAAACGAGTCACAAAAGACAATCAAATGCATCATATTCAAAATTAAGGACTAAAACGTAAATACTTTAAATTACAAAACCAAAATTGAATTTAAGGTTACCAATCCTCAATTAATCCATTTACATTCCAACATGATAAATTTTAGGTCAATTTAATCATCCCAATTCATACAATTGCATTCCCAAAGCTTAGGGACCAAAATGAAAGAACCAAAAACTTCCAAGATTCCAAAATAACTAACTTAACGGTACCCGTATCGGTACATGTACTCGTCTTTCGATACGCCCTTACATTCTAAAAAACTCAGAATCCAATAGCTAAAACCTGTACTGAAATGCTTGCTCGCGTACCGGTACGCCTAGCATAAATGCCTATGACCGTATCGAAACACTTGCTCGAGTACCGAAACGTTAAACCTGAAAAGGTAGGTTCATATTGAAACACCCTCCCGCGTATCAAAATGATATGCATGAAATGGCCTAGCTGTACCGGTACGATGACACCTGTTTTAATACGCCTAAACCTGTAATGACATTTTTAGCTGGTTTTCCACACAAAACTAGATGCATTTAGGTCCTAGCAACTTACATACATACATATAAGCATCCAACATCACATTTAACAACAATTGCACCAAGGTTTAACTACAACACAAGATTATGCCATCCAAAAGGTTGATCTAGAGGCATGCTCCCTATAACTCTCCACCAAACATACCAAAATGACTAACTAAGCAAATATCAGCAAGAACACCATACCAACAACACATAAATACCATACTCAACAGGATTAGCTCATCAAAACATGCCATCCAAGCAAAAACCATCTATATGCATACCTAGGAAACCATATAACATCAACCGTAGGTAACGGTGCATGATAAGCGAAACATCAACAATGAAACTCCAAAATAACAACATTACACATGTTTAAAACCAGAGAGAACTGAATTACAAATGCCAAAAATCCATGGCGAACAAATTGCGTTATAACCAGAAACTAAAACTGAGTTCATACTCAAATAGTCTTGTCTTTGGATCACTTAATCCTTGCCTTTGCTGCCTCCAAGCTTTAATGCTCTGCATCATTAAAGAAAAGAGAGCGTAAGCACACTTGCTTATTGAGAATGCTATTAAATGATGATGCATTTAAAAACCCTTGAAAACCAACACTTGTTTTCAAACCATCCTTACGACCTCAGCAAGTTCCAATAGTTTCAAATCAAAACATGCATATCAATCATATGCAAATCAATATATATATTCCATGTGCTTAATCCCAAAGCATCAAATACAAAACCATGCTTAAATCCCAAAGCATTTTAAATAGATTCAACATTAAAATTCTCATAAATTGGCAATTATAGTGACCCCGAGTAGTCAACCACTATCCTTTATTAGCCGACCGCTAATCTTTAGTTAACCGACCGTTAACTTTACACATCGGATACACGAATCTCCCTTAATGGCCGACCATCATCAAGACTACCCCATGCTGACCCACATGAGTTTACAACCTTGGTGACTCAAGCTTTACATCAACAAGGGGAACCGACCACTCAACCCAAGTGATCACAACATAGTCCGGGTAACTGATTGCTATACCTCAAAGACTCTTAACCCACAATCGATTTTTAACCATATTATAGTGCACTTTATCCTATGGCATGCCAACTATATCTGAATGTTTTCTCACTTTGTCACATAGCCAATATATCATTTTCAAAACCATTTACTCACTGTTTTACAATGCATTACACAAAATCCCTACATATGCAAATCACATTGCCATAACAATATCTTATTCCCGGCTAGAATAAAAACTAATGCTCACTAGCATTAAATATACCTTTAAGCCACTGCACATGTTCTTTAAAATCATGCATTAACAGTAAGTAAAGCAAACCATGTTTATGACTAAAACATGAATCACACATGCTCATATCTGAACCGATATTGAAAAGCAAAAGAGGGAAACTTTTGAGCTTAGGTAAGTGTTTCAAACTTATCGTAAACTCCCAAAACCACTTTCAAACCTTTGAAAGACTTTTAAGACCGTTTCCACTCACCGATTTCACTTCACCTTGCTTGCTACTGCAAAACAAGTTCCCGGCAAGCCTAGAACCACCTCAAGATGCTACGCCTTGATTATCCCCTATTTCGGTCACACAAAACCAGAGGAAACATGAATTAAAATGCATCCAATACTCTATTTCAACCCAAAATCTCGTAGCACTCAAGATGCCCACTCAAAACTCATTCGAAACTTACCGAAATCAACCTCAAACACTACTCAATCTTAACCCATCCATATAATAATGATCTTAAACATCAAGCTTCATCAATTGATATCCAAAAACTCATTCCCAACATCTTTTTACATCCAGCAATGATTAAACACCTTAAACAACCCAAAAACCCTTAACTATCAACCTAAACAATTAGATATTCAACCAATTTCGGGATTCCATTATTAAAAACAACTTATCCACAATATAACACATCCAAAATTCAATTGAAATCAATCCACAACACTGGAAAAACAAATCCAAATCATAAGATCCTTCAATTAAACCTCAATTAAGCTAAAATCCAAAATTAATTAATCAAAACCTATTAGAAAACATATGTAAATATCCAAGAACTTGGGAATTTCAGTAAAGAACCTTTCATTAGAGGAGAAGAACGTAACTTACCTCCAATGAATGAGTTTCCCCTCAATTGGATGGTTTTTCCTCTTGAAAAATAAAGAAATTCAATAAGATTTTTGGAAAACAAATTGAGAAATCATTTAGCAAATCAGTGGGTTAAGAAATTAAGATCATTACCTTAAATCCTTGATGGAAAAAGAGTGCTTGATTGAGAGTGTTTTGAGAGAAAATGTTAGAGAAGAAAAGTTACGTCAAAATTTGTTTTAGAAAGATAACTACCTTTTTAACAAAATTCCATTTAATTCTTTCAATAAAACCATTTTAAAATTATCCTAATTAAGGGAATACTCAGATTAGACCAAATGGTAAAATAGCTCCTTAAAAATTCTAAGTTCTGACTCTTTACAAACAACCACCTTTTAAAACAGTTTTCAAGAATTGCATTCAATCCATTGCCTAACAGCAATCTTTCGTAACTCCCAAGTTGCCCACTCAAAAACCATTTGAAACATACCGAAAACACCATCAAACGTTTTTGAAATTTAACCCAGCCATAAAACAACAATTCAACCCATCAACCAACACCTAATAACATCCAAAAACCCTTTCCTAACATCATTTTACCTCCAGCAAAGATTAAACTCGATTATCTCCAAAATAACTCAAAACTAGCAACCTAAACAATTAGAGATTCAAGAGTTTCGAGATTCTATTGATAAAAACAACTTATCAACATCAAAACACATCCAAAACATATATTAAATCAATCTCAAATACTGGAAATCAGATCCACCTTTAAAAATTACCATATTTCATCAATATTTCCAAAAGAACTCAATTAAACATTGATAAAACACTAAAATCACATTACAACTTATAAATCAAAGATCAAATGCTTGGGAATATCAATAAAGAACCATTTAATAGAGGAGATCACGGACCTTACCCCTGTTATGTGATTTCTCCCTCAATTGGCTTGTTTAAAGCTAAGAAAATATAAGATTTCAATCAGATTTTGCAAAACAAAGTTAAGGAATCAAATTCAAGTTAATAATATGAGTGAAAAGAGTTCCTTACCTCTAGATTTTGATGAAATTCTAAGTGTTTGGAAGAAAAAAAGTTGAAAGAAAAGGTTTAGGAAAAAGTTATGTAAATTTCTTTTAAAAGCTAATAACTAACTTTAGATATTTAATCCTTATTAACACCCTTTTAAAACACATGTTTAAAATGTTTTAATTGAAGAGAAAAATCACCAACAAACACTTGGTAGATTAACTCCTTAAGGATTCTAAGGATTTGACCCTTTTGATTTTAATCACGTTAAAACAGTTTTTAAAAATCGCATTTTGGTAACTAACCAAAAATGTCATATTTCCAAATTCCTTTTCCTAAAATTGATTCCACCAAAAATGGTTTTAACTATTTTCCATATTTTTATCTTACCAAAAAATATACGGTCCTGAATCCGACTCGAATCTCTAACCCAGTCCACCAGACCGTCTAATAAAAGCCTAAAACTGGGGTGTTACAGCTGGTTCAGCTCCTTTGCTTAATATTGAGCTTCGTTTTAGCTCGTTGAGCTTCCATTCTTTTACACTGGGCTAGTTTAGCTACCATCCATATGTGTTGCGCTAGTTAAGCTTCAATCCTTTGTCAATGAGCTACCATAGTTGTCACACTCTAGCCTTGCACCTATGAATTGCATAAAAATGATTAAGTTAACTAGAAAGAAACTAATAACATAGGAAATACATGATGTATGCTAATTTAAGTGTGCGAATGCAGTCTAAACTTATGCAAAGATGTGTAACTTAAAGGATGCATAACACATTTAAATATATATGCATAAAGATGTGGATCTTAGAATATTTATATTAATTATGTAATATGCATTATATAAGGACTAAGGTATGTATATCCTAAAATAAGATGCATTGTATAAAGTATGCTAATGACATAAATATGCATGATATACAGAATACGATGATTAAAGCATAGCATGATATGAATGAAACACGCAGCTTAAATATGAAAAATATAATTATGTGTAAGAAAAGTAAAAGCTCCCTCTACTTTTAGCCTTATGAATAAAGATGAAGGAAAGTAAGTGTGTAAGGAAAGTAAAAGCTCTGATATCATATGATGTAGGGTCTTTGTGCACGCCTTGGTTGATATTGAAGACGTCTCCATTTGATTGTTAGATCTAGGAAAGTAGCAAGTAATCATGCAAGTAAGATAGGGTAGAAATGGTAAAAGAAAGAAGAATTTTTTAAGGAGATATATGGGTTGTTTTGGGGCGTGGTGATGGTCTATGAAGGAACGAATAATGGTGGTGCTTAAGGATAGATAGTATGAACAAGAACAAGGTAAAACCTATGCTATATTAAAGCGTAACCCCACACCTTATAAATTCTATGTCTGGGTGGTAAAAAGGACTTGGACCCATTGGTTATAAAATGTTACCTCTCCAAAAGTATTGTTTTTAATGCCAATCTTACAATGCTTTTATTTGTTTTTACGTGCATTTAGTTGTTTTAGGATGTTAAAACCATGCATTTGCATAGGGAGTTTAGAATTTTGTCTATGCCAGTGTGAAGGGTTGTTTTGTAGGCACTTTTGCAGGTTTGGCATAGGATTTGGCCTAGAAAAGCAACACAAGAATGAGCGCCGGAGAGAATGCCGAGTGTTGTTGGCAGAGATGGACCAGACAATGCCAAGCACCGATTGGCAGAGAAGGAACTTGATGCCACGCTAAGAAGCTGTTGGACCCCGAAAAAATAGTAAATGATCAGGCTCCGAAAAGATAGCAATTGGAACAATCTCTGAAAAAAAGCGGATAAGGTGGTGCCAAAACTTGTTGGTGGATTCATGCCAAGCTTAGATGCTAAGACAGCGTCGACAGTATGACATCATCCTTAGCATGATCAGCTCTTATTCAAATGTGGATAAGATGATAATCTATTATCCCTCGGGCAGTTGAAATCTAAAATTCAAATAAGGAGCTCATCCTATATCTTCCCGCATGCCTATTTAAACACCAACCAAGCTAGACTTTCAAAGAGTAAGGAAGATTGGATCATGAAGAGTTGGTGTGTGACCATTAAAAACCGGCTGTACCTTGGAAGGGTGGTCCGACCAACTTGGCCGAGAAGCCTGGATCTTGAAGGGCTGCATCGAGAGACCCCTTCTAGCCCATTATCTCTTTCAAGTTATTTTATCTTGTTTTTAAGGATGATGTACTACGAAAACGTTTGTGGATTGTTGGTTAAATCCCTCACCATGAACTAATTTAATAGTTGGTGGGGGATGTTTGGGTTTTATGTTATTTTCATGCTTTAGTTTTTAATAATAAATCTGCCTTGGCAATGCTTTATCTATTCGCCATACTTAAATGTTTCCTAAATACTCTGCCAAGCGAGAGCTGGCACTGTTGGCCTATTGTGCCTCAATATCTTAACAAGCTTGGGGTGGCAACGAATAAGTTTTTGAATACTAAGGAGAGAAGCTTCGAGAGAAGTTGTTCAAGTAGATGAACTTACTTCGAGAGTGAAATCCACCCCTTATGAGTATATATTGGAGCTTAATCAAATTGGTTTATTTAAAAACAAACACTATAGAGATATAGGGGTTTTTACATTATCAATTTAGGGCAATGACCATCGAGAGAGGCTTTGCTAATTTTAAATCTACTCCAATGCCAAGACAGGTTGTTATTAAAGGCTGACACGACATGAATAGCATGAAAACTAGGCATTCACTACCAAATTTTCATCATTCATTAAAACACCTTCTTTGCCAACGTCTTTACTTTATTTTCATTCCTTTACTTTTTTTAATTGTTTGAAAAACCAATTTCAAATCAAATCAACTTTTTCTTAAGGTAAGTAACAATCAAGGAAATTGAATTCCAAGTAAATCTCGGTGGGATCGATACTCAGCTTACCAGCTGTATTACTTGCAGACCGTGTATACTTGCACGTAAAAGACTCATATTGGCACTTTTTATTATTCTTCCAATATATATTTTCTGCCCCTTTTGCCAGCATTTTACCTAGAGAATCTACAAGTTTTTGGCGCCGATGCCGGGGATTGCAAGGGAATTGATTGTTTTCAAATTTTTACCAGTCTTTCTTTTACTTTTATTTATATTTTTACCCTTTTTTATCGGTGTATGACCAAAAGCCATCCTGTGGTGGGCACGTGGCCATACAATCCAGAAATTGAGAAAACATTGCAGAGGTTAAAAAGAAGATTTTGAGAGATGAACCAAGGTAATGGAGGGAATGGTGTGGTGAACAATAGAGGAAATCCACTTAACAATGAGATACCACCACCACCTGTTGTCCCAGTTGTTAATGAGAGACCTATTAGAGAACATTCGGCACCAACCATTGACAACTTGATGCCAGGACTTGTTGGCATAGAGGTAAACGATGTCAATTTTGAACTTAAGCTGATAATGATTCAAAATCTTTTAAATGTAGGTCAGCTTGGCGGAGCACTCACTGGAGATTCGAGGAAACATCTAAAATAGTTCATGGAGATTTGCCAGATATTCCAACAAAAATGGAGCACCTGAAGATACCATGAAGCTGAAGTTGTTTACTTTTTCTTTGAGAGATAGAGCTAAGGCTTGGCTTAATTCCTTGCCACCTAGCTCAGTTACTTCATGGGCAGACTTATGCCAAAAGTTCTTGACAAGATTCCAGCCGCCAACACTCACTGCCAAGCTGCGGGGTAAGATCATTACATTCAGGCAGGCTGAGGATGAGACCTTATATGATGCATGGGAAAGATTCAAAGACTTGTTGAGGAGGTGTCCTATGCATGGATTCCCGAATTGGACTCAGGTTCAGACCTTTTACAATGGATTGAATGCACAAACGAGGACTGTTGTTGATGCTTTAGCAGCTGGCTTATTGCTTGATAAGACATATACTGAGGCTGTTGACATTTTAGAGAGGATTGCAATCAATGATGTTGAGTATCCTGTTGCGAGACTTGGGACCGGAACTAAAACCAATGGGAAATTTTAGGTTGATGAACTAACATCCATTCATACCGAGATTTCCAACCTTAATAGCATGGTAAGAATATTGAAAAAGAACAACAAGTACCAAGAAGTCAAAGCGTTAGACATATTTTGTACAATCTGTGGAGAGAATCATCATATGGATGAATGCCCTGCCAACCCTGAATCGATAAATTTTATTGGCAAAGTTAATCGTTACTATAATCCTAACTCCAATACTTACAATGCAGGTTGGAGACAACACCCTAATTTAGCTTGGGGAAATCAAGGAGGTAACCAGTACAATGCCTAGCGCCAGAATACTCAGAGGTAGAATAACAATGCCATGCCAGCATTCTATCAGAATGCCATGCCACAGAAAGCCCAAAACAATTTTCAGCAAGGGAATAGACTCAACCAATGAGGCACTCTCATAGAGTACATGGAAAGGAATGATGCCACAGTCCAGAGTTTGGCGGCATCAATGAGAAACTTGGAAG
The DNA here is from genome assembly GCA_019671005.1 of Hibiscus mutabilis. Lineage (NCBI taxonomy): Eukaryota > Viridiplantae > Streptophyta > Magnoliopsida > Malvales > Malvaceae > Hibiscus > Hibiscus mutabilis. The sequence goes on from CM033737.1 coordinate 22,876,700, forward strand.
TCCAGCTTGGGCAGATTGCCAGTGCACTCAGCAATTGACCCTAGGGAGCATTGCCAAGTGATATAGAAGATGATCGGTACAAAGACAATGAGTAGTGCAAATCTATAACTCTTCATAGTGGTAAGCAGTGCATAATGGAGAAGGTTGCTAAGTAGCCAATGAATTGCCAAGATAAGAAGCCTCTGCCAGCAGATAATCCCAGGAAGAAGAGAAAGAGGAAACAAAAACAGATAATGCCAAAACCAATGCCAGACAACATATTGATGCCAGAACTGATGTCAAACATACTGATGCTAGAACCGATGCCAAACATACCGATGCCAGCACCGATGCCAAATAGACTGATGCCGACACTGCCCTGCCAAAGCAGCAGCACTGATATATATTTATTCGCCACCACCATTTCCAGCAATACTTTAAAAGCATAAGCAAGATCAGCAGTTCAAGCACTTCTTGGAGGTTCTTATGCAATTGCAAATCAACATTCCATTGGTAGAAGCCCTTGAACAAATCCCCAACTATGTCAAATTTATGAAGGACATTATGTCCAAAAAGAGAAAGCTGGGAGACTTTGAAACGGTAGCTCTGACTGAAGGATGCAGTGCCATGATCCTAAACCGGTTCCCACCAAAGTTGAAAGATCCGAGAAGTTTCACTATTCCCTGCACCATTGCCAACAAATTCATGGGCAAGGCACTGTGTGACCTAAGAGCTAGCATCAACTTGATGCCAATGTCAGTCTTCTGGAATCTTGGCATAGAAGCAAGACCTACCACGGTGACACTTCAGCTGGAAGACCGATCCTATGCACATCCCACGAGTAAGATTGAGGATGTGTTGGTAAAGGTAGACAAATTTATTTTTCTAGCTGATTTTATCATTTTGGATTATGAGGCTGATATTAATGTCCCGATTATTTTGGGTAGATCTTTCCTTGCCACGGGTAGGGCTTTGATTGATGTTCATAAAAGGGAACTAACAATGCGCATGAATGATCAGTATTTTACATTTAATGTGTTTCAAGCTTCGAAATGTGTAGATGAACCTGATGAGTGCCAAGCAGAGGAGATTATGGAGTCCATTTACACTTTGTGCACGGCACAATTATGCCATGATATAGAATTTGATGCCAGCAATTTAGATGGCATAGCTAATCTGTTTGAGGAATCAAAAGAACCAGTCTTGGAGGCTGAAGAGGCGAGTTATTTTGAGTTGTTACAGTTGGCTGGCAAAGAAATCAAGGCACCTAAACTAGCAATTGAGGAACCACCAGCATTGGAACTGAAACCACCGCCAGATCACTTGAAGTATGCTTATTTAGTTGAACACTCAACTTTGCAGTGGTCATTGCCACCGGTCTCACTAATGATCAGGAGGAAAGATTGTTGGCAATATTAAGTGACTATAGGCAGGCAATAGGGTGGACTTTGGCAGACATCAGAGGTATTAGCCCAACCATTTGCATGCATAAGATTATCTTGGAGGAGTACCATGGCAAGACCATTGAAGGGCAAAGAAGGCTAAACCCAAGCATGAAAGAGGTAGTGAAAAAAGAGATCATAAAATGGCTTGATGCCAGGATTATATATCCCATTTCTGATAGCTCTTGGGTTAGACCGGTGCAATGCGTGCCAAAGAAGGGTGGCATGACCGTGGTACAAAATAGTGAAGCTGAGTTAATCCCTTCCATAACTATCATAGGGTGGAGAGTGTGCATGAACTATAGGAGGCTGAACAATGCCACGAGGAAGGATCACTTCCCATTGCCATTCATCGATCAGATACTAGACAGGTTGGCAGGTAAAGCTTTCTATTATTTTTTGGATGGTTATTCAGGTTATAATCAGATTGCCATCGCCCCTGATGATCAACAGAAGACTACGTTCACGTGCCTATATAGGACGTTTGCGTTTAGAAGGTTATCTTTCGGCCTGTGTAATGCACCGGTAACGTTTCAATGTTGCATGATGTCCATTTTTCTGACATGGTCGAGCACAGCATGGAAGTGTTCATGGATGATTTTTCAGTGTTTGGCAAAACATTTGAGGAATATCTTTAGAGTTTGGAGCAAGTCTTGAAGAGATGCATAGAGACAAACCTAGTGTTGAACTGGGAAAAATGCCACTTCGTGGTGAAGGAGGGCATTGTTCTCGGGCAAGAGGTAATTGAGAGAGGGTTATAAGTGAATCAAGAAAAAGTTGAGATAATTAAGCAGCTACCGCCTCCAACAAGTGTCAAAGGTATAAGGAGCTTTTTAGGATATGCTGCTTTTTATTGACGTTTTATTAAATATTTTTCAAAAATTGCCAAACCTTTATGCTTGTTGTTAGAACATAATGCCACTTTTGCATTTAACAATTCTTGTTTGAGAGCATTTCAAGAGCTTAAGAGAAGTTGATCAATGCCCCTATAGTTGTGGCACTGGACTAGAATGAGCACTTCGAACTCATGTGTGATGCCAGCGAATATGGCATTGGAGCAGTCTTGGGACAAAGGTTTGGCAAGGTTTTCCATGCCATCTATTATGCCAGCAGAACATTAAACGAAGCACAACTAAATTACTCTACGACCGAGAAAGAATTTCTTTCGGTTGTATTTGCTTTTGACAAATTTAGATCTTATTTAATTGGTAATAAAGTTGTGGTTTTTAAAGATCATTTGGCATTGAAGTATCTCTTGGCAAAGAAGGATGCAAGCCCATTCTAATTCGATGGACACTCCTACTTCAAGAATTTGACCTTGAGATCCAAGACAAAGAGGGCAGTGAAAGCCTAGTAGCTGACCATCTCTCACGTTTAGAGCATCATCTTGAAGATGGTAAGACCAATTTTATAAGAGATGAATTTCCTGATGAGTACTTTTTACGCTAAAAATGAGGTTTTAAGGTGTTTGGGTATTAAAATATTTATTCTGTGGGGGTTTTAGAAGAATCGAGTTTTAATTGAAAAATGGAGTCGCCACCGGCCAGTTAGGTAGGCCAGACAACGTAAAACTAGAGATTTGAAAACTATTGGGTTCGGAAGTCAGTTACGACATGGGGAAGGACTAGCACCCCCACATCGCCCAAAAATTGGTACTTTAATAATTACCATTTTATTAATATTAGACTTTCCGGATTAAAGTGACGATTAAATTAAAATTTTGTTATAAGTGCGGGTAAATTTTAAAAGCCCCGTTATCCGAGAGTAAACGCCCAACCACCATCACTACACCTGATACTGGCCCCGTTTACGCTCGGATAAAAGGGTGCCGCATTGACAATTTATATTCCATTATGCGATCTTATAAAACCAATATTAAACATTCATATTGACATGGTATTAAGAAATATAAACACATGGATTTTACAAAATTAAATAAATAAACAAAATAAATAAATAAAAACACAATCTACAATAATAAATAAACAAAGTAAACATGAATCAAGAAAAACGTGCCTTCAAGACTAAACTAAAAATCCTAACATGCTTGAGTGTATAAAATCATAAATGCAACAAATGCATGATGCACATGTAATTTGACATTAAACTAATTAGATCCGAACAACATGCCCTTTTTAAAAACTTAACATATGACACAACTTAGAATATAAAGATATGACATTAATATGTGACAAACAAAACTCATTTTAATATATAACCTAAAATGCAAAACACAATAAAACAACTAACACACATCTATACATGGTAACAACTAAACTAAACCTGCTTAAATAATAAAACACTAATATCATGATAACACATAAAAACTTAACATATGGCAAAGATATGCATACATCAAGTTAAAAAACTTATGCTATGTAAAGAACACACTAACATGTAAACTAAAAAAGGATATGGAAAACATGCTATATGCAAAGAAACTACAATAATATATGATGAACGAAAGAATCGATACACAAAAGAAGCAAGATAACGAAACAAACAAGGACCATGTTATCATATGTATATGATACACAAATTAAGCTAAACACAATAAAATAGACATGTACGAACACTAAATTAGAATACGACGGCATAATCACAAAAACACATGTTATAAAACATAAATATACATGTAATAGAACATAAATAAAGAACATAAAAAACCACTAAAAATGCAAACATACTGGAAACATAAAATAAAAATGCAAGAGACATAAGTAATTGAAACACAACAAAGAGGACTATAATGAAATAAAAACTGAATTGATAGAAATTAAAATAATAAAACGTGAATTAGGGATGAAATTAGAAACTGAGGTAAGCCTTCAGGGACCAGGTGTGTAATATTACCAAGGGGGAAACTCGAAGTGTAAAACATCAAAACTTGGAAAGATCTAGGGTGTAATTAGACCATTCAAAATCTGAAATCGGTTCACTTGGGGACCAGATTGAAATGTTTTGAGAACAATGGAGGACCAAGATTGTAAAAAACCCGTGCGGCGAGCCAAAAACAGAAGAAACGGAAATGTGGAATGGTTTAATAAGGGATTTTACCATTTTTGAAAAATTACAATACCTATAAAACATATTCATCAAGCCAAAAATCTAACTTTCCTTTATTTTTCCTAAAAAACCTCATGATAAAACGCCCTCTGTTATGCCTTTCTCTCAAAAACCCAGCCCCCCATCCTCTAAAAAAACCATCCTGGCCGCCGTGTACGGCCATACCCCACCAGTCTCAGGTGAGGCTTGGCCGCGACAACCGCCTCTAGCCTTCCCAAACGAGGTCTCCGGCTACCGAGACCACTGTTAACCTAGAAAGGCCTCTAGAAACCCCACCTTTAACCCAAAGAATTTATTTCGAAACCGGTGACCATCTTCCCTTTGGCGGCTCACCAAGAACGGCTTGTTGCCAACCATAAGGGTCCCTGGACTCAGGTATGCTCGGCTCACTCTCTATCTTTTTACTTTTTTTATTTTCATATGCATGCAGGAGATGAGAGAAATTTACCACTAAAACTTGATTGGTTTTATTTTTTTCAAACCAACAACTAGTTACTGAAATTTTTGTTTCTTGACTGGATACATATATTTCCCCTGCCCCCTGTGATTTCTGGTAAACTAATACATATATTACACTTTTTCTACTGGATAACTGACAAATTTTTCCCATTTTTTGTTTCTTTTGGCAACCCTGGGCGTGGTGGTTGGTATGGTGGAGTGGTGCCGGCGTGGAGAGATGTCGTTTGGCAGATTCGTTCTCGGCCGTTGGATCAGATCTAATCCAACAGCTGAGATTGCATGGAAAGTGAACGGTCCAAATGTGATTTGGAAGCTGGAAGAAACGCACCAGATTTCACCACGTGGCATATGGTAGATGACAGGTCTGATGCGTAGGATGCACGCACGCGTGGAAGGCTGAAAGGTCCGCGCATGATCCGAAGCGGTCAGCTGGAGAGACGAATCCCTTCAATCATGACTGTTGGATTAAAATTTGATCCAACAGCTCTTGATTAGTTGTGCAAAAAGATAGAGATTAGGGTTTGATTAATTAAACGGGTTAGGGCTTGGTTGGGTCTGCTCGAAATGGGCCTTGTAATTTATTTTGGTTATGTAAATGTGGACTGGACACTTAATTAAATTGGGTTTATTACATATATTTTTTGGATTTTATATTATATTAGTCCAATAATACTAACAGTAATAATAATAATAACAATATTAATATAATGATACGTACATACCTACACATGCACACACATACATGTACACCTATACGTACAACACGCAAACATTACTTAATATACTATGTACATGTATACATAATCATACATATGATTAGCATAATCACTCACACACATTATACGTTCAAACAATGCACTCATAAGAAATGCAAATTTATACGTGACACCCATACACTGTATTAATTATTAATACATATAAATATATGCACACATCACACACACTTTATACACACTAATCACACACAATATACTATGTATACATGCAATGATATATTAAATATTAAACTAACACATTAATATGATAATTACGAATCCGATAAAAATGGGTGATTATAGTTGCCCCTCTTTGCCTGTTCTCGTAGAACGAGAACAAAGCAAAGATCATAAACACTCATTTTTATCCAACTTCCCTGTTTGTGGCTTCAGAATCACGTGTTCTTCTAGAACTCTCCGCTTTTCCTTGCCTGAACTTTAGGCTTGTAAGTTCTTCCTATATGGAACTTCTTCACCTTCTGATCTTGGAACTACAGGTCCTCCCTATATAGAACTTTTCATTCCAAAGTTTTGAGTTACGAGTCCCTCCTATATAGAACTTTTCACTCTGAGACGGTAAACTTGGAGTTCTTCCTATATAGAACTCTTCGCCTTCAACGCTGGTTTCTCATATATAAAACCTTCTATGTCACGGATGGATTCTTTCAACTAGGAGTTCTTCCTGTATAGAACTGCTAGTCTTTAAACCCTGAAGCCGCCAGTCCTTCCTATATAGAACTTTTAGCTTCTGAAATTTCGTAGTTATGAGTTCCTTCTATATAGAACCTCTCGCTGTGAGTGTTCGAAAATATAGGCCCTTCCAATATAGAACCTTTATCTTCGAATCTTTCCAAGATTCACGCCAAAATGGCTACCAATCTGGCCTTACGCTACTGAGGCTGCCAAAATCTTTCTTCAAATTTGGAGATTCACGTCAAAAATGGCTACCGATCTTTCTGGACTCATGCTACTATGGCTACCAAAATATTTTTTCAAATTTGGGGATTCACGCAAAATTGGCTACCTATCTTTCTAGACTCACGCTACTACGGCTGCCGCTCTTTCTGGACTCACGCTACTAAGGCTACCGATCTTTTCAGACTCACGCTACTACGGCTGCCGCTCTTTCTAGACTCACGCTACTAAGGCTGCCGATCCTTCTGGACTCCCGCTACTAAGGTTGCCGAACTTTCTGGACTCACGCTACTAAGGCTTTCGATCTTTCTTTCTTTAATAAAATCTACTTCTTCAAACTCTTTGACAATTCTTCAAATACCTATCTAAAACAAACAAAAATTGACATGCCTCTATCTATATGATGCATGCAATGTAATGATTTCTTTTTCTTCTTTTTTTCTCTTTTTTTTCTCTTTTTCTCTCTATTTCTTTTCTCATTTTTTTCCTTTCTTCTCCCCCTATCTTCTCTCTCTTTTTCTTTTTCTCTTTCTCTTTTTTTCTTTCATTTTTTTTTTGTTCTAAAGTTTTACACCCTGAAAGGTTGTTCCTCAGATTTCTTCATCTCTTTATTTCTTCACTGTATTCTCTTAAATCCTCATTTGATCAATCACTTTGAATCTGAATTAACATGATTTCAAATCTTTCGTGTGGAAGGCTTTCTTGTCTTCAGGGTTATCACTCGTCTTCATAAATGATCTTTTGGTCCTTATATTATTCTTATAAGAACCTTTGTCATCTTCTTCACTTGGCGTTGCCCTATTCAATCACGGGCTCTACTGCTTCGAATTTCCTGACTCATCATACAGAGCCTTGATATATTTCTAATCACTAAGGTGAGAAAAATGCTTCTATCCCCTAAGCTCATCCTTGATATTCTCGTAGCATTCCGATGGGAACTAACTCTCGGTCCCTATGCTTTAAATCTCATCATCATTTATTTTTAAAGTAGTGCAAAATGCAATTTACTTGTTTATATTTCAATACAAAAAATGATTGTTTGAAAAGATAATAGTCATTTTGAAAATCATAACTTGGAGGGAATACCAAACATTTTAAAAACATTTTTTGGAGCAAATGGTAAACATCAAAACTTTGGGAGAAAATGTCAAACCTTTTAAAACATGTTTGCCCCCAATATCAAACACCAAAGCGCATCTGAGTCAAATTGCCAGAGATCAACTCTAGTGAAGTGCATATTTAGAAGATCTTGATTATTGTGGAGATATACACAAATGTATAGTCTCTTCTGGTCTATTAGGCTTTTGAGAGGAACAAACCCCTACCTAATTTCTACCACATTTAAGGTAGTTCTATTAATCTCACTATCTCACCATGCCCCATTTTTCTCTCATTTGGGTGTCAATCAAGCACTTCGAAGTTTGACGTTCCTTGAAGCAAGGTTAACCCTTATAGGCGGAATGAAATCTGAAGACATTCTTATTCAACTTGGATATCTATGGATGATCATAATGGTCTTTGGAGGCTTGTAATGTAGGCCTTTGGTTCATGGTTAGACGAAGCTGTATCTCTGTGCTCGTATGATCTGGATATTCTCACATGGAATATTATTTTTCTTTTTCAAGATCACTCTAGACTGCCCATTATCGGGTTTTCACCATAGAGTTCATTTCCTCACTCTCTTTTTTTTGGTCTGCCTTGTATTTTGGCTATGTATTGATGCTTTTTTTCTGTAAGAATGATTGATCCTCCAAAGTTTCTTGAATGTAAGGATTATGTACTTTTCTGTGAATTTTTGTGATTGGTATGCCCAGACAAAATGTTCCTCTTTCTTTTTTTTCTTTTTTTGGATTGCTCTAAACTGCCCACCTTTGGGTTTTCACCTTAGAGTTCACTTCCTTCTTCTGTATCTTCAAATTAGTGTATTTTGGTTGGATATTGATGCCAACATGCTTAGGCAAACTACTCTTTTCTCTTCATTTTCGGGATCGCTCTAGACTACCTATTTTTGGGTTTTCATCCTAAAGGCCATTTCCCTTTTCGAAATTGGCAATCTTCGGGCCGACTTGTCTTGACTTGGATTCAATTCAAGCTTCTATACAAATCTTCAAAATTGTGGATTCTTTATGTATCTCTTGCTCATTTCTTACAGTTGAAGTCTTGATCTTGTATTGTTTGATCTGTGTGTGAAGTATATACAGTATTTTCTTTTTATTCCTTTTGTCTTTTTCTCTTTATTTTTATTTTTCTTTTCTTTTTACTTTTCCTAAGGGAATTCAATTCATCAAGTCCTTTGTCTCGAGGATAATGATAGAGCATACAACAGAACCCTGAGTTACTCGGCATAGTCATGATTTGAATGTATCACTCATGTAGCTACTCCACTTTTGACGTGAAAGATGGATGGACCATACAACCACCTTCCGAGCTTTTCACTACAGTGGAGTGCCCCAAAAAAATCTACTCATTTCTCTCTTTTTCTAACACTCTTATCTAGGAATACCTTTTAGTAAACCCAAACAGTGGAGTGTAATCTCTCTTTTTCTTTCTTTTTTTGTTTTGTTTTGTCTCTTTCTTTTTTTTCGTTCTTTTCTCTCTCTTTTTTAGACTGCCCTTTTTGGGTTTTCAGCCTAGAGTCCCTTTCCTCTTATTCAAGTCTGTGGATGTACTCTTGAATCAAACTGTATCTATACCAGACATTGTCTCTTGTTCCCGCTTGAACGTAATCAATTCTACCCAGCTCTTCTAAACTGGTGCCTATCTAGCGGTAGAGTCTTCATATATATTCTTCTTACACTATGTAACTTAGTGTACTCTTGATTGCTTCGGCCTTCTGATTGCCATTTCCTATGTTTCTTGGTTTACTTTCTGAGCATAAACTTGTCTTCATCCATTTTCCTTTGGTAGTTCTATGGCCTTCATGTCCAATCTATCTAGTTTCATCTCCTTTTTCATAGTGAAGTAAAAGAATACCATTCGTCATTCCATTCATAGATGTCTTAAGAAAGCCTTCAAGGGGTAAAGGTTTAGGTTCAACTCTTGATTCAACGATCTTAAACGACAAGTGCTTGAGAAGGAAATTTTCTAAAATGGGAACTGTCCATTGTCTAAACACTCGCTTTGTTCCTCTGTTGCCTAAGTGGATTAACGGATACTCATATTTTCAATATCCTCACAACTTTCAATTTCTCGGTAATCACCCTTTCGAACGACTTTCATAGGAATTAAAGGGTCCAGATTCTGGAGCCAGAAAAGAAGACTTCACAGATATGCCTCTCTACATGTTTTTTGGGTCGCACTCAAGGAAATGAAAGTCTCGGTTAAAATTGTTGGCATCGGGTTTGCCTTCTGTTTCATGCGTTCAAACTAACCCAAGATGGCTACGTCGATATTTCCAAGAACCCTTGAGAAAATGATCAAACCCTATATCCCTAAAGAGAACATGTTCATCTTCATTGCCTCATCCGGGTGTGCGGGTATGATGTCTCGGATACACTCCCATACACAAGATAGGCTGTCTCTTCTATTCTGAATCAAATTGTTGGCTCAATCCTCGCTTATCAAAATATTTTGAGCTTCAATGGATAGTTCTGATTCCTTGGCGACTTCACGTAGATCCAATCTTTCTGTACATTCTTCTGGTTGAGCAAGGTTGTATATTCCTCTACCGTGGGTATCATATCTGGTCCGCTGAAGGTAAAGCAGCAAAAAGTGGGATTCTAAAACTGGAAAATGGCTCGGAGTAAAGGCTGATTGACTCGAACATACATTAGTTGGGCTATGTCGCCCTAACTGTCAGAAAACAGGACTTGTAGTCTTCGGTCCCATCTTTCCTAAATCTCTTTAAGCTCTGACAGATCATTCTGTTGTAGGCTCTTGTGTGTACACTTTGGCACTACACGCTTGTTCGGTAAACTATTACCTCGGACTCGTTGATTAACCTCTGACCAATGCCGCACGACTGGGTTGATGTAGTTCTTCTTAAGATACATTTTTTCATGATTAAAGATTTTATGATCGGGCAAACCATTTGAATCAACACCTTTATGTAATGTGGATGCAATGATAATGCAACAAAAGTATGTGTAAAATAAAAGATAAAAAAAAATAAAACAAAAAAAAATAAGTTAGTATTGGATAAAAATAATAAATACATAAATAAAAGGACAAATTAAATAAGGTAAACAAACTAAACAACCCTATTTACATGTTGTCTAAAACACCTAGGTTATCCGTATGGCTCTAGGGGTGAGTTTCTATATGTTCTCTACATGCAGTGTTGGCGCTAAGGGGTACCCAAATTGTCCTTGTTGTCCCCTACTAAGAGTAGCAAGGCCCTCAGTCATCACCCATTATAGGCTCCTTTCAACCGGGTTCAACTCAGGGGGACCCATTCGCTTATGCCCATACGAAGGAACGATATCCTTACGAAAGCATAAGGTACTCGAGCCCCGAAGTACTTGCTAGGCCCATACGGAGGAACGATATCCTCACGAAAGCATTAGCATTTTCCCTCCACATAAAAAGGATGGGTTTATATGTCAAATTTTAAATGCGTTAAAATAAATGCAAAATCATAACCGAATGTTAATTTAATAGTCACTTTAATCCGGAACTTCTAACATTAATAAAGCGGTAATTATTTTAAAAAGCTTGACTCTCTTTTTGTTGTTTTTGAAGAATGAAAAATCTTCCGCAGCGGAGTTGCCATCTATAGCGATCTCTTTTTTTACGCTAAAAATAAGGTTTTAAGGTGTTTGGGGTCTTTTGGGTATTAAAATATTTATTCCGTGGGGGTTTTAGAAAAATCGAGTTTTATTTGAAAAATGGAGTCGCCACTAGCCACTTAGGTTGGTCGGACACCGTAAAACCAAAGATTTGAAAACTGTTGGGTTCGGGAGTCGGTTACGGATGGGAAAGGACTGGCACCCCCACGTCTTCCAAAAATTGGTACTTTAATAATTACCGTTTTATTAATATTAGACCTTCCAGATTAAAGTGACGATTAAATTAAAATTTTGTTATAAGTGTGGGTAAATTTTAAAAGCCCCGTTATCTGAGAGTAAATTCCCAACCACCATCGCTACACCTGATACTGGCCCCGTTTACGCTCGGATAAAAGGGCGCCGCATTGACAATTTATATTCCATTATGCAATCTTATAAAACCAAAATTAAACATTCATATTGACATGGTATTAAGAAATATAAAGAAATGGATTTTACAAAATTAAATAAATAAACAAAATAAATAAATAAAAACACAATCTACAATAATAAATAAACAAAGTAAACACGAATCAAGAAAAACGTGCCTTCAAGACTAAACTAAATAATCCTAACATGCTTGAGTGTATAAAATTATAAATGCAACAAATGCATGATACACATGTAATTTGACATTAAACTAATTATATCCGAACAACAGGCCCTTTTTAAAAACTTAACATATGACACAACTTAGAATAAAAAGATATGACATTAATATGTGACAAACAAAACTCATTTTAATATATAACCTAAAATGCAAAACACAATAAAACAACTAAGACACATCTATACATGGTAACAACTAAACGAAACCTGCTTAAATAATAAAACACTAATATCATGATAACACATAAAAACTTAACATATGGCAAAAATGTGCATACATCAAGTTAAAAAACTTATGCTATGTAAAGAACACACTAACATGTAACCTAAAAAAGGATATGGAAAGCATGCTATATGCAAAGAAACTACAATAATATATGATGAACGAAAGAATCGATACACAAAAGAAGCAAGATAACGAAACAAACAAGGACCATGTTATCATATGTATGTGATACACAAATTAAGCTAAACACAATAAAATAGACATGTACGAACACTAAATTATAATACGACGGCATAATCACAAGAACACAAGTTATAAAACATAAATATACATGTAATAGAACATAAATAAAGAACATATAAACCACTAAAAATTCAAACATGCTGGAAACATAAAATAAAAATGCAAGAGACATAAGTAATTGAAACACAACAAAGGGGACTATAATGAAATAAAAAAATGAATTAACAGAAATTAAAACAATAAATCATGAATTAGGGAAAAAATTAGAAACTGAGGTAGGTGTTGCGCGTAATAAGTGCTACGCAAATGTGCAAGTATACACGTCGCAAGTTATAGTATAAAAGATATCTTTTCCACAGGGATTGGTGCCACTTCAAGAATCTAGTCTCTTGCACTGTAAAAAGTAAAAACACAAATAAAGGATTATAGGAGTTTAACTAATAACTAATCTAGAAAGAAAATAAAGTAAATGAATAGATGAGATCAAATGAGAGAGAGATAGGCCAGGTTATCGTGAGTTGAGGTGTGATAGCCGATTGGATCGTCTTGGTAAAAGAGTGCACGGGCAACTCAGTTGCCGTGGCAACTTGCACAACGGGGTTGCCTTGGCAACTAATCGATGGTTGTCTGGGCAACTACTTGGGCGTCTGGGCAGCAACCTTCAAGGTTCGGCAGAGCGTTCTTCAATGGTTTCTTCTTATCCCTAAGTCGAAACTCTAGCTACTTGTGCATGCCTTGATAATACATTCGTGCGTAAATCAAGGGTGAACAACAACCAATCTTGCGCTCCTCTTAGCCGTTGAAATCCTTAACTTATTCCTAAGTCAGATTAATCTTCACCATCAATAGATTGAATAAAAATCATATTCATTCGTTTCTTGAATCTAACTCTCCCGATATTAGATAAATAGATGAAATCACGAGATCCTCTCCTAATTCACTCGTAAACAAGAATAAGAACCAAGAATGAATGAACCTTGAATAGAAAAGTGCAAACTCTTATTACCTAAACAAAAACCAATAGTTTCTCACAACCACAAAACACAATAACCATAGCCAAATGGATTTAGTTCATGGCTAGGTTCCAAAGAAACACAAGATAAATAATCCCTAGCATGAACCCAATCGAACAAGAAAGAAAAGGATGAAGAAGGAAGCTTGTCGAAATCCTCCTTGCCCTAGATGCTTGTCGAAAATTCTCTCCTCTTGCCCTCCTTGGACTTGTCAAAGTTCCCCTCTCTTCCTTTCTCTGGAGTTGTCGAAATCTCCTTCTTATTTATAGGGCTAGGCCAAAGTCCTTCTTTGAGGAGGAAGTTATGTTGGAATTAAATTATCTTTAAAGAATATAATTCTTTATTATAATTGTATTCCTACTAGAACTTCTCCTATCTTCTTGGAATTTAATTCTTCTTTAATCTCTGAATGGAAATCAAATTCCTTTGGGTTTGGGCTTTGCTCCACGTCATCCCTGGCAACTGGCTCGGCGTCTCCTTCATGCATTGCCCTGGCAACTAGCTCAGCATCTCCTTCATGTATTGCCCTGGCAACTAGCTCTAGCCTTGCTTTGGCAAATGATCCTGTACATACACACAAAGCACACCAAAACAGCATCTTTTCCCACAAAAACTACCAAGTTATGTAATCAAGCTCAACGTTGGAATGAAACATGGATTAATGCATGAATGGCTAATTATTCAACTAATATGAGCCTAATTCTAACAATAATATGAGTAAAAAGGGTAAGAAAAATAGTACTTTTGAACACTTATCACACCCCCAAACTCGAACTATTGCTTGTCCTCAAGCAATGCAAACTCATAATTACCTGCCAAGACTTCAATTTTCACAAACTTAGCTTTGAACTTGATTTCAGTTATCTGAACCGGGGCACAAAGTATGATTGGCTTTTTATTTTTCAGAAAACTTAGGAGTTACTCGGAATCAAACTATAATGCTTGTGAGTGTGTGCGGAGTTGTGTGCAAGTTGATTTTTCGGATTCTATGCAAACAATAGGTTTTCAAATTACTTCATTGGGTTCGTTTTAACATGTTTTAACTAGAGCCAGTTTTGGGCACCTATAGTGTTTTGTTTTTAGTTTTCATAAGTTAATTTATTCGACTAGAGCCGGTTTTGGGCACCTCTAGCGATCAATTTTTTAACACATACTAGAGCCAGTTTCGGGTACCTCTAGTGATCAAATTTTTTTAGCACATGCTAGAGCCAATTTCGGGCACCTCTAGCATTCATCCAATTTTTATTCTAATCCCCCAATTTGTTAATTATCAACCTAAGTTGACTAGAATTCCTTAAATCAATCAAACCACAACAGTGTTTCATCAAAATTAGCATCATAGTAAAATTCTAAGTTTTTCCATGGTTATCCTAGAATAAAAATTCTATCAATTAAGTGCATTGGCAAAGTCATCATCGGATATTCATCAAATCTAAGCAATTCGTGTTCCAATTAAAGGCATGGCAATAAATTTATGTATCCTAAATGTAATATTTAAGATGAATGTAACTAAACATGTTAACTACTAATAACAATCCCCCCCCAAACTCGAGTGAGGCATTGTCCTCAATGCATGCATTAAAGGAAAATAAAAATAACAAAAAATAAAATGCATACGAGGACTTACTCTGAGAGTTCGTCATCGTAGATGATTAGTTTCTTTTTGGTCGGTGTCTTGATTCTCTTGCTTGAACGCGATGGTTGTTTTCTTGTTGCCGGTGGTAGAATCGATCCTCGTACGGGGTTGTCCTCATCGTCCTCTTCATTAGTGTCATTGGCTTTTCGCTTGGAGGATTCAATTGATGTGGTCTTTGTTGGTGCAATGGAGGACTCGTCCGAATCTGAAAAATCAGAAAATGATTCTGTAGGAGTTGATTCGGGCATAGGTGCTTTACCTTTGGCTTTTGCATTGGTTGTCGGGATGTCTTTAGCTTTGGTTGTCATGGCATCTTCAGGCTTAGTTGCCGTGGCATCAGCTTGTGCAGGCACGATGTAGGTTGCCGCGGCATCATCTTTTGTGGTTGTCGTGGCAAGTAGTCCGCAATAAATTTCCTTAGCATGGTGGTTGTGAGTCTTGTTGTGGAAAATAAAACCTGGAAACTAAAGATAATGAAGAAAAATAAAATATCTCCTAAAAATAAAAATAAGAATAAAAAGAAAAAGAAAATATTGAAAGGAGAGCATGCTCATGCATCTCCTAAGTTGACCACTTCTTTGTTACGTTCCACATGAGCACCATTGTAGTGCTTCAATCTTTGTCCATTAACTTTGAATTCGTGGTTGTCAAAGATGGACTTTATTATCACAGCACCATGGGAGAATGGTTTGACGACTTCGAATGGTCCCGACCATCTTGATTTCAGCTTTCCCGGGAAAAGTTTTAGCCGAGAATTGAATAAGAGAACTAGTTGCCCTGGCATGAATTACCGCGGCAATAGTTTCTTGTCATGCCATTGCTTTGTTTTCTCCTTGTAGATTCGTGCATTGTTATAGGCGAGTGCACGAAATTCTTCTATCTCATTGAGGTCCAACAAACGCTTTTCTCTGGCACTTTCCCATTCCATGTTCACGGTCTTGATTGCCCAGTATGCCTTGTGTTTGATTTCCACCGGTAGATGGCATGTCTTGCCATAGACAAGTCGGAAGGGGGACATACCTAAGGGTGTTTTGAATGCAATGCGATATGCCCAAAGTGCGTCATCTAGTCTTAATGACCAATCCTTCCTAGAGGGATTTATAACTTTCTCGAGTATACCCTTCAATTCCCGGTTGGAAATTTCTGCTTGCCCGTTGGTTTGTGGGTGATATGTTGTGGTGATCTTGTGTGATATGACGAAGCGTTGCAACATCTTGGCAATTAGTCTGTTGTCAAAATGCTTGCCTTCATCACTGATAATTGCTCTCGGCATCCCAAACCGTGTAAATATGTTTTTCTGCAAGAATCGTTGCACGGTCTTGGAATCGTTGTTGGGAAATGCAGCTGCCTCAACCCATTTAGACACGTAGTCGATGGCAAGTAAGATGTAGAGGTTTCTGAATGAAGATGGGAAAGGTCCCATAAAATCGATCCCCCACACATCGAACAATTCCACCTCGATGATGTTCTGGAGTGGCATCTCATGTCGTCCAGAGATATTGCCCGTCCTCTGGCAACGATCACATTGCTTGTAAAAGTCTTGGGCATCTTTGTACAATATTGGCCAATACAAACCGGATTGCAGAACTTTGGCCGCGGTACGAGTTCCTCCAAAATGTCCTCCATAGGGTGAAGAATGGCATTGTCGGAGTACATTCTGTTGCTCTTCTTCAGGGACACATCGGTGTATAACCTGATCTGCACATTGTTTAAACAAAAGAGGCTCGTCCCAAAAGTAATGCTTAGCATCATGGCGGAACCGCTTCTTCCCTTGGTGAGTAATGTCATAAGGTAAAATACCACAAACAAGGAAATTAACTAAATTGGCGTACCAGGGTATTGCCGAGGCATGTGCTGTCTTGGCGACTGCTCCCAAAATTGCTGAGGCGTGTGTGTCAAAGGTTGCTACGGCGTCAAGAGTTGCTGAGGCATGCGCGTCCATGGTTGCCGAGGCGTGCGCGTCAAGGGATACTGCGGCATCGAGAGTTGCCGAGGCGTGCGCGTCCATGGTTGCCGAGGCGTCAAGGGTTGCCGAGGCATGCGCATCCATGGTTGTCGAGGCAACTAAACTTTGTTCATCCGGGAATACATCGCATATCTCTAGATCCGCGTCCTCCTCCCTATTGCCTTCTTGTGTAGCATCAACATTTTGATCAACTTCTTTTCCTGGTCGATTGACTAGCCAATGTGCCTTTTCTTGTTGTTCCCCATTGACCGGTTCTTCATACTCCTCAGGTTCCTCTTGTTTGGCAATATAGTCGCCGAGACAACTAAATTTCTCGTTGAAGTTAATCTCTACCGTGGCATGAAGAAGTTGGCATTCTTCTGGATCATCGACATGCCTTAGTGTTTGGAACACATTTAGTTTAACTTGCTGGTCATTCCCCCTCATTGTGAGTTCTCCCTTTTCAACATCGATCAAGGTTCTCCCTGTTGTTAGGAATGGTCTCCCGAGAATGATGGGTGCATGCTCATCTGCTTCACAATCCAAAACAATAAAGTCAGCGGGAAAAATAAATTTATCAACTTTTACCAGTATGTCCTCGATTTTTCCCTCTGGATGCACATAGGATCTGTCGGCTAGCTGCAGCATAACTGTTGTAGGTCTTGCCTTCCCGATTCCTAGTTTCTGGAAAACTGATTTAGGCATCAAGTTTATGCTAGCCCCAAGGTCGCATAATGCTTTCCCGACATAGTGATTTCCAATGGAACAGGGTATTGTGAAACTTCTGGGATCCTTCAACTTGGGTGGCATACGATTGTGCAACATTGCCATGCATCCCTCTGTTGCGGCAATTGTTTCAAACTCTCCTAGCCTTTTTCTCTTGGACACAATGTCTTTAAGAAACTTGGCATAGTTTGGCATTTGTTCAATTGCTTCCACCAATGGCATGTTGATGTGGACTTGCTTTAGGATATCAAGAAACTTCTTGAATTGGTATTCTTGCTTTTGTCGCTTCAACCTTTGTCGGAATGGTGGTGGAAGTCGGATATCTTCGATCCTTTCATTGGTTTGAAACCTGACTGACGGCATTGTCGGGACAATTGGAGTTGCCGAGGCGTTATCAACTGGGGTTGCCGAGGCATGCTTATCGCAAGTTGCCGAGGCATACTTATTGCCGGTTGCCGCGGTAATTCCTGGTTCAGCATCTCAGGCTTTGCCGCTAGGTTCGTCTTGATCTTTTAGTGGAGTTTTGTTTGACGAGCGGGTTTGAACCTCTCTAAGTTGTTGGCCACTTCTAGTGGTGATTACCTTACATTGCTCATGGCCAGTTCCTATTGCGACTTCAGTATCGCTAGGTAAACCTCCTTGCGGTCTAGTATTCAGATTTTGAGCAAACTGTCCGACTTGATTTTCCAATGATTTGATTGCCGCCTCTTGGTTTTGCAATCTCATCTCGGTCCTGTTAATAAAAGCATCAGTTCTTTTTATGAAGTTATTATTCTCAGCCATATAAGATTTAGTTTTCATCATAAAAGCATTTAGAGAATTTTCCAAAGAACTAGATGTTGTCGGTTGTTGCTACGGTAACTGTTGCCGTGGCATATTCTGCTGGAATCCCGATGCTTGTGCATTCTGATTGTTCTGGTTTAGAGCATTGTTGGGATTACTCCATGAAAATTTTGGGTGCTTCTTCCAAGCTGGATTGTATGTATTGGACATCACATTGTTGTTCCGATTCTAATTCCCCACATAGAAGCTGGATTCCGGATTCTGCATACATTCAGAAGAATTATGGTTATCACCACATAACTCACAAAAAGAATGCATTACCTTGACTTCATGTGTGTTGTTTGGTTTTTGCATGTTCTGGACCATCTTGGTTAAAGTGGCCAATTGAGCCGAAATTGAATCTGATGATCCTAGTTCATGTATTGTGGCTTGGCGTCTAACTCCTCCTCTTCTAGTAGATGGGAATTGATAATCATTCTTGGCCAGCCTGTTTAAAATTTGCATTGCTTCCTCCGGCGACTTATCTAGGAGTATGCCGGAGGCATCTAGCATTATCCTTGTTGGTGTATTCACGGCATTGTAAAACATTGTTACTTGAGTCCACACCGGGAATCCGTGTAGGGGCATTTGTGTAGAAGTTCTCTATATCGTTCCCAAGCCTCGTACATGGATTCATCATCTACCTGCCGAAAAGAAGTAATGTCGTTACGAAGCTTATCAGTCAAATTTGTAGGATTAAATCGAGCAAGGAAATCACAACAAAGATCGGTCCAAGATGCTATTGATCCGACAGGAATGCTATTCAACCATGCTTTCGCCCTATCCCTCAGTGAATAGGGGAATAGTCTTAATCGTAAGACATCGGGGGTGACTCCGTGTATTTTGAACGAGTTGCAAATCTCGAGGAAAGATTTCAGATGTTGTCATGCATCTTCAGTTGCTGAGCCGCCAAATTGACCAATTCTGTTGATCATATTAAACATTACCGGTTTTAACTCAAAGTGGTCAGCTTCAATTTTAGGTGCGACAACTCCTGGATTAAGTCCATCAAGATCTTCTTCAAGATAGTCTCGAATAGTTCTATTTCGTGCAAGAATCACTCCTCCTCCTACGTGAACATCTTGATTCATATTGCCGTCTTGATTAGCCATCGCTACTCTTATCCTTTGTCTAAGTCTTTGTAAGGTTCGTTCGATTTCTGGATCAAAGAGATATTCTGGTGAAGTCGGTCTCGCCCTGGTCATATACCAATGCAAAACCAAAGTTTGTTAGCCCTTTGAATCTTAAACAAGAAAAGTAAAAAGAAAGTGCAAGAAAATAAAAACAAAGTCGCTATTGCCAATCCCCGACAACGGCGCCAAAAACTTGTTGCACGTAATAAGTGCTACGCAAATGTGCAAGTATACACATCGCAAGTTATAGTATAAAAGATATCGTCTCCACAGGGATTGGTGCCACTTCAAGAATCTAGTCTCTTGCACTGTAAAAAGTAAAAACACAAATAAAGGATTATAGGAGTTTAACTAATAACTAATCTAGAAAGCAATAAAGTAAATGAATAGATGAGATCAAATGAGAGGGGGATAGGCCAGGTTATCGTGAGTTGAGGTGTGATAGACAATTGGATCGTCTTGGTAAAAGAGTGCACGGGCAACTCAGTTGCCGTGGCAACTTGCACAATGGGGTTGCCTTGGCAACTAATCGATGGTTGCCTGGGCAACTACTTGGGCGTCTGGGCAACAACCTTCAAGGTTCGGCAGAGCGTTCTTCAATGGTTTCTTCTTAACGCTAAGTCAAAACTCTAGCTACTTGTGCATGCCTTGATAATACATCCCTGCGTGAATCAAGGGTGAACAACAACCAATCTTGCGCTCCTCTTAGCCGTTGAAATCCTTAACTTATTCCTAAGCCGGATTAATCTTCACCATCAATAGATTGAATAAAGATCATATTCATTCGTTTCTTGAATCTAACTCTCCTGATATTAGATAAATAGATGAAATCACGAGATCTCTCCCAATTCACTCGCAAACAAGAATAAGAACCAAGAATGAATAATCCTTGAATAGAAAAGTGCAAACTCTTATTACCTAAACAAAAACCAATAGTTTCTCACAACCACAAAACACAATAACCATAGCCAAATGGATTTAGTTCATGGCTAGGTTCCAAAGAAACACAAGATAAATAATCCCTAGCATGAACCCAATCAAACAAGAAAGAAAATGATGAAGAAGGAAGCTTGTCGAAATCCTCCTTGCCCTAGATGCTTGTCGAAAATTCTCTCCTCTTGCCCTCCTTAGACTTGTCAAAATTCCCCTCTCTTCCTCTCTCTGGAGTTGTCGAAATCTCCTTCTTATTTATATGGCTAGGCCTAAGTCCTTCTTTGAGGAGGAAGTTAAGTTGGAATTAAATTATCTTTAAAGAATATAATTCTTTATTATAATTGTATTCCTACTAGAACTTTTCCTATCTTCTTGGAATTTAATTCTTCTTTAATCTCTGCATGGAAGTCAAATTCCTTTGGGTTTGGGCTTTGCTCCACGTCATCTTGGCTTGTCTAGTCATCAATTTCGACTACCATATCACCTTTGCTCTTGTCGACAATTGCCCTGGCAACTGGCTCGGCGTCTCCTTCATGCATTGCCCTGGCAACTAGCTCGGCATCTCCTTCATGTATCGCCCTGGAAACTAGCTCTAGCCTTGCTTTGGCAAATGATCCTGTACATACACACAAAACACACCAAAGCAGCATCTTTTCCCACAAAAACTACCAAGTTATGTAATCAAGCTCAACGTTGGAAGGAAACATGGATTAATGCATGAATGGCTAATTATGCAACTAATATGAGCCTAAGTCTATCAATAATATGAGTAAAAATGGTAAGAAAAATAGTACTTTTGAACACTTATCAGTAGGCCTTAAAGGACCAGGTGTGTAATATTACCAAGGGGGGGAGACTCAAAGTGTAAAACATCAAAACATGGAAGGATCTAGGGTGTAATTAAACCATTCAAAATCTGAAATCGGTTCACTTGGGGACCAGATTGAAATGTTTTGAGAACAATGGAG
This sequence comes from Hibiscus mutabilis, assembly GCA_019671005.1. Lineage (NCBI taxonomy): Eukaryota > Viridiplantae > Streptophyta > Magnoliopsida > Malvales > Malvaceae > Hibiscus > Hibiscus mutabilis. The sequence goes on from CM033737.1 coordinate 22,898,336, forward strand.
GACTAGGATTGTAAATAATTCGTGCGGCGAGCCAAAAATAGAAGAAACGGAAACGCGGAATGGTTTAATGAGGGATTTTACCATTTTGAAAAATTACAATACCTATAAAACATATTCATCCAACCAAAAATCAAACTTTCCATTATTTTTTCTAAAAAACCTCCTGATAAAATGCCCTCTTCTATGCCTTTCTCTCAAAAACCCAGCCCCCATCCTCTAAAAAACCATCCCAGCTGCCGCACACGACCGTACCCCATCGGTCTCAAGGGAGGCTTAGCTGCGACGACCACCTCTAGCCTTCCCAGACCGAGGTCTCTGGCTGCCAAGACCACTGTTAACCGAGAAACACCTCTAGAAACCCCACCTTTAACCCAATGACTTTATTTCGAAACCGGTAACCATCTTCCCTTTGGCGGCTCAACAAGAACAGCTTGTTGCCGACCAGAAGGGTCCTTGGACTCAGGTCTGCTCGGCTCACTCTCTATCTTTTTGTTTTTTTTGTTTTCATATGCATGCATGAAATGAGATGAAAGAAAGGAGAGAAATTTACCACTTAAACTTGATTGGTTTTATTTTTTTCAAACCGGCAACTAGTTACTGAAATTTTTGTTTCTTGACTGGATACATATATTTCCCCTGCCCCCTGGGATTTCTGCTAAACTAATACATATATTACACTTTTTCTACTGGATAACTGAAAATTTTTTCTCATTTTTTGTGTCTTCTGGCAACCCTGGGTGTGGTGGTTGGTACGGTGGAGTGGTGCCGACATGGAGAGATCTCATCTGGCAGATTCGTTCTCAGCCGTTGGATCAGATCTGAATGTCCTGCACTTGAACACCCTTGGCTTTAGGATTCATCACAATAGCCAAATAAGCTTGGCAATCTCCTTGTACCATCTTTTCCGCCTGGGTATCCGAAGCAACATTAGACAAGAACTTTACATTCTCGCCAACCACCACCACTTCATAATTTCCAGCTAGCCTCAAAGAAATCCTCTTGGATTCATAATCCGCAATCGCCTTGTGCTCACTCAACCAATCCATACTCAAAATAATATCAAAACCATGGAATGGCAACTCCATCAGATCTGCGGCAAACTTATGACCTTGAACAACCAAAGGACACTGCCTATACAGCTTTCTAGTAGTAACTATATCACCAAAAGAACTAGTTACTAACATTCCAACATCAAGGATCTCAACAGAAACATTCAACAATGATGCATGTTCACTCAAGATATATGAATAAGTAGACCGCGAATCAATCAAAGATAACAATGACAAGGATTGCAAAGTAAAGGTACATGTGATCACATCTGTGTCTTTATGACCCTCACGGTGAGCAAAGACCCGAGCTGGTCCACCACCCTACGGTCTCACCGCTGAGGCATAAGCCAAACCCCTCTGACCATCCTCGCGCCTCTAAAAATTACCCCTGCCACGGCCTTGACATCTAGCAGGTGCAGTCACCTGTGCCAGTGCATCTCTCACAGCTCGAAGACAATCACGCATCAGGTGATCTGACGATCCACAAATCTAACAATCTCCAGCATTACCCCAGTACATACCCATGTGGTGCCTACCACATCGCTCACACTTCGCTACAACACGAGCTCCGTAAGCACCTTGGCCAACTCCGTCACTACGCCTGTTATCTAACCTATGTCTATTGTCCCTAAACTTCCTATTTTGCCTCCCAAAATAGCTAGAATCAGCCACTCTCTTACCCAAATTTGCACTCGCAGCCTGAACTGGTGCACCCAAGGACTCCTCGATATCTTAGGCCAGGTTAACCAACACATAAAAATCCGTGTAATCTGCAGCCAGGAGATACGTCTTAATGTCCTTAACAATACCATAATAGAACCTGTCACATCTTTGTTGGTCATTAGGAACCAACTCCAGAGCAAACTGGCTCAAGCGGACAAACTTTACCTCGTATTCAGCAACATACATGCCACCCTGGGTCAGCGCCATGAACTCGCGCTTCTTCATATCCAAATACTGGGTACCAAGGTACTTCCTCTTGAAAGCTCTTTGAAAGAACTCCCACGTGTCATCCACCTCTGGAACGCCCGCAATGGTGGTCACCCACAAATGATATACATTACCCTGCAATAATGACACAGTGCAACCCAACTTACGCTCTTCATTGCATCCCATCTTATTCATGATGTGAATCGTCTTTTCCAACCAACCCTCGATTGACTCAAGACTCAAACCCTAAAATTCCTCACCTTCCAAACTCCTTAAATGCTATAAATGTAACCCCCGATTTGCCACTATAGCTAGTATTGGTGCTTATTCCTGCACTCCAGCTACTGCTGCTTGGATAGCTCCCGTTATTGCTTGAACTAACGGAGTCAAATCACCATATACAGGCACCTGGTGAACCTGGGGTACTTCACCCGCCCTAACATTAACTGGAGAAACCATCGAAGGAGGAGGTAACATATGAGGGGGATTCTCTTCTATCTTGTTATTCTGCCTTACCGTGGTAGTATTAGCCATCGATCGCGTCTCACGTCGAGCCATGCTATCAAAACACATTAAAGTTAGGCTAGCATCAAGCAAGGATCCAAGACAACTTTTAAACGTATTTTAAAACCTCGGTAATAGGCAATTTGTTCCCAATTCATACCCCAATATGATATTAAACAATCATCGAATATAGACACAATCACCGTACAATTCATACAACATCAGCCAATCAAGCAACAACATCTCAACTTTTCACAAACCTGGCTCTCATACCAACAAATGTAACCCCCTCGACCCGGCCTAGTCGCAAGACCGAACCGAGCAAGCTACATTAGGTTTACCGAAGTAAACTAGGAAGATGAAACCTAAAACGCGCCCATTTTTTTCTTTTATCTTGTCTAGATGCATTATTACTTTCTTACATTTACATATTGTCCACATGTGATAACTTAACACAATCAAGCACTGAAACAATATCCAATTGAACACAAATGCAATTTAGGGACTAAATTGTAAATTCAACAATATACAGGGACTTTTCCCAATTTTAAGTTACCAACCTTTAATTAAGCATATTTTAGGCTTACGTGTCAAAAATTAGCTTAATATGATCAACCATGCTTGTTCAATTGATAAAACAAGATCCATGGACTAAAACAAAAGAAATCAAAACTGTCTTTCCATGACATTAACAGAAATAATAGCCTCCGTATCGATACGCTAAGTACCGTATCGATACAGTATTGCAACCATTGTTTTGATATGACAAGCATCGTACCGTATATCGCTGAGTGAAAACGTTGATTCTAGCTTTGGAATATTTTAAAGATGGTTTTTGGGAGTTTAGGTAGAGCTTGAAATGCTTACTTAAGCTTGGAAGTAAGTAAAGTGGTTTTACTATCTCGGTCATGCTAGTGTTAAATGGTTTTATGCACTTGTTTTGATTTACATTTTACCTGCTATTTAAGCATGATTTAAAGTATTCGATATACTGTTTTTAAGCATGTTTTGTTGAATGATGCACATGGTAAGTGATCCTTGTAAGTATGGTTTATACTTGTGGTTTAAAGCATGGTTATTGCTTTGGAAAAGGTTTGGCTTAATGCTTGTTAAAAACAGTGAGGTAAATGTTTAAATGGTTAATTATATTGGCAAGTGATGTGGTTTTAAAATTGTTATCGGATATAGTTGGCCGGGCATAGGATTGAGTGCACTGTAAAATAAGACGCCTTGGATGTTGAGGGGTTTATACGGCGTGCCGAATACTCCATCTAAGTACCCTAATGGTAGAGGGGTTAAACAGTATCAAATACTCCTGTTAGTGGGTTAAGCATCTAACCAATGTGAGGGATTGATATCCTTGTGGGTTGAGAGTGTACCCGGATGATATTGTACCCAGTTATTAATGTACCGTGATTGTGATTGTATCGCTATTCCGGTTGAGATGACTTGAAGTGTTGGGTTAACACTTGTTGAATCCGTGTATCTGATGAACTCTTTTGGTATTGAACTTGTTAATGATCACTTGAAAGCCAATATAATTGTTAATGTATCATTGAAATATTTTATGTTGTATAATGTGATTTATACATGTTTCTCCTTAAGCTTTGCATTTGGTAGTAATGCGTGGGAAGGCTTAAGTAGATGGTTAGCAATGTGACTTGCTGTTGAATAATGATACTTGTAGCATATGGTTTAATATGCTGATTTTGATGATGTAAAGTGCATGTTTTAAAAGAGGCATGATGTTTTAAAAGGATGTTGGATAGATGGTTTTAAATGCATTGATGGTGTTTTGTTCTGAGCTTTCCTAACTAAGCCTTGTGTGCTTACGCTCTCTTTGTCTACCAATGCAGAGAATTAAAGTCCCAGAAGGTAGCAAGAAGCAAGGGGAACCTTGGCAAGACTTGTTTCCAAAGTATGCTAGAGACTAGACTATAATGAATAAAGGCAATGGGATACTTGCTATGTTTCTCTAATTAGGGTTTCAATAATTAATATAGGATAGATAATTGTAGTAATTAAAAGTATATTAGATATAAACTTTAAAATCCTAATTTGGATGGTGTTCCATTGTTTACAATGGGGTGTTATCTCAACATGGATTTTAATGAATATATTTAATATATTTATACTTATAATTGGATATCAAATTAGTTCTTTAATTGACATTAATAATTAATATATTGTAGTTAATTAAATGTATATCGAATATAATCTTTGAGGTTCAAATCTAGATGGTGTTCCATTGTTTACAATGGGGTGTTATATCAGCCTTGGTCATAAAGGTGTATATTCGATATACATTTTCACTTATAATTAAATAATAAATTTTTAGAGCCTTAATTAGGACTAGAACTTTAATTAACTAGAGGGATTAATTAATTAGGAATATGGTTAATTTAAGGGCTTTAAATATATGGAAGGTGTTCAAGAAATTGACATTTTCTCATAAAAGCCGTTAAATTAATTAATATTCATAGATTTAAATAATTAATTAATTAGTTAGTAATAATACTTAAAATTGACAAGACAATAAAATATCATTCATTAAAAACCTTTTATGTTGGAAATTCATTTTTAAATATGAATTGGGGTGCCACCTAACAGGGTGCCTTTAATCTCATATTCGAACAAAATGAATTTCTTTATAAAAGGATATCTGCATTCGGAATTTAAATTCAATTAATAATTACGGGATAATTAAATTCAAATAATTATTCGAAATGCCAAAATGCCAAGTAAAATTAAAGGTACCGATAACGGGCGTTCGTAGGGGTGCAAACCCTTCCCTACGCTTAACCGACTCTCGAACCCAATTTTTAATAGAATCTCTGGTTTGTTTTTCTGGTGTCCGGTCAACCTCGAAGTGATCGGTGGTGACTCCAAAATATTTTTCGAGGATAAATAAAGGAAAATTCGATTTAATATGAAAACCCTAAATTTTCAAGATTAAATTAAAAATGGCTAAAACTTTAATTTTACAAAAGATCGATCGCCAGGCTATTTTTTACATCCCGATTTTAAAAATGGTCGCTACAGCCACTTGTATAATTAAATATGAAATTTTAATTCAATAAATTCCACTTTCCAAAAATACCCTCCAACTAGATTTATATTTCTAATTTGCCATTTTGTAACATTCCAACTAAACTTAGTTGGATTCTAATCAGCCACTATTCATCCATAAAAGAAATCTCAAAATTCATTCAATGTCCCTATTGGGTGAAATGACCAAAATGCCCTTTACCGATCAACTTATTCACAAAATTACCATTCCATGTCATTTCAATCGACTTAAATTTTCCCCGACCTTTTTAAAATCCAAATATCCATAAATAATATTTTATGACTCTTCTAAGGTTCATGGAACCATCTATGAAATTTTAGCTCGATCTGCTTATCCGAATATTTTTTCGAACTTTATCCTTTATAGCCATTAACACAAATTATGTACCAAAAATCCGAGTAACACAAAACGTCATTCTTGGGGGTAAACTATTCATTTACGGGGTTAAAATACATAACTTTTGAAAATTACACTTTTGTCGTAAACTTTTCCAAATTTTATACTTCAGCCATAAAACTTTCAAAATTTACATTTTGTTCACTAGCCAAAATTTGGGATATTACATGAAAACCCTAAACATACGCGTTATGTTTCAACCTAGAACCGTGATGGGCAGTTAACGGTGAGTTCGGTTTAGAATTAGATTAATCACCATATTAAGTTTTAAACGGATATTTGAAAAAAAAAATAGAACTCGTCGTGCACACACGGCGAGTTTCAATAAAAAAATAATATTTTTCAAACTCGCCGTGCTTGTGCGGCGAGTTCACTGTAATGGTACTAGTCCGGGAAGTATAGATTTTTAGGTGCTATTTTATAGAATTTAGAATATTGGGTACTAGTTTGGAGATTCACCCTGAAAAGAGTAAACGAGGAAACATCATGGAAACCGGAAAAGGGTGACGACTGAGTCAGTCAAGAACCGAGCCACATTGTGTTGTTTTATTGGGAAAACGTGTGTGAAAAATTTGGATTAGATTCAGTAGTGATTTGTTTCCTCTAGTAATATATTTTGGTTTTATGGTTGTTGTTTAGGAAAGATCTTGTTGTTATTGGTGGGGAATCGATTCTACTTTAGCAACTAAATATGAGGAAAACACTTTTGATTTTATTTTATTTTATACTTTTATGTTTTTATTGAAATGCTTAGACATCAATCAAGAAAGGCTTTATTATAAAATAATTGTCTAAATTATACTATTTTTATTTTAGATGTCTAAACTTTATTTTGGTCTGAATAATATGCTTAAAATTTTATTTTGTTTATTTTAGGTGTATGCAGTTTAAAAAATTCAACATCCAATCATTATTTGATACATGTTTATTTTAGGTACCAATTTTAACCTAAAAATAACTTTAAGTACGTATTTTGGCCAAAATAAACTTTATGCACATATTCTGACCAAAATAAACTTTAGGCACCAAAAACAAAAAACAGTATAGTTTGGACACTTATTTTATAATAAAGCCAACAATAAAACATTTTAAATAAGGATAAATTAACTTCAAGGCAACTAAATTATTGATCTGATTTTATTTCCATCACTCAATTATGAATTTTGTTAATTAGACCACAAAATTATTAAATTAACTTCAATCAAGTCATTGGGTTTTTATATCCATATATCTAAAATTTCCGGGTACCAAAACTCAGCCCGTGACCCAGACTATAATAACAATGTATCTAGTTTCTTTTTTCAAAATTAAAATAATTTTCACAACAATAGTTGCTATATTAACAGGTATGCTACTGCTATAAATTATAGTTAACCAGTAAAATAGTGATATAATTATCAAAAAGGCATAAAGTCAAAAAAATATCCATAAGTTTGACTAAATAGTTATTTTAGTTCATATTTTTTTTTGAACCAATTTAATCTTAACGTTTCATTTTGGGTCAAAATGATCCCTCTACGACGAAAACTATTAGTTAATTAATGGTAAATGACAAGATAAACCTGCATGACAGTGCACGCTGACATGACAATATCATTTAGATAAATGTGTTAACTTGAAAAAATGTCATATAAATCAAAAATTATTTTATAAAATTATTTTTTCTGCTGACGTATCATTCTCTCAAGTCATTTATAGTTGTTTAATGTTAGTTAACAAACAGTTTTCATCCGCATAAGGGTCATTTTAACTCAAAATAAAACGTTCAGAATTAAACTGGTTAAAAAATAATAAAAATTAAAATAACTATTTAATTAAATATTATTGATTTTTTTGGTATTATGTCATTTCAAAACTGGTGCAAGGCACATGCAGCAGATCACTCACGAGTAGAACTTAGTTTGTTGAATGTATCCTACAAAGTACAAACCAACAGGGCATGATTAATGCAAGTCAAAGTCATTTGATCGACAAAAAAAGTTACATTTTGGCACATAATTGGCATAAAAGCCAAAAAAAATACACCCCAAAGTTTAATTAAATAGTTATTTTGGTCCTTATTTATTTTTTTAGAGCAATTTAAACATCAATGTTTTATTTTGGGTCAGATGACCATTTCTGCGGATGAAAACTGTCAGTAAACTGACGGTAAATAGCTTGAAATGACGTGACAAACTTATATGGCAGTATCATATAAATAAATGTGTTGACTTAAAAAAAAAGTCACACCAGTCAAAAAGTAATTTTATAAAATATCAAATAATTTTTCTGCTAACTTATCATTATCTCAAGTCATTTTAAATTGTTTATCATTAATTTTCTAATAATTTTCATCTGCAGAAGGGGTATTTTGACAAAAAATAAAACGTTGATAGTTAAATTATTCAAAAAACATAAGGGCCAAAGTGACTGTTCGTTGAGCAATGTTTGAGTTTATGCCTACATAATTTAAGGAAATCTATCCGACTAGTTAACTGCTCGAGTGTCGAACCATCTCAGATGATACATACACGTTCCTCGAATGAGTTGGAGCTGATTAAATTGCATGTCTATCCCTTAAAAAATAAAACCCTTCGTACATCTTAATTTCTGTATCTCTACTCCAGCGCCAATTGTTCTAGAACTCCATTTACTATGCCAACAGAAGAAAAAAACATTCACTGCTTTGTTGTGTTAGAACCAACCCATAATAGATATGAAATTTAAACTCAAAATCAATCATGTCAAATCATCAAGAACAATAAACTGAATGCAGAAGTGTAACTTAATTAATCGATAGATGAAAACCTTGAATCCTTTGATGAAGATCGCCTAAAAGGTGGTTGTGATCTTCCAAAAAGATAGGTTAGCCCTGGCCGTAAAAACTCTCTGACGGGGACAAGAGTAATACAAGTTGACCTATTTTTGGGGGACCACTGCATCTTTATATAGTTGATTATTAAATCAACTATTAAATATTTATAACCTTGCCCCTCATTGAATTATAAATATATCTTACGGTATCTACACTTTTATTTCCATGACACTTTAATACCTATGACACGCCTAACATAATTGGTCACTTGATTTTGTGTCATACTTTATAATAACATCATACATTTTACATATGTTCCCACAATTGCAGATTTTAATCCAACAATCTCCCACTTGGGCAACATATATTTCCTGTCAAATGTACAACCTTATGAGCTCAAAAATTGCTATTATATAATAGGTATTCTTTAACAATCTCGTCCATCAACTATATCCATATAGGATCAAAGCAGTCTTTTCCATATTTATCATGAATAGACCCATCAATGGTCACATATACAAATATAGTCAAATGACGTAGATCAATCATGGATGTGTAGCATGGAAAATTGCATGAAATGTGAACCGAACATGTCTATTTTCCAACTGGTCCTCCTAAACTTTAGTGAGATCAAATTTTACTGAATTCAGAGTGTGCATAAACCAAAAGAATTTTATTTTTGCAGAAAACAATCTTAAAATATCCTTAAACTAAAGTAACAAAAATTGTGTCTAAACCGAATGAACATTTTTTTAAATTACAAACTCCCATTAAAATTGAATATCCTTAAATAACATTACACCCACATGAGTAGTGTGCTCATGAAAGACCTAGGGTGATAATTTCTTAATAATCGCGCAATTATGGAGTTTGTACCAGCATGCTCTATAGACACACAACCACTCTGAATTTTCTTTAACAACTAGGAATTTAATATTTATGTGCTTCAAATTTGAAGCGTTCCTATTGTTTATAGAATAAATGAATGCATATTTATTGTCATAAAATAACCGAAATGGTCTTTCTATTCAATCTATAATTAGCAGCCCATGTGACAACATTCTTTTGCATCAATATTCTAATAGAATCGAAGTCTGTAAACTTAATGATCTCTAACTTACCAGAACTCCGATATGTGAGCATGTAATTTTTTGTTCTCTAAACATATCTCATAACCCTATTGGCTGCTATCCAATGGTTCAAACTGGAATTACTTAAATATCTATCTAACATTCCAACAATGTACGCAATATCTGAACGCATACATACTTGAGCATAAATTAAATTCTCAATAGATTATGCACATGAAATCGTTTGTATTTTTTAATTTCAAGGTTACTTTTAGGGCATTGAGAAAGACTAAATTTGTCTTCTTTAGAAATATGAATATCACTTGGTTTACTCCCACTAAACTGTAGTATATACAATTGTGAACCAAATTTATCTCAAAACCAAATGAGATAAACAATATGAAATTTATAATTTCGTTAATGAGAGTCCAACTTAAGCTCATAGATAAATTTCTTTAATTTACATATCATTTATTTTGTATCATTAGACACAAATCTATGGTTGTACCATATAATTTGTTTCTTCAATGTCACCATTGAAAAACATAAGCTTAACATCCATCTTATGTAACTCAAGATTAAAATAAGCAACAAGCGTTATGATTATCTTGAAAGAGTTTTTCAATGAAACATGAGAGAAAATCTCCACAAAATCAATGTCTTCTTTTAGAGTATATCTTTTAGATACAAGACGTGGCTTATACTTATACACATTATCATTTGCATCCCTCTTGGTTTTAAATAGTCATTTACAACCAAATGGTTTGCACCTTCAGGTAATGAGACAAGTTCTTAAACTTTATTGTCTTGCATAAAATTACTCTTCTTGAATTACCTCAATCCACATTTGAGAGTTGAAACTTTTATAGTCTGATAAAAAAATGATTGAGTCATTTTCTATCATTCCATTGTTATCCTTATTTTCTTGAGGAAATACAATACAATAATCTCAAATAGTATTTCTCTTTCCTTTCGTGTACCTCTTTAATGACACATGTTTTTTTAGGTTGTTGAGTTTGTTATTCTAAAACAATTATTTTATCTTGAATGGGAATTGTTAACATTGCTTTGCTGAGATACTTGATTCACTTCTTGATTGATGATAGGTGTGAAAACCTAAACATCGTCAAAAAGTGATAGTATAAATTAAATTATAATTCAATTCCTCCTCAAAAGCAATGTATCTAACTTTATTTCTCCCTCCAAACTCAACATCCTAAAAAATTATATATCTCTCCTTAAATAATTCATAATTGTGGGATCATAAAACTTACAACCCATGGATCACTCAAAATAACCGAAGTAGTTGCTCGCTTTTGAAGTTTAATTTCTTCACATGTGTCCTAACTTAAACAAAAGAATCAACACTTTGTAACTTATTGTTGTTTCTTTTGCATAAAACCCTTAGCAACTTTATTATAATATTTTCTTTTATTGCCCTTATTCTTATAGACACTAATTAAATGAGCACTAACCAAATGAGTACTTTTACACTTATAATACTTCAACTTTTCTTCCTCTTTAACGCAATGAGAAATGAGCTCAATTAGAGCCTATTTCTCTTTTTTACAGTTGTAACTATTTTTTAAAATTGGTCAAACTGTATAGGAAGCGGTACCAAAAGCATAAGAACAAACAATTGTTAGAAAGTTCAATCTTATGTACCTTAAATTTTGAAGCAATATTAAACATTTACATAATGTACTCCCTCCCATTTCCTTGATCCTTATACTTCATAGACATCAAAGAAGGCATAAGTGATGTCATGTTAACCTTAATGTTTTGGGGAAAACATTTCTTAATTTTTTCAAGGAAACCTTAATATGAGTAATTTGTAACACCCCAGTTTTGGGCTTAGCGGTTTTGAGGTTTATTAGGCAGTCTGGTGGACCGCGTTAGAGATTCGAGTCGGATTCAGGACCGTATATTTTTCGGTAAGATAAAATATGGAAAAATAGTTAAAAATCATCTTTTAATATGTATTGATTTTTAGAGGAATCAATTTTAGAAAAGGCAATTTGGAAATCTGACATTTTGGGTTAGTGACCAAAATGCAATTTTTGAAAACTGTTTTAAATGACTAAAATCAAAAGGGTCAAATCCTTAGAATCCTTAAAGAGCTAATCTACCAAGTGTTTACTGGTGGTTTCTATCTTCAATTAAATCATTTTAAACATGTGTTTTAAAAGGTTGTTAATAAGGATTAAATATCTAAAGTTAGTTATTAGCTTTTAAAAGAAATTCACGTAACTTTTCCTAAGCCTTTTCTCTCAACTTCTTTTCTTCCAAACACTCAAAATTTCATCAAAATCCAGAGGTAAGGAACTCTTTTCACTCAGATTATTGATTTTAATTTGATTCTTTAACTTTGTTTTGCAAAATCTCATTGAAATCTTATATTTTCTTAGCTTTAAACAAGCCAATTAAAGGAGAAATCACTAACATGTAATATCCCAATTTAACCCTGTAATACTGTTTGGTTTATTCAAAAACCGAAGTTGAGCATGATTACCATCTTCGTGTGGTGGAACAAACTTTAAGAGACAACAATTTTATGCTAAGTTTTTTAAATGTGAGTTCTAGTTGTCAAGAAAGCTTTGAAAGGTTAAAAGAAAGTTTTGACTAAGGCACCAGTTCTAATTCAATCAGAACCAAGAAAAGAATATACTCTTTACAGTGATGCATCTCATTGTATTCTGGGTTACGTACTGATGCAAGAAGGTCGTGTCATAACTTATGCATCAAGGCAGCTCAAAACTCATGAAAGTTTAAGTATTTGATGACACGAAAAGATTGAATTCAAGATAATAAAGAAGATTTGAAATTTTTAAAGGATTAGGATGTGGTTATCAATTATCATTTGAGAAGGTTAATGTAGTGACAGATACTTTTAGCCGAACGACATTGTCTGTCTTGGGCATGATGAATGCACAATTGTCTATGGGACGAGATGGTTCTTTAACAGCAGAATGTTAGTTAAAGTCAACTTTATTGGGCCAATTCAAAGATTTACAATATATAGTGAAAAATGTCTTGAAAAGAGGAGACAAGCTAAAACTAGGGAAGTACAGGATTATCAAATTAAGCCTAATGGTTGTCTATATAGTCAAGGGAAAGAATATGTTTATGATAATGATATCTCAAGAAAGAAGATATTAACAGAGACCCAAGGTTTACTTCAAGGTATTGGGGTAAGTTATTTGAAGCTTTAAGTACTAAACTAAATATTAGTACAACTTTCCTTCCGTAAACAAATGGACAATTTAAAAGGGCCATACAGATTCTGGAGGATATGTTACGAGCTATGTAATTGAGTTTGTGGGATCATGGGAAAAGTACTTGTCTTTAGCTGAATTTGCTTATAAAAATAGTTATCAAGTATTAAGATGGCATATGGAAGAAGATGCCGAATTTTTTTTAATTGATCTGAGTTACAAGATTGAAATGTTCAGAATAACTTTAAACTTTAAAGGAGTTGAATTAACACCAGACAGGGAGGATAAAGTAAAGATTATTCAGCAAAATCTCAAGGCCATCGTGGATCGATAAAAGGTATATACAAATAAGAAGAGAAAGGATATTGAATATGAAGTTGAGAAAAAGTGTTTTAAGGGTTTCACCTTGGAAGATGGTGATTACGTTTTAGTCGAAAAGGAAAGCTTAGTCCTATAATTATTAGGCCATATGAGATTTTAAAAAGAAAGGAACCAATGGCTTATTAGTTGGCTTTACCTCAAGATAGGAACAAGGCTCGTTATGTGTTTCACATATTCATGCTTTGGAGGTATTGATCAAAATTCTTTACATGTAAATTACTTCTGAAGAGATTGAACTGCAACCAGGTTTGACTTATAAAGAAGAACTAGAGAAATCCTAGCATACAAAATTAAAGAATTTAGGGACAAGAAAATTCTACTGGTTAAAGTTTTTTACAGAAAGTCATTTAGAAAACTGAAGAGAGAAAGAATAAGCAATATATGAAATGGTTTGAGACGAATAAACGTTGAAAGATTTGAGGACGAATTTTCTTAAGGGGGAGGAATTATAATATCCCAATTTTTGCTTAGTGACTAAAATGTAATTTCTGAAAGATTAGGGGTTAAAGTGTAAACTTTGGAAAAGTTTAGGGACCAAAGTGTAATTTTAAAAACTTAGGTAATTTAACCCCGTAAATGCATAGTTCACCCCGAGAGTGGTATTTTAGTGTTACCCGAATTTTTCATACGAGGCTTATATTATTCGAATTGAGAACGAATAAAATTGTTAAGCGTGCTCAGGCCATGGAAATATTAGGATGGATGACCTCTGGGAAGGTCCCATAAAAGTGTTTATGATCGATATTTTGGACTTAGTAAGAGTAGAGAAAATTCATATAGGTTATCAATAAAAGAATTCTAAGAGAAATTTTATTCTATGAAGATTTTTGATAATTATCGGAATAATAGACTAAGTTAGAAAAAATTCTGTCTAAGCCTTTGGAAAATGAAGTTTTTATGGAACAATAGAGTTTATTTCCCGAATAGAGAAAATATAGAATTTTCGGAATAAATCCTTTAGCTAGAAAAAGGTAAAACCGCAGTAGAAGTATTTTATGGATATCGACATATCGGGTCGAATTGAAATTTTAAAGATGGTTCCGAAGATTATGGAAAATTCATAAAATATTATTTTATGAATATTTTATTAATGTTGGAGGAATTCTAACTAGATTTAGTTAGAATATGATGGAGTGGATTTAAATGTCAAAGAAAGAAAATTTGGAAATTGTATTGAGTGAAATTCAGATAATTGGATCGAATAAATATCATAAATTAAAATTTATGATATTTTGGGAAGGAGGCTGGTTAGAATAGAACCAATTTGGTTCAATCTTTATGGAATTGCAATTTTCAAGACTTGTCGTAAATAAAGTCTAGTTGGAGGGCAAATTGGTCATTTGCCATGGATGGCATTTTTGAAATATTTTGGAACTTTGAAAGTAATTCTGAAAGGTGAATAAAACATGGATTTAATCATGGCCATTGATTTTTGATATGATTGAATCTTGGCCATTGGATAAAAAGGGTAAAGTAGTAATTTCACTATATAAAGTGAATTAAAAATTCATTTTATTTTAAACTTGTGGATTAATATTAAAAGATGAGAAAAATATTTTTCATCCATATTCCATGCTATTCGAAAATGAGGGGGGAGAAAGGAGAAAAATTTTCAAGTTCAATTCATGCCCCGAAACTTGATTTTCAAGAAATCTTTTGAACTACAAAGTTGTTCTACTCATCAAGCTCTATCTTTTGATGTAAATAATTTATGGAAAAACATGATTGGTTGATGAGAATTTTGTATGAGAAGAAATTAGGGTTTATGAACTTAATTGGGGGTTTTGAGATTTTATGATTCCATGCTGAAATTCAAGTTGAAAATCAAGCTATTGTGATGCTAAAATTATGTTATTGAGTTGAGATTTAAACTCTACATGTTTTGATTTTTATGAAGATAATTAGGGTTTATGGATTCAAGTTTAATTTGGGGTTGTGATGTTAGATTAATGATTTAGTAAGCTTAATTTGGATTAATTCCATCTTTGAGATTATAAACCCTAACCCTAAAATTTAAGGGTTTTAGTGAGGAAGCTAAATTAAGGATGATGTTGAATGGATTGTGATGTTGGAAGCTTAATTTTGATGTTAAAATGAAGAATTTCCCCAATTGAATTTTATGGGACCATTTCGAAAAGATTGAGAAATTAGGGGGAATTATTGAAAATTTTATTTTATCCTTAGAATTGATGAATTATGATTAAAATGGCTTGAATTGTGATTAGGGACCAAAAGGAAAAAATTTGGAAGCTGAATGACCAATTCGGCAATTTAGGAAAAATTTAGGGATTGGTCTTGAATTTATGGAAAATTGATAGAATTGAAGATTCAAGCATGTTATGAAATTTAAGGGTTTAAAATGTGAAGAAAGGAAATATGAGGGCCTATTTCGAAATAAAAAGGTTAGTGAAGGACCAAATTGAATAAAGTTGAAAGTTGAAGGAAAATTCTAAGGATGTTAGAAATAAATAAATTGTTTAATTGTACATGAATTTATGTACAAAAGAGAGGTAGTGACTAAAATGTCACTTTTATAAAGTTTGAGGGCTAAAAAAAGTAATAGTCCAAAATGAGTGATTAATTATGGAAATTGTTCAAATTAGGCTTGAACAATCGTTTAATGTTCAAAATGGTCACTAGAGACCTAGGGGCCATTTCGGCAATGATGTAAAGTATTGGGGAAATTTCAGAAAAAATTTATATTCATATAGTTATGTTTAAGAATTAAGTTAGTAATGTTAGACCTAAGTCGAGTGTGAGAGTGGTAATGAATATGTTCAATTGGTCTTATACAGTTCCAAAAAGAGATTGAAGGTGAACCAAATGATAAAAAGAAAAATAAGGACCTCGAGTAAGCTTAGTGAGGCATACTATTCATGGCCTAGGTGAATGCAATCTTATTTATTTTAATTTATGATACGAGGAAGACTTGTGATAAGTCAACCTCAAATGTTGAAAGAAAAGGATTTGATTTATATTAAATGGTTTTGAATGGTTTTGTGAATGATTTCCGGTATGAACTGCCCTGTGCATATTTTTATATGATAAAATTATTGATTTTGATCCATTGATATTATCGAAATGAATGAAAGGTTCATAATAGTGAATTGTGCAAAAAGCCTATTGTAAGATTATTGAGAGTCTTGGTATATTGGCATGCCAAAGAGGTGGAGTATATCGATATAATATTACTGTCAAATTACAATAATGATAGAGTGAGCTGTGTTTTACAGCTATGACCTATCGGTTAATATTGCTGTTAAGTTAGGGCGGTGATACAGTGAGTTGTGTTCAATAACTGAATTATGAATTTTATAAATCAATTCAAGGTCAAAACTAGCTGCAATAGACTGACATAGTTTTTAATTCAAAACCGAGAAAGGGTTAAACTACAAGATAAAGTTTGATAAAAAAATTAATTCAAGATTTCTTTCAATGACTCCGTAACATCTTTAATGTATATTTCGCTTACGAGTATACGTTAAGGGTGTTACATTTAATGGTATCAGAGCTATAGGTTTAGTCGATTCTGTAAACTAAATCGAGTTTAATGTGATTTAATGTTAAGTACATGCCTTAGAATGTCATGTTACTGATGTACTACTGTGTAACTTGATTATGCTCCTCAATAACATGATTAAGTTTTAGTGGGAATAGATGATGTTCAGTATTGATGGACTACGATAAGCGTTTAATTATGGGAATCAAGAGAAGAAAGAAGAATGTTTAAGCCAAGTATGTTGGCAACTAGTTAAAAAAAAGAAATGTGCAGCAGTCCTAAGTTTGAATAAGGTACTTGTAATGTTTATTAGTACGAGCTGAATTTTAATAGATTAAGTCAATGTACAGTTGATTTGACATGACTAAGAAGTCCCCATGAGAATGATTTATCAAGAGGTTTGAATCGGGGCTTAAAGAATTGTTGTTAAGAATGAATTTATTGGTTTACTAGAATGTTGTGAATAAAACAAAAACTATGGAGAGAAACTGTACTTACTTTAGTTGATTCGGGTTCGAATAATATATATTGGTACTAAGATAGTAGTACAAAGAAAAACTTTTATGAAGAATATTTAGTAATGTGATAATCAATAAATCTTTTGAATAATGCACACGTAATTAGAATATGCAAGAAAGGATCATTAGAAATTCAAGGAATTAAGTTCTCGGAAGATTTAATGAAACTTCCATTCATGAATTTGAAGACATTCTTGGAATGGATTGGTTATCTGCATATGATGAAGATGTGAAATATAAGAAGAAAAGGTTAGTGTTTCAAGGACCCGATGTTTTTAAAGTAATCCTTGAGGGAGAAAGAACTGGCTGTTTAGAGTCAGTAATTTCTATAACGACAGCTCAAAGGCTGTCATACAATGGATGTGAAACATGCTTGGTTTGTATGGAAGATACACAAAAGTTACCTAAAAAAGATTGAAGACATCCCGACTGTAAAGGAATTTCCTGATATATAATTTCGGATGAGTTACCAAGATTACCTTCGGATAGAGAAATACAGTTTGGGATTGATGTCTACCCTGGAACTAAGCCAATATCGATGGTACTATATAGGATGGCACCAACTGAGTTAAGGGAACTAAAAGCTCAATTACAAGAATTGCTAGAACGGAGTTACATCGACCGAATGTATTACCATGGGGTGCTTCGGTATTATTTGTAAAGAAGAAAAATGGTTCCCTGCGATTATGTATAGATTACCAGCAATTGAATAAAGTAACCATTAAGAACAAGTATTCCCTATCAAGAATTAAGGATCTATTTGATCAGCTTAGAAGTGTAGTAATGTTTTTAAAGATAAATCCTCAATCAGGGTTATTATCAGCTCAAGGTTAAAGAAGAAGATGTACCAAAGACAACATTCAGAACTCGTTACGGACATTACGAGTTTCTGGTAATACTGTTTGGACTTACAAATACCTCTACTAAATTCATGGATTTGATGAATAGGGTATTACAACCCTATTAAAAGAGTGAATCTTGGAACTTTGAGGGTAATTTTGAAAGGTGAATAACACATGGATTTAATCATTGCCATTGATTTTTGATAAGAGTGAATCTTGGCCATTGGATAAAAAGGGTAAAGTAGTAAATTCACTATGTAAAGTGAATTAAAAATTCATTTTATTTTAAACATGTTGATTAATATTAAAAGATGAGAAAAATATTTCTCATTCATATTCCATGATATTCAAAAATGAGGGGGAGAAAGGAGAAAATTTTCCAAGTTCAATTCAAGCTTCGAAACTCGATTTTCAGGTAATCTTTCGAACTACAAAGTTGTTCTACTCATCAAGCTCTATCTTTTGGGGTAAATAATTTATGGAAAACATGTTTGGTTGATGAGAATTTTGTATGAGAAGAAATTAGGGTTTATGAACTTAATTGGGGGTTTTGAGATTTTATGATTCCATGTTGAAATTCAAGTTGAAATCAAGCTATTGCGATATTAAAATTATGTTATTGAGTTGAGATTTAAACTCTACATGTTTTGATTTTTATGAAGATAATTTGGGTTTATGGATTCAAGTTTAATTTGGGGTTGTGATGTTAGATTAATGATTTAGTAAGCTTGGATTTGGATTAATTCCATGTTTGAGATTATAAACCCTAACCCTAAAATTTGGGGGTTTTGGTTAGGAAGCTAAATTAAGGATGATGTTGAATAGATTGTGATGTTGGAAGCTTAATTTTGATGTTAGAATGAAGAATTTCCCTAATTGAATTTTATGGGACCATTTCGAAAAGCTTGAGAAATTAAGGGAAATTATTGAAAATTTTATTTTAGCCTTAGAATTGATGGATTATGATTAAAATGGCTTGAATTTGTGATTAGGGACCAAAACGAAAAATTCTAGAAGTTGGAGGAGCAATTCGGCAATTTAGGAAAAATTTAGGGATTGGTCTTGAATTTATGGAAAATTGATAGAATTGAAGATTCAAGCATGTTATGAAAGTTATAGGATTAAAATGTCAAGAAAGGTAATATATGTGGCCTATTTCGAAATAAAAAGGTTAGTGAAGGACCAAGTTGAATAAAATTGAAAGTTGAAGGAAAATTCTAAGGATGTTAGAAATAAATAAATGGTTTAATTGTACATGAATTTATGTACAAAAGAGGAGTAGTGACTAAAATGTCACTTTTATTAAGTTTGAGGACTAAAAAAATTAATAGTCCAAAATGAGTTATTAATTATGGAAATTGTTCAATTAGGCTTGAACAATTGTTTAATGTTCAAAATGGTCACTAAAGACCTAGGGACCATTTAGGCAATTACGTGAAGTATTGGGGAAATTTTAGAAAAAATTTATATTCAAATAGTTATGTTTAAGAATTAAGTTAGTAATGTTAGACCTAAGTCGAGTATGAGAGTGGTAATGAATATGTTCGATTGGTCTTATACAGTTCCAAAAAGAGATTGAAGGAGAACCAAATGATAAAAAGAAAAATAAGGACCTCGAGTAAGTTAGTGAGGCATACTATTCATGGCCCAGGTGAGTGCAATCTTATTTATTTTAATTTATGATACGAGGAAGACTTGTGATAAGTCAACCTCAAATGTTGAAAGAAAAGGATTTGATTTATATTAAATAGTTTTGAATGGTTTTGTGAATGATTTCGGGTATGAACTGCCCTATGCATATTTTTATATGTTAAAATTATTGATTTTGATCCATTGATATTATCGAAATCGAAATGAATGAAAGGTTCTTAATAGTGAATTGTGCAAAAAGCCTATTGTATGATTATTGAGAGTCTTGGTATATCTGCATGCCAAAGAGGTAGAGTATATTGATATAATATTAATGTCAAATTACAGTAATGATACAGTGAGCTGTGTTTTACAGCTATAACCTATCGGTTAATACTGCTGTTAAGTTACGGCAATGACACAGTGAGTTGTGTTCTACAATTATGACCTATCATTATTATTGATGTCGTTAAGTTATGGTAGTGTTTACATTGATACATTGACATTGATACATTGATATCTATACATTGATATATTGTTTTATTATGGCACAACAAATTGGTTGATGTCAGCACATGTGCATACTCATCATTGACTCGCATACCTTATATTCTCATCCATAGTACATTGGGTTATATTGAAATTGAAAGTACAATGGATCGTATTGATATAATATGTATTGTACATATATATGAATATTGAGATTTTTACAGGTTACGAAAAATGGGAAAGGATTTGATAAGTCAGTCTTTATAATTTTCAAATCCTTTTTGATAGTTATATTGCACTCTATTTATTTCTATTATTACTTTGCAAAGAAATGTTTTAATTATTTTACATTGCCTCACTAAGTTCGTACTTAGCGTGTATTATTTCACACGTAGGTTCTTCAAAACTAGACTAGCAAGGAAGAGCTGTTAATTGGGAAGATAAAGTTACTATCTATAACTACAGTACGTGCATCCTAATGAAATTTGATAGACTAGTGGGCATGTAATATTTTAAGTGGGTAAACTATTTTGTAAATCTAAGTTTATGACGTATTTGTACATTGTCCTTGGAAGTATGGACTTAGAGAAATGGTTTGCTACTAATAACTATGAATTTTGACTTTAAGTGTTGTTTAACCCTGATCGCGTAAAAATTTTAAAATCAGGAAAAAAGTCTAGGCAATGTACATAGTTTTCACCCTGAATTAAAATTTTATTTCAATAACTGAATTATAAATTTTATAAATCAATTCAGGGTCAAAACTAGCTGCAATAAACTAACATAGTTTTTAATTCAAAACTGAGAAATGGTTAAACTACAAGATAAAGTTTGATAAAAAAATTTAAGTCAAGATTTCTTTCAATGACTCTGTAACATCTTTAATGTATATTTGGCTTATGAGTATACGTTAAGGGTGTTACATAACATGGGTAAGGTCCGTGATCTCCTCTGTTAAATGGTTCTTTATTGATATTCCCAAGTATTTGATCCTTGATTTATAAGTTGTAATGTGATTTTAATGTTTTATCAATGTTTAATTGAGTTATTTTGGAAATATTGATGAAACACGGTGATTTTCAAAGTGGATCTGATTTTCAGTATTTGAGATTGATTTAATATATGTTTTGGATGTGTTTTGATGTTGATAAGTTATTTTTATCAATAGAATCTCGAAACTCTTGATTCTCTAATTGTTTAGGTTGCTAGTTTTGAGTTATTGTGGAGATAATCGAGTTTAATCTTTGCTGGAGGTAAAAGGATGTTAGGAAAGGGCTTTTGGATGTTATTAGGTGTTGGTTGATGGGTTGAATTGTTGTTTTATGTCTGGGTTAAGTTTCAAAAGCGTTTGATGATGATTTCAGTATGTTTCGGATAGTTTTTGAGTAGGCAACTTGGGAGTTACGGGAGATTGCTGTTAGGCAATGGTTTGAATGCATTTTAATGCATTTATCCTCTGGTTTTATGTGTTGAAAATAGGGGATAATCAAGGCGACGAAGCTTGGCGTTGTTTGGTTGCTTGTCGGGAGATTGTTTCGTGTTGACAAGGAAGGCGAGGCATATCAGTGAGTGGAAACTGGTTTTAAAACCTTTACAAAGGTTTGTAAAGGTTGTTGGGAGTTTAGGGTAAGCGTGAGACACTTACGTAACCCTAAACTCGGAAGTAAGTTTTCCTTATTTTGCTCTTGAGAATCAGCTTAGATATGAGCATGTTGTTTGCATGTTTTGGTGATAAACATAGTATGATTTACTTACTGGTAATGCATGATTTTGAGTACATATGCAGGGGTTTGAAAGTATATTAAAAGCTATTGAGCATTGGTTTTCATTCCGGTTGGGAATGGTGTTATTGCACTGGCAATGAGATTTGCATATGTGATGTGCTGTTAAATGCATTGTAAAACAGTAAGTAAATGGTTGTAAATGGTTTGTAAATGGCATATTGGCAATGTGACATGGTGAGAAAATAATCGGATATAGTTGGCATGACATAGATTAAAAGTGCATTATAAAATATGAACAAAATCGATTGTGGCCATGGGTCCTTGAGGTATGGCAGTGTAACAAGGCCACTCGAACTGTTGGGGAACTCGTTTGGGACTTGCGCTTTAACTAGGCAACCCAAATTGATGGTGATCTTGCGGATTAACTAGGCAAGGGTGAGATCTCGCGGTTTAACTAGGCGAGGGTGTCAAATCTTGCAGTCTAACTAGGCAAGGTTTGGGATATCATGCGGTTTAACTAGGCATGGTATGAGAGATCTGTGTATCTGATATGTGTATAGGATAGAGGTAGTCTATTCGGGTCACTATAAATGCCAATATATGAGAAAGTTCATGTGTTGAACCATGTTTGTAATGCTTTGGGATCCATGGTTTGTTTAAAATATTTTAGGATTTAAGCATGAATGGTATATGATGTTATGTAAAGATTATAATGTTTTGATTCGGTTGGAATCATGAAAAAATGCTTAGGTTGTAAGCATATTTTGGGAAAAGCAAGCATGTGGTTTTTAAATGGTTTCTAGTGCATCATTATTTATGAGCATCCTCACTAAGCATGTGTGCTTACACTCTCTTTTCCCTAATGATGCAGAGCATTAAAGTTCGGGGCAGCAAAGGCAAGGTTTTCAAGGATCCAAGAGTTAAACTACTTTTGAGTATGAACTCGATTTACGTTTCCGGTTAATAAGGCAATGTGTTCGCCATGGTTTTTGGGAATTGTAAATCCGTTGAATTGAGGTTCTCTAGAATAATTCTATGCTGGTTTTTGATGATGGTTATATGTTGTTTAGTTTGACGTTGTTATTTGCCTATGGTTGAGGTTGAATGGATGTTTAGGTATGCATCTAGAGTTTCTTTGTGGGTTGCTATGTTATGCTGGTTTGACCAGGTTTATTATGCTATGTTGAGTGTGTTGGCTTGTTGCTTATGCTGAGAATGGTTTAAATGTGCATTTTGGTATGTTTGGCAAAGTGGTATAGGAAGCATGCCTTTAGAATGGTCCTTTGGAAGTGTGAGGTTGTATGGGTTGCCTAACTTGATATAAATGGTAGCTTATGTATATTCAAGTGTTGATCAACATGTATGCAAGTTGCTAGGGGTCAACTGCATCTAAGATGGGGTGAAAAACAAGCTAATTTTGACATTACAAGCCTAGGCGTACCGATACGCGGGGGATCGTATCGGTACGGCTAGGCAAATAAGGCTAGGGTGTTTCGGTACAGGTAGGGGCGTTTCGATACGCCTAAAGTTTATTGGAATTACACTTTTTGGAGAAGAGGCCGCGTACCAAACACCAAGTGACCGTATCGGTACGGTGTGCAATGATTTTAAACCGTATTTTATACTCGAAGTAACGTACTGGTACGGGTCTTACCGTATCAAAACGATGAGTTCACAACTGTATCAATACGGGACTCAGCGTATCGATACAGATACCATTGTTTCTGTTAATGTCCTGGAAAGGCAATTCTGGTTTCTTTCCTTTTAGTCTATGAATCTTGTTTTGCCAATTATTTAAGCTTGGATGATCGTTTGAAGCTGATTTTTGACACATAAGTATGAAATGTAC
Organism: Hibiscus mutabilis; assembly: GCA_019671005.1. Lineage (NCBI taxonomy): Eukaryota > Viridiplantae > Streptophyta > Magnoliopsida > Malvales > Malvaceae > Hibiscus > Hibiscus mutabilis. Next base: position 22,922,295 of record CM033737.1, read on the forward strand.
TTAATTAAAGGTTGGTAACTTAAAAATTGGAAAAGTCCTTTTATATTGCTGAAGTTACATTTTGGTCCCTAAGTCGTATTTGTGGCCAATTGGATATCGTTCGATGCCCGATTAATATGAGTGCTCACCTATGAACAGTATGATCATGTGGAAAACATCAATGCATCTAGACAAGATAAAAGAAAAAAAATGGACGTGTTTTAGGTTTAATCTTCCCGGTTTACTATGGTAAACTTAACGTAGTTTGCTCGGTTCGGTCTTGCGACTAAGACGAGTCGAGGGGGTTACATAATCTCTTTCGATATTTTTTACTCCTAAAGACTTATAGAATGTTATTCATTATAATCATTAGACTCGTGCGATTTGAACAATCTCACCTCTCAAAATCCCTTTTATGGGTGCTTACCGCGGTGAGAGGTGCAAGTTATTCTTCCCTTGGTGCAAAGTCTATGTTCATACAACCAAATACTATATGTAAGTGTCTTTTCTATTCCTTGAAACTAGTTTCACTAAATATGAGTGTAGAATGTATTTAACAGATATTGTGATAGCAAAGATAAATTACCTAAATATAGAACAAAAATAAGTAAATAAAATAAAAACGAGCTTATATAAAAATTCATAAGTAAACAAATAAATTCAAAATAATGGCTAGTTCCCCTCAAGATACCAAGCACAACATTAATATCAAGTCTTTGGACAGTAATATTAACTGTAAGCGGTACTTTTGTTGTAGCAATCAAATATTGACAATAAACTACGTCAGACAATAGATTAGTCTTTGGACTAACGTATTGCTTACATAAAATACCTTATAATTGTCACACATTTATCTCCACATTTGTCATTGTAATTCTGTCAAATATTAACTTTCCTTTGGACCAATTAATAAGCGCATGAATTAAAAAACCCATAATTATCTTAAAATTTTAAATAAACTAATCTACACGAAAGCGGTCACTTTGGTGACATTATGTTTCAATTAATCCATTAAAATATTATACATTCGAAGCCAAAATATCAATTTAGTTGTTTCAAAATATATGTCTTAATTTTATCTTTCAATCACATTTACAGATAACCAAAATAATAATAAATTTGAATAAAGACAAACCTCATATCAAGATACCAGACACTCCATTAATATTTCATCTTTAGACAAAACATTAACTTGCAAGTGATATCTTGGTACAGTAATCAAACATTGATAATAAGAACATGTCAAACAGATATCTTCCTTTGGGCCGATTTATTGCTCACATATAAAACTGAATAATTATCACATGTTTATTACCACAGTTGCACATATAATAATGTTAATTATTAACCTTTCTTTTGGCCGACTAATGCTAACATAATCCGACTTACATGCACAAAACCGTCTATATCTTAAAATAAAATAATTTCTACAATAGAAACAAAAAAATCAAATCAGAAGAAAAATCAGAGAATGGGACATATATATGTAAGGGATCTATGTAATAAATCTTCAAACTGAGATGAAATAAAAAAAGAGTTTCCAAAAAAGGTATTCTTCATTCAAATATTGCATGCATAATAACAAAAAATAAACAGCATAAAAGAGGGGGAGTTTAAGAGTTTTTTTTACCTTCTTCGTCGCGTCTCTCCTTTCCCGGTGATAAACCCGCCGTAGGGTGAACTGGTGGGGGTTGAAATTTGTTGAATGAAAAAAAGGGGGTTTAATCTCGATTTTTCTAAAAATAAAGTGGGATCTGAGTTTTACTCCATGAAAGAGTTTGAAAAATAGCGAATTTTTTGATCTTTTCGACACCGATTAGCGGTGGGCGAGGGCTGAGGGCGGTGGCCGAAGTAGTCAGACCACCGCCAGATTCTGGAAAGTGGGAAATTTTCTAGGTTTTGGGTTCAGTTTGGAAAAATATAACAGAAGGTTTGGGTTTTTTATATCAAAGAGTAAAATAATTGGCAAAAGGTTTTGAAAATGAGTTGATAGGGTTCTTTTATAGTTTTTTAAATTTTTAAAAATAAGGTAATCATCTTTTGATTTCTCCACCCTTAAATAATCATGCCCGCAGCCGTTCCACAATTTGTAATTTGGTTTCGGGTCCTTAAAGTTTTTTAAAATTTGCAATTGCGTCCCTAAGTCTAATTAAATCGGGTTTTAATAGGTAAATTACCTCGTAAATCCCCCAGTCCCATTTTGCTTCTCAGTTTTGGTCTTCCGGATGGGTAAAATACCTAACTAGTCCCCCTAAGTCTTGATTGCACTTCAATTTAGCCCTCAGCCTCTGGTTTATAATTTTAGATGGATAATTACAATTTTGATCCATCCAAGTCTTGATCACACTTCAGTTTAGCCCTTCAACTACCTAGATGCATAAGCCACAACCTTTCTTGTATCAACACACACCCCAAACCAACGTAGGATGCATTGCTATAAACCACAAACTCTTTCACTGACTCATGTTGAATCAATATTGGAGCTTGCATCAAAGCTTCCTTCAACTTTTCAAAAGCTTGTTGTCTAGCTTCTGCCCACTCAAAACTTACATCATTTTGCAACAACTTTGTCAAAGGAGCAGCAATCCTCGAGAAACCATCCAAAAAGCGGCGATAATATCCTGCCAACCCCAAGAAATACGAACTTCTAACACCGACTTCGATTGCTTCTAATTCACAGTAGCTTCAATTTTTTGCGGATCCACGCAAATACCTTCGGCTAAAACAACATGACCAAGAAAAACCACTTGCTTGATCCAAAATTCACACTTACTCAACTTGGTATACAACTTATTGTCCAACAAAATTTGCAACACAACCTATAGGTTTCGATCGTGATCTTCCTTGGTACTAGAGTACACAAGAATATCATCGATGAACACTACCACAAATTGATCCAAGAATTCATGGAACACTCGATTCATCATGTCCATGAAAGTTGCAGGGGCATTTGTCAACCCAAACGGCATCACTAAGAACTCATAATGCCCGTAGCGCATGCAAAAAGCTATATTTGGCACGTCTTTATCCTTCACCTTCAACTGATATTACCCAAACCTCATATCGATATTGGAAAACACCGTAACACCCCGAAACTAATCAAACAAATCATCAATCCTCGTCAAAAGATACTTATTCTTAATCGTCAACTTGTTCAGTTGTCGATAATCAATGCACATTCTCACCGTGCCATCTTTCTTTTTCACAATCAACACTGGTGTTCCTCACGATGATATACTAGGCCAAATGAAACCATGATCCAACAACTCTTGTAGTTGTTTCTTTAACTCCTTCAATTTCTTCAGTGCCATGCGGTACGGAACACCAGAGCTGTATCCGCGTACGTCTCGGTGCAAAACTCTACTTCCCTATCCGGTGGTAAACTAGGTAACTCTTTCGAAAACACTCTTGGAAAATTGCAAATAGTGCGAATATCCTGGGCACGCACTTCCTACATATTAGGGTTCATAACATAATCTAGGTATGCTTGACCCCCAGATTCTAACAACTTCCGCACTTCCAAAGCCGAAACAACATTGGACAAGAATTTGACATTCTCGCCCACAACCACTACTTTGTAATCCTCAACAAGTTTTAACAAAACTCGCTTGGTCTCGAAATCAACCAGAGCCCTATGTTCAGACAACCAATCTATCCCCAAGATTACATCAAAATTCGTAAAATGGTAGCTCCACCAAAACGGCCTCAAACACATGACCCTGAACAATCAAAGGACATCTCCTATACAACTTCCTAGCAACTACTGTTCTCACCAAAGGAACTAGTAACCCGAATACCAACATCTAACACTTCTACAGGTATATCAAGCAAACATGCATGTTCGCGCAAGATGTATGAATGTGTAGAACCAAAATCTATCAAAGAAAACATTGGTATAAACTATAAAGTAAATGTACATGTAATCGCATTGCTATTATTCCTTCCCACATGATGCGCGAAAACCCTTGCTGGTCCACCAACGTCAGGTTGAACTGCTACGGTATGAGCAACTGTCCTCTGACCATCCTCTTTATGCTGAAAATGTCCACGACCATGCCCACAGCCTCTCTGTGGCACAACAGTAGGTGTAGGAGCCTGACCTTTCCTAGCTAATTACAGACAATCACGCCTAATATGATTCCGTGAACCACAGTTCCAACAAGTACCATGAGTACCCTCCCCGTGTGTCGTCTACCACATCTCTCACACTTAGGTGTTGGAGCAAAGGTATTCTAAACATGCTTTCCACGCCCAACATTGTGCTTTCAAGGTATCTGATTCGGATGGTACCTCTTATCTCTATACTTCTTGTATCGATCTCTACCAACATATGATTCAATATTCTTTTTCCCCGTAGAAGAATTCCCTGAACGGGCAGACAACATCAAATTCTATTCTATATCCTTAGCTCGAAAAGCCAGGACATCAAACTCAGTATAATCCGTAGCCAACATATAAGTCTTTACCTCTTTGACCAACCTATAACAGAATTGACTGCATCACTGTTACTCATCAGGAACTAGTTCAAGAGCATATTGGCTCAACCGAACAAACTGGATCTCATACTCAGAAACTGACATGTTCCCCTACTCTGAAGCATGAACTCCCTCTTCTTCCTATCCTGATATCATAAATCCAAATACTTCTTTTGGAAAGCATCACAAAAGAACTCCCACATCACATCTACCGGTGCCATACCCGTGATAGCAGTCGTCCACCAACTGTAAGCATCACCCTAAAGCAACGACACTATGCAACCCAACTTACGGTTATCCGTACACTCCATCTTTCCAAGGATCCTTTATGTACTAGCAAACCACTCATCGGCTGCTTTAGGAGCCAAACCTCTAAACTTAGTACCACCCTAGCTACGTAGGCGCTGTAAAGGTAGCCCAGTATTAACAGCTACAGATACTGGTGCAGGTACTTGCACTCCAGCCAGGGTCGGCTGGAAAGCTCTAGTTATTTCTTGGATCAACGATGTCATATCACTAAAAATAGGTCCTCGCGATGCCTGAGGCACACCACCCTCAACTCCAGCTCCCACAGGAGGAATTGGTGGAGGATGAGGCAACTCATCATCTTGTTTATCGACAACACTCCACATATGAGCTCTCGTCTCTTATCTCAGTCCTATTTCGTAAAAATTATAAGTCTAAAACGTGATAATGCAATAAAACAATGCAAATAGATCAGATTACTGCAAAATCCAAGTTTCTTATGTTTAAAAACAAAAACCATTTAACTCTAGTGGTAATAAGGCAATGTGTCCCTAACCTAAACACCCAAACATATCACATATCGAATATAATCTCACAAATTCAAACACCGTGCATAATAATCAACGAAATCATACATCAAACAACCATAATCCACCTCCCAACAATCGTAACTGACTCTGATACCAACAAATATAACCCCTTAACCTGTCTAGTCGCAAGACCGAACAGCACGAGCTATATTAGGATTTGCCAAGACAAGCCTAAAAGATAAACTTAGAAAATGGTCTATTTTTCCTTTTATCTTATATAAATGCATAATTAATTCCTATGGTGATCATGTTGATTATGGTGAAAATTACAACTCAATCGGGCGTCGAATTGACATCTAATTGTACGAATTTGTGCTATAGGGAATAAAATGTAATTTCTAATAATTAAGAGGACTTTCTTGAAATTAAAGTTACCAATCTTTAATTAGTCTTATTACATACAAACAGGTTAAATCTCGACTTAACATAACCATCCAAACTCATTTATTTGCAAAAACAAGAAAGAGGGACTAAATTGCAAGGAATCAAACTTCAGAAAGCATATTAACAGAAATAACGGCTGACGTACCTTCCCAAATCGAAATGGTTATAAAATACAAAGATATACCGATAGAGTCCTCAAGCGTATCAATACGAGTGTGCAATATTCGAAAATAAGGATTCCAGTAGCCAAAAGGCGTACAAGTACGGTTGCCCGTGTACCTAAACCAAACCAAAATTCTAGAATCGTGTACCGATACAGTCTTTAGGCGTATCGGTACGCCAAGGCAATTTTGCCTAGATTGAGTCGAGACAGGTCCCCACGTATCAATCCCTGAGGACCCATACCGGTACGGACACACTCCAATCAACATCTATTCATCATAAAACTTCACAACATCAAATCTTCAGACATAGAAGCATGGTAGAAGATTATACTCAACATGTCAAATCTAAACATAAATCCTATAGGCCTGAATTTTACCCAAGCATGCATAAGGTTTCCCAATCCCTCAAAACCAAACATTAAGTATCATACAAGTTCAAAACATCAAGCCAAACTTGTACAAACAGGGAGTATCAAAAATAAACCTCCCATTTACAACTTGGTCACATTGTCTTTCATTACTACTATGCATTTTTAAAACCATACTTGAAAATACTTCAATCCTTGGATCCTCCCTTGCCTACTCACTGTCCGAAAGAGTCTATTTTTCTGCATTGATGATAAAGGAGAGCGTAAGCTATAAGCTTAGTGAGGGAATCTCAAAAAACAATCATCAATGCATTTAAAATCATTTTAATTCAAACCAAATGTATAAGTCTCATGGAAAAATCATCTTATGCTTCTATAATCTCTTCAAATATGCATATTTAAATCATTTGCAATACATGTATCATGGATTTCTAGCATAAACCCAATTTAAGCTTCATATGCCAAAATCTCTAAATAGCAAGCTTAAAGAGCATCTCATGTAAAAACCATATTATACAAAACATAATCCATTTCTCATGATACATCATTTCATATATTGGCATTCAAGTGGCTCAAAACAAGTTTCATTCTATTTTAGCAAAAACCACATCAGATACACGAATTTCCCAAGTTGTTCCTTCGACCACTTCACATAGGTCATCAAACTGGAGCAGCCCTCAACAGTTATAACATATAAATCCACTAACGAGAGAATTGGCACACTCTTGACCCCTCGACCGTTGTGGTTCTCATGGTGGAGCATGGAACACTCTTGACCCCTTGACATACATGAGGCGACTTATTACAGTGCACTTAAACCATATGGCTAGCCAACTATATCTGATAACATTTTACCTCAGCCACTTGCCAATATACTCAATAAAAACCACATTAACTTAATGTTTTACATATGCATCATTTCAAACCATTTTTCTAATACATTAAAGCATGTATTCTAGCATTCTCAAAATACTTTCATAAATCATTTGCTATGCTCAAATTTCATCATGTATATTCATTTGCAGCATCTTTCATTTCTAAAACATGCATATAACAGTAAGTAATAAATCTATAAACATGTGCATGAGATTGTATTTTGCAAAATTGAAAACGAAAGAGAGCTCAACCAATACTTACTTTCGAGCTTAGATAAGTGTTTCAAACTTAATATGAACTCCCAACAACCATTTTCAAACCTTTTAAAAGCAGTAAAATGTGTTTCCACTCACCAAGAATCTAAAGCTCTATTGTCATTGCGTGAATCAAGCTTTCGAAGCTTCCGTAACCTCTCCAAAAGCTATAGGATTCAACTCCCCTGCTTTACCCAATCAAAAACAAAGGATTAATGCACTTCCATGCATCTCTAATTTCCACCAACCAGCAAATACAACTTCGCCTCACAAGAAACCATCAAATACATTTCTAAAACAACTGAAACCATCACCAAACTTCATCTAAAGAAAGCCTAGACAAAACCTTTTGATTTTAACATCTTAACAACATCAATTAACATCCAAAAACATTATTATAATGTCCTTATACCTCCAGCAACTCTGCAACACCAAGGTCACACCAAAATCTAACTATTTACAACCTAGAAAAATAGTAATTCACGTAGTTTTGGGATTTCTTTAACTATGCACTTCTTTCAACAATAAAACACATCTTAATAGGGATCTAAATCAATTAAATTCAATACAAAACATATCCAGAATAGTGTTTATACAATTTTCACATCAAAACTCTATTTAATCACCATATTCATGTTTTAATCATAATTCTATAACATAAATCAGTTGTATAGGATCAAGAACTTGGGAATTTCATTAAAGAACCTTTAATTAGAGGAGAGAAATGAAAATCACCTCAAATTGCTAATTTCTCCCTTAATTGGCAAAGATGGGTGAAAGCTTCAAGAAATCAAGTAGATTTTGTTATAGAATTCAAAGGAATCAAATATGAAATCAAAAGAGATTGATTCCTAGAAATTTTAGAAGGAAAAATGATAGTCTGTCTGCTGAGAAAGTTGAGAGAAAAATTAGTTACGAGAGAAAGTGATTTATGAAATTAAAAATCCTTTTTATTAGTTCTATTTTCTTTTAATATTAAAACCAATTAAAAAACTTTTTTAAAATAGCCTAAATTAAGGGAAAAATCTGATGGAAAATTTTGGTTAATTAGCTCCTTAAAGATTCTAAGTTTTGACCCTTTTACGATGTAGTCACAAAAAATAGTTTTCAAAACTTTACATTTTAGTCAATGGACCAAAATGTCCCAAAATCAGATTTAATTTCTTCAAATTGAATTTACCAAAATACTTAAAATATTAAGTAAGTATTTTCTAGCATTTTCCATATTTTATTTTAGCCAAAAATGATTTATTAAGATTTAATTCCCGAAACTAACTTGAATTGTATAATCCGGTTCTCCTGAGCCGTCTGATTGATCCATCTAACATCTATGCTCAATTTCAGGGCGTTACAAAAACCGTTTTGTATTCTTTGATTCTTTTTACGTTTCATTTGTAAACACCTATTTTGTCCGGGCCAAACCCCAAACCCTAAAAATTTAGACCCATTTTAAAATATTACCCATTAACCCAATTACACCCAACCCAATACAAATTAAACCCAAATAACCCAATAAAAAGTATACATACAACCCAAACAAAAAACCATAACCCATTACACCCGGCCCAATTACTAATCCATATCCAACCCAAAAATGACCTAACCCAATAACCAAACCCTAATATCTTTAACCTAATCCTAACCCTAAAAATTTTAGTCGCCGCCACCACTGTTAACTAGCCGTCGTCGCCTTAATCCCAAGCCGCTAAAGTAGTCGTCGTCGCCGTTCAAGCCGCTGTCGACACTCATGCCTTGTCATCACTCCCCTGTCACCACTTTACCACCTCGTCACTGCCACCATCGCCTTGTCATCACCTCCCTGGCCGCCACGGCTGCCTCCATCACCCACCTCAAGCATCATCACCCCTTGACGTGGCCATTGGATGAACATCCACTGTCCCTATAAATTCGAACCGGCAAAGGCAAGAAAACAAGAAGAAAAAAATATATAAAAACCAAAAAAAAGAGAGAGATCATAGAGGTTAGGGAGAGACTAATAATAAAAGAGTGGTTCGGTGTTGTTTCGAATAAAAAATGAGGGGTTTTCGAATAAAAAAGGGGATTCAAATGTAATCATCGAAAAAAGAATTTTTCAAGAATAAAAATAAAAAACAAATTCAAAAAAACATACCTTTATTTCTTTCGTCTCAAGTCTATGCGTCTAGGGGCTCCGGTGTAAAGATTCGACCCCGGATTCAAACTCGGCCCAGCAAGAGGGGTAAAAAAAGTGCAACGTTTGCAATTCTGACCGCCGACGGCGGCGGCGACCACCACCGGTGACCGGCGATCTAAGGCAACACGCGAAAGGTCGGCGGCCAGGCTCGGCCGAGCAAGAGAGAGTCTAAGAGAACTCAAAGTTCTATGTTTTAAAAAAGGTTTAACAATGGATTAATCAGGTTTTTTTCATTTCTTAGGTTATATATTAGAGTTAAAATATGGTAAAATTACACACTAAACCCCTCCGCCCCAAGTCAATTTATGTTTACGGTCTTCCACATGGGCAATTTACAAAACCAGTCCCTATAAGTTTCATTGGTTTTTCAATTTGGTCACCAAATCGACTTTAATCAGGTTTTCATTGGGAAAATTACTGGTTTAGTCCTTTTGCCCAAATATTTTTTCATTTTGGGGTTGCCGCATGGTTTAATTACCTTAAAACCCCTAAAGGTTTCGTCCTCATTTCAATTCAGTCCCTATTTTCTATTTATATTATTATTATTATTGTAATTATAATAATTATTATTTTTATTATTTTTTTATTATTACTGTTATATATGCACATATATATACATTATTTTCTTAGTATATGTAATATATTTTATATTTATATATGTATGCATTATTATATTATGTATATATTATGTATAATTATATATGTATATATATATATGTTTTACTATTAATTATTACTATTATTACTATTATTGTTTTTGTTGTTGTTGTTGATTTTGTTGTTAGTAATTATTATTATCATAAATATATGATTATATAGTATACTATATTATCATTAGTACTATTATTGTTTTTACATTATTATTATTATTTACATAATATTTACGATTTAATATATATTCTTATACACCCTGTATGTATTTTAATTGAATTTCAAAAATGGTTTTTAACAGTTATCGTAAAAAATGTATCCCGAACGTAAGAGGTGTCGCTTTCTGTTAATCTCTATCGCGAAATACAATTTTTTATTTTGAGCTATAATTTTCAAACGAGATTCCTTTCATTCGGGAATCTAACGGAAATTATGTCTCGAGTGTAAGGGTATAAATTCTTTTTTATACACATAAATATTCTTTTAAAATATTATAAAAGGGATCACAAATTTTAAATTAAATTCGAATTATTAATTTCCATCATTAAGACATTAAGTAATCGACCATGTACCAATTTTGGGCGCTGTGGGGGTGCTCACCCTTCCCCACACGTAACTGACTCCCGAACTTGTTTTTCTAGTTTCGCAAAACAAAACTCGTTGTTTTAATAAAATAACGCAAAATAGGTTTTATTAAAATAATCAGGTTTTCAGGTGATCCAATCTCAACTAAATTAAAGATTGGTGGCGACTGCATTCAAAACCAAATATTTTCGTAAGAACGCGTCAAGCACCCCACTGCAGGGCAGGGTCGTTGTTACAGCTTGACGACTCCGCTAGGGAACACCTTCTTTTAGAGTCGAGCCACCAGTTTATTACTTGTTGTCTTAACGAGTGAAAACTATAAATTTGGTTTAATTTATTTTGTGATCCCTTTTCCTGTTAAATTTTTTTACAAAAGAGGTTTTTTTAAAAAAAATTCTCTGATCTTTTGCATATCATGAGCTCTGCACCCGAGCTCCATCCCTTTTAAGTGGGAGTGAGAAGCTATGCCTTAGTGAGGTATCGCCTCCGTGCAAGATAGTGGATCACTTCCGGGATACATATGTACCTTTGTCTCCGTGAGATCTTCATCTCCGCATAGACTTAGGGAAATGTATCCCCCCGTATCGATGTCCTAGTGACAGTTCGGGTACCGTTACTTTAGAACCTAAACCACATGTAGTGAATCGTAAGATACTACCCTTTAGAACTATACCGAACCTATGCCCGTTTAGAGAGTCACCCGATAGGTGCATGGTAGAGAGAGTTAGAGGGTTTCTTTATGTTCTTTCAATCATTCTCTTTAATGTCAGTATTATTTATTTTCTCGCAATAAAGCATATACTATGTATCATGCCGATATATTTTATGCGGGCATGTTCGGGTAGGATCCACTTTTGTTTAAAATGTGTAGGTAGAAAGCATGATGGGGTAGGATTGCTTTTATTAGAGTAAAACATGTCTACTTATAGGTTCAACACCTTTTTAATTTTTTGCAATAAATTATTGATCATTTAATCCCTACTAACTTGCTTTATTTTGTTTTTGCATTGCAATAACATCCCATCTTGCATACATTTATATCACATCATATTGCATAATCATTTCTTGGTCGAGCTTCTAGTCTTGAGAGAACTGCGATGACATTGATTTTGGGGCATCCGTTTCAGCCGAGTCAGCTCCGGTTCTTCACTCAAAACAAAGGTAAAGAATGAATAGCCATGGAAAAAAAGTTGAAATGCATATGAAGATATAAAGAGTTACATGGAGAAAAACCTGGAAAATGTGTAACAAGCAACTCGTGATGACATCTCACAGTTACAGGAAGATCTACTGGCCAAGATGGCAGCGATGTTGGCAGGCAAAGATCCTGAAAAGGGGAAATGATTGGCCATTGACCCTGACGCTTTATGATAATCAAAAAATCCTCACAACAAGACACCTCTACAAGCATCGACTTTATTGGAAAACAACAAGGTCTTTAGGCTGGATTTTTATTGCATAGGGGAACTAAAGAGCGCTCTGTCTCAAATCTGAACAAAGTAGGTGAGCTGAAGGTTAAACTACCCAAACAGCTTAAAGATTAGTGCCAGCGACTTAAGGAAAAGTTTAAAATTGTAGAAAGGCCGTATGCATTCTACAAGATTGATGCGAGAAGATTGAGTCTGGTCCCTAATCTGGTGTTACCTCGAAACTTCGAGATGCCACACTTTGAAAAGTTCGATGGAACAAGCTCTTCCTCAACACACCTCACCATGTTCTGTCGAAAAATGACAGGGCATGTCAATAATGATCAAATTTTAATTCACTGCTTTCCAGACAGTCTAAAAGGGTCTATTGTTAGGTGGTGCAATAAGCTTAGCTGAGACGAGATACAATCACAGAGGGATCTGGCTAAAGCCTTCACGGAGCTGTACAAACATATGGCAGACATTGATCCAGACCGTTTAACATTGCAAAACATGAAGAAGAGGCCCAACGAGAGCTTTAGGCAGTATGTGCAAAGGTGGAGGGATGTTGTAGTGAAAGTAAAACCGCCACTACTTGTAAAAGAAATAACGCCTACTTTTGTTAGAATCCTGGAAGATCCATTCCTGAAGTATATGTTGGGAAATGCAATCAAGAACTACGAAGACCTTGTGATATCAGGTGAGATCGTTGAAGAAGCCATCAGACAAGGGGAAATCATAGATCCTAGCAGTACAATCATCAGAGGAGGAAGTGGATCAAAGGTTCGTATGGCGGGGTCTTATCCATCCAATCGACATTGGTCTCGCACCAATCAAATTGTGTGTACTTACATCAACCTACAATGTTTCTGAAAGATGTCTATCCAATCCCAGTAACATATACAGAGTTGCTTTCAACACTTATTGAGGAAAACTTGTTAGCCCCGGTTCATTTAAAACCAAAAGAGTCCCTGTACCCAGAAGGCTATGATGCCAATGATTTGTGCGATTATCATCTAGGAAGCACGAGCCACACTACTGAGAATTGTAGAGCTCTGAAAAACAAGGTGCAAAATCTGATTGAAAATAGCACTTTGAAATTCAACAGTGGAGTCCTTGAGATGAACTGATGAGGGGATAATGTTGAACCTTCCCAAAATTTAGGCAACCTTTTAGGATACCATTATTTTTTGTATTTCACCAGCATGAAGTATTGATTCACGACTGGTTTCCAATTTGAAGAGAATTATCATCGGGAGAAAATCTAGCACACTATATATCAATGCAATATCCAAAGTTGCGAATAAATCCCGTGAATTTAGAGGTTATGCCACGGGAACCATTTTTGAATCAGTACCTTTGCATCCAGGACATGCACACTGCATTTACATGCATACATTTTAAAAATTTGAAATCGACCCCCGGGGATGCCTCCATGTCAGGAAATACCGGATAAAGCAAAGTCAGCCGATCTAGCACCATCCTGAACATGTACGGGAGTCCGATTTAAGGGCATTTTCTAGAATAACCTTCACGTTCATACAGACGTCGTGCTTTTACAAGGCCACACGTCTACAAAGCATTTCCAGACAAGTTCTAAAAGTGACCCTTTAGTGCCAAGTTATACTTCTGTACCCTAGACAACTACATCGATTATCGTCTGTAGCACTTTGCCAGAGCCGAAAGTAATGAGTTGCCATAAACCAACGGCAAATTTATAGACCTGACCAGAGGCAACATAATGTGTTCTTGAAGACAATGAAAGTCCATCAAGAGAAGGCGTAAACATATTTCAAGCTCCGAGAGTAGCCTCAGAAGAAAGGTTGGGGCATTCACCCGAGGAAGTAATCCAAAAGGTGATCGAACCTAAGAAAAGTTGGGGTATTCATCCGAGGAAGTAATCTAAGAGATGATCGAACCCAAGAAAGGTTGGGGAATCCTCACATACAAAACACTAACCACTACTTAATCAGAAGCAAAGATCTGACCAGCAGAGAGTCAGGATTATCCCTTTGAGGGCCGAGGAAAATAATGTCATATTTATCATGTCACATTAAGCACATACATCATACGTACATCTAAAGTTTATCATACATTTAGACTAAAAACATACATTTAGGCATACAGATGCATTCATACTAAATGCATTTTTTAGCTTGAACGTACAAACAGGTTCAAGAAAGGAGACTAAGAGACCTCAACAAAGGGGCCAACAACATGATGACCAACCTTTAGCCCTGAAGGAGGCCGAATATGCAAAAAGCTCAAACATCCAGATAACAATGGTGAAATTTTTCGAGCATATTACTAACTAATGTTTCCTTTTGTTTTCAGGTCATGACTTCCCCGCCATGAAGTAGCGGAATCAACTTTTTTCCTGATCTCACCTCCGTCGTTGGTGATGGGCCAATTTAATCCAGATTATGCATCTCTGACGGTGGTTTGGCAAGACAATCTCCCTCTAGGAAAAGAAAACAAGTGACACCAAAGGTCATTCGGCTCAAAGGCTCAAATTCTGTGGATAATGAAATTTGAGGGGCAAACATTTGTCGGAGAAAACTTTGAACAAGAGATTGAATCTGAAGAGAAGCTGGGCCAGAAAGAGAAGACTTCTGCAACTACTCCATCACGAAAACATACGTGTCGCTGCATCATCAAGCATGTTCATGCGTCATGACGTCTTGAAAATTCTAACAAGAATTCCATGTATTTCTGTATCATCACAAAAATATGCACTCGATCCTTTCTTGAAAGACCAAAGATTTACATGGGCTGGCATCCTCAAACATGAAATAACATATCATCGTCATCAACAAATTCCAGTATCCTCGATATGGGGTAAATATTGTCTGACGTCTTCAACCAAAAAGAAACAGACAAACATCAACAAGATCTATCATCCTTGACACGAATGACTGAATTAATCAAATAGAATATTCAAATCAAACTTTTCAGCTTTACGGTCTTAAAATAAAGCATCTAATTTATGGCTCACTTTGACCAAACACTCTTTTAACTTTTTCAGGTCCTATCTCACCCGTACATGGTGTAGCGGATCAACTCTCTTCTACAAATCATGTCTCTCCAACAAATGGTGGAACAAATCAAACACAACAACAATTTCATGTCCCTGAGTTTATAGTAGAATGGGCACGCCAGCGGTTTCATCTCCCCGAGTTTACAGCGGAATGAGCACGGCAGCAGTTTTATCTCCCTGATTTTGTAGCGGAATGAGGGCGACAACAATTTCATCTCCCTAAATTTGTAGTGGAATAAGCACAAAAATAATAAAAAAAATAAAAAATCAAAAAAAATCAAAAAAAGAAAAGAAAAAGAATGAAAAATATACCAAAAAACAAACTTCCTTCTCCAGATCATGCCTCATCGTCGATGTTGTAGCTGGATCAACTGTGCAAACTTCAGACCTTATCTCCTCGGCGGTATGGTAGCTTGGTTAAATAAAACTTCAAATCATGCCTCCTCGTCGGTGTTGTAGATGGATCAAACTTCAAACCTTGTCTCCTCAGCGGTATGGTAGCTTGGTCAAATCAAACTTTAGATCCTGCCTCATCGTCGGTGTTGTAGCTGGATCATCTTTTTAAACTTCAGACCTTGTCTCCTTGGCGGTATGGTAGCTTGGTCAAATCAAACTCCAGATCCTGCCTCATCATCGGTGTTGTAGATGGATCAACTTTGGAAACTTTAGACCTTGTCTCCTCGGCGGTATAGTAGCTTGGTCAAAATCAAACTTTAGATCTTACCTCCTCCTCGGTGTTGTAGTTGGATCAACTTTGCAAACTTCAGACCTTGTCTCGTCGGCAGTATAGTAGCTTGGTTAAATCAAACTTCAGATCCTATCTCTTCGTTAGAGTTGTAGCGGATCAAACTTTCTTCTTCAGGTCTTACCTCTTCGACGGTGTTGTAGCTAGACCAAATTTACTAACTTTCGATCATGCCTCTTCGTCAGTGTAGTAGTTGGATCAAACTTATTGACTTTAGACCTTGCTTCTTCATCAGGTGTTGCAGCTTGGTCAAACTATACTATTCTTCGGTCATGCCTCTTCGTCAGAGTTGTAGTTGGATTAGACAACAAAACTTTCATCTATCGATCCTCTCTCCTCGTCAGTGTTGTAGATGGATCAAAGCTATTTTGACAAGTCCAATAGAAATGTTGGCAAAACGTGCTTAAACATGGTAAAGTTTAAGATAATGGATAATTCAAATGTCTATCGAAAATCCATTTTCAAAAATGGTCGAAGGAAAATAAATCCTTCAGAAAAATCCAATGTTATAATTGTTATAAACTGATTGTACCTAGGGGAATGATACAACTAGCCTGGAGCAAACAGCTACCAATAAAGGTAACTCAAATCTGTTGATCCTTGTGCATTTGGTAAATATGTAAAAGAGATCTACGAGCTAAGCTATGAATTCAAACTTGTTGACTTATGGTCCTGCATCTTCATCAGTGTTGTAGCTGGGTCAAACCTTCATCGTTCAATCCTATGTCTTCGTCAGAGTTGTAGCTGGATCAGACATCAAAACTTTCATCTCTCGATCCTGTCTCCTCGTTAGTGTTGTAGATGAATCAAAGCTATTTTGACAAGTCCAACATAAATGTTGGCACAACGTGTTTAAACATGGTAAAGTTTATGATAATGGATAATTCAAATGTCCATCGAAAATCCATTTTCACGAATGGTCAAAGAAAAATAAATCCTTCAGAAAAATCCAATTTCATGATTGGTATAAACTGATTGTACCCAGGGGAATTGTGCAACTAGCCTGGAGCAAATGGCTACCGGTAAAGGCAACTCAAATCCGTTGATCCCTGTGCATTT
The DNA here is from genome assembly GCA_019671005.1 of Hibiscus mutabilis. Taxonomy (NCBI): domain Eukaryota; kingdom Viridiplantae; phylum Streptophyta; class Magnoliopsida; order Malvales; family Malvaceae; genus Hibiscus; species Hibiscus mutabilis. Next base: position 22,939,287 of record CM033737.1, read on the forward strand.
GGGAAAAGTGCAAAAGAAATCTATGAGTTAAGCTCTGGATCAAAAGCTTGCTACTTTCCGATCTTGCCTTCTCGTTGATATCGTAGCTGGGCCAAACCTTCATCGTTTGATCCTGGGTCTTCATCAGAGTTGCAGTTGGATCAACTTTTGCAGACCTTACCTCTTCGTCAGTGTTGCAGTTAGGTCAAATTTTCTCCAAGCATTGCGTCGTCGTTAGATTCGTAGCAAGCTGAGCATATTTTGTCTCCTTTAGTAGATTACCTCTGATTTGTCTTCCCCGACCAATCCTCTATTTTGAAAATTTTGCTTACAAGAGCGAGAAAGAAGATCAAGTGAAGCCCAAAGTAGGAGCGGTGGCCAGATAAATGAGCTTTGACCTGACCGGACAAAAATATTTGTTCTTTTGTCTTTGCTCTATTCCTGTTACACAACAATGAGCAAAGAGGGGTAGCTGTAAACACCTATTTTGTTCGGGCCAAACCCTAAAAATTTAGATCCATTTTAAAATATTACCATATTACCCATTAACCCAATTACACCCAACCCAATACAAATTAAACCAAAATAACCCAATAAAAAAGGTACATACAACCCAAAAAAATCCATAACCCATTACACGCGGCCCAATAACTAAGCCACATCCAACCCAAAAATGATCCAACCCAATAACCAAACCCTAACCCTAAAAATTTCAGCCGCCACTGTTAACCTAGCTATCGTCACCTTCATCCCAAGCAGCTAAAGTCGTCGCCGTCGTCTTTCAAGCTGCTGCCGACACCCATGCCTCGTCATCACTCCCCTGTCACCACGTTACCACCTCTCCACTGCCTCAAAAAAGTGCAACCTTTGCACTTCCGACCGTCGATGACAGCAACGACCACCACCGATGACTGACGGTCCAAGGCGACACATGAAAGGCCGGCGGCAAAGCTCGGCCGAGCAAGAGATAGTCTGAGAGAACTCAAAGTTCTCTGTTTTAAAAAAGGTTTAACAATGGGTTAGTCAGTTTTTTTTTCATTTTTTAGGTTATATATTAGAGGTAAAATATGGTAAAATTACACACTAAACCCCTCATCCCCAAGTCAATTTATGTTTATGGTCTTCCGCATGGGCAATTTACAAAACCAGTCCCTATAAGTTTTATTGGTTTTTCAATTTGGTCACCAAATTGACTTTAATCAAGTTTTCAATGGGAAAATTACTCGTTTAGTCCTTTCGCCCCAGATATGTTTTCATTTTAGGGTTACCGCATGGTTTAATTACCTTAAACCCCCTAAAAGTTTCGTCCTCTTTTCAATTCGATCCCTATTTTCTATTTATATATTATTATTATTGCAATTGTAATTATTATTATTTTTATTATTATTTTGATAGTATTTACATATTACTATTATATATGCATATATATATATATATTTTATTTTCTTAGTATATGTAATATATTTTATATTTATTTATGTATACATTTTTATATTATGTATATATTATTTATAATTATATATATTTATATATTATATGTTTTACTATTAATTATTACTATTATATTATTACTATTATTATTATTATATTATAATAGTATTACTATTATTATTATTATTGTTGTTGTTGTTGTTGTTGTTGTTGTGGTTGTTGTTGTTGTTGCTAGCAATTACTATTATCATAAATATATGATTATATAGTATACTATATTATCATTACTACTATTATTGTTTTTACATTATTATTATTATTATTATTATTATTATTATTATTATTATTATTATTATTATTATTATTATTATCATTTACATAATATTTACGATTTAATATATATTCTTATACACCCTGTATGTATTTTAATTGAATTTCAAAAATGGTTTTTAACGGTTATCGTGAAAAACGTATCTCGAACGCAAGAGGTGCTACTTTCCGTTAATCTTTATCGCGAAATATAATTTTTAATTCTGAAATATAATTTTCAAACGAGATTACTTTCATTCGGGAATCTAACGGAAATTATGCCCCGGGTGTATGGGTGTAAATTCTTTTTCATACATAGAAATATTCTTTTAAAATATTATAAAAGGGATCACAAATTCTAAATTAAATTCAAATTATTAATTTCCATCATCAAGACATTAAGTAATCAACTAGGTACCAATTTTGGGCGTTGTGGGGGTGCTCACCCTTCCCCACACGTAACTGACTCCCGAACCTGTTTTCCTGGTTCGCAGACCAAAACTATTTGCTTTAAAGAAAATGACGCAAAATAGGTTTTATTAAAATAATCGGGTTTTCAGGTGATCCAATCTCACCTAAATTAAAAGATTGGTGGCGACTTCATTCAAAACCAAATATTTTCGTAAGAACGTGTCAAGCACCCCACCGCGGGGCAGGACCGTTGTTACATCATTCATTGCTATGGGATAGTTTTGTCTTCCCAGACATATTTGTACATATTATTTTTTATCAATAACTTAAATGTTAATTACAAAGAGTGACTTTAATTCCGAACAACTTATGTTTAAAGGAAAGTGAATACTGCAACGACACTACAAGGACACTGCAAGTGTGAGCATCTTATGTTCTATTTAGGCAGACAAAAGGAACAAAAGAGTGTTCAGGTAATGGGCAGATCCCATTGAGTGAATTCCCCTCTCCAGCATTTGTTGTTTAAGATCCTTGAATCGATTGTTGACCCTAAACTTTTTGTAAGCCCCTCGACCCGGCCTAGACGCCCGACCAAACCGAGTGAGTTACATTAGGTTTGCCGAAGCAAACCGGAGAAAGGTTACGAAAAGTTAGTTCATTTTTTTCTTTTATCTTGTCTAGATGCGAATTATTAAACCTACATGTTCATGCTTGCAGCGGTTGAAAGCCAAAGAAAACCAAGCACGAAAGAACCACCATTTGCATACCACACTTTACAGGGACTAAATTGTAAAACTGATAATTTTAAAGGACAAGATCTGATGAAGAATTTACCAAACCTCAGTTAGTCAGATTTCATGCTCTCATGTCAAATTTCAGGTTAAAACGAACATCCAAGCTCATTTAATCGCATTCACAGAACTCATGGACTAAAATGGAAGGAATCAAAACTGCTTTTCCAAGACATTAATAGTAATAACAGCCTCCGTATCGATACGCCTGATCCCGTATCGATACGGTAATGCACTCCAATTTCGATACGCCCAGCACCGTTTTGGTATGATACATCGAACCCAAAATTCCTCATTTATTTGATTACAAAACGTACCGATGCGGTACACACACGTTTCGATACACGGGCACGATCTCCAAAAGTGAATTTCCAGTAGCCTAAAATCGTATCGAAACACTTTGTCCATACCATATCAAAACACCATACTTCGTATCGAAAAACTCTGTCCATAACTTCCTAGCCATATCGATATAGTCCCCCGTGTATCGGTACGCCTGGGCCTGTAATGTCACGATTAGCTGGTTTTGCACTCGAATATAGATGTATTTGGGTCCTATCAACTTGCTTACCTATATTTACTCACTCATACATACATAAGCATTCATTTAAGCCAAGGATAAACATTCAAATCACAATCATGTTTACCAAGGAATCAACCTATAGGCATACTCCCTAAACCATATTGCCAAATATACCAAAAAGTAGAAGAAGACCATTTCTAGCATTTGCATCAAATCGTCCCCATACTCACATCACATACAACATGTTAAGATTACTAAAGCATGCCAACCAAACAAATTCATCTATATTCATACCTAGGAAAGCGTATAACATCAACCTTAGGTACGATGCACAACAGGCATAACAACATCAACCAATATTGAAATCACAGCATTACACATGCTTAAAACCAGGAAATAACAAAAATACAAATCCCAAAATCCAAAGCGAACACATTGCCTTATTAACTGAAAACTAAAACAAAGTTTATACTCAAAAAGTCTTGTCTTGGAATCGCTTTATCCTTGCCTTTGCTGTCTCCTAGCTTTAATGCTCTGCATCATTAAGGAAAAGAGAGCGTAAGCACACTTGCTTAGTAAGGATGCTCTAATCAAAGCAATGATGCATTAAAGCCCTTTGTATTTAACACTTGTTTTCAAACTATGCTTACGACCTAAGCAAGTTTCAATGACCCCAAACCAATACATACATATCGACCATATGCAAAACAATTTAAACCACATGCTTAGATCCCAAAGCATTAAATATAAAACCATGCTTAAATCCCAAGCATTACAAACATAACCCATGCTTAAATCCCAAAGCATTATAAACATATTTCAACATTAGAAACCTCATATATTGGCAATTATAGTGACCCCGGATAGTCAACCACTATCCTCGATTAGCCGACCGCTAATCCTTAGTTAACCGACCCTTAACTTATACATCGGATACACGGATCTCCTTTAATGACCGACCATCATCAAGACTACCCCATGCCGACCACATGACCTATAACCTTGCCGACCGCAAGCTATACATCAGCAAGGGGAACCGACCGCTCAACCCACGTGATAAACATTGTCCGAGTAGCCGACCGCTATACCTCAAGGACTCTTAACCCACGATCGATTTTTAAATGTATTATAGTGCACTTTATCCTATGGCATGCCAACTATATCCAGATGTTTTCTCACCTTGTCACATAGCCCATATATCATTCATAAGCCCTTTTTACTCAATGTTTTACGATGCATTGCACAAAATCCCACATATGCATATCACTTATGGCCTTAGCAATATCACGTTCCCGACCGGAATAGAAACCAATGCTCATCAGCATCCAAAACATTTTTAAAACATTGCATATGTACTTTAAAACCATGCATTTATAGTAAGTATTATCAACCATGTTTATGACTAAAACATGAATCACGCATGCTCGTATCCGAACCGATATTAAAGAGCAAATGAGGGAAACTTACTTCCAAGTCTAGGTAAGTGTTTCAAACTTAACCTAAACTTCCAAATCCACTTTCAAACCTTTGGAAGACTTTCAAATCCGTTTCCACTCACCAATTTTGCTTCGCCTTGTTGCTACCGCAAAACAAACTCCCGGCAAGCCTAGAACCACTTCAAGAATCTACACCTTGATTCTCCCATGTTTTGATCACACAAAACCAGAGGAAACATGCATTAAAATGCATCCAACTCCCTGCTTCAAACCAAAAACCCATAGCTCCCAAAATGCCCACTCAAAACTTATCCGAAACTAAGAGAAAACAACCTCAAACACTACTCAAGCTTAACCCAGCCATAACATAACGGTTCAAAACTTCAAACCTCAACAATTAACATATAAAAACCCATTCACAACATCCTTTTACTTCCAGCAATGATTCAACTCCTCAAACTGTCCAAAAACCCTTAACTAACAACCTAAACAATTATATATTCAACCGATTTTGGGATTCCATTATTAAAGACAACTTATCTGCATTTTAATATTACCAAAATATGATTGAAATCAATCCACAACTCTGGTAAAATAGATCCACAACGAAAATCATAAGATCCATCAATTAAACCTCCTTAAAGCCAAAATCTATACTTAATTAATCAAAACCAATTAGAAAACATATGTAAAGAGCCAAGAACTTGGGAATTTCAGTAAAGAACCTTTTATTAGAGGAGTAGAATGAGCCTACCTCCAATGAATGAGTTTCCCCTTAATTGGATGGTTTTTCCTTCTTAAAAACAAAGAAATCCAATGAGATTTTAGAAAACAACTTGAGAAATCATTTAGCAATTAAAAGAGTTAAGAAATCAAGATTATTACCTTAAATATCTGATGGAAAATAAGTGTTTGGATGAGAGTGTTTTGAGAGAAAATATGAGGAAAGAAAAGTTACGTCAAATTTGTTTGAAGAGAAAATAACCATCTTAACTAAATCTTTTTTTTAATCCTTTAATAAAAACCATTTAAAATAATCCAATTTAAGGAAAAACTCAGATTAGGCCAAATGGTAAAATAGCTCCTTAAAGATTCTAAGTTTTGACTCTTTACAAAACAGTCACGTCTTTAAAATAGTTTTCAAAAGTTGCATTTTGGTCACTAGCCAAAATGTCACCTTTCCAAAGCTTATTTTCCAAAATTGCTTTCACCAATATTTTTAATATAATAAAATATGATTTTTTAACATTTTTCCATATTTTTATCTTTCATAAAAATATATGCTCACGAATCTGACTCGAATCTCTAACCCGATCCACTCGACCGTCTAACTAGCCTAAAATCGCTAGGCCCAAAACTGGGGCGTTACACTTTTACCCCCTAAAGGATATTTTAATATCCATGTATGGGATGACAAATGTCATTCCTTCAATTCCCTTCACAAATAATAAAAAAAATATCCATTTGTTGTCCCCCTTTGAGCCCGATCGTTTCTTTTCATTTGAACTCAAACCAAGGATCACCCCTACACTGGGAGGCAAAGAGGACTAGGATTTTGTTCACGAATTAAAGTCTCCCGTTTTTTACCTCACTACAAAGATAATGCTTCATGGACTATGGGAGACCATACATATGCTTATATCGCCAAATAGTCAACATCTTCTAAACATACAAATTTGCTAGTGCATTTGATATTTTAGGATCAAACATTAGTTTTCAAAAATGTTTGGGCATTTTTTCTCCAAATTTCAATTCTTTTACATATTTTTCATTTCCTCCAAACATTAGTTTTCAAAATGTTTGGGCATTTTTTCACCAAATTTCAGTTCTTTTATATAATTGTCATTTCCTTTAAACATTAGTTTTCAAAAATGTTTGGGCATTTTTTCTCCAAATTTCAATTCTTTTACATATTTGTCATTTTCTTCAGACATCAATTTTCAAAAATATTTATTTTTTCTCCCTAATCTTGATTTTTAAGATATCCATGGTTTTTCTCCAAAACACTAGTTTTCAAAATGTTTGGTATTTTCTTCAAGTTTTATTTTCAAAATATTAACCTTTTTTAAAAATTTATTGATGAAAATTAACGTATAGGAACCGAGAGTTGGTTCTCGCCTAGATGCTACAAGAAGATTAAGATAAATGAAGACTCTGTATGTTTGGTCTAAAGAAAAGAAGGATATTTGAGCCCAGGATTGAATGAGGCAATGTTGAACAAAAGAATGATAAGAGTCCCTACATCAGAATAGTATAGGGACTAGAATGAGATTATTTGCGAAAATGGGTAGTAACCCTAAAGAAGAAAAGAGTTATGTAACCCCCTTGACCCAGCCTAGATGCCCAACCGAACCAAGAAGGCCACATTAGGTTTGTCGTAGCAAACCGAAGAGATTTAACAAAACCTGGTCCATGTTTTTCCTTTTTATCTTATCTAGATATCAATTATTAATCCTACATGTTCATGCAGATAACAAATGTAACCCTAACTCAATCGGGCATCAATTTGACATCCAATTGATCACGTTTAATATTTAGGGATCAAATTGCAATTTGACAAAGATACAAGTCTGGTTTCATGCATATGACTCATATTACAATTCAAACTAATCATTTAATCACATACAATTGCATTGACAAGATTTAGGGACTAAAATGCAAAGAAAGCAAAACTGCCCAAAGGTGACATTATCAGAAAATCAGATGTATCGTATCGATACGGTTTAAAATACTTCGTTTTGGTACGCCACCATATCGTATCGATACGTCTAACTGAATTACCTAACTTTTGAAATATTTTTAACCGTACAGATACAGCTCCTAGGTGTTTCGATACGCGGGTTCGAGTTGAAAAAATAAATTCCAGAGGCCAAAACTCGTACTGAAATACCCCCACCTGTATCGGTACGCCTAGCCAAAATTGCCTAGGTGTATCGAAACACACAATACCCGTACCGATCCTACAAGCCTGAAATTGCCTAGCTGTATCGATACGGTCCCCTGCGTATTGACACACCTGGCCTGTAATGTCACAATTTGATGGTTTTTCATTCCAAAATCATATCTAAATCCGTCTAATATGCTTGAAACATAATACCAACATGCCAAACATATCACAAGCCCACTAGCAACACCAATCCTACAGCATAGCATCGTGCATCAAAAGAGAATCTATAGGCATGCTTCCTAATAATGCATCCGAACAACATACCAAAAGACAAACCAGTACCAAAATCAATCCTTAAAGGCCATTTACAAATCAAGAGCAACTAAAGAAATATGTTCAAGCAGGGAGTACCACAAAACATCTCCCAAAACACAACAAGTACCCCATTGCCCTTATTCATTACAGTCTAGTCTCTAACATACTTTGGAAACAAGTCTTGCCAAGATCCCCTTGCTTCTTGCTGCCTTCAGAGGCTTTAATTCTCTGCATTGATGGACAAAGAGAGCATCATCACACAAGGCTTAGTGAGGAAAGCTCAGAACAATGCACCATCAATGCATTTAAAACCATTTACTCAACATCGTCTTTTAAAACATCATGCCTCTTTTAAAACATGCACTTTACATCATTAAAACCAGCATATTAAACCATATGCTACATGTATCATTAATCAACAGCAAGTCACATTGCTAACCCTCTACTTAAGCCTTCCCATGCATTACTACCAAATGCAAAGCTTAAGGAGAAACGTGTATAAATCACATTATACAACATAAAGCGTTTCAATGATACATTAACAATTATATTGGATTTCAAGTGATCATTAACAAGTTCAATAACAAAAGAGTTCATCGGATACACGGATTCAACAAGTGTTAAACCAACACTTCAAGCCATCTCAACCGGAATAGCGATACAATCACAATTGCGGTACATTAACAACCGGGTACAATATCGATCGGGTACACTCTCAACCCACATGGATACCAATCCCTCTCATCGGTTAGATACTTAACCCACTAACGAGAGTATTCGGTACTGTTTAACCCCTCTACCGTTAGAGTACTTGGATGAAGTATTCTGTACGCCGTATAAACCCCTCAACATCCAAGGCGACTTATTTTACAGTGCACTCAATCCTATGGCCGGCCAACTATATCTGATAACAATTTTAAAACCACATCACTTGCCAATATAATTAATCATTTAAACATTTACCTCAATGTTTTTAACAAGCAATAAGCCAAACCCTTTCCAAAGCAATAACCATGCTTTAAACCACAAGTATAAACCATACTTACAAGGATCACTTACTGTGTGCATCATTAAGCATTTCATGCTCAAAAACAGTATATCAAATACTTTAAATCATGCTTAAATAGTAGGTAACATGTAAATCAAAACAAGTGCATAACACCATTTAACACTAGCACGACCGAGAGAGTAAAACCACTTTACTTACTTCCGAGATTAGGTAAGCATTTCAAGCTCTACCTTAACTCCCAAAAACTATCTTTAAAACATTCCAAAGCTAGAATCCACATTTTTACTAACCGATGCACGGAACCTCAATTCGCCGACGAGCAAAACAAGTACCTGAAGCTTCCTACGCTTCTCCAATCACTTCTGGATCAACCTCTCATGTTTTTACCACAAAACAACATAGGATTAATGCATCATAATGCATTTTAAACACAGCAGCCACAATCCTTCCTGGATTTCCACAGCACCCTCACAATTAACCCTCCACAACAACCGAAAACATAACCAAAACACTTCGATTCATAAACCAGCCAACATCTATCAACCTAGCATCAATTTTAACATCAAAACACATCTAAAAATAGATCAAAACCAACCTACCACCTCCAGCAACCTTACAACCATAGAAACACCACAAAACCTCCAAACTAACAGCCTAAACAAATAGAGATTCCTAAGTTTCGGGATTCCATTGATAAAAATCACTTATCAACATTATTAAACATCCAAAATATAGATCAAACCATTATTACTTACTGGAAAACATATCCAATCCGTGAATCAACTCATTTTCCCCAAATAACTCAATTAAACATTGAAAAATCATCAAAATCAAATTAGAAACACGAAAGCAAGGATCAGATGCTTGGGAATTTCAATAAAGAACCATACAATAGAGGAGATCTCAGACCTTACCCCTATTGTGAAGTTTCTCCCTCAATTGATTTGTAAAAAGCTAAGAAAACATAAGATTATTGTAAGATTGTGTAAACAATCTTTATAAAACAATTTGAAACAATAAAATCAAGTTAGAAACCACCTCACCTCTGGAAATTGATGAAAACCTGAGTGTTTGGCTGAGGAGAGAATGGAGAGAAAAAGGTTGAGAGAAAATGACGTGATTTTTGTTTTAGAAAAGATAACCAACTTTTTTAACAAAATCCTCTTTAATTACCAATTAAAACACATGTTAAAATTAGTTAAATTAATGGAGAAACAATCAGAAACCAATTGGTAAATTAGCTCCTTAAAGATTCTAAGTATTTGACCCTTTTCATTTTAATCACTAGAAAATCTCAGTTTTCAAAACTTTCATTTTGGTCACTAACCAAAATGTCCATATTCCAAAACTCATTTTTCTAAATTTATTCCACCATTATTAAATACATAATTAATAATGATTTTAAGCATTTTCCATAATTTTTCCAACACCAAAAATATACGATCCCGAAACCGACTCGAATCTCTACTCCGGTCCACCTGACCATCTAATAACCCACTAAACTGCTAAGCCCTAGAATCAGGGCGTTACAACTCTCCCCCACTTAAGAAATTTCATCCTTGAAATTTACCTGGAGGAAACAGGTGCGGAAACTGATTCATCATATCCGACTTGCGCTCCCACGTGGCCTTCTCAACATCGTGGTGCTTCCACAACACCTTAACCAACTCGACCGTTTTGCCACGGAGCACCTTACTGCTGGTATCAAGAATCTCTACTGGTTCCTCATCATAAGAGAGATCTGGTCTCAACTCAATCTCTTCCACCGGCATGACATGCGATGGATCTGACCTATACCTCTATAACACCGAAACATGGAACACATCATGAATCTTTCCTAACTTCGGAGGTAACCTCAACCGATACGCAACAGGATCCACACGCTCAACAACCTCTTATGGTCCAATGAAACTTGTGCTAAGCTTCCCTTTCCGCCCAAAACGCAACACTTTCTTCCAGGGCGACACTTTCAAAAACATTTTATCACCCACAGCGTACTCTATATCCCTACGCTTCAAATCTTCTTAGGATTTCTGACGATCAGCAGCTACTTTCAAGCGCTCACATATATAATTAACCTTTCGGTGGTGCTTTTCAGAACATTGGGCATTGACACAAACTTTTCCCCCACTTCTGCCCAACACACAGGCGTACGACATTTTCTGCCATACAACGCCTCATAAGGTGCCATTTGTATGCTAGCATGATAACTGTTATTGTAAGAAAACTCCACCAACAGCAATTGCTTCTCCCACTCTCCCTGATACTCAATAACACAACACCTTAGCATATCCTCAAAAACCTGAATCACGCGTTCCGACTGGCCATAATTCTAAGGATGGTACGAGGTACTGAAACTCAATCGGGTTCCCAAGGTACGATGCAAACTCACCAAAAACCTTGCGGTGAACCGCGGATCTCTATCCAAAACTATAGATTTGGGTACCCCGTGCAAACGCACAATCTTAGAGATGTACAGCTCAGCCAACCTGTCTAAGGTATACGTAATATGTACTGGCACAAAATGCGCACACTTCGTAAACTGATCCACAATCACCCAAATGGAATCCTTTTTGGTCGCCGTCAAAGGCAGCCCAGACACAAAATCCATGGTGATTCTTTCCCACTTCCACTCTGGTATCCTCAACGGTTGCAACAACCCGAAAAGAAACTGATGCTCAGCCTTTACCCGCTGACAAACCATACACCGAGCAATGAAATCAGCCACATCCTTCTTCATCCCAACCCAAAAGTACTCTTCCTTTAACCCTCGATACATTTTAGTATTACCGGGATGCATAGTAAAAGGACTAGCGTGTGCCTCAGTCAAAATAGTACGCCACAACTCTTCATCTTCAGGCACCACTATTCGACCTTTGAAACACAACACCCCATCATCATTGAAATGAAAATCCGTAGGATTTCCATCCCTGATATCTTCCACATGGGATACCAAACTTCCATTGTACGGTTGCTTCTCCTTGATAATCTACGAAAAATACGGCTTCACTTGCAACTAAGCCAACAAACCCCCGTCATTCATTACGCTCAACCGAGCAAACATAGCTCTCAACTCCACAACCACTTTCCTACTCAAAGCATCCACCACAACATTGGCTTTCCCCAGATGATACTCAGAGGTCAGATCATAATCCTTAAGAAACTCCAACCACCTACGTTGCATAAGATTCAACACCTTCTGCGACATCAAATATTTCAAACTCTTATGATCCATATAAACCACACATTTTTCACCATAAAGGTAATGCCTTCAGATCTTCAAGGCAAACACTACTGCTGCAAGCTCAAGATCATGAGTAGGGTAGTTACGTTCATGCACTTTCAACTGCCTATATGCATAAGCCACTACCCTACCCTCCTGCATCAATATACAACCAAGCCCAACATTCGACGCATCACTGTAGACAACGAACTCCTTCCCCGATTCTGGTTGAACCAAGCCCGGAGCTCGCGTTAAAGCTTCCTTCAACCTTTCGAAAGCTCGCTGCCTATCCTCCTTCCACTCAAACCAAACATTCTTCTGTAGCAACTTTGTTAATAGAGCCGCCAAACTGGAGAACCCTTCCACAAACCTTCGGTAGTAACCCGCCAAACCAAGGAAACTCCTAACCTCTGTCACGGACTTGGGCTCCTTCCAACTCATTACAGCCTCAACCTTTTTTGGATCAACACGAATTCCTTCGGCCGACACCACATGCCCAAGAAACACAACTTCCTTAAGCCAGAACTCACATTTGCTTAACTTAGCATACAATTGATTCTCCAACAACTTCAGAAGCACGATCCGCAGATGACTATCATGATCCTCCTCGGTACGAGAGTACACAAGGATATCATCGATAAACACAACCACAAACTGGACCAAAAACTCATGGAACACTCGGATCATCATGTCCACAAAAGCAGCTGGAGCATTAGTCAAACAAAATGGCATCACAAGAAACTCATAATACTCGTACCTCATACTGAAAGCTGTTTTGGGCACATCCACCTCCTTCACCTTTAACTGGTAGTACCCCGACCTCAAATCTATCTTGGAAAACACCGAGGCTCCCCTGAACTGATCAAACAAGTCATCTATCCGCGACAAGAGATACTTGTTCTTCACTGTCAACTTATTCAGCTGCCGGTAATCTATACACATCCGCAACGTACCATTTTTATTCTTAACAAATAGCACTGGATAAAGCCCCGATCCATCAACTCCTACAACTGCATCATCAATTCCTTTAGAGCCATGTGGTACAGAGCAATGGACATCGGTATCGTACCCGTAAAGACCTCGATGCCAAACTCTACCTCATGGTCAGGTGGCAACCCTGGTAACTCTTTTGGAAAAACACCCGAAAATTCACATATGGTGTAAACATCCTACACCCTCGACTCCTTTGATCCATGATTCAGAACATAGGCCAAATAAGTCTAACATCCCGAATCCAACATCCGACTCGCTTCCAAAGCTGAAACAACATTGGACAATGCATTCTCACCAACGACCACCACCTCATAATCATCCACCAACCTCAAGGATATTTGTTTGGTCTCAAAATCCACCACAGCCCGATATTCGGTCAACCAATCCATACCCAAAATCACATCAAATCCATGGAATGGTAACTCTATCAAGTCTACATCAAACACATGCCCTTGAATCGTCAGCGGAAACCTACGATACAACCTCCTAACCACGATTGTCTCCCCAAGAGAACTAGTCAGTCTAACATCCACATTAAGAATTTCCACAGATACATCAAGCAACTCAGCATGCTCACTCAAAATGTATGAATGAGTAGAACCGGGATCAACCAACGAATACAACGACAAAGAATGAAGGGTAAAAGTATCTGCAATCACATCAGTGTCATTGTGACCCTCACGGTGCGCATACACCCTAGCCAGTCCACCTCCCTCAGGCTGGATAGCAACAGTATGAGCCACAGTCATCTATCCCACATCTCGATGCTAAAACAATCTGCAGCCACGACCCCACTGCGGAGCAACAACAGGTGTAGCACCCTGCCCACCTTGAGCCAACAATGGACAATCACGCCTCTGATGGTCGCCTGACCCACAACTACAACAAGCATTAGCCACAATAGGCGCAGGTGCCTGACCCTTCCTAGCCAACCGTAGGCAATCTCGCCTCAAATGATCTCGGGTTCCACAAACCCAACAGGTGCTAAACAGGGCTCTAACCTGGGCACCCTGCCCCTGGACTCCACGTCCCCCAACACCTCCGCCATGCCTCGTCTCCGGGTGAAACCTCATATCACGGTGTCTGTTGGCTTAACCACCACTATAACCTAAACCAGCAGCTCTCTTACCCGAGCTAAAACCTCGTGATCCAAAAGCCAAGCCAAAATTTTGCTCTACATCCTTGGCTCACGAAGCCAACACATCAAAGTCGGTATAATCAGCAGCAAGCATGTATGTCTTAACATCCTGCACAAGCCCATAACGAAAACGATCACATCGAGTACGCTCGTGAGGAACCAACTCATGTACATATCAGTTCAACCTCACAAACTAGACCTCGTACTCCGCAATAGCCATATTGCCCTGCACCAAAGCCTTAAACTCACGCTTCTTCTCATCCTAATATCAGACTCCCAAAACTTCTTTCAAAAAACCTCACAGAAGAACTCCCAAGACACATCTTCGGTCGTCATACCGAATATCGTGGTAGCCCACCATGTATATGCATCACCCTGCAATAGGGAAACAACGCAACCAGCTTACGGGCATCGGTACACCCCATCTGGCCCAGTATCCTCTTAGTACTGGCTAACCAACCCTTAGAGGCCTCAGGCGACAACCCTCAAAACTCAACTCCACCTCAACCGGTGGTGCTGGCACACGAACACCCGCAACTGCTGCCTGAAACCTACCGGTCATGGCTTGTATCAATGGTGCCATATCACCCATCCCTTGCCCAGCCGGCGTAGGTGGTACTTGCTCCACTCCCTCAGGTGGATTAGGTGGGGTCTGTGGCAACCCTCTAAGAGGTACAACCTCTTCTTCATCATCCTGCCCAGCGGCAGCAGCAATCGTGCTAGATCATAACTCTCTCCTTGGTCCCATTGTGCTAAAATATATCTAGGGTGTAACCCCCTCGACCTGGCCTAATCGCAAGACCAAACCGAACTAGCTACAATAAGTTTACCGAAGTAAACCGTGAAGAAAACTTTGAAAATATGACCATTTTTTCCTTTTATCTTATCTAGATTCTGGTTATTACCCTACATGTACATACAAACAACGAGTGAAAACCTAACGCAATCGGGCATCGATTTGATATCCAATTGGTCACTTTACAATAATAGGGACCAAAACATAAATTTACAAATCTATAAGGCTTAGCTTGTAATTTTCTTTACCGATCTTCAATTATTCAGGTTACAAGCATACATGCCAAATTTTAACTTAAAACGATCATCCGAACTCATCCAATTGCATACATAACACCCAGGGACCCAACTGTAAGTTCCATTATTTTGAAGGACCAATTTCATAATTAAAGTTGCCAATCCTCAATTGAACCAATTACATGCATAATGGTGAAATTTCAAGTCAAAACAATCATTTAAACTCAATTAATTGCATGTATATCACTCAGGGACTAAAAGGAGAGAAAATAGAAACCTTAATTAACTAACTTAACTGTCACCCGTATCGATACGCGGGCAAGTGTATCGATACGCCTGAGCCTTTACAAAATTCCAAATTTTAGTAGCTCAAAACTGTATCGATACACCTTCACGTGTATCGATACACTATGCCTGAAACTATAGATCAATATCGATACGGTCACCCGTGTACCGATACGCTAAGCCTGAAAATATGCTTACTCGTATCGATACGGTCCCCCTGTATTGATACGATGTTCCTAGAAACACTTACCTATATTGATACGGGCATAGGCGTATCGATACGCCCTGACCTGTAACGTCAAAATTTGCTGGTTTTTAGCCTCGTTTTGGAATTCTAACACTTAAGCATGCTATTCCAAACCATTTAATAACAATCACGCCATTCTTTCAAAACATGAACTTAGTCTTTACAAAATCAGCATATTAAACCATATGCAACATGTATCATGGATTCCACTGCATAATCTCATATGCAATTCCCTCTACTTAAGCCTTTCCCATGCATAACATCCCATATACAAAGCTTAAGGAGTAAAACATGTGTAAACACTTTATTCCAAATCAAACCATCAACATGATACATTTAAAACATTATATTGGCTTGCAAGTGATCCATCTCAACAACAACATTTCCATAAAACCATCATTAACATCAGTAACATCGGATACACGGATTTCCCAACAGATCTCGCAATCTCGTGCAACTCAATGGCATGGAGTCGTGCAACACATACACCACCTCTACACTACCAAGGCTAATCTTCCAACTTGGAGTAAACACATTTGACGCATCAACCTCTACATCTCTTGGCTGGAGTAAATGACATCTAAATGTCACCTCAACAACATTGGGTTCACATAGTCGGAGTAAGTACCTCCCGTACCACCTCTACAACCACAAGCGACTTATTATAGTGCACTTTAAACCCTATGGCCGGCCAATTATATCTGATAACATTTCCATAACATTTTCAATTCATCACTTGCCAATAGAATCCACTTTTATAAACATACATCATTGTTTTCATATGCATTATTCAAAACACCTCAACATGCATTCAACCATGCATAAACCATGTTCACAAACATTCTTTAAAACCATGCATTGCTTTCCAAATGCATCTAATATCATTTCACATCAGTTTCCAGCATTAAACCATGCTCATTTCATGCATAAAACAGGAGGAAAACATTCATCAAACAAGTGCATTCATAAAGCATTTGCCAACCGAAAACGAGGGAGAAAAACCAATTCACTTACTTTCGAGTCTTAGACCAGCGTATCAAGCCTAGTCTAGACTCCCATAAACCTTTTCAAACCATTGAAAAGCCATTCTTATTCGTTTCCCTCACCGACAAAGCAATGCCTCCTTTACCGATGTCAAATCAAGCCTTCGTCAACTCCTCAACACCAAGATTTGCTTTCGAACTACTTTCCCCTATTTCAAACACATCATAACAGAGAATCCCATGCATTACAATGCGTCCAAACTCACTGCAACACAACAATTATTAGCACCCAACTATAATCCTCCACAACACTCTATCTTAACAACCGAAAACATCATCGATTCTCCAAAAACCTCAGCCCAGCCCACAACTACGAAACTCAACCTTTAAATAACATCAATTAACATCCAAACAACAACCTAAAACAACATTATACCTCCAACAAGCAATAATCAACCACAACACCTCAAAATCTCTTAACTAACAACCTAACAAATTAGAGATTCATTAGATTACGGGATTGTATCATCAAAACTCGCTTCATAATCGTTTTAGACATCAAAATCAAGTTATAAACCAATCCTTAACTCAGCAAAAATAGATCACTGCGAATTTCCATAATTTTTCATCATAAATCATCAATTAAACCATAAATCCGAGTTGAATTTATCAAAACTCAATACAAATCATATAAAATGGATCAAGAACTTAGGAATTTCAATAAAGAACCTTTCATTGGAGGAGAAGAACGAATCCTTACCTCCAATGTTGATTTCTCCCCTTAATTGCTTTATAAACCATGAAAATCAAGGTAGAAATAATAAGTATTTGATGTAAAAGCTTTAGAAATCAATTGGAAGTCAAAAACTCTTTGAAATCCTAATTTTACCTGAAGAAATTGAAGCTGGAAAATATGTTTGGCTGGAGAGAATTTGGGAGAAAAGAAGTTACAAAATTAGTTACGTGAAATTCTTTTAAAAGCCTTCATTGTGTTTAATTAATTCTCTCCTTATTTATACCTCTTAAAACTTAATTAAAAATAGTTAATTAAAGGGAGAAATCTGATGAAACCCTTTTGGATTAATAGCTCCTTAAAGTTTCAAAGTTTTGACCCATTTCCAAAACAGTCACTAAAAACAATTTTGCAAACTTGCATTTTGGTCACTAACCCAAAATGTCCCATTTCCAAATTTCATTTTCCAAAATTGTTTTTACCAAAATCATTTATACATTTAATAATAATTTTAGACTATTTTTCCATATTTTTATCTTTAATAAAAATATTTAATCCAATTTAAATCTCTAATCTCGATCCACCGGACCAACTAAACCGTTCCCCAAAACTCCTAAGCCCAAAACCAGGGCGTTACAACTCTCCCCTCTTAAGAAATTTCGTCCTCAAGATTTACCTGGAGGAAAAAGATGCGGAAATTGCTTTTTCATGTCCGACTTACTCTCCCAAGTAGCCTCCTCAACTCCTCGATGTCGCCATAACATTTTAACGTGCTCTATCTTCTTCCCACCCAGAACCTTGCTACTGGTATCAGGGATCTCTACTAGTTCCTCATCATAAGTCAGATACGGCCTCAACTCAACATCCTCAATCGGCATAGCATGAGAGGGATCCGACTGATACCTCTGCAACATCGAAACGTGAAACACATTATGAATCTTTTCCAACTCGGGAGGCAACCTCAACCGATAAGCTACAGGACCCACACGATCCAAAATCTCATACGACCCGATAAACCTCGGACTCAACTTCCCTTTACGCCCAAAGCGCATCACCTTCTTCCAAGGTGAAACCTTCAAAAACACTTTGTCACCAACAGCGTACTCCACTTCCCTATGCTTCAAATCCGCGTAGGATTTTTGTCGATCGAATGACACTTTCAAGCATTTGGATACAAGCTTCATTTTCTCATTAGTGTCTTTCAAAACATGGGGCATAGAAATATACTTCTCCCCAACCTCCGCCCAACACAAAGGCGTACAACACCTCCTACCATATAAGGCCTCATACGGTGCCATTTGAATACTCGCCTAATAGCTATTATTATAAGCGAACTCCACCATCGGCAACTGCTTTTCCTAGGTTCCTTGGAACTCGATAATGCAACACTTCAACATATCCTCCAAGACTTGGATCACATGCTCAGATTGTCCATCTATCTGAGGATGATACGAAGTTCTAAAATACAACCGAGTACCCAGGGCTTAATGCAAACATTCCCAGAACCTTGCTGTAAACCTCGTATCTCTATCTGACACAATCGACTTAGGCACTCCATGCAACCTCACGACCTTTGCGATGTAAAGATCAGCCAATTTATCCAAAGTATATGTCGTATGCACCGGTAGAAAATGTGCACACTTCGTAAACTGATCCACAATCACCCAAATGGAATCTTTTTTAGTCAGTGTCAAATATAGCCCCGACAAAAAATCTATGGTGATTCTCTCCCATTTCTATTTTGGTAACCTCATCGGTTGCAACAACCCGGAAGGAAATTGATGCTCAGCTTTAACACGCTAACACACCATGCATCTAGCAACAAAATCAGCCGCATCCTTCTTCAAACCAACCCAATAATACTCCTCCTTCAAATCCTGATACATCTTGGTACTACCGGGATGCATAGCAAAAGGGCTAGAATGAGCCTCGGTCAAGATGATACGTCTCAACTCCTTATCTTGCGGCACCACTACCCGGTCCTTAAAACACAATACCTCATCATCATTAAAATGAAAACCCGATGGTTTCCCATCCAAGATATCCCTAACATGAGGTACCAACTCATCATCATATGGTTGTTTCTCCTTTATCATTTGCGACAGCGTGGCTTCACCTGCAACTCGGCTAACAAGCCGCCATCACTGGTTACACTCAATCGAGCAAACATAGCTCTCAACTCAACCACAACTTTTCTACTCAAAGCATCCGCTACCACATTTGCTTTACCAGGATGATACTCAATGGTCAAATCATAATCCTTAAGCAACTTTAGCCATCGACGCTGCCTAAGATTCAACTCTTTATGTGGCATCAAATACTTCAAACTTTTGTGATCTGTGTACACTACACACTTCTCACTATAAAGATGATGCCTCCAAATCTTAAACGCAAACACCACCACGGCAAGTTCAAGATCATGAATAGGATAGTTATGCTCGTGCACCTTCAATTGCCTAGATGCATAAGCCACCACCTTCCCACCTTGCATCAACACACACCCTAAACCCACATAGGATGCATCACTATATACCACAAACTCTTTTCCCGACTCAGGTTGAATCAAGATTGGAGCTTACGTCAAAGCTTCCTTTAACTTTTCAAAAGCTTGCTGACGATCATACGTCCACTCAAAACAAACGTTCTTCTGCAACAACTTGGTTAAAGGAGCAGCAATCTTCGAAAAAACCATCTACAAATCGGCAATAATATCCAGCCAACCCAAGGAAACTACGCACCTCCGTCACTGACCTGGGTGGCTTCCAACTCACCACAACCTCAATCTTTTGTGGATCCACACGGATTCCCTCAGCCGACACCATATGTCCAAGGAAAACTACTTCCTTCAACCAAAATTCACATTTACTCAGCTTGGTATATAACTGATTATCTAATAATCTCTGAAACACAATCTGCAAATGCTCATCATGATCTTTCTCGGTACGAAAGTACACAAGAATATCATCAATAAACACTACCACAAATTGGTCCAACAACTCATGAAACACCCGATTCATCATATCCATAAATGTAGCTAGTACATTGGTCAACCCAAACGGCATCACTAAGAACTCGTAATGCCCATACCTCGTACGAAAGGCAGTCTTTCGAACATCCTCACCCTTCACCTTCAACTAATAATATCCCTATCTCAAGTCAATCTTAGAAAATACCGATGCACCTCAGAATTGATCAAACAAATCGTCAATCCATGGCAAGGGATATTTGTTCTTAACAGTCAACTTATTCAGTTGCCGATAATCGATACACATCCTCACTGTGCCATCTTTCTTCTTCACGAATAACATCGGCGCACCCCAGGGTGAAACACTAGGTCTAATAAACCCCCGATCAAGCAACTCTTGGAGTTGTGTCTTTAACTCTTTCAACTCCTTAGGTGCCATGCGATACGGTGTAATGGACAACGGTGCCGTATCAACATACGCCTCAATTTTAAACTCCACCTCCCTATCTGGCGACAACCCTGATAACTCTTCAGGAAAAACTCCCAGAAAATCACAAAATGTGCGGATGTCCTGCACACGCACACCCTTGGATCCAGGATTCATAACATAGGCTAAATACGCCTGACATCCGTGTTCTAACATTCGACTTGTTTCCAAAGTCGAAACAACATTGGACAGGAACTTTGTGTTCTCGCCAACCACCACAACTTCATAATCATCGACTAGACGTAAGGATATCCATTTGGTTTCAAAATCCACAATCATCCCTATGCTCAGATAGGTAGTTCATCCCCAAAATCACATCAAATCCATAGAATGGAAATTCTATCAGATCCACGGTGAACTCATGGTCTTGTACCATCAAAGGACACCTTCGATATAACTTCCTAACCACAACCATCTCACCCAAAGAACTAGTTACTCGAACCCTAACATTCAAAATCTCCACAAGTATATCAAGCAATTGTGCATGCTCACTAAGATTATGCAAATGGGTGCAACATAATCAACCAAAGAAAATAATGGCAAAGACTGCAAAGTAGAGGTACCTACAATCACATCGGTATCATTGCATCCTTCACGATACGCATACACCCTCGCGGGACCTCCTCCCTCTAGCTGGATAGCAACGGTGTGTGCCACAGTCCTACGTCCACCATATCTCGGCTAGAAATGTCCTTGTCCATGCCCTCGACCTCTCTGGGCAGACATAACAAGTGCAGGAACATGCGCACCTCTAGCTAACACAGGGCAGTCACGCCTCACATGATCAGTCGACCCACAACTCCAGCAAGCATTAGCTACAACAGGCGCAAGAACTGGCCCAGATCGTCCAATTTGAGGATAATCACGTCTAACATGGTCTCGAGATCCCCAACCCCAGCAAACTCTATACGACCTCTAGTAAACCCCCGAATGCTTCTTCCCACACTGAACACACTCAGGCATCCCACCTATAGAACTCTACTTAGCTGACCTCTTCTCCCAAGCTCAGGTCGATATCTCCGATCACGGTGCCTCTTATATTGGTCACCCCGGTATTAGCATTAGGAGCTCTCTTACCATGACCAGATCCTCTAGCACGGGATGTCAAACCCAAACTCTGCTCAATCTCATTGGCTCTCGAAACTAATACATCAAAATCAACATACTCAGCAGCCAACATATATGACTTAACCTCTTGCGTCAATCCATAACATAAGCAGTCACAACGGCTCCTCTTATCAGGCATCAACTTAGAAGCATACTAACTCAGCCTCACAAATTGTATCTCATACTTAGATACCGACATGTTCCCCTGCACCAAAGCCATGAACCACGTTTCTTTTTATCTTGGTATCTAGCTCCGAGATATTTCTTCTGAAAGGCAGACCGGAAGGTTTCCCATGTTACATTATCGACCTCCATACTTGCAATCACCGTAGTCTACCAGCTATACGCATCCCCCTGCAACAGTGATACAACACATCCCAGCTTACGAGCATCAGAATAACCCATCTGATCCAAAATACGATTCGTACTAACAAACCACTCCTCCGAAGCCTCAGGCGACAACCCTCTAAACTCGACCCCTCCTAGGCCACGTAAATGCTCTAAGGGTAATCCCGAATTAGCAGTAGCAACCGATGCTGGTGCAGGCACTTGCACTCTAGCCATCGCGGCCTGGAACACTCCCGTCATTGCCTGTATCAAAGGTGTCATATCACCCAGTACTGGCGCAGCTTGCACAGGTGGTACTTGTTCCACACCCGCAGGTGGATTCGGTGGAGAAGGTTGCAACTCCTCAGGCACAACATTATTCTCATCATCTTGCCTCCCCCCATTTGCATTAAAACGTAATTCTCTCCTCGGTGGCATTGTAAACAAAGAATCTATGGCATGATAACACCAGAATAAAAACGATTAAGCCATCTTCAAGCAAGGGTCCAAGACTTTCATTTCAAATCAAAAATATTTTTCATTAGTAGTAATAAGGCAATGTGTCCCAAATCATACCCCAACATCGCATATAACACACAATCAATAACCGTGTATAGCAATCAACTCAATTCAATCTACATACATATCAAACAACTTCCAAACATGCATAAACCAACCATAACCCACCCCCAACAATCATAACCTGGCTCTGATACCACCAAATGTAACCTCCTCGACCCGGCCTAATCGCAAGACCGAACCAAACGAGCTACAATAAGTTTACCAAAGTAAACCGTGAAGAAAACTCTAAAAATACGACCATTTTTTCCTTTTATCTTATCTAGATGCTGGTTATTACCCTACATGTACATACAAACAACGAGTGAAAACCCAACCCAATCAGGCATCGATTTGATATCCAATTGGTCATTTTGCAATAATAGGGACCAAAATGTAAATCTATAAATCTATAAGGGTTAACTTGTAATTTACTTTACCAATCCTCGATTAGTTAGGTTACAAGCATACATGCCAAATTTCAACTTAAAAGGATCATCCGAACTCATCCAATTGCATACCTAACACCTAGGGACCCCAACTATAATTTCCATTATTTTGAAGGACCAATTTCGCAATTAAAGTTTCCAATCCTCAATTGAACCAATTACATGCATACTGGTGAAATTTCAAGGCAAAACAATCATTTAAACTCATTTAATTGCATGTATATCACTTAGGGACTAAAACAAGAGAAAATAGAAACCTTAATTAACTAATTTAACTGCCACCCGTATCGATACGCGGGCAAGTGTATCGATACGCCTGAGACTTTACAAAATTCTGGATTTTAGTAGCTCAAAATCGTATTGATACACCTTCACATGTATCGATACACTATGCTTGAAACCGTAGACCCATATTGATACGGTCACCCATGTACCGATGCGCTAAGCCTGAAAATGTGCTTACTCGTATCGATACGTTGTGCCTGGAAACACTTACCTGTATTGATACGGGCACAGGCGTATTGATACGTCCTGACCTATAACATTAAAATTGCTGGTTTTTAGCCTCGTTTTGGAATTCTAACACTTAAGCATGCTTCTAATAATCAAATAACGTCATCATTGGTCATTTACCATCAACTACCATAAACCAAACATCATGAAACAATCATCATGCTTTAAAGGTAAACTATAGGCATGCTTCCTAATACTCAAACAACCAAAGCATGAACCATGTGCAAAATCCAACAAACCAAGTTTATCACAAGTCCAAAGCAGCAATATAAACTTGCTCAAATGGAGAAGTAACCACCAAAACCCTCCCAACAACATTTAAGCCACATTGCCTTCATTACTACTTAAACTCAAACATACTTTGGTAATCCAAGTCTTGGAATTCCCTCCTTGCTTGCTAGGCCACTTGTATTCAATCAATCTGTATTGATGATAAAAAAGAGAGTAAGCAATCATTGCTTACTGAGGAGCACTCCAGAATATAAAACATTATCCAATGCAATTTTAAACCATTTAAGAACAATCATACCATTCTTTCAAAACATGCACTTAGTCTTTAATCAGCATATTAATCCATATGCAACACGTATCATGGATTCCACTGCATAATCTCATATGCAATTCCCTCTACTTAAGTCTTTCTCATGCATAACATCCCATATGCAAAGCTTAAGGAGTAAAACACGTGTAAACACTTTATTCCAAATCAAACCATCAACATGATACATTTAAAACATTATATTGGCTTGCAAGTGATCCATCTCAACAATAACATTTCAATAAAACCATCATTAACATCGGTAACATCGGATACACAGATTTCCCAAGAGATCTCGCAATCTCTTGCAGCTCAATGGCATGGAGTCGTGCAACACATACACCACCACTCACTACCAAGGCTAATCCTCCAACTTGGAGTAAACACATTTGACGCATCAACCTCTACAGCTCTTGGCTGGAGTAAATGCCATCTAAATGTCACCTCAACAACATTGGGGTTCACATGGTCAGAGTAAGTACCTACCGTACCACCACTACAACCACGGGCGACTTATTATAGTGCACTTTAAACCCTATGGCCGGCCAATTACATCCGATAACATTTCCATAACATTTTCAATTCATCACTTGCCAATATAATCCACTTTTATAAACATACCTCACTGTTTTCATATGCATTATTCAAAACACCTCAACATGCATTAAACCATGCATAAACCATGTTCACAAACATTCATTAAAATCATGCATTGCTTTCCAAATGCATCTAATATCATTTCACATCAGTTTCCAGCATTAAACCATGCTCATTTCATGAATAAAATAGGAGGTAAACATTCATCAAACAAGTGCATTCATAAAGCATTTGACAACCAAAAACGAGGGAAAAAAACCAATTCACGTACTTTTGAGTCTTAGACCAGTGTATCAAGTCTAGTCTAGACTCCCATAAACCTTTTCAAACTATTGAAAAGCCATTCTTATCTGTTTCACTCACCGACAAAGCAATGCCGCCTTTGTCGATGTCAAATCAAGCCTTCGGCAACTCCTCAACACCAAGATTCACTTCCGAACTACTTTCCCCTGTTTCAAACACATCATAACAGAGATTCCAATGCTTTACAATGCATCCAAACTCACAGCAACACAACAATTATTAGCACCCAACTATAATCCTTCACAACACTCTATCTTAACAACCGAAAACATCGTCGATTACCCAAAAACCTTAACCCAACCCACAACTACGAATCTCAACCTTCAAATAACATCAATTAACATCCAAACAACAACCTAAAACAACATTATATCTCCAATAAGCAATAATCAACCACAACACCTCAAAATCTCTTAACTAACAACCTAACAAATTAGAGATTCATTAGATTATGGGATTCTATCATCAAAACTCACTTCATAATCATTTTAGACATCAAAATCAAGTTATAAACCAATCCTTAACTCAGCAAAAACATATCACTACAAATTTCCACAATTTTTCATCATTAATTAAACCATAAATCCGAGTTTATTTTATCAAAACCCAATACAAATCATATAAAATGGATCAAGAACTTAGGAATTTCAATAAGGAACCTTTCATTAGAGGAGACGAATGAATCCTTACCTCCAATGTTGATTTCTCCCCTTAATTGCTTTATAAACCATGAAAATCAAGGTAGAAATAATAAGTATTTGATGTAAAAGCTTTAAAAATTAATTTGAAGTCAAAAACTCTTTGAAATCCTAATTTTACCTGAAGAAATTGAAGCTAGAAAATATGTTTGGCTGGAGAGAATTCGGGAGAAAAGAAGTCAAAAAATTAGTTACGTGAAATTCTTTTAAAAGCCTTCATTGTGTTTAATTAATTCTCTCCTTATTTATACCTCTTAAAACTTAATTAAAAATAGATAATTAAAGGGAGAAATATGATGAAACCCTTTTGGAATAATAGCTCCTTAAAGATTCAAAGTTTTGACCCATTTCCAAAACAGTCACTAAAAACAGTTTTGCAAACTTGCATTTTGGTCACTAACCCAAAATGTCCCATTTCCAAATTTTATTTTCCAAAAGTTTTTTTATCAAAATCATTTATACATTTAATAAGGATTTTAGACTATTTTTCCATATTTTTATCTACAATAAAAATATTTAATGCAATTTAAATCCTGAATTCGACTCGAATTTCTAATCTCGGTCCACCGGACCAACTAAACCGTTCCCCAAAACTCCTAAGCCCAAAATCGGGGCGTTACATAGGGCATGATAATCATTTCAAAACAAAAATAGTCAGGCCAACCTCAAGCAAGGATCCAAGACTTTCATTTCAAAAATCAAAACTTTCCAGACTATAATAATAAGGCAATGGGTACCCCCAACTTTCCTAGTATGGCATTTACAACCAACATACATATATCAATCACCGTGCATATCAACCAGTGTACATACAACAATCACCATGCAAATCAAACAACATGGCATAACTCACGGCAACAACACAACAACCTACCAAATGAATCAAACTTGGCTCTGATACCACCAAATATAACCCCCTTGACCCGGCCAAGACGCCCAACCGAACCAAGAAGGCCACATTAGGTTTGTCGTAGCAAACCGAAGAGATTTAACAAAACCCGATCCATTTTATTTCCTTTTTATCTTATCTAGATGTCAATTATTAATCTTACATGATCATGCAGATAACAAATGTAACCCCAACTCAATCGGACATCAATTTGACATCTAATTGATCACATTTACCATTTAGGGATCAAATTGCAATTTGACAAAGATACAAGTCAAAAACCCACTTTTAAGTTACCAACCTTAGATTAGTCTGGTTTCATGCATATGACTCATATTCCAACTCAAAGCAATCATTTAATCACATACAATTGCATTGACAAGATTCAGGGACTAAAATGCAAAGAAAGCAAAACTGCCCAAAGGTGACATTATCAAAAAATCAGTTGTCCATACCGATACAAGTAAGCCCATATCGATACGGTTTAAAATACCTCGTTTCATTATGCTATCATATCGTATTAATACGCCTAACTGAATTACCTAACTTTTGAAATATTTTTAACCATACCGATACGGCTCTATAGGTGTTTCAATACGTGGGTTAGGGTTGAAAAAGTGAACTCCATAGGCCAAAACTCGTACCGAAACACCCCTACCCGTATCGGTACGCCTGGCCAAAATTGCCTAGGGGTATTGAAATACACAATACCCATACCGATCCTACAAGCCTGAAATTGCCTAGCTGTATCGATACGGTCGCCCGCTTATTGATACGCCTGGCATGTAATGTCATAATTTGATGGTTTTTCATTCGAAAATCAGTCCAACATGCTTGAAACACAATACCAACATGCCAAACATATCACAAGCCGACTAGCAACACCAATCCTACAACATAGCATAGCATCATGCATCAAAAGAGAATCTATAGGCATGCTTCCTAATAATGCATCCAAACAACATGCCAAAAGACAAACTAGCACCAAAATCAATCCTTAAAGGCCATTTACAAATCAAGAGCAACTAAAGAGATATGTTCAAGCAGGGAGTACCACAAAACATCTCCCAAAACACAACAAGTACCCCATTGCCCTTATTCATGATAGTCTATTCTCTAACATACTTTGGAAACAAGTCTTGTCAAGATCCCCTTACTTCTTGTTGCCTTCTGAGACTTTAATTCTCTGCATTGATGGACAAAGAGAGCGTAAGCACGCAAGGCTTAGTGGGGAAAGCTCAGAACAATGCACCATCAATGCATTTAAAACCATTTACTCAACATCATCTTTTAAAACATCATGCCTCTTTTAAAACTTGCACTTTACATCATTAAAACCAGCATATTAAACCACATGCTACATGTATCATTAATCAACAGCAAGTCACATTGCTAACCCTCTACTTAAGCCTTCCCATGCATTACTGCCAAATGCAAAGCTTAAGGAGAAATATGTATAAATCACATTATACAACATAAAGCGTTTCAATGATACACTAACAATTATATTGGCTTTCAAGTGATCATTAACAAGTTTAATAACAAAAGAGTTCATCGGATATAGGGATACAACAAGTGTTAACCCAACACTTCAAGCCATCTCAATCGGAATAGCGATACAATCACAATCATGGTACATTAACAACCATGTACAATATCAACCGGGTACACTCTCAACCCACAGGGATACTAATCCCTCTCATCGATTAGATGCTTAACCCACTAACGGGAGTATTCGATATTGTTTAACCCCTCTACCATTAGGGTACTTGGATGGAGTATTCGATACACCGTATAAACCCCTCAACATCCAAGGTGACTTATTTTATAGTGCACTCAATCCTATAGCCGGCCAACTATATCCGATAACAATTTTAAAACCACATCACTTGCCAATATAATTAACCATTTAAACATTTACCTCACTGTTTTTAACAAGCAATAAGCCAAACCCTTTACAAAGCAATAACTATGCTTTAAACCACAAGTATAAACCATACTTACAAGGATCACTTACCGTGTGCATCCTTCAGCATTTCATGCTCAAAAAAGTATATCAAATACTTTAAATCATGCTTAAATAATAGGTAACATATAAATCAAAACAAGTGCATAACACCATTTAACACTAGCACGACTGAGAAAGTAAATCCGCTTTACTTACTTTTGAGCTTAGGTAAGCGTTTCAAGCTCTACCTTAACTCCAAAAAACCATCTTCAAAACATTCCAAAGCTGGAATCAACGTTTTCACTCACCAATGTGCGAAACCTTAATTAGTCGACTCGCAAACAAGTACCCGAAGCTTCCTACGCTTCTCCAATCACTTCCAGATAAACCTCCTCTATTTTTTACCACAAAACAACAGAGGATTAATGCATTATATGCATTCTAAACACAACAACCACAATCCTTCCCAGATTTCCACAACACCCTCACAATTAACCCTCCACAACAACCGAAAGCATAACCAAAACACTTTGATTCATAACCCAATCAACATCTATCAACCTAGCATCACTTTTAACATCAAAACACATCTAAAAACAGATCCAAACCAGCCTACCACCTCCAGAAACCTTACAACCATAGAAACACCACAAAACCTCCAAACTAACAACCTAAACAAATAGAGATTCCTAAGTTTCAAGATTCCATTGATAAAAATCACTTATCAACATTATTAAACATCCAAAATATAGATCAAAGCATCATTACTTACTGGAAAACAGATCCAATCCGCGAATCAACTCATTTTCCCCAAATAACTCAATTAAACATTGAAAAATCATCAAAATCAAATTAGAAACACAAAAGCAAGGATCAAATGCTTGGGAATTTCAATAAAGAACCATACAATAGAGGATATCTCGGACCTTACCCCTATTGTGAACTTTCTCCCTCAATTGATTTGTAAAAAGCTAAGAAAACACAAGATTATTGTAAGATTTTGTGTAAACAATCTTTATAAAACAAGTTGAAACAATAAAATCAAGTTAGAAACCACCTCACCTCTGGAAATTGATGAAAACCTGAGTGTTTGGCTGAGGAGAGAATGGAGAGAAAAAGGTTGAGAGAAAATGACGTGACTTTTGTTTTAGAAAAGATAACCAACTTTTTTAACAAAATCCTCTTTAATTACCAATTAAAACACATGTTAAAATTAGTTAAATTAAGGGAGAAACAATCAGAAACCAATTGGTAAATTATCTCCTTAAAGATTCTAAGTATTTGACCCTTTTCATTTTAGTCACTACAAAATCTCAGTTTTCAAAACTTTCATTTTGGTCACTAACCAAAATGTCCATCTTCCAAAACTCGTTTTCTAAATTGATTCCACCATTATTAATTACATAATTAATAATGATTTTTAAGAATTTTCCATAATTTTTCCAACACCAAAAATATACGAACCCGAAACCGATTCGAATCTCTACTCTAGTCCACCGGACCATCTAATAACCCTCTAAATTGCTAAGCCCTAAAACCGAGGCGTTACAAGTTACTTGCGCAAAAAGGGTTAAAAGCGTGGGTCCATTCATATGTGAGATAAGTATTCAATTGATAAGGTGAAGATTGAAGAGCATGCTGTAAAAGAATAAAAGAAAGAAATCCAAAGAATGACCTTTCAGGGAATAGGATTTTAAAATAGTTTTGAAAAGAGAAAGAGAAAAAGACAAAAAAGAAAAGAGAAAGAAAAAGAAGAAAAAATAAGAGGAAAAAGAAAGAAAATGTGCTACAATGCATGCATCATATATATATCGTTATGTCAGGGCATGCTAATTTTAAAAAGCATTTTACTTATTTTAAGTATGTATTTAAATATTATCAAAGATTTTATCTGCAGCTTCATGCTGAAGAGGTAGATCTTACTAAATTTTTTCGATTGGTATCCGTGTTAACGCGAATCTAGTTATTTGGTCTGTAGCTTCATAATGAAGAGCTGGATCTTATTGAAGATTTCTTATTGGTAGCCATGTTGGCGTGAATCCAGTTATTTGGTTTTTAACTTCATGTTGAAGAAGTAGATATTATTGAAGATTTCTATTGGTAGCTATTTTGGCATGAATCCAGTTATTTGGTCTGTAGCTTCATGTTGAAGACGTGAATCATATTAAAGATTTCTAATTGGTAGCCATGTTGGCGTGAATCTAGTTATTTGGTCTGCAACTTCATGTTGAAGAGGTAGATCTTATTGAATATTTTCAATTAGTAGCCGTGTTGGCATGAATCCAGTTATTTGGTATGCAGCATCATGTTGAAGATATGTATCTTATTGAAGATTTCTATTGGTAGTCATGTTGGCGTGAATCTAATATTTGGTCTGCAGCTTCATGTTGAAGAGGTGGATCTTATTGAATATTTTCGATTGGTAGCCATGTTGGCATGAATCCAGTTATTTGGTCTACAACTTCATGTTGAAGAGGTAGATATTATTGAAGATTTTTTACTGGTAGCCATGTTGGCGTGAATCCAGTTATTTGGTCTGCAGCTTCATGTTGAAGAGGTGGATCTTATTGAAGATTTCTATTGGTAGCCATGTTGGCATGAATCTAGTTATTTGGTCTGCCACTTCATGTTGAAGAGGTGGATCTTATTGAAGATTTTCTATTAGTAGCCATGTTAGCGTGAATCCAATTATTTGGTCTGGAGCTTCATGTTGAAGAGGTGGATTGTATTGAAGATTTCCATTGGTAGCCATGTTGGCGTGAATCCAGTTATTTGGTCTGCAACTTAATATTGAAGAAGTAGATTTTATTGAAGATTTCTATGGGTAGCCATATTGGCATGAATCCAGTTATTGGTTTGCAGCTTTGTGTTGAAGAGGTAGATCCTATTGAAGAATTCCTATTGGTAGCCATGTTGGCGTAAATCCAAATATTAAGTCCTCTGAGCCACCTATAAGTCCTTATTGCATGGTGATAAGTCTTCCGGGCCATCAATAAGTTCTTCGAGCATGATGCTAACCTTATTTTAATGTCAATACGGGTAGAAATCATGGCATCTTTTTATGGGATTTTGTTAGCCATGTTGGCATGAATCCAGTTCTTAAGACCTTCGGGCTACCAGTAAGTCTTTCGGGCATGATGTTAAGTCCATCGAGCCACCAGTAAGTCCCTCAGGCGGGGTGATAAGTCATTTGGGCCATTAATAAGTCCTTCGGGTATGATGCTAACTTTATTTTGATGTTAATACGGGTAGAAATTAGGCATCTTTTTAAGGGATTTTGGTAGCCATTTTGGCATGAATCTAGTTCTTAAGACCTTCGGGCCACTAGTAAGTCCTTCGGGCATGGTGATAAATCCTTCGAGCCATCAGTAAGTCCTTCGTGCATGATGCTAACCTTATTTTAGTGTAATTACGGGTAGAAATTGGGGCATATTTTTAAGGGATTTTGGTAGCCATTTTTGCGTGAATCTAGTTCTTAAGTCCTTCGGGCATGGTGTCAAGCTATCTTTTGATATCAAGACGAATATAAATCGGGGCATGGAAGAGATTGAAGCTTGAAAAGTTGGCTGAAGAAGAGCGAAAAGTTCCAGAAGAACCCGTGATTCCAAAGTTGAAGATAGGGAAATAGGACAAACATAGGTGCTTGTGATTTTTGCTTGGTTCTCGTTTCACAATAACAAACAAAGAGGAGCAACTATAATCACTCATTTTTGTCCAGGTTGTATACTATATTTTATAAATATTATTAATTATTTATAACTATTATTATATGCCATCCAATAAAAATGTATGTATGAGTTTTATTATTACTGCATGTATTATTAACATATGTATGTATATGTATATTGTATGTATGCATGTATTTTATTACTATTATTAATGTATGTGTGTTTAATTCTATGTACATATGCATGTATATATTAATATGTATGTATTAATATTATATGTATTTATTATTATTTTGTATTAATATTATTATTATACATAGTCATAATAAAACAAATAATAATATAAAAGCTCAGTGTTTATTAATCATCCAAGTCCATTTACAATACAATCAAACCCAAATATTAAATACATATGACCCATCAGGCCCAATCTGGCCAAACCTAATAACTAAAATACCCTAAAAAATATATATGATCTAATAACTCTAAGTTTTGCTTCTTGTGCACTGCTTCGCGTGAGATATACGTGATGACCCCTCAATTACCACATGCCATGTGTCACCATCAGGAGCTGCAACATCGCCTTCAATATTACATCTCGGTCGTCCGTCTCTAGGCAAATCTAGACCGCTGATCCAAATCTACATCAATGGTCCAGATCTCGTCTGATCCCGAAAGCTCTCCTCACCGGCCCCTGACCACGTAGATCTACCGCTGGGAATCATGACCACCATCTCCAACCACCAAGTAGGCCCAAAATAATAAAAAAGCAAGGGAAATGTCAGGATTGAAATCATATACAGTAATAACATTTTGATATTGATTCTTGTAAGCAAAAATTCAAATCAGAAGAAAAATCAAAGAATGGGGCATATCTATGTAAGGGATCTATGTAATAAATTTTCAGATTGACATCAAATAAAAAAAGCAAAAGAGTTTCTAGAAAAGGTATTCTTCATTATAATCTTACATGCATAATAACAAAAATAAGTAGCATAAAAGAGGGGGAGTTTAAGAGTTTTTTTTTTACCTTCATCGTCACGTCTCTTATTTCCTGGTGATAAGCCCTCTGTAGGGTGAATCGGTAGGGGATTGAGATATGTTAAATGAAAAAGAAATGAGGTTTAATCTTGATTTTTCTAAAAATAAAGTGGGATCTAAGCTTTACTCCAGGAAAAGAGTTTGAAAAGGAGCATAATTTTTTATCTTCCCGACATCGATTAGCGTTGACCGAGGGCTAAGGGTCGTGGCCAGAGTAGCCGGACCACCGCCAGATTCTGGAAACTGAGAGATTTTTTGAATTTTGGGTTCAGTTTGGAAAAATATAACAAGGGATTTGGGTTTTTTTATATCAAAGAGTAAAAAAACGGCAAAAGGTTTTGAAAATGAGCTAATAGGGTCCTTTTAGTTTTTCAAACTTTTAAAAATAGGGTAATCATCTTTTGATCCCTCCGCCCCTAGATAATCATGCCCGCAGTCCTTCTGCAATTTGTAATTAAGTTCCTGGTCCTTAAAGTTTTTTAAAATTTGCAATTGCGTCCCTAAGTCTAATTAAATTAGGTTTTAATGGGTATATTACCCCATAGATCCCTTCACCCCATTTTGCTTCTCAGTTTTGGTCTTCCACATGGGTAATATACCTAACTAGTACCCCTAAGTCTTGATCGCACTTCAATTTAGCCCTCAGTCTCTGGTTTAAATTTTTAGATGGAAAATTACAATTTTGATCCTCCAATTTTTACTGTTTTTCAATTGGATCCCTTTTCTTTGAATTTAAACTGGTTTTCAAAAGGTTATTTCGTTTTAGGTCCTTGTCCTGTTATTTTATTTTTTTAATCCTTTCTTATATATATATATATATATATTCTTAATTGTTTATATATTCGATACATGTTATTTATGTTTTTATGTTTAATATATATTGTTCGTTTTGCTATTTGTTCGATACATGTTGCTTTAATTTTTTTTTATTTACTTGTTGGCATATTTATATTATTTATTTTTGTTAATATCCATGTGCTTTATTTCATGCATTTTAACATACCATGTTTAATTTGCCACGTATAGTGTTAGGCCTCTTATTCCGGTATTCTAGTAGGAGTGTCATCCCGGTCTCCGGGTGTCATCTCCTTTGGTACTGTGGATATCGAGGCAAATTTTAAAATTGTTATGTGTACATGCATTTAGGAATTAATTATTAAATTAAATCGAATTTTATATTTTTTTCTAAATAATTACAATACGAACCCTTAGGTACCAATTTTGGGCGTAGCGGGAGTGCTAACCCTTCCCCGTACGTAACCGACTCCCGAACTTAGAATCTCTGGTTTTATTTTCGGTGTCTGGTCTATCAAAGTGGCCGGTGGTGACTCCATTTTTTTAAATACGAATTTTCATAACAATTCCCCCTTTTAAATAATTTTTCATTAAAAATGGGAACATTTCCCTATATGATTTTTTGTCTTTCGTAGCGGCTCGGAAAAATAGTCGCTACAATAGTTTTATTGTGACAAATTAAATAAACATCACTTTAAATTAGAAAAACATATACAATTGTGACAAAAACTAAAGCCGTCTTAATATTTTGTCACAATTAGCAAACTTGTGTAACATATAGTGACAAAATATATTTTGTTACCATTTTCGTCAAAAATGTTTCCCTCCATTATTTGGCGCAAAAAAGTCATATAGTGACAAGTTTTGTAACTATAAGTATTACTAATAATTTTTACAGAAAAAAAATTGTCACAATAAATAATGAGATTTTTAGGATAAAAAAACAAATAATGAGATTTATGTTTTTGTGAGAAATTAACTACAAGTTAATTTATATATTTTAATTATTGTGACAAAATGTATAATAACAAATATTTCTCTCCATTTTTTGGCGCAAAAAAGTCATTTGGTTACAAGTTTTGTAGCTATAAATTATAATTATTGTTACAAAAAAATTGTCAAAACATATAATGAGATTCAAGCTTTTTGTGACAAATTAAGTACAAATCGAGTTATATATATTTATTAAAAATATATAATAATATGAAAATTTATTAGTAGCTACAAGCAATGTACTACCATGTATCTTTATAAGAGTATAAATCATAACAATGTCATAAATTCATCAGTGACATTTAGCTCCACAAGCAAAATTTGTATATTTTTTCCATAAAGATGTGAAAAAGTTATTTAAATCTGCTTACAAGTTTTATTTTTATTTACTATGGATTTATCAAATAATTATCTCATTATATAGAAGTATTAAAATTTCATATTTTAATAAAAACAAACTATGGTCATGCCTACGAGGTGGTCTATCCAGCCCATTGTCGTTTCTGACATGCCACTTTGGGTTGCCTACCTGTGCTCTTTCGCGCCTTGAACGAGACAAGATAAATTACGAACTACTCAAATTTTATTCTATTAAGTCCAGTCAATATTCAATTTAATTAAATTTGATTTAAATTCTTAATAAGTCGAATTAAATTATTTAATATTTGACTCGAAAATTTAATGAGATATTCAAAAATAAATTTTTATTTATATTTTTTAAAAATAAATTATTAATAATCTTTAATTTTTAAAAATTATTAAACACAAATTGTTTAAACAAACATAATATGTAAAATAAAATGCATGTAAACAAATAAATATAAAATAGACACGTGGCCCTAGCATAATCCAGACTCAACATGAACAAATTTCCAGATTCAATTGAAAAATGCGGGCCCTAGCATTGTCAGAATGACGCATTTTAATTTAATATGTAAACCCAAACAAGTTGAAACAAATAAAAAGTTTCATTCCTTTACAACCCTAATGCTTTCGACATTTTCCTAAACCAAAAGCCCCAATTCCTTAAACGACGGCACAACTCCACTGAACGCCCAAACAATGACTCGACGTTTGAACAAAGTCAATACAATATCAAAACTCAGATCTAAACATATAATCTCTAAAGTCGAATTCCTAAATCCTAAAACCGAGAGTACCTTCAATGATTTTGGGTAGAGGTGTTTAAACTCCGGTTAGAACCAAATTAACCGACCGAAACGAAAAAAATTTCTGTTAATCGGTCGGTTAATTTTAGGTTCTATCGATTAATGGTTAATGATTTTTTTTTTAATTTCGGTTATCGGTTAATTCGGTTCAAAATCAGATAATTAACCGAATTAATCGAACTAACCGATATTTTTATATTTTATATATTACATATATTTCTTTTTGGTTATTCAAGTTTTAAAAATTATAAAATGATCATTAAAATTTTTGATATATTATAAAATGGTCATTAAACTTTATCAAATTAGCACAAAATGATTTATCAATAATTTATAATGTATAAGTTAATGACCATTTTGTAATAGTTCGATAAATTTAATTGTTGTTTTATAACTTTTGAAAGTTCAGTGACCAAAAAGATTATTTTAAAATAGTTTATTGACCATTTGTGTAATTTACCCAAAATTTTATAACAAATTTCGATTAATTCAAAAACCGACCGAATTAACCAAATTTTTTTCGGTTCAGTTAACGGTTAAAAGGAAAAAAAATCGGTTAAAAAAATTTTGGTAGTTCAGTCGATTAACCGAACCGACCGATTGTACACCCCTAATTTTGAGGACGATGAATGACTAGATCACAGGAAGTCAGATTATTTCCTCTCCGACGACCTCCAAACACCGGCTCTTCTCCAGATTTGAAGTTCCAAACCTAAAATCGGTATTGTTTTCATTTCAATTTCTTTTCAAAATTCTCTCTCAAAACCCTCTTTTCTGATTTTTTTTTCTGTAGTATTTTTCTCCCCCTTTTCATTGATTTTGTGCATTGATTTATAATCTTTAGTTTTCGTCTATTGCAGATTTTCCAATTGCTGGAAGGGCTTCCTTCACCGATTCCTCAAGAAAAGAAAGGATAGGAAGTATCTAGAGGCATAATTTCAGCTTTCATCTAAAACTTTATACAATTCAAAGTCCTAAAGTTGATTTATTAATGTTAATATTCGTAAGTTTGATTTTACAGGATCACCTTAAAAGGTCCATATTAGCTAAGTAACTCAGCCTCCAGATCTCCATCGAAGCCTGGAAATAGAAAGTCATTGTTGGATTTAGCTGTTGAACCACTGCAGTAATTTAGGAATGCAGTAGATTTAGAATTGTAAGGCTTAGTATGCTATTCTTTGATTTTTGTTTTTTAAGCGGGTTCATTCTTTGCTATAACAAAGGTATTGGATTTCAAACTTCAATCAGCTCGAGTTCGAGTTTTAATCGGGTGCATAATTGTGACAAAATGTACTTTTTGTTATGAAATAAATAATTTTTAATAAATATTTTGTTCTTATAAATAATATTTAATGACGAAATAAAATTAGCAAGAAATTAAATTTTGTCGTAGTATTTATTTTTGTCAAGTTCTTTTCTTTCGATGTTAAAATTTATGATATTGTGATAAAATTTACTTTTTGTAATGAAATAAATATTTTATTATAACAAATATTTTGTCTCTGTAAATTACATTTACTGATAAAATAGAAGTAGTAAAAAATTAATTTTTGTTACAATATTTATTTTTACAACAAAAATTATTTATATTTGATGTTAAAATACAAGTTTGTTGTGACAAAACGTACTTCTCATAATGAAATAATTAATTTATTGTGACAATATTTTACAATGATAAGTTAATTATAGTAACGAAATTTTATTTTTACGATAAATAGTATAAAATGGTAACAAAGACAATTTCGTCACAACATACTTTACATGACAAGGTTGTTCTAACAAATATGGTAACAAATAAAATTTCTCAAAATAAATATATTGTGACAAATTTAGTACGATAAATAATTTTGTTGTAATATTACAAGTGAAAAACACAAAACAGAACAATAAAGAAACAAACATGGAGTCACAACAATCTCTAGAAAGCCAAAACAAAAACACCGAACAAGAAAACAGAGCCAGCCAAAGTCTTAAAGCCGCATGATATATCGGGGGTCACTGATAGATGAAACAAGAAGAGAAAGACAGCAAGACAACACCATCGTCGGTTATCACTTCATAAATCTAAAATCACTGATGACTGATGATCGTTTGAAGGGGCAGAATCGAAAAATCATGCTGACGATCTTCATTCGGCGGAAAGAGAAGCTCTAACCACCATCGAAAGTTAAAAAAATAAAAAATGAAAGCCACTGAAAAAAGTAAAACGGGAAAGAGTCGGCCCAACTGACCGACAAAGACCAAACCTCCTCCTCCACAAAACCTCAGCCCCTCTGCCTCCAAAGGATCGAACAACCACCACTCTAGAGAAGTTCTAGCTTGAACTATGACCGCCGAGAAAACATATCTCAATGAGCACAATCATCAGAAAGTCATGGATCAACCCTGATGAGAGAAGAAAAATGAGGTACAAGACGATAAAAAGACAAAGGAAAAAAGGAAAAAAAGGAGTGAGAAGTCAACCGTCGACAAAAATTATGACGGATCGCCGAAGAAGATGAAGCAAATGAGCCTAGGATTTTTAGAAAGAGAGGGAGAGATTTTAGAAAGAGAGCGTGTGATGTAATTTGGTGATAGTGTTGAAAGTTGAAACAACATCAATAAAAGCTTTTCCAAAACCAATGAAGTTATCAATCCGCACAACATCAAGAATGAAAAGAACAAGTCCTAAAGCAACAGTGAAATAAACGATAAGAGATGTTAGAGAGGCACCCGAATAAGCTCAGATAGATGAATTCAGAAAGTAAAAATTGTTGAATTTTAGTAAAATAATAAAAAATAAAATCGGGTAGCGGGTACCCGGATAAGAGAAATTTTCTGATTTGACCTGAGTCAGAAATTCGTAAAAAATAGATGGTCGGGTACCCTACCAGCAAATTCTAATATTTTTCATTACAAATACATGTTAATTTTAAACTGGGTCTGCAACACCCTCAACGTATATTCGATGTTCGAATACACATTAAAGATGTTACTAACTGATTTACACTAATTTTACAGACTTGTAAATTTTTTTTGATGCAAAACTAATTTGATTAAACAACCATTTCTCGGTTTTCACTAAATTACAATTCTGTCTAGAGTCACCTAGTTTCGACCCTAAATTGGTTTATAAAATACTTTAAGCAGTTATTAAAATGAAAATATAATTCAGGGTGAAAACTATGTGTGTTGCCTAGACCCTTTCTTGATTTTAAAATCGCTATGCGATAAACAACCAACTAAGTTTAAAATCGTTTGAAGCATCTTTTCTAATATTCTTAATTCCTCAAACTAAGTCATGTTTCTAGATCATACAAAATAGCTACTTATTTAATATCTATACATGCCTCACTAGACTAGGATGTGGTGATACTTACTGATAATGTAGGCTAACTTGATCCAATGATGCGCAGCTCCTCATCTGCTTTCTAGTCTGAAGTACCTACATGTGATACGAAAACACACTAAGTATAACTTAGTGAGGCATAATCATAACAATATAAAACAATGATTATAAATAACACAGCCCTGCAAAATGGCAAGCGATTTCCAATTGTAGTTGATAACATTTTCTCATACATAGAACTACCTTACATGTATAGTTCATTAAACCAATATAATACTCAAATCATAAGTACAAAATCATGTGATGCTATGGTACGCGAGTCATCACAACACCGTAGTGTCTATGACGCCGTAGCGTCTGCATCGCCGAAGCAACTGAGATGAGTACGTACTCGAGGATGCTCTTTGCTCTTTATAATCGCACATTTTGTGCTAACAACACCGAAGTGTCTGAACAATGTCGTAGCGTCTAAGTCGACACCGAAGTGTCTAAACATCACCGAAGTGACTGAAACACACCGTAGTGCTAGGACGCAGCTGCTAGGACTCTATAGATATCCAACTATACCAAAGACGTCACAATAGTACTTAGGCAAAATCAACATTCCATGTTCAAAGCATCAATATAAATCATAATTGTATGTATATATATCCAAAGTCATAATGTCGTTCTTACTTTATTAGTAAGAAATACGATAGACTTACTGGCCTATCCACCTGCATAAAAGCATTTCATGAATTATAGCCCAAAGTATAATTTTATGTGAACCTATGGTATACGAGTCATCATAACGACGTCGTAGTGTTTGCAACGCCGTAGCGTCTGATGGTGAATACGTACTCGAGGATGCCCTTTACTCCTCATTATCGCACCTTTTGTGCTAGTCGACACCGAAGTGTCTAAAACAACACCGTAGTGTCTGCAACGCTGTAGCGTCTGATGTCAACATGAAGTGTCTGGAACGCACCGTAGTGCTGGAATACACCTGCTAAGACTCTATGGATATCCAATTATACCAAAGACTCTCACACTAGTACTCGGGCATAACAATATAATATTTTCACATTCAATATTCAATCCATCAATACTATCATTCATAATTCGATAATGGGCAGTTCATACCCAAAATCTAAAATTTGATTTATCTTAGATAAATCATTATGCCATTTAATATCTCATGCCATTTACATAACTTTGATCAACATACATTTTTATTAATATCAATGTCAACTTCTCGCAAGTCTCCCTCATATCACATATATAAAATAAGGAAAATGCACTCACTCATATCACATGTATATATAAATAAGTAAAAATGCACTCACCTGGGCCATGCATGATATTAGCCTCACTAAACTATTTCTCGATACTTTTTCCTTGCTTTCTTTTGATTTGGTACCCTTAGCCTCGTCAATAGTTGTACAGTACCATTTGAACATACATATCAATATTCATGTTAGATTTTTAATCTAACATTGCTTAACTATACTATACTAGTATAATTATCCGAATATAGAATATTTCCAAAAAATTTCACTTTTTTCTTTAATAATGCCGAATTGTTCATTATGGTCCCTAGTGACCATTTTGCACATTTTGCAATTTATTCCAGCTCGAATCACAATTATTCAATAATTCCATCATTTTCACTAACTTTTATTCAATACCTTTCATCTACTAACTTTTACTAAAGTGACATTTTAGTCACTAATTTTACACATAAACTTGCAAACTATATCGAATAATTAATCCAACATTTCTATAATTTTCTCACATTTTCCCCTACTTTTAGACCAAAGCTGAATTGATCCTTGAACTAATCTGGGTTGTCGAAATGGTCCCTTGCCATTTCCTTTCTTGTCAATTTAGTCCCTTGGATTCTAGTTTCAATTCTAATTTCATACAACATATTCGAATCATAAAATCTCACAATCATAATAGTTTCAAAATATTTTCCCATAATTTCTCTACAAGCCGGAAAAAGGGTATCTATATTTTCCAATGACTTTATTTTAGTCCAAACGCCATAATCAAGCTTCTAAGTTCATAATCTCTTCAAATCCATCACTAGGATAATTTTCGCAATATTTCTCCAAATTTCCCCATATATGCCGAAATGGTCTCTTAAAGGACTAGTTGAGGATTTTTTCATTCTAACATCAAAATCAAACTTCTAATATCATCAATCTTTCATTTTCATCATCAATTTCAAAACCCTAAATAAAATCCCAAATTATAGGGTTAGGGTTTTTAATCCTTAAACATTAAATTAATCACAATCTAAGCTTGATTTCATCTCTACAACATTAGATTTGCATAGATCAAGCTTCAATCTAAACATGGAACATGAAACCCTATTTTCTCTCTCTTCAAGAACATAATCAAATCTTCATAACTCTTGATAAAATTACTATCAAATGAAAGAATATTGAAAATATATCAACTTTCTACCAAAAACATACCTTGAATCTTGTTCGGGAGCCTTCAAAATGCTTGGAGAAAATTTTGTGTATTTTTCTCTCCCTTTCCCCAAGGTTTTCGAAAATAGGGTTGAAGAAGATGAGCATTTTGTTCATCTTTTATTAATTTATGCCACATGTAATTAATAAATTGATTTTTTATTCAATTTAGTCCTTATTCCAAAATTAACCTCCAACTGAATCATAATTTACAAGTTATCATTCTAGTTCAATTCCAACCAAATTCCATTCAACTCTAACCAAGCTAGAGTAATGTTTTTCACATAGGAAATTACCATATTGCCCATGGTACTTTCAAAATATTTCAAAATTACCATTGTGACCAAATTACCAAAACTAGTCACTTAAATCACTAATTTTGCCATTTTGTAAAAATCCAACTATTCTAGTTAGATCACAATCAACAAATTAATAATTTATTCATAAAATAATATTTTATGAATTTTCCATGGCTTATGGAACAAACTCTAAAATTTCGATTCGATCTGATTTCCCGATATTCACTTACTACTTCTACTGCGATTTCTCCTTCACCGGGCTATCAAATAAAATATTCCATATTTATGAAGTCAAACTTAAAATTTTGACTCGGTCCAAATATACCGATAATCACCCGAAATCTTTATCAGATACAATTTCTCTTAATATTTCTTAATCGGCTCTCTATATGAATAATATTAACTCGGACTGATTCCTTTTTATCAATTTAAAGTACTGACATGGGACCTTCATTGGAGGTCACCCATCCTAGTGCCACTCTAGCCTGAGCATGCTTAACTTTGCAGTTCGATCGAAATTTAATATATTATACTGCATTTTTATTCCCGGAATCTATATCAAATTTTTCTCCATGTAATTTTATTCGAATCAAAATTTGCTCACTCCCCTGATTGTTCAATCGAGAATCAATTTCTACATAAATCTTATACGATAAATCTGACTATACAGGTCATCTTCCTGTAACTTGTACTACTTATCTATGGAATAAAAATTATTGATGGTAAAATTATCCATCAGGTGCCTATACTTTTCCCAACTTTTGATTTGCTGTCATTTTAGTCACTAAGTTAGCTTTTAAGCCCTTATCTTAGTACTAAATGACCCTTAATCAACATAGCAAATTTTGGGGTATTACAGGGTCGACGCGTTGGCTATTTTTGAACACCCCTACTGTTAACGGTTGCCATAGTTGGTAATATGACAATTTAATAAATTTGTATAATTATGCATTTAACAATCGTTACTTATACATTATTTGAATTTGGTCTCAATTCAATTTAATAAAAAATAAAATTTAAGGTATAATTTAGTTTTAACTTGATTAATAATTTTTGATTTACATATAAATATACTTCTAATGTAAACAAAGTATATTTTATTTTTGGCTAAAGGGGTACTTTTGCCTCTGATTT
The DNA here is from genome assembly GCA_019671005.1 of Hibiscus mutabilis. NCBI lineage: Eukaryota > Viridiplantae > Streptophyta > Magnoliopsida > Malvales > Malvaceae > Hibiscus > Hibiscus mutabilis. Next base: position 22,983,277 of record CM033737.1, read on the forward strand.
CGACCCAAAAAGTCAATTTCGTCCCTCGCCGAAAAGCGTACCTAATGTGGTCCCCCAGTCCGTGAAATCGATCAAATTAACCCTTTGAACGTTACAGTGCTGATGTGGTAGTTAACGGTGATGATGTGGCGAAGGGGGCTGAATTGATTATTTTAACTAAATTCGAGGGCATAATTGATTTTTTGCCGAGTTGAGGGGAATAATTGATTTTAATTAAAAGTTCAACAACTTATTTAATATTTAAGTTAAAAATAAGAAATTAAGAAATTATTAAAATTTTAAAAATATTAAAACTGGATAAATAATTTGTTTAAGTTTCAAGTTAATTAAATAGATTTATTTAGTTTTTGAATAAAATTGGATAAATAATTTGTTTTTTCGAGTTAAACTTTTACAAATGGAATGTGTGAAAAATCGATTAACAAATTGGTGTAAATATCCTTTGGTTCCCTGATAATTTTAAAAATAAGAAAAGTGAGGACTCTCACAAAAAATCAAAATATTCTTCAATTTTTTTATAAAAATCCATAAAGTTAATAAAAATAAATAAAATATTCAAAAAAATATTAAAAAAATTATATAAAAATTTAAAATGTATTAGAAATTATAAAATGATAAAATTTAAATATAAAAGATTAATAAAAATGTTTATAAAGTATTAAAAATTGAAAATTTTTATCGAAAAAGTCTTCAACTTCGTCAGTCTGAGTATTACCATTCGTTAAATAAATTTTCAGTGGAATCAACCTTGTATTAGAGTAACAATAAAACTCAAATTTTCTTTCACTTTTCTACATCAAATTGATGCTCATTAATATTTGATGTAAAGAAATGAAAGATATTTTTGGTTTTATTACTACTCTAATACAAAGATGCTTCAATTAAAAATATGTTCAAGGAACATTAGTACGATTAGGATAACGAGAAACAGTCGAAGACTTTTTTTATGATTTATAAATATTTTTAAATTTTGATTTTTTTATATTTATAACTTTTGACATTTTTAATTTTAATGTTTTTACTTAATTTTTTAATTCATTATAGTGTTTCTATTTTTTAATATTTTATGAATATTTAAATATTAATATTTTTATTTTTTTAGCTTAAAGATTAAGTAAGTTATCGATTTTTCAATTAAAAATCAGTTATGTCCCTGAATTCAATAAGAAAATCAATTATGCCCTTGAATTCGGTTAAAATAATCAATTCAACCCCTTCCGCCACTTCATCACCCTATGTGTACTGCCATGTCAACATCGTGGACCGCCACATCATCATCGTTAAATGCCACGCCAGCACTGTAATGGTTAACTTCGGTCAAAGGGTCAATTTGCTTGATTTCGTAGACTGAGGGTCGCATTAGTTGGTATGACAGATGTGATGTTTTTGTGAGTTGAACTCTATTGTTTTCTATGCACGGTGATTGTAAAATGCACGTTGATTGCTTTATGCCATGTTAGAGGAAAATTTGGGAAACCTATTGCCTTATTAATATAATCTAAAATGATATGTTTTTGAAAGGGAAGTCTTGGATCCTTGCTTTAAGCTGGCCTGATTTAATTTTGCTTTGAAATGATTATCATGCCTTAGAAAATGTGTTATGACACGACCGAGAGGAGAAATGAGAATTAGCATGATGTTGTTGCCTTTGGGCAGCGAGTGAGGAGTGTTGTGTCTCCTGGGGGTTTGCCACCCCGAAGTATGTACCACCTGTGCCAGTTGAGCTAGTGTTGGGTAATATGATGCCTTGCTATAGGCAATGTTTCATGCTTTTAAGCTGTTGTTGCTGGAGTGCGTGTGTTTGCACCAACTGTTGGGCAAACAAGGTTGCCGTTGGAATATCTCTACATTTTTAGAGGAGTTGAGTACCGTGGGTTGATACACGAGGCATCCGAGATTGAGATGGCCAATGTTATCCGGGTTTGGACCAAATAGGGTGTATTGGTACCAGTAAGTTAGGATATGTTGAATCCCTGTTACATGATGATGTTTAGTTGGTAGACAACTGTATTTGTGAGCGTGGAATCCCATGAGGTGGATTGGGAGTCTTTCCATGCTATCTTTAAGTAAGAAGTGTCTGGGGTTTAGACACTTGGATAAAAAGGAACGAGAGTTCATGGATTGGATTCAGGGCTGTGTGTATGTGGCCGAGTTTAGAGTATTGATTATTCGGTTGAGCCGGTATGCTCTTGAATGGGTACCGGTAGAGAGGTATCACTGTGACCAATTCTGTTAGAAGTTGGAGCAGGGTGTTAAAGTGTATATGATGGCTTTTGAGTACACCATTTTCGACATGTTGGTACACAAGTGAAGTACATCGAGTAGAACCTGGGTTATTGGTTTTGTGTGGGATTTCTGGCTCTAGAAAGAGAATTGTGGATTCTAGTTTCGGTAATGTTTAGTTAAAGAGGTGTGATAAAAAAATATCTCCCTAAGTTGAGGTGAGGTGATGACAGTGCTGGGTGAGGACTGCGGGGTCAGAGTATCCAGACTAGAATAGTATTTAATGCATGTTGGGTATGTGGATCGTGTGATCTCATGAGGCGGTATTATCCATATTTGATATGTAGAGTGTGAACCTCTGTGTTTGATGTTGTTGATGGTTGTGAGAATTGTGGTTTGAATGATCTTCTCGTAGGTGTTAGTATGCGAATGTAGGGGCTGGTTATCCTGGTGAGACGGTTGTTGCGAGAAGGATGTCTGAAAATGCCCTTTGGTGGTTTAAATCCTAAGGTTACGGTTGATTTGTTGGAGTTGCTGCTCTATGGGATTTGATGTAATTCTAGGTATGAATTAGTGGCTAGATCAGGGAGTTATGGTTGGCTTTAGATCCTAGCGAGTTCCTTGAAACTTGCTGATGATTACGAGGTGGTAATCACGGGCAAGAATGTTAAATTCTTGTTTAATATTGTTTTGGCGCTGGGAGCGAGTCGTTTGATAGATCCTTGGTTGCAAGGTATTTCTAGCCTATGTTATGAATCCATAGTCAAATGAAGTACGTGCTCAGGGTATTCATGCGGTATATGAGTTCTCGAGTGTTTTCGAGGAAATGGTCGGGTTTGCCATTGGATTGAGAGGTTAAATTTGACATTGAGTTGTATGAAAACGTAGCTCCAATGTCTATTGCTCCATGTAGATGGCTCAAGGGAGTTGCTTAATCAAGGCTTTGTTAGGCATGGTGTTTTGCCGGGGGGTTGCGTTGGTGTTATTGTGGAAAAAAGAGGATGGCACGATGCAGATGTGCAAAGGGATTTGGTAGCTGAACAAGCTAATGTTCTATTGATCAATTTAGGGATGCTTTAGTGGTTTGTAAGTTTGGTTTGGGTCCAGGTATTATCTGTTAAAGGTAAAGGATGTGTTTGTGTTTAGATTTACCTTCTGTAAGGGCTGCGGCAGTATACATTTTTGGGATGTGCCATTTGGGTTGATTGATGCATGGGTTGTGTTTATAGTTATGATGAGTCAGGTAGTCCATGAATTTCAGATCAGTTGGTTGTTGTGTTTATTAATGGTCTTTCCATATACATAAGCACTGAGAAAGGTTGTGATTGATAGGTATGGATGGTTTAGTAGATTTTTGGGGATAAGTGAATGTTGCTCCTTGTTTGGGAAGTACGCGTTTTGGGTATGTTGCTAAGAATTTTGGTTTTGAGAATATTACTAGTAAGTGTGAACAGATAAACATGCACAGTGCAAAAACACTTATATGTATATGTAAATATGTCAGTACATGAATACATTTGGGCATAACATTAGAGGTTTTTCATACATACACATAGACATCTATGAGGTCATATAAGTGATCATGCATACATATGTTCACACTTACGGATGACTGATCAGAAATCAATAGAGTGATGGTATAGGTAAGGTAGTGTATGAAGGTGGTTTTGGTAGTATGGTTTCGGGAGTTTGGCTTGTGCTAGTTCTTGAGCGGCCAAAGTTAGAATTGGTTGTTTGTGGGTTGGTTAGATCCAGTTCTTAGCGTCGAGAGTTGTTGAGGTTGTAGTATTGCAAGTGAAGTTGTGGCTTATGCATATAGATAGTTAAAAGTGCACGAGCATTTTTGTTCTACGCTTGATGTGAGGCTTGCCGCGATGGTGGTTGTTTAAATGTTTTGGAGGCACCAATTCTATGATGAGAAGGGTGTCGTGTACAGGGATCACGTGTGGTTAGAAAAAAATGAATGATGTTTTGAGTTTTTGACAACCTGGATAGTTAGAGTTATTTAAGAGTTATAGTTTGATGGTTGAATATCATCTGAGCTAAGCTTATAGCTGATACTTTGTTTGTGAGGGTTGCGGTGGAGTTGAGGATGTTGGTTATGTGGTTGGGTATGATGCGTGATGGAGGCTTAATAGCGAGTTGCAAGTGAAGTCATTCTGGCCACAGTTGTTTAGAGGAAGGTAATGGTGTGCTGATGCATCAGTACCGCATGTTCAAGTTATTAGGAGAAGGAAATCTGATGGATTTTCACGATAAAGGTGACAGGGTGTTGTGTTTTAAAGATCGGAAGGTGGTGTCTCTTGAAGTTGAGTTGAGGTATATGGTTTTGATGGGGGCGTATGCCAGTGCTTGTGATATGCCTTTCGGTAATGCCAAGATTTATCAAGGTTTGAAGAGGGATTGCTATTGGGTTGGTCTAAAGGGAAATATGATTGATTTTGTTGTTTGATGCATGGTATGTCAGCGAGTGAAAGCTGAATATCAGTTTTCTTTTGGGTTGTTGCAACCATTGAGTTTACCGAAATGGAGGTAGGAAAGAATCACCATGGATTTTGTGTATGGGTTGCCTTTGACACCGACCAAAAAGGATTTCCTTGGGTGGTTGTTGATTGGGTTGTGAAGTGTGCACCTTTGTGGCTATGCATGTGATGTATGTTTTGGGTTAGGTGACAGATTTGTGTATTGCTGGGTTAATGCGGTTGCACTGTGAGCCTGAGTCCATAATTTTGGACGGAGATTCGTGAGTTACGGCAAGGTTCTGGAGATGTTGCTTGAGCTTGAGTGTATGTACTTCATATATTTCCCAGTTGGATGGCAGGTTAGAGCATGGAATTCAGGTTTTGAAGAATAAGTTACATTGCCTAGAAAGGCTTTGCGTACCGGTATGCTAGAGTAGGTGTATCGGTACGGGTAAGGATAGGTACGGGACGATCTTAGTACCGATATAGGGTATCGGTACGGAACGAAGCATTTCAGTACAGGGCAAGGGCCGATTTCTTTTGAATCTAAATGGTTTATTTGTACTCAGCCTGGAGTATCGATACCTAGAGAGGAGTACCAATACTCACCTTAGAGTATCGATACTCGCTAGGCAATTTGCCCAAGTTTTTACGTTTTAAGTTTGGGGGTTCTATAAATTGTGACAAAGGTTCTAATGGGTCCCTTATGATATAAAATGACTGGTAAAATCGAGAATGTATGTTCCTCTTTGCTTATATGGATTAAATGGTTAATTAAGTATTGAAATGAAAGTAAATTGCTTGGTAAGCGAGTTTTAGAGATCCTTGGTGGATCATTTGTGGTCGTGCCAGGTAAGGGCACTTGTTTGGTTATGAGTCCTTGTTTAATGGGATCCGGATACCCAGTGAGTGAGTGTTACAACACATGAAGGCCATCCAATGTGAGATTTCAGGTGATGATATTTGCTCGATGTGAGATTCTGAGCCCCGCTCGATGTGATATTCTGAGCGAAGAATCGATGTGAGATTCCGAGCAGCTCGATGTGAGATTCTGAGCAACTCGATGTGAGATTCCGAGTATAGGCGGGTCTCCAAGTGTCGGGTGAAATTGGACCTCACTCTTGGTTTATTTACTTTTATGTTGTAGTTGAGGTGCTGTCTATTTATAGCACGTGTTTAGGCGGTTATGGTAGTGCCAATGCTTTATCCTATCTTCACATCATATCATAGCATGCTCTTAATCATGATTCACTTGAAGCTTGGTCGAGTGGTCGTGTATCCACTGAGCTTTGTTAGCTCAACGTTCAGAATCGTTGTTTCCGTTCGCAGGTCGATAGATAGTTCAAGCCTAGCAGAGCACCATCGGTCAAGGATCCAATATTGGCCTTTTGGTAGAGTACAAGTACTTAGATGCAGTGGGCTATGTATTCGTAGGACCCTATGTATTTGTAACTCTATTTGATTTAACTTGTATTGGTCAAATGTTTTATTTCTGTATTTGGAGCTCCTTTAACTATTTTGAATGTCAAGGAAACATGGATTTAAATGTTTGGATGTATGAGATTGATTTTATTGGCTTTTGAAAGTGGATTTTTTTGGGAGAGGTTGGGCTTGTGGCTTAATTGTAGCATCCGGGTCGAGGGTGTTGCATTACAACTTTAGTTAAATAATTTTGTTTTTAAATAAGAATCACTTGGATTCTTGCTGTGAGTTGGCCTAATTGTTTTGTTTTGTTGTATTCTCATGTTTAGACTCCTATTGTCGAGTATGGGATCGATACGAGAGACTAGAGCTCACATGGGTAGTGTTTTGGATACGCATGATGAAAAGTTGCCTCCTCCTCTACTGATTCCTCCTGTTGGTGCTGGAGTAGAGGGAGGTGCGTCTCAGGCACCACAAGTACATGTTCTTGGTGATATGGCACCGTTGGTCCAAGCGATGATGGGAGCTTTCCAGACGGCCATGGCTGGAGTGTATGTCCCTGCACTGGCTCCTGCAGCTGTTAACGCTGGGTTACCTCTGGAGCGTTTGTGTAGCCTGAGTGGTGTTGAGTTTAGAGGTTTGGTTCTTGTAGCAGCTGAGGAATGGTTTGCGAGTACGAAAAGGATCCTTGGTCAAATAGAGTGTACCAATGTACATAAGCTGAGATGTATCGTATCGTTGATCCAGGGTGATGCGTACAGTTGGTGGACAACTGTGATCGCAGGTGCGGAACCTGCTAATGTTACATGGGAATTCTTCTGTGAGGCTTTCAAGAAAAAATATTTCGGAACTCGATACAAGGATGTGAAAAAGAGGGAGTTCATGGCTTTGGAGCAAGGAAACATGCCTGTTTTTGAGTATGAGATCCAGTTTGTTCGGTTGAGTAAGTATGCTCCTAAGTTGGTTTCGGACGAGCGAGAGAGGTGTGATCGATTCTGTTATGGGTTGATCAAGGAAGTGAAGATATACAGGCTGGCCACCGATTATACAGAGTTTAATGTTCTGGTATCATAGGCGAAGGACATAGAAAATAATCTGGGTTTGTCTGTTCGTTATGAGGGTTCTTCATCTCGTAAGAGGAGTGCATAGTCCGATGCTCAGCGAGATCGTTATAAGAGGCATAGAGACAGAAGGTACCACCCAGATCAGAGGCATGGAGGTTTTGGTGTTGAATGTGGATTTCAGGGTGAGAATGCTCGTGCTGGAGTTCCCGAGTGTAGGAGATGTGGCCGGAGGCATTCGAGAGAGTGCTGGGGTGCTATAGGCACTTGCTGGAGTTGTGGATTGAGGGATCATCTTCATAGGGATTGTCCACAGTTATTCGAAGGGGGTCAGGCTAATGCACCTGTTGTTGGAGTGCAGAGAGGTCATGGGCGCGGCCGTGGACATTTCTAGCGCAGGGATGATGGACAAAGAGTAGTAGCGCATACCGTGGCAGTTCAGCAAGAGGATGGTGGACCGGCGAGGGTATTTTCTCACCGTGTTGGGAGGAATGATACCAACGTAACCGTAGGTACCTTTACCTTGCATTCAATACTTTTGTTATCTTTGATTGATTCCGGTTCTACGTATTCCTACATTTTGCATGAGCATGCATATATGTTGGATTTACCTGCTGAGTTGTTAAATGTTGGTATACGGGTAGCCAGTTCTTTTGGTGAGACGATTGTGGCTAGAAAGTTGTAGGAGGTGTCCCTTGATGGTTCAAGGGCATGTATTTGAGGCTGATTTGATGGAGTTACCGTTTCACGATTTTGACGTGATTCTGGGTATGGATTGGTTGTCTCAACACAAGGTTGTAGTAGATTTTGAGGCTAAGAGAGTTTCTTTGAAACTTGATGAGGATTACGAAGTTGTGGATATGGGCGAGAATGTTAAGATCATGTCAAATATGGTTTCAGCGCTGGAAGCGCGGAAGTTGATGGAATGTGGGGGTCAAGCATACCTAGCCTATGATATGAACCCGAATATGAAGGAAGCGCGTGCCCAAGATATTCGCACAGTTTACAACTTTCCAGGAGTGTTTCTAAAAAAGATGCCTGGTTTGCCGCCAGATAGGGAGGTAGAGTTTTGCATAGAGACGTCTGCGGATATGGTTCCGATGTCAGTTGCTCTGTATCATATAGCACTGAAGAAATTAAAGGAGTTGAAGACGCAATTGCAGTAGTTGCTTGATCGGGACTTCATTCGTCTAAGTGTATCACTATGAGCTGCACTGGCGTTGTTTGTTAAAAAGAAGGATGGCACGATGAGCATGTACATAGATTATCGACAACTTAACAAGTTGACGATCAAGAAAAAGTATCCTTTGCGAAGGATTGATGATTTGTTTGATCAGTTCTAGGGTGCTATAGTGTTTTCCAAGATTGATTTGCGGTCAGGATATTATCAGTTGAAGGTAAAAGATAAGGACGTGCTAAACACAGCTTCTCGCAACGTTATGGGCATTACGAGTTTCTAGTGATGCCTTTTGGTTTGAAAAATGCACCGACAGCGTTCATGGATATGATGAATAGGGTTTTCATTGAATTTCTGGACCAATTCGTGGTAGTATTCATCAATGACATTCTTGTGTACTCTCGTACCGAGAAAGATCACGATCGAAATCTTCGAATTGTGTTGCAAGTTCTGTTGGACAACAAGATCTATGCCAAGTTAAGTAAATGTGAGTTTTCGATCAAGCAGGTGGTTTTCCTTGGTCATGTTGTTTCCGCCGAGGGTATTCGCGTGGATCCATAGAAAGTTGAGGCCATTGTGAATTGGAAGCCACCAAAATCTGTATCGGAGGTTCGTAGTTTTCTAGGGTTGGCAAGATATTACCGATGGTTTATGGATGCGTTTTAGAGGATCGTTGCCCCTTTGACGAAGTTGTTGCCAAAAGATGTGGGTATCGAGTGGACAGAAGTTAAGCAACAAGCTTTTGATAAGATGAAAGAGGCTTTGAAACATGCTCTAATCTTGATTCAATCAGAGTCATGGAAGGAGTTTGTTGTGTTTAGTGATGCGTCCTACGTGGGTTTGGGATGCATGTTAATGCAGGAAGGAAGAGTTGCCGCTGATGCATCTAGGTAGTTAAAGGTGCATGAGCGCAATTACCCTACGCACGATCTTGAGTTGGCTGCGGTGGTGTTTGCCTTGAAGATTTGGCGACACTATCTCTATGGTGAGAAGTGTGTTGTTTACACTTATCACGGAAGTTTGAAATACCTGATGTCTTAGAAGGAGTTAAATCTTAGGCAACGAAGGTGGTTGGAGCTGTTGAAGGATTATGATCTGACCATTGAGTATCACCCGGGGAAAACAAATATGGTAGCAGATGCTTTGAGTAGAAAGGTTGCGATAAAGTTGAAGGCGATGTTTGTGCGGCTGAGTGTGTCGCGAGATGAAGGGTTGTTAGCAGAGTTGGAAGTGAAGCCTTCGATGTTGCAGTTGATTAAAGAGAAGCAACCTTATGATGATGAGCTAGTGGCGCATGTTAAGGATATCTTGGATAAGAATCAAACGAATTTTGGTTTTAATGAGGACGAGGTTTTGTGCTTTAAAAGCCGGGTGGTGGTGCCAATAGATAAAGAGTTAAGGCACACTATCTTGACTGAGGCGCATTTGAGTTCTTTTACGATGCATCCGAAGAGTACGAAGATGTATCAGGACTTAAAGAAAGAATATTTCTGGGTTGGCTTGAAGAAGGATGTTGCGGAGTTTGTGGCTCGTTGTATGGTTTGCCAATGTGTTAAGGTAGAACATCAGTTTCCTTTGAGGTTGTTGCAACCGCTAAGGGTTCCTGAGTGGAAATGGGAGAGAATCGCCATGGATTTTGTATCTGAGTTGCCTTTGACGCTGTCAAAGAAGAACTCTGTTTGGGTGATTGTGGATAGGTTTACGAAGTGTGCACATTTCTTGGCTATGTATATGACGTATACTCTGGATAGGTTGGCAGAGTTGTATGTTGCAGAGATCGTGAGGTTGCATTTAACCGCGAGGTTCTGGGAATGTTTACATAGGGCCTTGGGTACACGGTTGAACTTCAGTACTTCATATCATCTGTAGACGGATGGTCAGTCGAAACATGTTATCCAAGTGCTGGAGGATATGTTGCGGTGTTGTATCATAGATTTTCAAGGATCGTAGGAGAAGCAGTTGCTGTTAGTGGAGTTTGCTTATAATAACAGTTATCAAGCTAGTATCTATATGGCTCCATACGAGGCTTTGTATGGTAGAAGGTGTCGTACGCCGCTTTGTTCGGTAGAGGTAGGAGAAAAATATGTTTTTTTGCCGGATATGTTGGAAGGTACCAATGAAAAAGTAAAGCATATTAGTGATTGTTTGAAGGCAGGTTCAGATCGGCAAAAGTCCTACGCTGATTTGAAGTGAAGAGAAACTGAATATGTGGTTGGTGATCATGTTTTTTTGACAGTTTCGCCTTGGAAAAAGGTGATGAGATTTGGGCGGAATGACAAGTTGAGCCCTAGGTTCATTGGACCGTATGAGGTGTTGGAGCGCGTTAGACTTATTGTGTATAGATTGAGGTTGCTGGCTGAGTTAGAGAAGATACATGATGTTTTCTATGTGTCTATGTTACGGAGGTATAGATCGGATCCTTCACATATTATGCTTTTTAAGGAGATTGACTTGAATCCGAATTTGACCTATGATGAGGAACTAGTGAGGATTCTGGATTCAAGTAGTAAAGTTCTTCGCGGAAAGACCATAGAGTTGGTAAAGGTGTTGTGCCGGCACCGCAGTGTAGAGGATGCTACTAGGGAGAGCAAAAAGGATATGTTGAAGCAGTTCCCTCATCTTTTTTCGTCAGGCAAATTTCGAGGACGAAATTTCTTAAGAGGAATAGAGTTGTAACGCCCTGAAATTGGGCCTAGATGTGAACCGGTTTGGGTAGACGGTTCAAGAGAGCCAATTTAGGCAATTCGAATAGTTTCGAGAAAATAATTTTATAAAATTGACTTTGGAGAAAATAAAATATGGAAAAATGTTTTAAATTACTTAATTAATATTTGAAGTAAATTGGTGAAGTCAATTTGAGGAGATTAAATATGATTTTAAGACATTTTAGTCTAGTGACTAAATTGGAAGTCTTCAAAATTGTTTTTGGTGACTAAATCAAAAAAAGATTAAAACTTAGAATCTTTAAGGAGCTATTTGATTATTATTTTTCAACAGATTTCTCTCTTAATTTAGGCTATTTTTAAAGTATTTTTAAATGGTTTAATAATTGGATAAATGAGGATTTAATTAAAAAGATCTTTATTTCCTAAAAACATTTTCTTACGTAACTACTTTTCTCAAAATATTTTCTCTCAACTTTCTCAGCAACCAAACTGAGATTTCTACTTCTAAATCTTCAGGAATCAATCTTCATTGATTTCTTTTTTGATTCTTATTTGATTTCTTCAAATACCTTTGCAAAATCTCTTTGGATTTCATCAAGTTTGGCCAATTAAGGAGAAATAAGAAATTAGAGGTGATTTTCATTTCTCTCCTCTAATTAAAGGTTCTTTAATGAAATTCCCAAGTTCTTGATCATTTGTTGTTGATTTATATTGTGGAATTATGATTTAAACATTGATTTGTTATTAAATTGAGTTTTCTTGGAAAATTAATGGAAGTTGAATTGGATCTGTTTTGGTGATGAATTTAATTGATTTACATCTTAAATTAGATGTGTTTTAATGTTGAAAGGATTGATTAATCAATGGAATCTTGAAACTATATGGATTGCTAGTTTCTAGGTTGTTTATTGGTATGATCTGGTTGTTGTGGTGTTGCTAGAGATACAAGGATGTGTTTAGGTTGTTGTTGGATGTTAATTGATGTTAGTAATGTGTTAGAATCGTTAGATGTTGGCTGAGCTTTGTTTGAATAAGGTTTGGTGGTGTTCTTGTTGGTTTTAGGAAGATGTTTGATTGATTCTTGAGAGGTGTTGTTGAGTTTGTTGGTTGCTGGAGAGTTTTGATGCAAAAATGTGTTCTGAATCCTCTATTTTGGTTGGGTAAAGCAGGGGAGCTGAATCTTTTACCTATCGAAGAAGGCGCAGGAGTTGCAAAAGCTTGATTTGCGCATCGGTAAGCAAGCATTGGTCTATTGGTGAGTGGAAAAGTATTTTACTGCTGTTAAAAGGTTTAAAAAGGGGTTGTGGGAGTTTAGATCAGGTTTGATACACCTATCTAAGCTCGAAAGTAAGTATCGGTTGAGCTTTCTCTCAATTTTGGTTTGAAAAATGAAATCTCATGCACATGTTTTATAGTTTTATTTCTCACCGTATTATGCATGTTTTGAAAGTGAATGATGATGCAAATAATCATTGATGATGACTTTTGAGAATAGCAGATGATTTATGCAAGTGTTTTGAGATTATGAAAATACATGGTTTAATGTATTTGTGTTGGAATGATTTGATGCATATGTAAAACATTGAGGTAATGTTGGTTATTGAATATGTTGGCAAGTGGCTTTGTTAAAATGTTATCGGATATAGTTAACCGGTCATATGATTGAAAGTGCACAATAAAAAGTTGCCTCATATGTGTTGAGGGGTGTTAAAATGTTCGTAATCTTCACCACGAGAACCGCAACGATTGAGGTGGGTAAATGTTCCATTTTCTCCCGCTGGTGGATTTATACATTCAAACTGTAGAGGTGGGTAAATGTTCCGTTACTCCAGTTTGAACCGTTGAGGTTGGCAAGTGTGTTGTTACTTCGGTTGAGGTATGTATGTGAAGTGGTTGTGTGAACCACTTGAGAATCCATGTACCCAATATGTTTTATGAAACGTAAGGTTGCTGGTTTTGAATCACTTGAAAGCCAATATATGAGATAATGTAGCATGAGAAATGGATTATGTTTGTATAATGTGATTTATACATGTGTTGCTCTTTAAGCTTGTTATAAAGATGTTGTGGAGTGAAGCTTAAATTAAGGTAGAGATTGAATCCATGATACATGTGATGAAAATGGTTTAAATGTCCACATTTTGAGATGACATGAGAAGCATGGGATGTTTTACCATGAGATATTTACATGTGATTTGAACTAAATGGTTTTAAATGCATTGATGAGTGTTTTGCGGTTTCCCTCACTAAGATTATTGCTTACGCTCTCTTTTCCTCGTCAATGTAGAGAAATAGCTTTCTCAGGCAGCACGTGAGCGAAGAGGGATCCAAGAATTTGATACGTTTCAAATTATGGTTTTAATATGTTTTAAGTAGTAATAAGAAGGCAATTTGACCAGGTTGTTTTGAGATACTCATGTTGTAATAAGTTTGGTTTGATGTTTTGGTGTGGTATGATGCTTTTATATGTGGTTTAGAGGGGTTGGGAGACATTAAGCATGCTTGGGTAGAAATTATGATCATAGGTGATTGCTTGAGTTTGCCATGTTTAGTGTAGCTTCAATCTATGTTGCTATGGTTGATGATTGATCGTTTATGATGCCATATGATGATTAGAGGTTGTTGGATAGCATTAGATTGAGCCAAATTGTCATATGTTGGACCTAGAGGTCATTACAGGTTGCCCCGTACCTGTACAGACCCATCAGGTTTCGGTACGCGGGGACTCATCCAGGCTCAAAATATTCAAAATAGCCTAGGCGTACCGATACACCTGGTAACCGTATCGGTGCACATAGTGTTGAAATAGTGTTTGTTTCGGCACTCGGGTTACCTAATCGATACGGTGATTAGCTACTAGAATTCTAATTTTTGAAATATACAAGCCCGTACCGATATGCCTAGGGACCGTATCGGTACACCTTTGTCTTTTAGTGCCGTATCAAAACGCATAACACCAGAATGCAGACCGTTAAATTTGTTGAGATGCTTTTTGAAGTTTGGTATCATTGCATTTTGGTCCCTGCTTCTTAAATGTGCAATTAAATGAATATGAATGATTATTTTGGGCTAATATTTAACATGAAGGCATGTAACATGACTAATTGAGGATTAGTAGATTAAAATTTAAGAAAGTCCTCGTAAATATTAGAAATTACATTTTAGTCCCTAGATGCGGATACGAGCAATTAGATGTCGATATGACTCCCGATTGAGTTGGGATTTTAATCATGACTTGTATGCACACTGTAGGACCTAAAAATGCATCTAGGAAAGATAAAAGAAAAAATGGATCGATTCAAATGTAATTTCATCGAGGTTTATTTCAGTAAACCCTAATGTAGCTCATTCGGTTCGGTCTTGCGAATAGACTGGGTCAAAGGGGTTACATGAGTTGACTCAGTTGGGTTGATTCAGACGAGTTGAATCAGTCAACGAGTTGACTCAGGTTTGGATGGGTTGGGTCTGATAGGTTCGGGTCAGACGGATCGTCTGGTTGAGTTGGGTCAGATATCAGACTGGGCTTGGTTTAGTTGGGCTCAGATCAAGCTTAGACGGTTGGCTTCGACCGACTCTGATTGGTTCAACCCCTTACCTTTATTTGGTAACAGCTCATCGGTCGGTCATCAAAAAAACATGTTGGAGACTCCTAAAGCATCAATTATGTCATAAAAACAAATATCTTCAGTCAATCAATTAAACCAACCCTAGATATCAACCAAAATAAGCCGAAAAACTCATCAAAATTACCTAAAATGAAAAGGGTGGTCAGAAACAATGTAGCTCCGATGAGGCCCTTGCAGGTAGCAGAAGGACGATCGGCCATCGGGGTTTTGCTCACACTATTTTCTTGAGAGTGGTGGTGGCCTCAAATTCATGGCACGACACCAGAAAATGACGAAATATACAAAAAATAGTGACGATGAGTAAAAGATTTCCATCAAATCTTCAAATTGATCTCTACATCGGACGGCTGCGTCAAATGGTGAGTGGCTGAAGGGGTTTGGTCAGGGTGCAATGGCGCTCTGATTGGTGGGGCAGTGGTAGAGATCGGAGAGGAAGTCGGTGGGGGTTTTTGTTGGGGAAATGAAGTGTCTGAGAAGAAGGCTCTAGATTTTGATATTTTCTTCAGATTAGAAAATCGTGTTAATGATCGATAGGTGGGGAATTTTGGAGCTTTTAATTATTGTTGGTATAAGCCACAAATCAAAGCTTGATAATAAACTGGGTAAGATTTAATAAGAAACACCTTTAGCTCAACTGGTTAAGGCTTTTTCTCACTAGGCCAAGGGGCACGAGTTCAAAACCTCTTGGCAGCACCTTATCTTATTATTATTATTTTTTGTGTGTGCTTTCTTATTTTTGATCAGGGTGTTACAGACTTGTTAGGACGGACCACAAATGAGAACCAACACTTGTTGCATTCATGTTTGGAGAGTTTTTCCTAGAGAATTTTCTTGAGAAATTGGCTCTAGCCATGGAAGCTTAAAGAGCTTGGAGGTCCTAATGCAGAAAGAAGCAACAAGGTGGCTGAAAAGTCCCCTAGATCGATGAGTTATAGCAGTGGTCACCGTGAGGCTCGCTAGTCCGAGTTCATGTGCCTATAACAAGGATATATTTCTTACTGTAGATCTCGCGTGATCAAACAACTATGGTGTTTTCTGAACTATCATTTCTTTTATCTTTGTAGATCTTAACTCTATTTTTAATATAGTAACCCTTGGTTTGATGCTCTTTGTTAGTGGCTTTGTTCTTATCTACTACTTTATATATATGCGTATGTATGTGTTGTAGAATGCATTTAACGTTCCAATAACAGAGAATGTAAAATGATTAAGCATAATGAGTAACAAAAGTTACCGCCTGGCCTACGTCAAGTGACACAATAGGGCTTAGCCATGGATGGTTGTACCGATACCTAAATGGTTGTTTGTACCGACGGGTTAGGTCAAGTGACACATTGGGGCACTATCCAGAGTATAATCACTTGAGTTCTCGAGAGAGCATCTCCCATTGGTTATGTCGTACCATGAGAAAGAGATAAACAACCCGACAAGTGCTATGTTAATTTAATAAACCTATTTGATCACAACTTGTTGGTTGAAATCGGAAGTGCCAAGACTCCCTCTTTAGTTTCCCTTGGAATTAATCTCTATATTTCTTACATGTATTCATGACCACACATTACCTTTTATTGATCAATAACAATTACAAATTACTACAATCCTTGTGGGGTTTGACAACCCGACAGGCACCTTGTGTATGTCCATTTTATTAATTGTGTTGACAGTGCATGCTTGCACTTATTATGTGTCGGTACACAGACACCAACCTGTATAAATAGGATAAATTTGTTTATTTTGGCATAGAGTCTGTTATTTATCATATAGTCAATTTATTTTTAAAAAGGTAATGGATTTTTGATTTTTTGTTTTAAGTTAATATAAATATTTTTTACATTGATTTTAAATTTTATAGTATTTTTGAATAAATGTCATTATTTGTACTATATTTGTTTTATTACATTTCTTACTTGACTCTAAGGATTGGAATCGAGAAGAGAGTGTTACAAAAATTGTGAACAATGATCCCTTTCCGTAGCTACCAACTATGCTGCATATTGACTCAATTTAGCAAACTTGACTTTGTACTCCGCTACTAACATCTTCCTTTGAACCAAACTCATGAATTCCTTTGTTTGTGCATCCTGATATTGGTTACCAAAGTACTTTTTTAAAGAAGTCCAGAAAAATGTCCAATTCACCCGATCAACGCCAAATCTAACATGATTTGTAGCTCACCAATGGTATGCATCGCCTCTAAGTAACGACACAATACATCCAAGCTTATCAGCATCATTACAAGCCATTTGTACCAAAATGCATTAAACTCCCGTGAGCCAACATTAAGCTTTCACCGGATCATTTCCAATAAAACCATGGAATTCAGTGCAACCCAAATTCCTCAAATGTTCAACAGGTAAGCCTTAAGGTACATGATTAGCAGGTGCAGACTGAGGAGGATTTGCACTGGCAACCCAATGAAACTCTCCAATGATCACGTGAATCAGTGGCATCAGATCACCCAAATAAGGCATATGTCCATTCTTATCACTCGAATTAACATTATGATAGGCTCGATGTACTCTAATCAAATATCACCAATAAAAGGTGTAAAGATCTATTGTGAAGTTGTGAAGCAAAAAAGACAAAAAAATGGAAATTTTGACACGATCAATTTTAGAGTGGTTCGACCTTCTCAACCAAGGTCTACATCCACTACCTTAGCATCCACACTAAGGATTTCCTAATTCACTACCTTGAATTCTTTCTTTTTACATGATAAAGAGATAACCTTTACAACCTATCTTTTCACGGGCTAAGATAGAACCCTCTCCCTAGTTTTTATAAGGCTCAACTTGAACCTATCCCTCAATTATGAGGTCTTGACAATGTAAACTAATTAGCTTTCTAGGTGGGTGTTTACACAATTTGGCTCACTAGGATTGGACTATAAAGACTTACAAGAGATTACAAAGGAAATAAAAAAATGAAAAACTCTTCTCTCTTGATCTTTAAGCTTGGTTGTCCATCCTTTTATTCTTCAAGTGTCCATGGCTTACATTTATAGGGTGGAATGAGTTTGTGGCCATTTATAACTGTTGAGGAAGGTTTGAAGCCATTAGAGGGCTAATTTTCAGCCTTAAATGCACTTCTACAACAGTGGGTATCGATACTCGAACATGGGTATCGATACCTGCTTAAATTGGAAAGAGCCGTTGCAAAAAGTACAATGGGTATCGGTACCCAAATCTTGGTATCGGTACTCAAGGTATTGATACCAGAATCTTGGTATCAGTACTCAAGGCAAGTTTTTAACACTAGAAAAGATTAGAATGTTTGGATGAGTAAAAAACACTTAGCAACAAATTTAAACACGTTTTTTAAGTTTAAATGGACTTTGAATTATTTTTGCAATGTTCTAATAAAAGCCAAAAATATTTTTCACAAATTTTGTTATATCAAAATAAATATCTCAGCACATTAGCTCTACCAGATACGGTACTTCTAGTCTCGACTTGACGTGGAGACATCAAATAATATCTAACATATACAAACAAAAATAGAGTAGGGCTTATAGTCGACAAGTGATTCAGGACAAACCTGCAAAAATAATTTAAAATATAAATGTAATAGGTAATGTTTTCCCAAACTACCCTCAAATAATTCATTTCAAAATTAGAACATATATGACCATGTCTAGAAACTACTTGGTGTAACTGGACTTAATTTTATTGGTCTGAGGTTGTAGAATATAGCTCTGATACCACCGAATATAACAACTATAACCCGGTATGGATGAATATTCTCAATTAATGAATGTCACATCGATCACTAAAGTGATACTAACTTCAGTGAATAAAAAACACGTACAAATCAAAATATTTTTGTACACGAACAACCAACAAATTAAGAACAACATAACTTAAATGGGCTCGAGTCATTAAGATGCTTTACAAACAACGAGGCAATTGAAAGCATAAAAGGGTAAAACGATCATTTCAATTAAATCTTGAATCAACATAAGGATACTATAGAACAAAATGCATATTTGAATCTTATATGTTCAGGTTAGACAACACGACAAATTTTACCCACATCATACTCTCCGAACTTGTTCAATTTAAACGATTAGTAAAATTAGGGACTAAAATGTAATTACCATAAATTCATGAACAAATAAAAAATTAAGCTTACGTATATTGTAACGACCCAAATTTTTGAGTCAACAATGGGCGTTGACCCGAGTCTCAGATCGACACATCGTGTCAAATGTTCAGGTTATGATGGGCCGCGATGTTGAGCCTAATGGACTTCTATGTCTTGTTGGGCTTGTGTTTGGATGAGGAAGGTTTAATAAAGGGTAAAAGGGTAATTTCCTCCCAAGAGAAGGCAAAAGGCTTATGCCTTCTTTATTTTCTGCATTGGGGGATACAGGATGAAGTCATCATGTCTCATTCTCTCTTTCAAGAACCCACCCAACTCAAGGTAAAGATGATATTTTGTTAGTGTGGAGTAAGAATCCTGGTTTGTGGCTAGAGGAGGAGTTGTTCAGCACCCAAAGGTCTATCTTTCAAGAATTCATTTTCGGCATTGGTGGGAGTTGAGCTTGGAAGCTTGGAGCAAGGAAAAAGAGATGGAAGAGGCTTGGTTGCTGCCTTGTTCGTGAATCTTTGCTTGAGGTCAGTACATTTATAACTCCTATAGTTCACGGGCCTCATAAAATGTATGCCTTGCTTGGTTTTATGGTTTGTGGGTGTGAGATAGGTCTTTAGAGCTTTAAACCCCTATTAATGGTAAATCAAAGATGAGATGTTGATAATGCGTAAGATCGATAGAAAACCACTTATTATACTCTAAATAACTTGAAGGATCGATGTGGGACTTAACCATGGGGGTTAAAAAAGGGATTAAGGAAATCCTGAGCTCCAAGTTTCGAAATATGGGCTCTAGTACCGGTACGGGGTGGTTATGTATTGTTACTCCTTTGTGTTTACGGAGCCGAACTGTGAGGGGCGTACCGGTACGCCTTTCTGTGTATTGGTACCCTCACCTAAGGTGAATTCCAGTAACACTTTGGCGTACCGGTACACTAGGGGCTTATCGGTATGCACTGTTGTATTGCCTGAGAGAGGCTTAGAGTACCAGTATGCGTATGTGGGAGTACAGGTACGAGGGTGGATCGGTACAGAGCGATCCTAGTACCGATGATACGTACTGGTATGACACGGAGCGTATCGATACAGCTTGGAGTATCAATACTCACTGGGCAATCGATACCTAGAGGGCAGTACCGATACTCATCTTGGAGTATCAATACTAACTGGGCAATCTGCCCAAGAAAGTTGAGTTCGCGTTCGGGGGTTCTATAATTCGAGGTAAAGGGCCCTAAGGGTCTGTTAGGGTGTAAAATGAATACTAAAGCTAAGAAATGTAGAGCTAAACTCCGTGTGTAAATGAATGGCTAATGGCTTGGTAATTGTTGAGTGGATCGCTTGTTTAATCACCCATAGAGATCCGTGGTGGATCAGCTAATTCTACGTGGAAGATTAGGGTCATTGATGTGTACTGAAGGGACGCCCACATAGGCTGGTTGCCTCAAATAATAAGATGATCTAACGAGAAAGGCATAAATGAATCCCAAAGACATAAATTAATTAGTGTAACAAATGAGTCATGCCTTGGGGCATTGGTAATGGTTGGCTGGATGCCTTTTATCTCTCGGTGAGATATATTGTTGCTTGGGGGAGCATGTGTTAACGTATGTGTCTCGGTTAGGAATCTAGATGTCCTAGAGTCAGTGCAAGGGCACTTAAATAACGGGACGGGTACTCTGGGCTATGTGATCGAGTACATCCGATGTATCCACGGGCTATGTGATCTGGATGCGGTCTGAAACCTATCCCTGGGCTATGTGATCAGGATATGGAAATACAACTCGGGGGCTGTGTGAGCTCGAGTAACTCGAAGGGCTATGTGATCTCGAGTAACCTAATTAGCTACGTGACCTTAGGAAAAGACTGCTTGTGGCTATTGTGATCCAAGTATGTCTAGAATGTATCTGTGGCTACAGTGATCCGAATATGATCCTAACTCGACGACTATGTGATCACGGGTAACCCGACGACTGTGTGAGCATGGTAAAAATAGTAAGGCTTCGTTGGCCATTAGGGAATGTATGTATTTACGTTGTTGTATGGATAATAGATGTCGGCTATTTATACCCTTGGGCTATGTGATCAGGGTAGGGTTGTTACTCGACGGGCTGTGTGAGCTCGAGTAACTCGATGGACTGTGTTGTAGCACCCTTAACGTATATTCGTAGACCAAATTTACACTAAATATGTTACAGAGTTATTAAGAAAAACTTGAATATTTTTTTTCAAACTTTATCTTATAGTTTAACCCCTTTCGGTTTTAAATTAAAAACTATGTCAGTCTATAGTAGCTAGTTTTAAATCTGAATTGTTTTATAAAATTTATAAATGTGTTATTGAAATAAAAATATAATTCAGGGAGAAAACTATGTACCCTTCCTAGACCCTTTCTTGATTTTAAAATTACTACGCGGTTAGGGTTAAACTATGCTTAACTATATCAAAAAATATAACTACTTATAGCAAACCAATTTCTAAATTCATACATTGTAATAGTGCATAAACACATTATAAACTTAAGATTACAAAACATTTTGTCTCTTTAAATCCACTACATATATGTACATGCCCACTAGAGATCAAACTTACAACTTAAGATGTACATACCGTGATTATTTATGTAACTTGATTTTCCAATTTAATAGCTCCTTCTTGCCATTCTACTTGGGAGAACCTACGTGTGAAATAACACACGCTAAGTACGAACTTAGTGAGGCAATAATCTTATTTATCAAAACATAAAATAAAGCAATACATGTTATACATTAACCTAGCATAGTTTCTGTCTAAGGTAGTATCGTACTAACAAGGTTTTCATAGTTTGTCAATATTCATATGCAAGTCATAATTTTTCTAACTTAGTCTAGTTTCCAATACTCCATCATTATCAAGTAAATCATATTCATGGCATAGTTCACATACATGGCATATTTCATACACATGGCATAATTCACATGAATGACATGATTTATATATATACATACGACATAATTCACATACATGACATACTTCATATACATGGCATAATTCGTATATATGGCATGAATTATATACATGAAAGAATCCATATACGTGTCATAATTCATATACGTGGCATGATTCATATACGTGACATCATTCATATACATGACTTAATTCATATACATAACATGATACGTGTACATGGCATAATTCATATACATGGCATAATTCATATACGTAACATAATTTGTATACATGTCATGATTCATATAAGTGACATGATTCATATACATAAATTGATTCATTTACATGACATGATTCTTTTACCTGACATGATTCATATACGTGATTTAATTCATATACATGGCATGTTTTGTATTCATGGCATGGTTCATATACATGACATATTTCATAAACATGGCATGGTTCATATTCATGGCATGGTTCATATACATTACATATTTCATATACATGGCATGGTTCATATTCATGACATGATTCATATACGTAACATGATTCGTTTGCATGACATGATTCATTTACGTGACATTATTCTTTTATCATTGCCCAAAGTATGCTATATGAGATCGAGGTACGCGAGTCATCTTGAAATGACACCGTAGTGTCTAACGTGAACGTGAAGATGGGTACGAACTCAGGGATGCTCTTTTCTCCCCATAAACATGAAGCACCTCGATAGTGCACTCGGGCACAGTGGGCGTGGATCCCCAGGGTGCATGTGACACAATTATTTTGTCACAATATTTGTTTGATAACATGAACATGAGGGTGCAGTTGCTAAAGACTCTATGGCATGCCAACTATACCATGGACTCTCATACACAATACTTGGGCATTTCTTTCATCATCAACTCAACATCATAATCAATCATACATATAGACATTTCATATTTCATGCTTTATCATAAATATTCATGGTAAACATAGATCATCATCATTTCTCAGATTAGCCATTCATACTTCGTATTCTATTTAGTTTACCTTTATTGCAACGTACATTAACTAAACATATATAGATAATGCAATACTATTTTAAATGAAGGTCGACTATTCGCAAGTCTTCCTAATTGCATTTTAAAACATATAAATGCACTCACCTGGGCCATGTAATGGTATGCCTCACTAAGCTTACACGAGTTTCCTTTCCTTTCTTTTTATCACCTGAATTTCCTTCGTTCTCTTTCGGAACTGTAGAAGACCATTCGAACATATACATCATTATTCTTGAATTCGACTTAAATCTAACATTGCTAACTTGATTCTTAAACATAACTATTCGAATATAAAATTTTCTAAAAATTTCCCCAATATTCTTCAAAGTTTCTGAATTGGTCCCTAGGTCCTTAGTGACCATTTTGAACATTAAACAATTGTTCAAGCCTAATTTGAACAATTTCCATAATCATATACTAATTTTGGACTATTACCTTTTTAGTCCTTAAACTTTATAAAAGTGACATTTTAGTACTACTTCACTTTTGTACATAAATTCATGTACAAATAAACCATTCATTTATTTTCTAACATTCTTGAAATTTTCCCTTCAACTTTCAACTTTATTCAATTTAGTCCTTCACTATACTTTCATTTCGAAATAGGTCCCTCATAATTCCTTTCTTGACATATCAATCCCTTAACTTTCATAACATGCTTGAATCTTCAATTCTATCAATTTTCCATAAATTCAAGACCAATCCCTAATTTTTCCTAAATTGCCGAATTGGTCCTTCAACTTCTAATTTTTTTTTCATTTGGTCCCTAATCATCAATTCAAGCTATTTCGATCATAATTCAACAATTCCAATGCTAAAAATAAATTTTTAATAATTTCCCTTAATTTCTTTAAAATTCTGAATTGGTCCTTATAATTTCAATTGAGGAAGTTATTTAATCTAACATCAAAATTAAGCTTCCAACATCACAATCCATTCAATATCATCCTTAATTTTGCTTCCTAACCAAAACTCCTAAATTTTAGGGTTAGGGTTTATAACCTCAATCATAGAATTAATCCAAATTCAACTTGATTCCATGCTTTAAATCATCAATTCAACTAACTACAACCCTAATTTCATCATAAGCTTCAATTTCCATAATCATCTTCATCAATAACATGAACTAAAACTAACTTTTATTATGCAATATTACTATCAAAATGAAGAGAATCAAGTGTAGAACAATTTACCTAAATTAATTTTCCTTGAAACTTGTCTTGATTCTCCAATTTTGGACTTGAAAATTGAAAATCCTATTTTCCCTTTCTTTCTTGAGCATTTCGAACAACCCTTTGGAATAAAAGGATGATTTTTGTTCATCTTTTATTCTATTTAATCCATGTGTAAAGTTAAATGAATTTTAAATTCATTTAACTAGTGAATTTACTAATTTGCCCTTTTAATCCAATGGCCAAGGTTCAATCTTATCAAAAATCAATGGCCATGATTAATTCCATGTGTTATTCACCTTTCAAAATTGCCCTCAAAGTTCCAAAATATTTCAAAAATTCCATCCATGGCAAATGACCAATTTGCCCTTCAACTAGACTTTATTTACTTACATGACTTAAAATTGCCATTCCATAAAAATTGAACCAAATTGGTTCCACTCTAACCAACCACCTTCCCAAAATAACATAAATTTTAATTTATGATATTTATTCGATCCAATTATTCAAATTTCACTCAATACGATTTCTAAATTTTCTTTCTTTGAGCTTTATAACCACTCCATTATTATCTAACTAAATATAGTTAGAACCCAACCAAAAATAATAAAATACTCATAAAATAATATTTTATGAATTTTCCATAATCTTTGGAATTATCTTTAAAATTTCAATTCGATTCGATAATTACCGAAAATTTTATCCGATATATTTCCTCTTAGAAATCTTATCTCAAAAATCCATTACGAATATTACTGGCTTAAACCGAATCCTTTTTATCAGTCAAAATATCGAATATGGGACCTTCCAGTAGGTCACCCATCCCTATGCTACTCTGGTTTGTGCACGCTTAACATTTTTATTCGATCCAAATTCGAATAATATAAGCCTCTTACGAAAAATTTGGGTAACACGGAAATAACACTCTTGGGGGTGAACTATCCATTTACGGGGTTAAATTACATAACTTTTTTTTAAATTACACTTTGGTCCTTGAACTTTTCCAAAGTTTACACTTTAAGCCCTAAACTTTCAAAAATTACATCTTAGTCACTAAGCAAAAATTGGGATATTACATGTGTGATCTCGAGTATGGGCTAGATAACTCTTGGGCTATGTGATCAGGGTAAGAGATGTAACTCGATGGACGGAGTGGCCACGAGTATTGTAAGCCTGGGATGGCTTGGTAGACTTCATATATAATAGTAGTATCTTGAGACAGTTTTAAGCCCTAGCTAGGATAGGCTAGAAGATGATCCTTAGATGTTGAGAAGCCTTTCTGTACACTCTTGATTATATTATCATGCATGCTTGTTTTATAATATTCATGAATTGCGTATAAATGTACCACTGAGCTTTGTTAGCTTAGTGTGTGAAATTGTGGTTTTTCCGTGCGTAGGTTGACAGGTTGCTTTTGGAGGAGCACATCGAAAAGGATCTCCCAGCACCGAGCTAGTTTCAGAGTACAATACTTGATGTTTAGTTCGGACTGATTGTATTCATAGGACCTTACCACAGTCGAGTCTGTATTTTATTTTAATTTACTATTATTTGGTCAAACGATGTATTTTAATTTGAACTTATATTTTGTAAGCCCTTTTAATCTTATTATCTATGTGGATTTTATGGAAATGGATCGTTTTGTGAATTGCCAACTTGTGGTTTTAAATGGAAAATTTTGATGGGTCGGTTTTGGGTGACCTGAATGTGATGCTCCGGATTCAGGACGGGATCAGGTGTTACATTCAGTGGTATTAGAGCTTAGGTTTAGTTGGTTCTAGGAAACCCCGGGGTGGTATAGAGGTCGTGATTAGGTGTCTAGTGAATACAAGTCCCTAAATTTAAGTGTACTTTATAAGACTGGGAATCCTGATGTGCCACCTTGTTTGTTGTGTTTCAAAATAGGATTGATGGAAGGTGGAACCAGTAGTTGAGAGGCGAGTCACTTTTGTGACCTTACCTCTGCCCTCTTGCATGTGGTGCAGGCTATTCTGAGACGCTTCGCAAGACCCCCGTGGAGAGGCTTCATTATTTTGGGCCTAAGAATTTGAAGGCTTGGGTGAAGATGACCCGATCAAGACTGACCAGTGGTTGTACTCTCGCACAGAGGAAGAGCATGATCAACATCTACGTATAGTTTTGCAAATCTTGAAGGATAGTCAATTGTATGCTAAGTTGAGCAAGTGCGAGTTTTGGCTCAAGAAGGTGATGTTTCTTGGACATGTGGTATCCGCGGAGGGTATTCGCGTTGATCCGCAGAAAATTGAGGCTATTCTCAATTGGAAACAACCAAAGATCGTGTCGGAGGTGCGTAGTTTTCTTGGGTTGGTTGTTTACTATTGTCGTTTTGTTGAGGGGTTTTTTAGTATTACGGCTCCTTTGACGAAGTTGCTACAGGAGAATGTTCCTTTCATGTGGATGGTAAAAGTTCATGAGCGCAATTATCCAACACATGATTTGGAGCTTGTAGCTGTGGTGTTTGCCTTGAAGATTTGGTGACACTATCTTTATGGTGAGAAGTGTGTGGTCTTTATGGACTATAAGATCTTGAAGTATTTGATGTATCAAAAGGATTTGAACCTTAGTCAACGAAGGTGGTTGGAGTTGCTTAAGGATTATGACTTGACCATTAAGTATCATTCTGGAAAAGACAATGTGGTTGTGGATGCGTTGAGTAGTATGGTGGCGATTGAGCTTAGGGTGATGCTCGCAAGGTTGAGTGTGACATAGGGAGGTGGTTTGTTGGCTGAGTTGCAGGTTAAGCCTACATTGTCACAGTTAATTAAAGCTAAGCCACCGTTTGATGATTCCTTGGTTCCTCACGTTAAGGATATAGCTGATGGTAATCCGACAGATTTTCATTTTGATGATGATGGTGTTTTGTGCTTCAAGGGTAGAATAGTAGTGCCGAAAGTTTCAGAGCTCAAGCATACTATTTTAACAGAAGCGCATTCTAGTCCTTTTGCTATGCACCCTGGTAGTACCAATATGTACTGTGGTTTGAAGGAAATGTATTATTGGGTTGGTTTGAAAAGGACGTGGCGGAGTTTGTGTCCAAGTGTATGGTGTGTCCGCGTGTTAAAGCTGAACATCAATTTCTATCTGGGTTGTTGCAACCGTTGAGGATCCCAAAATGGAACTAGGAGGAAGTCGCCATGGATTTCGTGATAGGGTTGCCGTTGACACTAGCTAAGAAGGATTCTATATGGGTGGTGGTGGATCGGTTTACGAAGTGTGCGTATTTTCTGCCAGTGCACACGACGTACACTTTGGACAACCTAGTAGATTTGTTTATTTCTGAGATAGTGCGTTTGCACAGAGTACCAAAGTCCATCGTATCATATAGACATCTGAGGTTCACATCAAGGTTTTGGAGATGTTTCCATCGGGCTTTGGGATCGAGGTTAAGTTTTAGCACCGCGTATCATCCTCAGACGGATGGGCAGTCTGAGCGAGTTATCTAGGTTTTGGAAGATATGCTGAGGTGTTGTATAATAGAGTTCCAAGGAACCTAGGAGAAGCATTCACCCTTGGTTGAATTTGCTTATAATAATAGTTATCAAGCAAGCATACATATGGCACCATTCGAGGCGTTGTATGGTCGGAGGTGTCGTACGCCCTTGTGTTGGGCTGAGGTAAGGGAAAAGCATTTTTCCTTGCCACATGTACTGAAAGACACCGATGAGAAAGTTAAGCTTGTGTGTGAATGCTTGAAAGCGGTTGCGGATTTGAAGCGTAGGGAAATTGAATATGCTGTGGGCTATCGTGTGTTCTTAAAGGTGTCACCGTGGAGGAAGGTGATGCAGTTTGGGCAAAAGGGAAAGCTTAGCCCGAGGTTTATTGGACCATATGAGATCGTTGAACGAGTTGGTCATGTGGCATATAGGTTGAGGTTGCCTCCCGAGCTTGATAAAATTCATGATGTGTTCCATGTATCCATGTTACGGAGGTATCGGTCGGATCCTTCGCATGTTATGCCAATGGAGCATATAGAGTTAGGACTGGATTTGTCCTATGATGAGGAACCAGTGGAAATCCTTGATTCCAGCAACAAAGTTCTATGAGGTAAGACGATAGACCTGATTAAAGTCTTGTGGCGACATCGGGGTGTCGAGGAAGGCACTTGGGAAAGTAAGGCATATATGCTGGAGCAATTTCCGCATCTTTTCCCTCCAGGTAAATTTCGTGGACGAAATTTCTTAAGAGGGGGAGAGTTGTAACGCCCCGGTTTTGGGCCTAGCGGTTTTAGGCTAGTTAGACGGTCGAGTGGACCGGGTTAGAGATTCGAGTCAGATTCGGGAGCTTATATTTTTCTGAATGATAAAAATATGGAAAATGTTTAAAAATCATATTTTATTATATTAAAAATATTGGTGAAAGCAATTTTGGAAAATAAGCTTTGGAAGGGTAACATTTTGGCTAGTGACCAAAATGCAACTTTTGAAAACTGTTTTAAAGACGTGACTGTTTTGTAAAGAGTCAAAACATAGAATCTTTAAGTAACTATTTTACCATTTGGTCTAATCTGAGTTTTTCCTTAAATTGGATTGTTTTTAAATGGTTTTTATTAAAGGATTAAAAAGGAGATTTAGTTAAGGTGGTTATTTTCTCTTCAAACAAATTTGGCGTAACTTTTCTTTTCTCATATTTTCTCTCAAAACACTCTCAGCCAAACACTCATTTTCCATCAGAGATTTAAGGTAACAATCTTGATTTCTTAACTCTTTTAATTGCTAAATGATTTCTCAAGTTGTTTTCTAAAATCTCATTGGATTTCTTTGTTTTTAAGAAGAAAAAACCATCCAATTAAGGGGAAACTCATTCATGGGAGGTAGGTTCGTTCTTCTCCTCTAATGAAAGGTTCTTTACTAAAATTCCCAAGTTATTTACATGTGTTTTCTAATTGGTTTTGATTAATTATGTATGGATTTTGGTTTTTAAGGATGTTTAATTGATGGATTTTGTGATTTTCGATTTGGATCTGTTTACCATAGTTGTGGATTCTTTTCAATCATATTTTGGAGATATTAAAACGTGGATATGTTGTCTTTAATAATAGAATCCCGAAATTGGTTGAATCTCTATTTGTTTAGGTTGTTGGTTAAGGGTTTTTGGGCTGTTTGAGGAGTTAAATCATTGCTAGGAGTAAAAGGATGTTGTGAATGAGTTTTTAAATGTTAATTGTTGAGGTTTGAAGTTTTGAATCATTATGTTATGGCTGGGTTAAGCTTGAGTAGTGTTTGAGGTTGTTTTCAATTAGTTCTGAATGATTTTTGAGTGAGCATTTTGGGAGCTACGGGTTTTTGGTTTGAAGTAGGGAGTTGGATGCATTTTAATGCATGTTTCCTCTGGTTTTATGTGATCGAAACAGGGGAGAATCAAGGTGTAGCTTCTTGAAGTGGTTATAGGCTTGCCAGGAGCTTATTTGCGGTAGTAAGCAAGGCGAAGCAAAATCGGTGAGTGGAAACGGTTTTAAAAGTCTTTCAAAGGTTTGAAAGTGGAATTGGAAGGTTAGGTTAAGTTTGAAACACTTACCTAGACTTGGAAGTATGTTTCCCTCATTTGCTCTTTAATATCTGTTCGGATATGAGCATGTGTGATTCATGTTTTACTCATAAACATGGTTGATAATACTTACTGTAAATGCATGGCTTTAAAGTACATATGCAATGTTTTAAAAGTGTTTTGGATACTGATGAGCATTGGTTTCTATTTTGGTTGGGAACGTAATATTGCTAAGGCAATGTGATATGCATATATGGGATTTTGTGAAATGCATTGTAAAACAGCGAGTAAAAAGGGTTTATGAATGATATATTGGCTATGTGACAAGGTGAGAAAACATTCGGATATAGTTGGCATACCATAGGATAAAGTGCACTATAATATGTTTAAAAATCGATCGTGGGTTAAGGGTCCTTGAGGTATAGCGGTCGGTTACTCGGACAATGTTTATCACGTGGGTTGAGCGGTCTGTTCCCCTTGTTGATGTATAGCTTGCGGTCGGCAAGGTTATAAGTCATGCGGTCGGCATGGGGTAGAATTGATGATGGTTGGTCATTAAGGGAGATTCGTGTATTCGGGGTATAAGTTAACGGTCGGTTAACAAGGATTAGCAGTCGGCTAATCAAGGATAGTGGTCGACTATCTGGGGTCACTATAATTGCCAATATATGAGGTTTCTAATATTAAAATATGTCTATAATGCTTTGGGATTTAAGGATGGGTTATGTTTGTAATGCTTGGGATTTAAGCATGGTTATATATTTAGTGCTTTGGGATCTAAGCATGTGGTTTAAATTGTTTTGCATATGGTCGATATGCATGTATAGGTTTGGGATCATTGAAACTTGCTTAGGTCGTAAGCATAGTTTGAAAACAAGTGCTACATACAAAGAGCTTTAATGCATCATTGCTTTGATTAGAGCATCCTCGCTAAGCAAGTGTGCTTACGCTCTCTTTTCCTTAATGATGCAGAGCATTAAAGTTATGAGACAACAAAGGCAAGGTTAAAGCGATCCAAAGACAAGACTATTTGAGTATAAACTCTGTTTTGGTTTTCAGTTAATAAGGCAATGTCTTCGCCTCGGATTTTTGTATTTGTATTTCTGTTATTTACTGGTTTTAAGCATGTGTAATGCTGCAATTTCAGTATTGGGGTATGTTGTTATGCCTTTTGTGCATCGTACCTAAGGTTGATGTTATTCGGTTTCCTAGGTATGCATATAGATGGATTTGTGTGGTTGGCATGCTTTACTGATCTTAACATGTTGGATGTGATGTGAGTATGGGGTCAATTTGATGCAAATGCTAGAAATGGTCTTCTTAAGCTTTTTGGTATATTTGGAAAAGTGGTTTAGGGAGTATGCCTATAGGTTGATTCCTTGGTAAACATGATTGTGATTTGAATGCTTATCCTTGGCTTAAATGAATGTTTATGTATGTATGAGTGAGTAAATATAGGTATGCAAGTTGATAGGACCCAAATGTATCTTGATTCGAGTGCAAAAGTAGCTAATCGTGACATTATAGGCCCAGGCGTACCGATACGCGAGGGACCATATCGGTAAGGCTAGGAAGTTATGGATAGAGTGTTTCGATACGAGGTATGGTGTTTCGATATAGTTTGAGGCAACTGGAAATTCACTTTTGGAGACTGAGCCCACGTATCGGAACGTGTGTGTACCGTATCGGTATCGTTTGTAATCAAATAAAAGAGGAATTTTGAGTTCGATGTATCGTATCGAAACGGTGCTGGGCGTATCGAAACAAGAGTGTAATACCATATCGGTACAGGATAAGGCGTATCGATACGAGGCCTGTTATAACTGTTAATGTCATGGAAAAGCAGTTTTGATTCCTTCCGTTTAGTCCCTAAGTTTTATGAATGCGATTAGATGTGCTTGGGTGATCATTTTAATCTAAAATTTGACATGAGAGCATGAAATCTGACTAATTGAGGTTTGGTAAATTCATTATCAGATCTGTTCTCTTAAAATTATTAGATTTACAATTTAGTCCCTATTTAGTGTAGTATGCAATTGGTGTTTCTTCCGTGCTTGGTTTCCTTTTAATTTTCAACCGCTGCAAGCATGAACATATAGGTTTAATAATTTGCATCTAGACAAGATAAGTGGAAAAAATGGTCTGACTTTTCGTAACCTTTCTCCGATTTGCTTCGGCAAACCTAATGGAGCTCACTCGGTTCGGTCGAGAATCTAGGCCAAGTTGAGGGGGTTACAGATACTCACCTTGGAGTATCGATACTCACTAGGCAATCTGCCCAAGAAAGTTGAGTTCACATTCGGGGGTTCTATAATTCCAGGTAAAGGGCCCTAGGGGTTTGTTAGGGTGTAAAATGAATACTAAAGCTGAGAAATGTAGAGTTAAACCCCGTGTGTGAAATAAATGGCTAATGGATTGGTAATTATTGAGTGGATCACTTGTTTAATCACCCATAGAGATCCGTGGTGGATCGGTTAATGCTACGTGGAAGACCAGGGTCCTTGATGTGTGCTGAAGGGACGCCCACATAGGCTGGTTGCCTCGAATAATAAGATGATCTGACGAGAAATGTGCAAATGAATCCTTGGGCTATGTGATCAGGATATAGAAATACAACTCGGGGGTTGTGTGAGCTTGAGTAACTCGAAGTGCTATGTGATCTTGAGTAACCTGATTGGCCATGTGACCTCAGGAAAAGAATGCTTGTGGCTATTGTGATCTAAGTATGTCTAGGATGTATTTGTGGCTACAGTGATCCAGATATGATCCTAACTCGACGACTATGTGATCATTGGTAACTCGACGGCTGTGTGAGAACGAGAAAAATAGTAGGGCTTCGTTGGCCTTTAGGGAATGTATGTATTTATGTTGTTGTATGGATAATAGATGTCGGCTATTTATACCCTTGGGCTATGTGATCAGGGTAGGGTTGTTACTCGATGGGCTGTGTGAGCTCGAGTAACTCGATGGGCTGTGTGATCTCGAGTATGGGCTAGATAACCCTTGGGCTATGTGATCAGGGTAAGAGATGTAACTCGATGGATAGAGTGGCCACGAGTATGGTAAGCCTGGGATGGCTTGGTAGACTTCTTACATAATAGTGGTATCTTGAGACAATTGTAAGCCCTAGCTAGGATAGGCTAGAAGATGATCCTTAGATGCTGAGAAGCCTTTCTGTGCACTCTTGATTATATTATCATGCATGCTTGTTTTATGATATTCATGAATTGCGGTAAAGTAGAAATGTTCCACTGAGCTTTGTTAGCTCAACGTGCGGAATTGTGGTTTTTCAGTGCGTAGGTTGACATGTTGCTTTTGGAGGAGCACTTCGAGGAGAATTTCCCAGCACCGACCCAGTTTCAGAGTACAGTACTTGATGTTTAGTTCAGACTGATCTATATTTTATTTTGATTTACTTTTATTTGGTCAAACAATGTATTTTAATTTGAACTTATATTTTGTAAACCCTTTTAATCTTATTATCTATGTGGATTTTATGGAAATGGATCGTTTTGAGAATTCCAACTTATGGTTTTAAATGGGAAATTTTGATGGGTCAGTTTTGGGTGACCTGAATGTGATGCTCTAGATCGGGGAATGGATCGGGGTGTTACATATATGAAATTCACCAATAGACACGCTTACACAACAAATTTTAGCCGAAACAGACCATGAAAAATCATCCAATTGAATTATAAAGATTAGGGAGCAAAATGTAAAGAATATAAACTTGCAAAAGATCTCAACTAACATAACTACCAAGGGTACTGATACTTCAGAATTTTGTATCGATACTCAAAAATTTATTTGAACATCGAAGCTAATTGCAGTATTGATATAAGGCATCATACTGGTACACTAGAGACTAGTATCGGTACTCAAAGCAGGTCGTACGGTTAGGGGTGTAATTGAAACAAGAATGAACAAATAAGACTATGTTCATGTTTTCTTGTTTATTTTTAAAGGTATTCATGTCCGTTCGTGTTTGTTTACATTTTTAATATTGTATTTGTGTTCTTTTATTTATTTTTGAAGATGTTCACGTTCGTTTGTTTAGTGTTCACAGTTCATTTATATGTTCAGAAATGTTAACTCCAAAGTTCACTCAGTGTTCAATTTAAAATTTAAAAAATAAAATGAGCAGATAAACGAGCTTGTTCGTGAACATAAACGAACTGATCACGCCTCTGTTCGTGTTCGTTTGTTTATTAAATGAACATAACTTTTGTTCATACTCGTTTATTTAGCTTAGTAAACGAACATAAATGAACTCTATACGAACAATTCATGAACGAATCGTCGAATGCTCTATTCATTTACACCTCTAGTAACGATACTCGACTATGGAATGTAACACCCTTGACCTGGATGTCACAATTGGGCCCTAAGTCCAAAAACGCTTATAATAAAATTTTTCTTTTTCGAGCCCAAAACATGCCAAATCCAATAAAACATAAGTCCATACATTTAAAACATAGTTAAAAATCCAAGTATTTCAAAACAGCATCAATGGAGCTCCAATTACAAATACTTAAAACATTCGACTTGACCAGTTAGTACAAAACAAGAGTTACAAATTACATATAGGGTCCTACGAAATACATATCCCATTATATCTAGCAATTGTACTCAACAACTAACGTCGATGCTGAAATCCAAGCCTTGATGGTGCTCCTTCAAGCCTCAAAGCAACTGTAACGCCCTAGTTTTAGGGCCTAGCGGTTTAGTGGGTTATTAGACGGTTTGGTGGACTAGAGTAGAGATTCGAGTTGGTTTCGGGATTGTGTAGATTACCGTGGGGAGCACCGGTGTTGTTTGTTAAGAAGAAAGATGGTACATTGCAGATGTGTATAGATTACCGGCAGCTGAATAAGTTGACAATAAAGAACAAGTATCCCTTACCATAGATTGATGATCTGTTTGATCAGTTCAGGGGAACTTTGGTGTTTTCCAAGATAGATATGAGGTTGGGGTACTATCAATTAAAGGTGAAGGAGGTGGATGTGCCCAAAACAGCTTTCCGTACAAGATACGGGCATTACGAATTTCTTGTGATGCCGTTTGGTTTGACCAATGCTCTGGCTATTTTTATAGACATGCTGAACTGTGTGTTTCGTGAGTTTTTGGATAGTTTGTGGTGGTGTTTATCGATGATATCCTAGTGTACTCTCGTACCGAGGAGGATCATGATAGCCATTTGCGGATTGTGCTTCAGAAATTGATGGAGAATCAGTTGTATGCTAAGTTAAGCAAATGTGAGTTTTGGCTTAAGGAAGTTGTGTTTCTTGGGCATGTTGTGTCGACCGAAGGAATTCGTGTCGATCCGCATAAGGTTAAGGCTTAATGGGTTGGAAGGAGCCCAAGTCTATGATGGAAGTTAGGAGTTTCCTCAGTTTGGCGAGTTACTACCAGAGGTTTGTGGAAGGGTTCTCCAGTGTGGCAGCTCCGTTAACAAAGTTGCTACAAAAGAATGTTAAGTTTGAGTGGACGGAGGATAGGCAGCGAGCTTCGAAAGGTTGAAGAAAGCCTTGACGCGAGCTCTGGTTTTGGTTCAACCTATAATCAGGAAAGGAGTTTGTTGTTTATAGTGATGCATCGTATGTTGGGCTTCGTTGCGTGTTGATGCAGGAGGGTAAGATAGTGGCGTATGCATCTAGGTAGTTGAAGGTGCATGAACGTAACTATCCTACTCACGATCTTGAGCTTGTAGCGATAGTTTTTTCCTTGAAATCTGGAGGCATTATATGTATGGTAAGAAATATGTGGTTTACACGGATTATAAGAGCTTGAAATATCTGATGTCGTAGAAGAAGCTAAACCTTAGGCAACTAGATGGTTGAAGTTACTTAAGGATTATGATCTGACCATTGAGTATCATCCCGGGAAAGCCAATGTTATAGCGGATGCTTTGAATAGGAAATCGGCTGTGGAGTTGAGAGCCATGTTTGCTAGATTGAGTGTGACCAATGATAGAGGTTTGTTGGTTGAGTTGCAAGTGAAGCCGTCCTTGTCGTAGAAGATTAAGGAGAAGCAACCGTGTGATGGGAGTTTGGTATCTCATGTGGAAGATATCAGGGATGGAAATCCTACGGATTTTTATTTCAACGATGATGGGGTGTTGTGTTTCAAAGGTTGAATAGTGGTGCCTGAGGACGAAGAGTTGAGGTGTACTATTTTGACTGAGGCACACGCTAGTCCTTTTGCTATGCATCCTGGAAGTACTAAGATGTATCGAGGGTTGAAGGAGGAGTACTATTGGGTTGGATTGAAGAGTGATGTGGCTGATTTTGTAGCTCGATGTATGGTTTGTCAGCGGGTAAAGGCTGAACATCAGTTCCCTTCTGGGTTTTTGCAACCATTGAAGATACCGGAATAGAAGTGGGAAATAATCACCATGGATTTTGTGTCTGGGCTGCCTTTGACGCCGACCAAAAAGGATTCTATCTGGGTGATCGTAGATTGGTTTACGAAGTGTGGCATTTTGTGCCAGTGCATACTACGTATACCTTGGACAAGTTGGCTGAGTTGTACATCTCTGAGATTGTGTGTTTGCACGGGGTGCCCAAATCTATAGTTTTGGATAGGGATCCGTGATTCACCACAAGGTTTTTGGTGAGTTTACATCATGCTTTGGGAACCCGGTTGAGTTTCAGCACCTCGTACCACCCTCAGTCGGATGGCCAGTCGGAGCGAGTGATTAAGGTTCTCGAGGATATGCTAAGGTGTTTTGTTATTGAGTACCAGGGAACTTGGGAGAAGCAGTTGCCACTATCATGCTAGCATACAGATGGCCCCTTATGAGGCTTTGTATGGTAGGAAGTGTCGTACGCCCGTGTGTTGGGCATAAACGGGGGGAAAGTTTTTGTCTATGCCCAATGTCTTGAAAGGCAGGACCGAAAAGGTAAAATTGATATGTGAGTGCTTAAAAGCGGCTGCAGATCGCCAGAAATCCTATGCGGATTTGAAGCGTAGGGATATAGAGTACGCTGTGGGTGATAAAGTGTTTTTGAAAGTGTCGCCCTAGAAAAAAGTGTTGCGTTTTGGGCGGGAAGAGAAGCTTAGCCTGAGGTTCATTGGACTATACGTGGTCATCGAGCGTATGTGTCCTGTTGCGTACCGTTTGAGGTTACCTCCGGAGTTGGCAAAGATTTATGATGTGTTCCACGTCTCGGTGTTGCAGAGGTATAGGTCGGATCCATCGCATGTCATGCCGGTGGAAGAGATTGAGTTGAGACCAGACCTATCTTATGATGAGGAACTAGTAGAGATTCTTGATACCAGCAGTAAAGTGCTTCGTGGAAAAACAGTCGAGCTGGTTAAGGTGTTGTGGAAGCACCGCGGGGTTGAGGAAGCCACGTGGAAATGCAAGTCGGATATGGTGAAGCAGTTTCCGCTTTTGTTTCCTCCAGGTAAATTTCGAGGACGAAATTTCTTAAGTGGGTGAGAGTTGTAACGCACTGGTTTTAGAGCTTAGTGGTTTAGTGGGTTATTAGATGGTTTGGTGGACCGGAGTAGAGATTCGAGTCAGTTTCGGGATCGTATATTTTCAGTGTTGGAATTTTTATGGAAAAATGTTTAAAAATCATTATTAATTATATATTTAATAATGGTGGAATCAATTTTGAAAAATTAGTTTTGGAAGGTGGACATTTTGGTTAGTAGCCAAAATGAAAGTTTTGAAAACTGTGATTTTCTAGTGACTAAAATGAAAAGGGTCAAATACTTAGAATCTTTAAGGAGCTATTTTACCAATTTGTTTCTGAAGGTTTCTCCCTTAATTTAA
Source organism: Hibiscus mutabilis (assembly GCA_019671005.1). Lineage (NCBI taxonomy): Eukaryota > Viridiplantae > Streptophyta > Magnoliopsida > Malvales > Malvaceae > Hibiscus > Hibiscus mutabilis. Next base: position 23,020,439 of record CM033737.1, read on the forward strand.
TTAATTTAAAATGTGCTTTAATTAATAATTAAAGTGGATTTTGTTAAAAAGGTGGTTATCTTTTCTTAAACAAAAATCACGTCATTTTTCTCTTAACTTTTTCTCTCTATTCTCTCCTCATCCAAACACTCAGATTTCATCAAATTTCCAGAGGTGAGGTGGTTTCTAACTTGATTTTATTATTCCAAATTGTTTTACAAAGATTGTTTATACAAAATCTCACATTAATCTTGTGATTTCTTAGCTTTTCACAAATCAATTGAGGGAGAAACTTCACAATAGGGGTAAGGTCCGAGATCTCCTCTATTGTATGGCTCTTTATTGACATTCCCAAGCATTTGATCCTTGCTTTTGCATTTCCAATATGATTTTGATGATTTTCTAATGATTTAATGAGATCTTTGGGGAAAATGTGTTGATTCGTGAATTGAATCTGATTTCCAGTATGTAATGGTGATTTGACTCATATTTTGGATGTTTAACAATGTTGATAAGTAATTTTTATCAATGGAATCCCGAAACATAAAAGTCTCTATTTGTTTAGGTTGTTAGTTTTGAGGTTTTGTGTTGAAATTATGGTTGTTAGGTTGCTCGAGGTGGTAGGTTGTCTTGGATCTGTTTTTAGATGTGTTTTGGTGTTGAAAATGATGCTAGGTTGATAGATGTTGGCTGGGTTGTGAATCGAAGTGCTTTGGTCTTGATTTTGGTTGTTGTGGAGGGTTAATTGTGAGGGTGTTGTGGAAATCCGAGAAGGATTGTGTTTGCTATGCTTAGAATACATTATGATGTATTAATCCTCTATTGTTGTGTGGTAAAAATAGGGGAGGTTGATCCGGAGGTGTTTGGAGAAGCGTTAGAGGCTTTGGATACTTGATTTTGCATCGGCGAATCGAGGTTTCGTGTATCAGTGAGTGAAAACGTGGTTTAAAGCGTTTTGATGTTTTGGAAATAGAGTTTTGGAAGTTATGGTAGAGCTTGAAACGCTTACCTAGACTCAAAAGTAAGTATAGAGTGGATATCTCTCTCGGTCGTGCTAGTTTGAAATGGTTTTATGCACTTATTTTAATTTACATGTTACCTACTGTTTCAGCATGTTTTAAAGTATTTGATATACTGTTTTTAAGCATGAAATGTTGAAGGATGCACATGTAAGTGATCCTTGTAAGTATGTGGTTTATACTTGTGTTTAAATCATGTAATGTTGCTTTGGAAAAATGGTTTGGTGAATGCTTGTTAAAACAGTGAGGTAAATGGAAAATGGTTAATTATATTGGCAAATGATGTGGTTTTAAAATTGTTATCGGATATAGTTGGCCGGACATAGGATTGAGTGCATTGTAAAATAAGTCACCTTGGATGTTGAGGGGTTTATATTGTGTACCGAATACTCCATCCAAGTACCCTAACGGTAAAGGGGTTTAATGGTACCGAATACTCCCGATAGTGGGGTTAAGCATCTAACCGATGAGAGGGATGGGTTTCCCTGTGGGTTGAAAGTGTACCCGGTTGTTATTGTACACGGTTGTTATTGTACCGCGATTGTGATTGAATCGCTATTCCGATTGAGATGGCTTGAAGTGTTGGGTTAACACTTGTTGAATCCGTGTATCCGATGAACACTTTTGTTAATGGACTTGATATTGATCACTTGTAAGCCAATATAGTTGTTAATGTATCATTGAAATGTTTTATGTTGTATAATGTGATTTATACATGTTTCTCTTTAAGCTTTGCGTTTGGTAGTAATGCATGGGAAGGCTTAAGTGGAGGATTAGCAATGGGATTTGTTGTTGATTAATGATACCTGTAGCATATGGTTTATTATGCTGGTTTTAATGATATAAAGTGCATGTTTTCAAAAGGGGCATGATGATGATTTTTCTTTTAAAGGATGGTGTTAAATAAATGGTTTTAAATGCATTAATGGTGGTTGTTTTGAGCATTCCTCACTAAGCCTTGTGTGCTTACGCTCTTGTTGTCCATCAATGCAAATAATTGATATCTTGGAAGGCAGCAAGAAGCAAGGGGATCTTGGCAAGACTTGTTTCCAAAGTTTGTCTTGGTTTAGACTATAATGAATAAGGGCAATGGGGTACCTATTGTGTTTTGGGAGATGTTTTGTGGAATCCCTATTTGAGCATATTTCTTTAGTTGATCTTGGGTTGTAAATGGCCTTTAAAGTTTTTTTTGATGTTGGTTTACCATTTTGTCATGTTGCTTGGATGGAAATTAGGAAGCATGCCTATAGAATCTCTTTGTTGGACGATGTCATATTGCGATGATGAATTTGTGAAGCCTGAATGACTGTGGTATGCTTGGTATGCTAGGGTTATGTTATGAGTATGTTAGAATGGTTTGAGAATGCTTTTAGAATGAGAAACTTGCAGTTTGTGACATTACAGGTCCAGGCGTACTGATACGCGGGGGACCGTATCTATACAGTTGGACATTTTCTGGTCTGGGGAATCGGTACACGCTAGGGCGTATCGATACGGGCAATGGTGTATCGGTACACATTCTAGCCTCTGGAATTTCACTTTTTCAATCCAAACCCGTGTACCGATACCCATATAAGCGTACCGGTATGTATATTAAAAAAATTCAAAAGTTAGGTAAGTTCGTTATGGAGTATCGATACCTGCCTTGGCATATCGGTACGGGAAAGTTCTATACGTATCAGTATGGTGACTCACGTACCGATACCCGAGGCCGTTTTCTGTAATTTAGCTTGGCAGTTTTGCTTTCATTTTAGTCCCCGGAACTTGTCCATGAGATTGTATGAGCATGAATGATCAAATTGAGATGAAATTTGAGATGAATGTTTGAAATCCGACTAATTAAAGATTGGTAACTTAAAAATGAGTTTTAATCCTAATATTTTTTGTTTTTGCGATTTGATCCCTAATTTGCAAAAGTGATCAATTAGACGTCAAAATGATGCCCGATTGAGGTGGGGTTATACCTGAGTGATGCATGTACATGTAGGACTAATAATTGGCATCTAGACAAGATAAAAATAAAAAAATGGACCAGGTTTTGTTGAATCTCTTTGGTTTACTACGACAAACCTAATGTATCTTCCTTGATTTGGTTTGGCAGCTAGACCGGGTCAAGGGGGTTACATTTGGTGGTATCAGAGCCAGGTTTGGTTCATTTGGGAGGTTGCTGTGTTGTTGCCATGTTTGATTTGCACGGTGATTGTTATATGTACGCTGATTGTTATGCACGATGATTGATATATGAATGTTGGTGGTCGTATGCTATGTTCGGGATGTTTTGGGGTACCCATTGCCTTCTTATTATAGTCTAGAAAGTTTTGATTTTTGAAATGAAAGTCTTGGATCCTTGCTTGAGGCTGGCCTGACTATTTTTTTAAATGATTATCATACCTTAGATATATTTTAGCACGATGGGACCGAGGAGAGAGTTACAATCTAGTGTGATTGCTGCTGCCGCTGGGTAAGATGATGAAGGAGAAGTTGTACCTCCTGGAGGGTTGCCACCGCCCCTACCTAATCTACCTGAGGGAGTGGAGCAACTACCACCTGTGTCGGCTGGGCCAGGGATGGATGATATGGCACCGTTGAAACAGGCAATGACCGGTGCATTTTAGGAAGCAATTGCGGGTGTTCGTGTACCAGCACCACTGGTTGATGGGCAAGGTTTACCGTTTGAGCGTCTTCGTAGTTTGGGCAGAGTTGAGTTTCGAGGGTTATCGCCTGAGGCTTCTGAGGGCTGGTTGGCCAGTATTGAGAGGATACTAGGCCAGATGGGGTACACCAATGATCGTAAGTTGGGTTGTGCTATTTTCCTATTGCATGGTGATGCCTATACGTGATGGACTACCACTATATCCGGTATGGAGACGGATAATGTGGCCTAAGAGTTATTCTGTGAAGCTTTCTGGAAGAAGTTTTTAGGAGTTCGATATCATGATGAGAGGAAGCGGGAGTTTATGGCGTTGGTGCAAGGTAGTATGTCTGTGGCGGAATACGAGGTGTAGTTCGTGAGGTTGAGTCAGTATGGGCATGAGTTGGTTCCTAACGAGCGTACTCGATGTGATCGTTTCCCTTATGGGCTTGTGCAGGATGTTAAGACATACATGCTTGCAGTTGATTATACCGATTTTGATGTGTTGGCTTTGCGAGCCAAGGGTGTGGAGCAGAATTTAGGCTTGGCTTCTGGATCACGAGGTTTGAGCTCGGGTAAGAGAGCTGCTGATTCTGGTTATAGCAGTGGTCAGGCCAAGAGACACCATGACAGGAGGTTTCGTCCGGAGCCGAGGCAAGGTGGAGGTGTTGTAGGGCGTGGAGTCCAAGGGCAGGGTGCCCAGGTCAGAGCCTCGTATAGCACTTGTTGGGTTTGTAGATCCCGATACCATTTGAGGCGAGATTACCCACGGTTGGCCAGGGAGGGTCAGGCACCTGCACCTGTGGTGGCTAATGCTTGTTGGAGTTATTGGTCGGGCGACCACCAGAGGCGTGATTGTCCGTTGTTGGCTCGAGGTAGGCAGGGTGCTACACCTATTTTTGTTCCGCAATGGGGTCATGGTCATGGTCACAGACCGTTTCAGCGTCGAGATGGGGGACAGAGGACTGTGGCTCATACTATTGCTATCCAGCCTGAGAGAGGTGGACTGGCTAGGGTGTATACGCACCGTGAGGGTTGCAATGACTCTGATGTGATTGCAGGTACTTTTACCCTTCAGTCTCTGTCGTTGTATTCATTGGTTGACACTGGATCTACTCATTCATACATTTTGAGTGAGCATGCTGAGTTGCTTGATCTATCTATTGAAATTCTTAATGTGGAAGTTAGAGTGACTAGTTCTCTTGGAGAGACGGTCGTGGTTAGGAGGTTGTATCGTAGGTGTCCGCTGATGGTTCAGGGACGTGTTTTCCATAGACTTTATGGAGCTACCATTCTATGGTTTTGATGTGATCTTGGGTATGGATTGGTTGACCGAATATTGGGCTGTGGTGGATTTTGAGACCAAGCAGATATCTTTGAGGTTGTCGGATGATTATGAGGTGATGGTTGTTGGTGAGAATGCCAAGTTTTTGTCTAGTGTTGTTTCAGTTTTGGAGGCAAGACGAATGTTGGATTCGGGATGTCAGGCTTATTTGGCTTATGTTATGAATCCTAGATCAAAGGAGTTTATAGTGCAGGATGTTCACACTTATGTGAGTTTTCAGGTGTTTTCTGGAGGAATTGCTGGGGGTGCCACCTGACCGTGAGGTAGAGTTTGGCATCGAGGTTTTTGCGGGCACGGTACCAGTATCGATTGCTCCGTACCGCATGGTTCTGAAGGAGTTGAAGGAGTTGAAGACGCAGTTGCAGGAGTTGTTGGATCGGGGCTTTATTACACCCAGTATTTCACCGTGGGGAGCTCCAGTGTTGTTTGTTAAGAAGAAAGACGGTACGTTACGGACGTGTATAGATTACCGGCAGCTGAATAAGTTGACAATAAAGAATAAGTATCTCTTTTCGCGGATTGATGATCTGTTTGATCAGTTCAGGGGAGCTTTGGTTTTTTCCAAGATAGATCTGAGGTTGGGGTACTATCAGTTAAAGGTGAAGGAGGTGGATGTGCCCAAAACAGTTTTCCGTACAAGATACGGGCATTACAAATTTCTTGTGATGTCGTTTGGTTTGACCAAAGCTCTGGTTATTTTTATGGACATGATAAACCGTGTTTTTCATGAGTTTTTGGATCAGTTTTTGGTGGTGTTATCGATGATATCCTTGTGTACTCTCGTACCAAGGAGGATCATGATAGCCATTTGCGGATTGTGCTTCAGAAATTGATAGAGAATCAGTTGTATGCTAAGTTAAGAAAATGTGAGTTTTGACTTAAGGAAGTTGTGTTTCTTGGGCATGTTGTGTCGGCCGAAGGAATTCCTGTCGATCCGCATAAGGTTGAGGCTGTAATGGGTTGGAAGGAGCCCAAGTCTGTGACAGAAATTAGGAGTTTCCTCGGTTTGGCGAGTTATTACCGGAGGTTTGTGGAAGGGTTTTCCAGTGTGGCAGCTCCGTTAGCAAATTTGCTACCGAAGAATGTTAAGTTTGAGTGGACGGAGGATAGGCAGCAAGCTTTCGGAAGGTTGAAGGAAGCCTTGACGCGAGCTCCAGTTCTGGTTCAACCAGAATCGGGAAAGGAGTTTGTTGTTTATAGTGATGCATCGTATGTTGAGCTTGGTTGCATGTTGATGCAGGAGGGTAAGGTAGTGGCGTATGCATCTAGATAGTTGAAGGTGCATGAACGTAACTACCCTACTCATGATCTTGAGCTTGCAGCGGTAGTTTTTCCTTGAAAATCTGGAGGCATTATCTGTATGGTGAGAAATGTGTAGTGTACACGGATCATAAGAGCTTGAAATATCTGATGTCACAGAAGGAGCTGAATCTTAGGCAACGTAGATGGTTGGAGTTGCTTAAGGATTATGATCTGACCATTGAGTATCATCCGGGGAAAGCCAATGTTGTAGCGAATGCTTTGAGTAGGAAAGCGGCTATGGAGTTAAGAGCCATGTTTGCTAGATTGAGTATGACGAATGACGGAGGTTTGTTGGCTAAGTTGCAAGTGAAGCCGTCCTTGTCGGAGATGATTAAGGAGAAGTAACCGTGTGATGGGAGTTTGGTATCTCATGTGGAAGATATCAGGGATGGAAATCCTATGGATTTTCATTTCAACGATGATGGGGTGTTGTGTTTCAAATGTTGAATAGTGGTGTCTGAGGACGAAGAGTTGAGGCATACTATTTTGACTGAGGCACACGCTAGTCCTTTTGCTATGCATCATGGTAGTACTAAGATGTATCGAGGGTTGAAGGAGGAGTACTATTGGGTTGGATTGAAGAGGGATGTGGCTGATTTTGTAGCTCAGTGTATGGTTTGTCAACGGGTAAAAGCTGAACATCAGTTCCCTTCCGGGTTATTGCAAGCGTTGAAGATACCGGAATGGAAGTGGGAAAGAATCACCATGGATTTTATGTCTAGGATGCCTTTGACGCCGACCAAAAAGGATTCTATCTGGGTGATCATAGATTGGTTTACGAGGTGTGCGCATTTTGTGCCAGTGCATACTATGTATAGCTTAGACAGGTTGGCTAAGTTGTACATCTCTGAGATAGTGCGTTTGCACAGGGTGCCCAAATCTATAGTTTCGGATAGGGATTCGTGATTCACTGCAAGGTTTTAGGTGAGTTTACATCGTGCTTTGGGAACCCAGTTATGTTTCAGTATCTCGTACCACCCTCAGTCGGATGGCTAGTCGGAGCGCGTGATTCAGGTTCTCGAGGATATGCTAAGGTGTTGTGTTATTGAGTACCAGGGAACTTAGGAGAAGCAGTTGCCGCTGGTGGAGTTTGCTTACAATAATAGTTATCATGCTAGCATACAGATGGCCCCTTATGAGGTGTTGTATAGCAGGAAGTGTCGTACGCCCGTGTGTTAGGCAGAAGCGGGGGGAAAGTTTGTGTCTATGCGCAATGTCTTGAATAGGGTTCTAATGTAGAAATTTCGATTCATGTATTTTAGTTGCTTTGAGCTACCTCACTAAGCTTATGCTTACTCTATCCTTTCAATACGCTTCAGGCTAATGTGCCTTCGGCTTCTCCCGAGCTTGGATGTGATCACAAGGATCTAAGTATGATTTGAATTAATATCTTTAGAACTCCTAGATGGTGGCACATAGTCGTTAAGTTGCATAACGCATTTAGGCTCCATTTTGACTATATATGTGTATAAGTTTGATAAGTATCCAAAGTTTTGTAATGAGCCTTTAATTATCTCATGGTGGTTGCTTGCTTTATATGATTTAATAGTTAGTGAGATTGTGTGGTTGTTAAAAATCTATAGGATCCATAATTTTGTAGATCACCTTGATATCATGTGTGTTGCAAGCTGATACATAAATATTAACATGTGTTAAACCCTAAATAAAAGTGGTGTAGTTTGAATGACTAGTTTAATGGTTAAAAGAAGCAAATGGTTAGATGTCGATGAACTTGTATTTGGTCTTGCTATGCAAAAGTATATGTGATTGGCTAAGATTGGTTTAAGCTTCGAAATAATTTGATCTTAGTAATCGAAGGTGACTATCATCTTTTGTAAACAATCTATTAAGCTTTATGATAGCTTAAGCTATGTTAGATATAATGTTCGAATGATTGCTTGCAGGTGAAGCTGTGTTAGGCATAAGCTTTGAATGCTTGTTGCTAAGGATACATGTTTGGTAGTGATATGTGTTGCTGAGCTGGTAATCTTGGATAATAAGTCTTGATATTAAATAGTACAACATGAAAGTTTAAAGATTATTAAACAATGATTCATTGTTAACTTGAATGATCTTAATCATAGATCGATATGTCCTAAAATGATTAGAGGTTTGCAAGCTTATAATTGAGTTAAGATTAATATTGTGTATGAATGAAAAGGAATCTTATGTGTTAGTAGGAATACTGTAACAAACTTTGTGATTCGAAGAACATAGAAGATAAAGGCATGCTAAGAACTAGTGTTTGATGTGTTTTGTCTATGGTATGTAAATACATGTTTGTACATTTGGAGGTTGATATTAGACCTATAAGAAGAATTTAAAAAGGTTTTAATTACTCTGCCTTTTGAAAGCATTCTTAGATGGTCGTATTAAGATTTTCATGAATGTTAGTGTATTTGTTTGGTAACACGTCCTAAGTCGGATTATCTTCTAGACCGAGTAGGGGGTGTTATATTTATTGGTATCAGAGCTAGAGTTTAGTCGATTCTCGGACTACATCAGAACTTGTTGCATTATTATAAGTTATTGTGCCATCTAGGAGTTAAATTGATAAGTACCTGTAATCAATGTCTAGTAAAATCTCTCTTTTATACATTATTAGCCTTTAGAAATGTTTGAGATATGTCTTGATCGGGTTATAAGAGCCCAATCGACTCCTCTTAGTGAGGAGGAAGTGTAAGAATGAACTAAGAACAATGAAATTCTTAGAATGTTATTAACAGTAACATGAGCTCCTCAGAATCATTATGTGCAGTAAGAATGTTTCCTTAGTATAATGAAACATTCATCAAATTTGTTGCTTCTCTAACACAAGATTCCTCGACTCCTTTCGTCCTTACTTTCGTTGTGCAATCAAGAGCTTCAATAGATAAGTTAGCTTTATTTTGAAGCTTACCTCTTCGTGAGTACAATTGATTTGTTCTCAAATCCCGTATATACCTTATAAGATTCTGGTTCAACTCCTTATCTTCATATTCTACCATCTTGAGAAATTTGGTTGCTCCTTCTAAATCCATAAATTATAGCCTTGTTATCACCAACCCTTTTTAAAGATAAAGTTGTGGCAAACCGAATAAGTATGAATTGTCCTTTGTTGATGAAAAGGAATTCCTTTCCGTTGATCTTTTAAACTCTACCCTCCCATGTATTTTACTTTATTATGTGATTAGATTGGTTAAGTAAACATCATACTTGAGTAAATTTTCGTAAGAAAAGATCCTTCCTTCACAAGTTGGGAAAAGAATTTATATTTTTGCTGAGTGAGAAACCATCTTAACTGATTCTTGAGATCGCTGCTATATTTGATGTTAATAACATCAAATTTACTCTCGAGTCAATCCTAGATGATCTTGAATTCCTTAAAGTATCCTCTGTGGGATTTTCGTGAATTATCTTGAAAATGTTCCTGTTACATTCATGGACCTTATGAATCAAATCTTCAAACCTTATTCGAATAAGTTGTAGTAGTCTTCGTTGCTGACAACCTTGTATACTCCAGGGATGAGGATGAATAATTGAAGCACCTTCGAGTTGCCCCGCAAACCTTTCGAGACCATCAGTTCTATACAAAATTGTCAGATGCGAAAGTTTGGTTATTCGAAGTGTCGTTCCACGATTATAGAATATATGCGTAAAGAATTAAGGCAGATTTTAAGAAGACTCAATTAGTTGGTTGGAGACCTTCGAGAAATATTAGTGAAATTAGAAGTTTTTGGGATCAGATGTATATAATCAAAGATATGTTAAAGGATTCTCCATCTCGGCCGCCTCTTTAACCAAATTTCTTCAGAGGGGTGTATCTTTTGTTTGATTGGCAAGCTGATAATAGAACCTTGGTCAGATGAAGTAAATTCTTACTCATGCTCATATTAGATTGCAAATGAATCGACAGTTTTAGTCAAACTTTAAGTTTAAACTAACCTGATTTCGGGATTTGAGATTCTTTAGCAATTAGACCCTAAGCTTTAGAGCATTTTGGCTTAAGTTAAAAGATAAACCTAATTTAGATTTCTCTCTAGATTCTATTGGCTTACCCGCCATTATCGAAATCGTGTTGATTATCAAAAAATGATAAATCCCTAAGAAAGAAATGCTACATGAAGTTTATAGTAGTCCTTTTCGATCCATCTTGGATTTGCAAAGAAGTGTAAGAACTTGAAAAGATATATATATATATACAGGGCCCAAAATGAAGTTCGCTATTATCGAATTGGTAACCAAGTATTTAAACTTGTCAGAAAATTATGGCTAAACACCGAGTTCCTACGGGACTCATATAGTCTATCGAACCACCTTAGTGGAAATGAGAACGTATAGCTATGGACCTTGTAAGCGGCTTACCTTTGTGTCCAAGGAAGAATGATGCAACTAGGTGATTCAAATATTAGAAAATATGCTTTGAGCTTGCGTATCTGATGTTGGAAAGTATAGGGTTAAAAGAAGGCTTTAGGACCTAAACTCTTGATCGTGAAGTCAGAAAACTTCATATTGAATTTGTTCCTCACATAAATGTATTATGGAAGAACCACAAGTTGAAGAAGCTACTTGGGAACTTGAAGCAACTAAGAAGGATTATTATCCTCATCTTTTCACCTCGGGTAAAATTTGAGGATGAATTTCTTTTTAGGGAGGGAGAATTTTTATATCCAAAAAAAGGGCTTAGGTGTAAACTAGTTTTGATCCAATGTTATTATACTATTAATTGGTCACCTATTAGATTAATTAAGTAGGTTAGGATTAAATAGAATTAAGGAAGAATTGCTTAGCTCAATTTTTAAGGACCTAACTAAATACTATGATGAACTTAGTGATTGCATGCTAAATAAGGAGAAATATAAGGACGAGGATACATGTATGCAATTGATGAAAGCAAATGCAGATGGGTTTCGACCTTGAAGGAAATCCTCTCCTCTCTTTCTTTTGGCTTCATCACAGAATCATCTATGCTAAGAGTAAGAGAGTGAGAGAGGATTGAAATCATCTATGGAAGAATTGGAAGTTCAAGTTTTTCTTTAACGCCTTGATCGTGAAGCTAAAGAAAAAGGGTAAGTAAACTCTTCCTTCCTTGGTATGAACGTTTATCAAATTTTCTAATTGAAAAAGGTTTTGATAAAGAAAAGGTGGATACTACACTCTTCATAAAAAGAAATGACAAAGACATATTGATAGTTCAAATTTATGTTGATGATATAATTTTTGGTTCTACTAATGAGTTTCTTTGTCAAGAGTTTGCTAAGTTGATGCAAGGTGAGTTTGAAATGAGCATGATGGGGGAGCTCTCGTTTTTCTTGGGGCTCCAAACTAAACAAAGGAAGGATGACATCTTCATCAATCAAGCTAAGTACTCAATAACATTCTCAAGAAGTTTGGCTTGGAGAATGTGAAACCTCAAGCCACACCAATGAGTTCTTCCACAAAGCTTGACAGATAAAGGAGGTAAGTGTGTTGATTTAAAGCTTTATAGATCAATGATAGGATCTTTGATTTATCTTACCGCAAGTAGACTGGATATCATGTTTAGTGTTTGCTTGTGTGCTAGATTTCAAGCTAGTCCTAGAGAGTCACACCTTATAGCCGTTAAGAGAATCTTTAGATACCTTAGAGACACACCTTGTTTAGGGCTTTGGTATTCTAGAGACTCTTCCTTTAGTTTACATGCTTATTCGGATACGGATTATGGGGGTTGTAAGATAGATAGAAAGTACCTCCGGCACATGTCAATTCCTAGGTAGTATGCTCATATCATGGTTTTCTAAGAAGCAAAATAGTGTAGCATTATCTACATCTGAGGTGGAGTATATATTAGTAGGAAGTTGTTGTGCTCAAGTCATTTGGATGAAGCAACAACTCTTAGATTATGGAATTGATCTAGGTACCATCCCCATTAGGTGTGACAATACTAGTGCCATTTGTCTCACTAAGAATCCCATCCAACATTCTAGAACCAATCACATAGAAATAAGACATCATTTTATTGGAGATCATGTCTTGAAAAATGATATAGTTCTAGAGTATGTAGACACCTTAAATCAAGTAGCGGATATCTTTACCAAACCATTAGATAAAGAGCGTTTTTGGTCTCTTAGGAGAGAGTTAGGGTTTACTAGCTTTTCTTAACCCTTAGAGCCTTTTTGGTGTTTAAAAGTTTCTTGAATGTGATTGATTTCATTGCTTATGTGTTTTTGATCCTATATGCATCTATTCATGTTGTTAGGGGGAGTATGCATCTATTTATGCTCATACATGATGATCTCATATCATTTCCATGCATTTAGATTCGATTAAGTTCGAATTTTTGGGCACCTTGCAGCCAAAATGTCATTTTGGTCAAGGTGTATCGACACGGTTAATCGCGTATCGATATGGGTTAACGGGTAGTGTTTCAATACGGGTGAACCATGTTTTGATACAGGTCAAGGATCAGTACGATTGTAAAGCGTACTGAAACGCTGTGTCGATACGCTACTTTAGTGTATCGGTACGTGTAGCTACTGGGTGTTAAATTAAACTTGAAATGAGGTTTTCCAATTTAAACTCAAACTCTACCTTTTTCATCAAAACCCTAGTTCACCCCCTCTATTTAAACCTGTCAAATCTTAAATTTTTTTCGTCAAATCACTCTAAATTTTTTGAGGTTTTTGCTTCCACATCAAGCCCAAGCTATCATCATCAACTTAGTGCACAATCATCCCTCATTCATCCTTTATCTCCATAACTCAAGGTAAACCCTTATTTTCTTTAACTTCCATTTTTCTTTATTTTTGTATAATGTTTTTGCTTTTAAATTATACTTTTACAATGTATATCTCTTTACTATCATAGTTTTTGCAAAAAAAATTCAAAAACTTGAAACTTTTTTATTTGAATATAAAAATATACTCATTTAATTTTTACACTATTTTTCAATTTTTCTCAAAAATTTTCTTTATATTTCTATAGGTTTTTAAACTATATAAACTTGAATTTTACCTTACCTTGATTAATGGATTGATTAATTGGATTGAATGTGATGATTTATGCATACATGTATTTTGGTTTGAAAATTTTTAGGTTTTTTACTATAGGACCCAAAAAGAAAGCAAGAAGGGAGATTGGAGCTAGTTCCACCTCTAGAAATCCTACTTCATACAATTCCAACAATAGTGGTACTCAACCAAACAACTGATGTAGAACGTTTTAAACATTTTCAAGACTTCAAAATTCGGCGTGAGAGAATTGTTTCCATTCCATTTATGAATTATGAACTTTTTAAATTTTGCTATCTTGATTTAATAAAAGAATGGAAATTTATGTCTTTTTTTAGTGTACTCGAGATTGTTTATAAAAATCTTGTTCTTATGTTCTTTTCAAATGCCTGATGTATTTTAATGAAGAGAAAACTGAGGTTATTGCTTTAGAATCTTATCTTATGGGAAAACCTATTCGTCTCGATTCTCAAATTTTAGCCAATATTTTGGGAATGTAAAACACGAGTATTGCTAATGATGATGAATTTCCTCACACTCTTTGCGGCTCCGTTAATGTCCTTGATGCTCATGACCATTTCCTTCAGCTCCTTATCACTTGGTGGTTTTGACCATCCGGTGGTAAGTGGTCCACCATTCGCCAAGTCGACGACTTTTGGCTTCGTTGCTTTCGTGAGGGAAAATGTCCTAACCTTGCCCAAATAATGTTTGTCGAGCTTGTCCACCTAGTTCAAAATTTTTACACCTCACAAGTCACATCCTTTACCTATAACACTGTCCTAAGCTTCATTTTCCACAAGCTTGACATCGATTGCTCCTATGACATTGCCTTGCCGCTAACCGATCCCATATATGAGCATTCTCTAAGGCGTGCCAAGTTCACCTTTTACAATGGTGAATGGATTAGGATTGCAGATCTTCCTAGTGATGCTCAACCTAATCCAATTGTGAATCCTCCAGTTGCTCAAGAAGCTCTGGTTGCTCAACCTTCCCTCGATGTTCTCATGTCCTACCTTAATGGGAAGTTCAACAAGATGAACACAAGGTTTGATACTATTAATGCCCGTTTCAATTCCTTGGAGGCACGAGTGACTTCCATTAAGTCTCACCAAGCTTCCATGGACATCACTCTCATCGCTTCCCATGGAGAATGGCGTGGTCACTCGCTTGGGGACGATGGCATTGAAGATGGAGATGAGGATGAAGATGGTGATGAAGCTCCTTAGGCTCGTACATCTCATGTCATAAGCATCTCATATCATATTTTAGGATTTAAGGTTATGCACCATGTTTTATTTGAATTCCTATGACTTTATGCTTATGGTTTATGTTTTGTATTATGTTTTAAATTGGATTTTATTTTATGTTGCTTGAATATTTGTTTTGGATTTAATAATATTTATGTTGTTTAATTGCTTGGAGCTCTTTATTGTTTATATTTACCCTATTGGTTTTGATCTAACAAAAAGGGGGAGAAGTACGAGGTTAAATTTTTCAAAACTTTTTCAAACTTAAATAGTCTTAAAGTAAGGGGGAGTTTTATTCAAAAAGACTTAAAAATTTATTATGGGTTTTGTTATATCAAAAAGGGGGAGACTGTAAAACCAATATTTGATTTTGATATAACAAGTATTTTGAAGGATTATTTTGCAAAATAAGATAGATTTTTAAGTACCAAAAATACTCACAAAATGACAAGTATTTGAACTTAAAAATATTTCACAATCAAAAACTAAAGCCCTAAATATTTTCTAAGTGTTTTTGTACTCAAATAGCTGAGTTTTGCCTAAGCGTATCGATACACTATTTACCGTATCGATACGATCTCTCATTATTGGAATTTGTTTTTAATGCAAATGGCTATTGCATACCGATACGTCTTATGGCTATTCTAGAACGAAGTTTCGGTACGCCACGTACCCGTTTCGATATGCCATGTAACCTGAGAGATAATGGCTACTTGAGTATCGATATGGTTGACACCCGTATCGATACGAGGTGTTAGATTTTCCAAACCTTTGCATTTAAAACTTAATCGTTGCCTTGTTAGTTTATTGGAATCCTAAACTTTGAAAATCAGTTATAGCGTACCGATACGCCTATATAGTGTATCGATACGGTGTTTTATACTTGAAAAATAAGGTTTACAGTAAGTAAGCCCCGTACCGTTATGGCGATACCGTTTTGGTACGCCTGTGTATTTTCAACATACCGTAATGATACGCCCCTCCCGCGTATCGATACGCCTTTGTACAACGGTTATATTTTTGTGTGTCAGGTACCGATACAGCAAGCCCATGCACCGATACGAGAGGTTGGCAGACAACATTTATTGCGGGAAATCAGCTCTCCAACAGCTATATTCAATTCCTCAACCACCCAAACGGTTAGAAATCAATAAATGGGTATAAATTAAAGTCTCCAAAGCTGCTACAACAACTATTGATCAACTTACAAGCCTTCAAGCAAAAATCCAACATTTGTGCCTATTATAGTCAAATCTTTTGTAACCCACTTGAGTGAGCAATTTGTATTATTTATTTTTCAAGTTTGGGTTGAGTGATCTTGTAATTGGGAAAATTTCTACCTTGTGAGGATTTTATTCATTTTCCATATTCTTTCTTTGTAAAAGAGTGAGTCTATCAAAGCTTTGGGTAGAAAGCTTTGATAATGTAACGGCTACCTCCAAAGCCTAGAAAAGGGGGAGAATTCTTTAGTGAATTTGTTGAAATCCTTAGTAGAAAGATAAGGTAGCGGATGTAAACCTTGTTAGAAGGTTAAACCACTATAAATCTTTGTATCCCATTGTCTATATTTTTCCAAATTACTTTCAACTTTTTAAATTGCCAATTCACCCCCTTTTTGGCCACTTTCTCCCTTGATTGATCATCTCAACACTATCTGAAATGATCGATGATGGCACTCCATGAAACCTCACTATCTCCTTGATATACAGCTGAGCTAACCTCTCCAAGGTGAAATCCATGCGTACAAGCAAGAAATAAGCAGACTAGGTCAAACAATCCACTATTACCCAAATAGCATCATGTTTCCTTTGAGTTATTGGCAAGCCGGTGACAAAATCCATGGTGACCCGATCCCACTTCCATTGTGGAATCTGAATCAACTGCAGCAACCCTGATGGAACCTGGTGTTCTTTCTTCACTTGTTGGCAAGCTAAGTATCTTGACCCAAATTCAGAGAAATCTCTTTTCATACACGGCCACTAATAAAAAGGATGAAGGTTTTGGTACATTTTGTTACTCCCCAAATGTACGGTAAAAGGAATACTATGTGCCTCCCTCAAGATACGATCCCTCAAATCCTCCAAAGCTGGAACACATAGTCGACCTTTGAAGTACAAGTACTCACCATCTCGTACCTCAAAGTCCAAGGCTTCACCTCTTTGAACTGCCTCAAAATGTGCTACCAAGTTTTCATCCAAAACCTGAGTTCTCTTTATCTCTTGTACTAATGTAGGCTCAACCCGAAGCTCAGCTAAGAATCCACTGTCCTCGGTCATCCTTAAACGAGCGAAGGTGATTCTTAAATCAGACATAGACTTACGACTCAAGGCATCTGCCACCACATTTGCCTTGCCCGAATGATACTCAATGATGCATTTATAATCTTTTAACAACTCGATCCAATGTCGCTGTCTCAGATTTAACTTCTTTTGGGTAAGCAGGTACTTCAAACTCTTGTGGTCCGTATAGATATAACACTTCTCCTCGTAGAGATAGTGTCTCCAAATATTTAATGCAAAGATGACTACAGTGAGCTCCAGATCATGGGTAGGGTGGTTTTATTCATGCGGTTTAAGTTGCCTCAAAGCGTAAGCAACCACCTTACCCTATTGCATAAGGACGCAACCAAGCCCATTCAAAGACGCGTCACTTAACACAACATACTCTTTTCCCGGTTTAGGTTGTGTTGAGACTGGAGCCTCCGTGAGATAAGTTTTTAGTTGCTCAAAGTTATGTTGCCTTCTTTCATTCCATTTAAATGGAACCCCTTTTGCAACAATTTGGTCAACAGTGCGGCTTAAAGGAGAAACCTTTAACAAACCGCCTATAATACCCGGTAAGCCCCAGGAAATTACAGACTTCTAAAACATTTCTTGGGGCTTCCACTCCACCACAACCTGAATTTTCTGATGGTCCACGTGGATCCCATCTGTGTCAACTATGAGGCCAAGAAATGCCACTTCTGAAAGCAAAAATTCACACTTACTAAACTTGGCAAAAAGGTGTCTATCTTTAAGAGTCTGTAGAACCACACTCAGATGGTAATCGTGTTGTTCTTTCGAACACGAGTACACCAAGATGACATCAATGAAGACCGCTACGAACTGATCCAGATACGATTAAAAGGTTCGGTTTATTAGGTCCATAAAAGCTGTAGGTGCGTTGGGAAGCCCAAACGGCATTACTAAAAACTCATAGTGCCCATATCGCATCCTAAAAGCGTTTTTCTGGACATATTCCTCCACTACCTTCAACTGGTAGTATCTGAACTCAGGTCGATCTTAGAAAATAAACGAGCACCTTTCAATATGTAAAACAAATCATCAATCCTCAGAAGGGGATAACGGTTCTTTATCGTTACCTTGTTAAACTGCCGGTAATCAATACACATCCTTAAAGACCAATCTTTCTTTTTCACAAACAAGACCGATGCCCCTCAAGACGAGACATTCGGTCAAATAAAATCTCTCTCTAGCAACTCTTGGATTTGCTTCTTCAACTCTTTCATCTCCTCTTGTGCCATTCAATACGGCACAATGGATAATAGTGTTGTACCTGACATCACATCAATTAGAAACTCTAACTCACGGTCAGAAGGTAGCCTGGGTAACTCTTCTAAAAACACATCGGTAAACTCATTAACGGTTTGAAGCTTCTCAAGCATCGGACCCCTAATCCTTGTATCAACCAAATGAGCCAAGAAGGCTTCACAGCCTTGTTGCATTAACCTCTGAGACGACAAAGCTGATACCATATTGGAAAGGCACAGGTTTCTTTCACCTCTCACAATAAGCCTAGAACCATCCTAACACAAAGCTTTAATCTTTCCACTCTACACCCTAGACTAGTATCATGATCGAAGAGCAATCCATCCCCAAGATAGCATCAAACTCTTGAAATGGTAGAACCATCAAATCCGCTGGGAATATTGACCCAGAACCTCAATCGGGCACCTATGATATACCTTATCTACTAACACATCATACCCTAAAGGGCTAGTCACACGAATTTCTATCTCAAGATCCTCGGCAAGAATACCTCACTACTGAGATATTCTACTATGGATGTAGGAGTGGGTAGATCTCGAGTCCACAAGAGCAACTATAGGAACTGAAAACAAGGTGAACGTACCTGAAATAACAATTGTAGCTATGTAATCCTCATAAGCCCTGACTGCATACTGCCTAGTTAGTGCTCTCTTATTAAACTGAAAGGTGCCTACCGATACATTGCTTGCTCCTCCCCGAGTAAGGCCTCAACCCCTCTAGTCCGGATATACAATTCTCTGAACTTGATTTGGAGAGGTCACAATAGCTACTGGACAATCCTTCATAAAATGGTCCGGTGATCCACATTGGTAACAAACTCTCACCACTCCCCAACACTCGCCTCTGTGTTTGCGTCCATACTAATCACAAATCGGTGTGCCCACACTCTTCTCTGAACCCTCCAGGCTCATCATGGATGAAGATAAAGATGGCCTTCTACGGCCAGCTGACTCAGATCTTTAGTTCGATCTCAAACTCCGATTCGAGGCTCCTCCATTATGGTTCCACCGGTTTCTACTCCTTCTAGAGTAGGTCAGCGAGTTGTTACTGGAGGAATTCTGGGTTCTCCCACCAAAACTTCTTTGCCCACCAAACGGGCCATACGTTAAGCCTTGCACCTGCTCAAGAGACTTGGCACTCGAAGTCAACTCTGAGAACACCTTCGGTGGTGCAGCAGTTAGATAAGTGTAAATTTTTTCCTCAAGCCCATCAAGAACCTCTTACACCTCATCTTTTCAGTGGCAACCAACTAAAGAGGATATATACTCAACTAGAGGAACTCTTGCTCATATTAAAAGACTGATCGGTTCCCTTGTACAAGATGATTGAACTGATCCTTTAGGGTATCAATGTGAACCTCACCCACATACTTCTTCTCGAACTCCTCGAGGAAGTCATCCCAAGTTGGTTGATTGGGGTGCCACCCAAGCTCTACTATTTCCCACCATTCTCTAGCATTACCTTTCAACAAGGACAAAACACATACAACTTGTCTTCTGATCTCAATCTCATTTGTCTCATAATCTAACGTGTATCTTGCAACCATTGTTCTGTTTACACTGGTTATCTTACCCCGACCCATAAAATTCTATAGCACCCTGCCTTCTCTCCCTTTCAACAGGTGCCTCTCGAGGGGTTGCAGATGCCCTTGGTATAGCTCACACAATCCAGTACAACGCCCAGTTCAAATGTGAGAAATAGTTGACTCCACAGTCAACTGTATCCTCTGACACTTCCTCTACACCGAGCATATATTCCTTATCATAGCTTCTTTATCAGGAACCTAAACTTTCCTCAGGGTCTCTTACCTTTCTTGGCATGGTTCTATTCTGCACAAGCAAACAAACGAGGTCACACCATTGAATTTCAGCATTAAAACAAGTACAACTTTGACTCATAGGCATGTATTCGCTAGACACATATATACTCCCCTAGGACTTCCTAGAACCAAGTAAACCTAGGCTCTAATATCACTAAATTTAACACTCTTGACCCATATGTCACATTTGGGCCCTAAGCCCAAAGACCTTACAATAATTTTTTCTGAGCCCAAAATATGCCAAATCCAATAAAAACATAAGTCTGTACATTTAAAACATAGTTAAAAATCTAAGTATTTCAAAATAGTATCAATGGAGCTCCAATTACAAATAATTAAAACATTCGACTTGACCACTTAGTAAAAAACAAGAGTTACAAATTATATATAGGGTCCTACGAAATACATAGCTCATTACATTTGGCAATTGTACTCAACAACTAAAGTCGACACTAAAATCCAAGCCTTGATGGTGCTTCTTCAAGCCTCATGGTAACCTACTTACCTACAAACAAAAACAACAATTTTGAACGCTGAGCTAACAAAGCTTAGTGGATGCACCGCCAAGCAAACAAACGAGGTCACACCATTGAATTTCAGCATTAAAACAAGTACAACTTCGACTCATAGGCATGTATTCGCTAGACACATATATACTCCTCTAGACTCCCCTAGGACTTCCTAAAACCAACAAACCCAGGCTCTAATACCACTAAATGTAACACTCTTGACCCAGATGTCACATTTGGGCCCTAAGCCCAAAAACCTTACAATAATTTTTTCTGAGCCCAAAATATGCCAAATCCAATAAAAACATAAGTCTGTACATTTAAAACATAGTTAAAAATCTAAGTATTTCAAAATAGTATCAATGGAGCTCCAATTACAAATAATTAAAACATTCGACTTGACCACTTAGTAAAAAACAAGAGTTACAAATTATATATAGGGTCCTACAAAATACATAGCTCATTACATTTGTCAATTGTACTCAACAACTAAAGTCGACGCTAAAATCCAAGCCTTGAGGTGCTTCTTCAAGCCTCATGGCAACCTACTTACCTACAAACGAAAACAAAAATTTTGGACGCTGAGCTAACAAAGCTCAGTGGATACACCGTCAAGCAAACAAACGATGTCACACCATTGAATTTCGGCATTAAAACAAGTACAACTTCGACTCATAGGCATGTATTCGCTAGACACATATATACTCCTCTAGACTCCTCTAGGACTTCCTAGAACCAACTAAACCTAGGCTCTAATACCACTAAATGTAACACTCTTGACCCAGATGTCACATTTGGGCCCTAAGCCCAAAAACCTTACAATAATTTTTTCTGAGCCCAAAATATGCCAAATCCAATAAAAACACAAGTCTGTACATTTAAAACATAGTTAAAAATCTAAGTATTTCAAAATAGTATCAATAGAGCTCCAATTACAAATAATTAAAACATTCGACTTGACCACTTAGTAAAAAACAAGAGTTACAAATTATATATAGGGTCCTACGAAATACATAGCTCATTACATTTGGCAATTGTACTCAACAACTAAAGTCGATGCTAAAATCCAAGCCTTGATGGTGCTTCTTCAAACCTCATGGCAACCTACTTACCTGCAAACGAAAACAACAATTTTGAATGCTGAGCTAACAAAGCTCAGTGGATACACCGCCACACAATCATGCTTCATGCAAATCATAAATAAAGCAATGCAACATGAATGATATCATGGCAAGATAACGATGGTGCTACCATTACCGCCTAAACACATATCATTATGAATGTATGATCTCGCACACAGCATAAACATATACCTAATAATTTTCACACGGTATCACACAGATAATACCAATAATATTAAGTGAGGCGTGCGTCCATTCAACATCAGGATCCTACAGTACGAGTAAGGCTCGTGTCCACAAAGCATCGGGATCCTATACATGTAGGGATAAGGCCCGCATCCACAAAGCATTAGGATCCTACATCCATACTCGGAATCTCTCATCAAGCATCTTCAAATGAGGCCTGCATCCACACAGCATCAGGATCCTATATTCGGGAGTCTTCAAGGAGTTGCAACACACTTCTATGGGTATCCAAATCCCAACGTCAAGGGATGACCCAACTATCTAGGAAACCCATCAGCACTCAGCAAGGGTCCTAGCCACCGTACAACATCGATCGATCCATCTAGGATCCCTATGGGTTTCTACTTCACACAAATTACCCAATATTACCAAATCATTAGCCCTTATATTTCACACACAGGGTTTAAATCTCCGTTTCTCAGTTTTAATATTCATTTTATACCTTAAGAGACCCCTTGAACCCTCTGCCTCGAATTATCAAACCCCCAAACGCAAACCCAAATTTTTTGGGCAGATTGCCCAGCGAGTATCGATACTCTTATATGGGTATTGGTACTATTCTCTAGGTACCGATACTCACCCTGAGTACCGATACTCAAATTAGGTTCAAAAGATTTGGAGCCTCAAGCGTACTGATACGCTCACCTCCGTATCGGTACTCAGCATCGATAAGTGATCCACCATGTACCGATCCCTGCCCGTTTTGGTACTTCTACCTTTGCGTATCGGTACACAAAAGCCTTTCTTAGGCAATAGAACAGTAGTACCGATACGCCCCCTAGCGTATCGATACGAGAAAATACTACTAGAATTCCCAATAAGCAAGGGATATGATACGCGTCTAGCAGTACCGGTATGCCCCTCACAAAACACCCGCTTTATTGCATATGCGTACCGATACTAGACACTTAATACCGGTACGCGAGCCCAAAATTTCAAAGTACAAGTTCAGATTTCACTTAGAAAAACCACTTAACCTATATAGTTAAGCCCCAAATCGTTCCTACAAGTTATGGTGAAGTTATTAAGTGAGTTACTACAAAATTTAAGCCCTAACAACATCAAATCCACATTTTGCCATTAAAGATCAACCAAGGTATATCAAGCCATAAACACCCAAATCATGCATCAAAGCCTATTTTTTATGATTTCTAGGAAACTATAGGAATTAGTAGTGTACTAACCTTAGCTTAGCAGTTAAAATGAAGCCTTCCTCTAAAGCTTCAAGCCTTCTTCCCTTCTTAGGCCTTTGATGAACTACCAACCTCTTTCACTACATAGGAAGATTGTAAAACAAGTTATAACATTGCTAGAGGATTAAAGAGACCAAAAACACAATCTAAGCCCAAGATTGGAGCTCCTAAAACCCCAATCTCGTTCAACTCTCCTAACCCCCAACAACTCTTCCTTCCACCAAACCAAACAAAGCTTACCTTGAAATGTAGATTCCTAAAGGCCGATAAAACTTCTCTTAACAAGCCAAACGTGATTCACAACACAAACCCTCAAGATTCTACCTTTAATAGTGGTTTCCTGGGTGGGAGAGTGAGTTTGGAAAAGAAGAAGAGATCTTAAAACATGGTGATCTCACCTTCTCTACATAATGTAGAAAAATTAAAGTTTTCCCCCTTTTTCCTCCAATTATGCATTTACCACACTGCCCTTCTCCCACTCTTCTCAACCCAACCCACATAAACACATGAGCCCAACACACAAGCTAGCCTAGAAGGCTCCTATAAGCCCAATTGACTCAGCCCAAAATACGGGGCCTATGCCTCGATTAAACCCGACCCTCAGATTCTGAAATCTGGGTTGTTACACAGAATATGCAGATTCAAGACTAAAATTTTGATTTGAAATCCACTAAAACATGTTCAATCAATCTAATCATGGTCCTAAAGATTAATAAAAATTAATGCCATATGAACATATACTCATACAACAAATTTCGACAACTTTGGTCACCAAGTCAACAATCTAGAGGTAAAATCCTAAAATTGTATTTCATGACTTATGTAACGTCCTAATTTTGGGTCTAGTTGTTTTGGCATTCGTTTTAAGGGTCCGATGGACTAGTGTTAGGGATTCGAGTCAGATTCGGGATTAAATCGGATTAAATATTTTTGAAGGTGATAAAAATATAGAAAAATGTTCAAAAATCATTAATTAATATATTAATGATTATGGTGAAATCAATTTTGTAAAATGAGTTTTGGAAATCAGACATTTTGGACTAGTGACCAAAATGTAAACTTTGAAAACTACTTTTAGTGACTGTTTTGTAAAGAGTCAAAACTTTGAATCTTTAAGGAGCTAATTGCCCGAAAGTCTAATCTTAGACTTTATCCCTTAATGGATATTTTTAAAGTGTTTTGGAAAATATAAATAGGTTGGGGAGAATTAATTTGATAATTAAATCTTTAAAACAAAAATCACGTAACTAACTTTCTCTCAAAATCTCTCCAGCCAAACATCATTATTTTCTTCTAAATCATTAGGTAAATCTTTCTTTTCTTAAATCTTTTGTTTTCAAATGATTTCTTATTGATTGTTGATCAAAACCTTATTAACTTAACTTTGTCTTCTCATGTAAATCATCCAATTAAGGGAGAAAGCATCCATTAGAGGTAATGTTCATCCTTCTCCTCTAATGAAAGGTTATTTACTGAAATTCCCAAGTTATTGACTCTTTGAAATTGTTTTCTAATGTGTTTTGGTAGTTTAATTAAGGAAAATTGGTTTAATTGTGTTGTGATTGAGGAAATTGTTATATTTTCAAATTGGATCTATTTTGCTGGGTTATTGATCAGATTAAATCACATTTTTAGTGTTTGATAATGTTGAAGGCTTGGTTT
Source organism: Hibiscus mutabilis (assembly GCA_019671005.1). Taxonomy (NCBI): domain Eukaryota; kingdom Viridiplantae; phylum Streptophyta; class Magnoliopsida; order Malvales; family Malvaceae; genus Hibiscus; species Hibiscus mutabilis. The sequence goes on from CM033737.1 coordinate 23,045,029, forward strand.
TATCAATGTAATCCCAAAACTAGTTGAATCCCTAATGTTAATGGTGGTTAGTTAAGGCTTTTTATGTTGTTAATGGAGTTTATTTGTTGTTGAAAGTAAAAAGATTTTGAAAAAGGTCTTTTAGATGTTAATCAATGAAGTTTGATGTGTTAAATCGTTGTTTTGCGCCTAGGTTAAGATTGGAAGGTGATTGAGGTTGATTTCGATAAGTTTCGAATAGTTTTTGAGTGGGCAACTTATGAGTTGCGGGTAATTGCTTTGAGGCAGTGGTTTGAATGCATTTTGATGCATGTTTATCTGGTTCTGTGTGGCCAAAATAGGGGATAATCAAGGTTAAGTAGCTTGAAGTGGATCGTTGCTAGCCAGGAGCTCGATTTGCTTTGGCGAGCAAGGCGAGGCATAATTGGTGAGTGGAAACGGTTTTAAGGGTTGTTCAAAGGTTTGAAAGTGGTATGGGAGTTTAGGTTAAGTTTGAAGCACTTACCGAAGCTTGGAAGTAAGTTTCCCTCTTTTGCTATTTAATATCGGATTGGATATGAACATGGTTGATTACATGTTTTGGTTGTAAACATGGTTTGACTTATTTACTATAAATGCATGGTTTTGAATACATATGCAAAGGTTTAAAAGTATATAAAATGCTAGTGAGCATTGGTTTTCATTTCGGTTGGGAATGGGGTATTGCTATAGCAATGTGGTTTGCATATGTGATGACTTTGTATAACGCTTTTGTAAAACAGTGAATAAATGGTTTTGGAAATGATATATTGGCTATGTGACAAGGTGTAAAGCATTCAAATATAGTTGGCATGCCATAGGATGAAGTGCGCTACAATATATATATATACACAAAATCGATCGTGGCCATGGGTCCTTGAGGTATGACGGTTTAACTAGGCAACTCAGACTATTGGGACATCTCTTGGGGTATGCGGTTTAACTAGGCAGCCCAAGATAATGGTGATATTGCGGTTTAACTAGGCAAGTTCGGTAAAGCCCGCAGTTTAACTAGGCGAGTCTGTCCAATCTTGTAGTTTAACTAGGGAAGGTTTGGGATATCATGCAATTGAACTAGGCATGGTATGAGTTATCCGTGTATCCGATGTATGAATAGAGGATTGTTTATCCAAGGATAGAGGTCGTCTATCCAGGGTCACTATAATTGCCAATATATAAAAGTTCATGTGTTGAACCTATTTGATTATGCTTTGGGATTTAAGCATGGTAATATGATTTAATGCTTTAGGATTTAAGCATGAGATGGTTTAATGCTTGGGATTTAAGCATGTGATTTGGAAATGTTTTGCATAAAATGGATATGCATGTTTTGATTTGGGAATCAATGGAAATGCTTTGGTTGTAAGCATGGTTTGAAAACAATTGTTAGTTTTCAAAGGTTTTAAATGCATCATTGTTTTATGAGCATCCTCACTAAGCATGTGTGCTTACGCTATCTTTTTTCCTAATGATGCAGAGTATTGAAGTTTGGGGCAGCTAAGGCAAGGTTAAAGTGATCCAAGAGCAAAGACTATTTTGAGTATGAACTCGGTTTAAGATTCTGGTTAATAAGGCAATGTGTTTGCCATGTTTTAGGATTTGTAATTCTATTTTCCTCTGGTTTTTGGAGCATGTTTAATACTGTGTTTGAGGTTGGATTGATGATGATAAGTATATAGTTGATTCTTGCTTATGGTTGATGCTAGGTGGTTGCTTAGGTATACATCTAGAAAGCCTTGGTTAAATGCCATGTTTTGATAATTCTAGCATATTGGTTTTGATACTATAGATATGTGTGGAAGTGGTATATGCTAATAAATATTCAAATGAGTGTTTGGGTATGTTTGGCAAAGTGGTCTAGGGAGCATGCCTATAGCTTGATCTTTTGGAAGCTTATGTTTTGTTGTGATTGCTAAATCTTTGTGCAAGTGATGGAATATAGTTGGAAGGTTGGTTGTATGCATGTATGTGAGTTGCTAGGATCTAAATGCATCTAGATTGGATTGAAAAACCAGCTAAAACTAACATTTTGAGTCCATGCGTATTGGAACGCATCCTCTCATACCGATATGGCTAAGCCATTTTAGGCATAGCTTTTCGATACGCCAAAGAGGTGTTTCAATACGGGTCAACCTTTTTTGGCATAGCGTTTTGATACGGGCAAAGGTGTTTCGATACGGGTAAGAATATTTTGGCTTAGCATTTCGATACAAGGGGCCGTATAGGTTCGGTTTTGAGCTACTAGAATCTGAGTTTTGAAAATTGGCCAAAGCGTACCGAAAAATTGTTAAATCGGTTATTGGGTTGTTTGATAGTTTCTGATTCTTTTGTTTTAGTCCCAGATTGTTGTGAATGCAATTGCTTGAGTTTGGATGGTCGTATTGAGCTAAAAATTGACATGCAAGCATGTAATCTGACTAATTGAGGATTGGTATCCCTAATTTCAGTTTTGGTCCTTTAATTTACCAATTTTATGCTTTAGTCCCTAAAATGTATCGTATGCAATTAGTTGCCTTTTTGTGGTACGTTTCCTTTGAAAATTCATCCGCTCAAGCATGATCACTTAGGATCAATAATACGCATCTAGATAAGATAAAAGGAAAAAATGGATCATTTTTCGTAATCTTCCTCCAGTTTACTTCGGCAAACCTAATGTAGCTCACTCGATTCGGTCGGGCATCTAGGCCGGGTCGAGGGGTTACATTTGTTGGTATCAGAGATAGGTTACGAAAGGTTGGGATGTTGTTGTTTGATTGATTGTTAATGATTGATATGCACGGTGATTGTTTTACATTATGTTGGGGTGTGAATTGGGAACACATTGCCTAGGTGATTGTTTTACATTATGTTGGGGTGTGAATTGGGAACACATTGCCTATAACCGAGGTTTTAAAATGTTTTACAAGGTTGTCTTGGATCCTTTACTGAATACTAGCCTGACTTTAATGTGATTTGATGCTTTTGTTAGCATGGCTCGACATGAGACTCGCTCGATGGTGGTTAATGTCGGATCTGGGCAGAATAATATTGAGGAAGGGAACCTCCTCCTCCTCCGTTAGTTTATCATGCTGATGCTGGGGTAGGTGGTATACCTCAGGCTCCTCAAGGGCCAGTATTTGGTGACTTGGCTCCGTTGATCCAAGAGATGACAGGGGTTTTCCAAGCAGCGATAACTAGAGTGCAAGTGCAAGCAGCGACACCTGTTGTGGTGGCTAATCAAGGTTTATCTTTGGAACATTTTCGTAGTCTAGAATGTGAGAAATTCAGGTGTTTGAGTCCTGAGGCAGCCGAAGGATGGCTGGAAAAGATAATCCGTATCTTGAATCAGATGGGTTGCAACTAAGAGCACAAGTTGGGTTGCACTGTGTCCTTGTTGCAAGGTGGTACTTACCACTGGTGGGTGACCACGATTGCGGGTGTCCCAGAGGCAGATGTTACTCGGGAGTTCTTTTAGAGAGCTTTCAAAAGGAAGTATCTTGGTGCTCAGTATTTGGATGCGAAAAAATGCGAGTTATGTCGTTGTCGCAGGGTGGCATGTTGGTTGCCGAGAATGAGGTGAAGTTTGTTTGTCTAAGTCAGTATGCCCCGAAGTTGGTTCTAGATGAGCATCAGAGGTGGACAGATTTCGCTATAGTCTTGTGAAGGACATCAAGATGTATTTGTTGGCTGTGGATTACACAAATTTTGATGTGTTGGTCAACCGTGTCAAAGATATTGAGCAGTCCTTGAGAGTGACGGGACATGATTCAAGCATGGGCTCGAGTAAGAGAGTGACTGATTTTGGCTATTTTGGGTAGCAGAATAGAAGGTTTTAGGATAAAAGGCATAAGCCAGATCATAGGTGTGGTGGCAGTGCTGGCCAGGGTAACTAGGGAGATCATGTTGTAGCTGAGTGTAAGTGTTGTGGTAGGTGCCACACGGTTATGTGTTAGGGCAATACTGGAGGTTGCTGGGTATGTAGATCTCCTGATCACATGAAGCAAAATTGTCATCATGTTGTGAGGGATGCACTGGTTCTTGCTGCTGCACCTGCTAGGGGGTGAGCCCGTGGCATGGGTAATTTTCAGAGGCGTGAGGATGGCCAGAGAGTTGTGGCTCATTTTGTTGCTGTACAGCCAAAGAATGGTGGACCAACTCGGATCTATGCTCATCATGAGGGTCGCAATGACACTGATGTGATCGTAGGTACATTCACTTTGCAATCATTGTCATTGTTTTCCTTGATTGATTCGGGATATACTCATTCTTGTATCTTGAGTAAGCATGCATCTTTGTTGAGTGTTGGAATGTTAGTGACTAGTTTTTTTGGTGAAACGATTAGGACTAGAAAGTTGTATAGGCGGTGTCATTTGGTATGCAAGGTCATGAGTTTGCCGTGGATCTGATGGAGTAGCCATTCCATGGCTTTGATGTTATTTTGGGCATGGATTGGTTAGTGAGCACAATGCGGTTGTGGATAGTGAATCCAAAATGATTTCTTTGAGGTTAGACGAGGATTATGAAGTTGTGGTGGTTGGCTAGAATGTGAAATTCTTGTCCAATGTTGTTTCGACTACTCGAGCGGAAAAGATGATGCAAGGAGTTTGCCAGGCTTATTTGGCTATCATGATGAATGCGGAGGCCAAGGGTGTTTGGGCGCAGGACATTTGGGCTGTTTGTAATTATCTGGAAGTTTTTCCTGAAGAGTTGTCGGGTTTATCTTCGGATAGAGAGGTGGAATTCGATAGTGAGACCTGCGCGGGTACAACTCTGGTGTCTATGTCCCCTTATCGAATGGTGTTGCGCGTAATAAGTGCTACGCAAATGTGCAAGTATACACGTCGCAAATTATAGTATAAAAGATATCGTCTCCACAGGGATTGGTGCCACTTCAAGAATCTAGTCCCTTGCACTGTAAAAAGTAAAAACACAAATAAAGGATTATAGGAAGTTAACTAATAACTAAACTAGAAAGCAATAAAGTAAATGAATAGATGAGATCAATTGAGAGAGAGATAGGCCAGGTTATCGTGAGTTTAGGTGTGATAGCCGATTGGATCGTCTTGGTAAAAGAGTGCACGGGCAACTCAGTTGCCGTGGAAACTTGCACAACGGGGTTGCCTTGGCAACTAATTGATGGTTTCCTAGGCAACTAGTTGGGCAACTACTTGGGCGGCTGGGCAGCAACCTTCAAGGTTCGGCAGAGCATTCTTCAATGGTTTCTTCTTATCCCTAAGTCGAAACTCTAGCTACTTGTGCATGCCTTGATAATACATCCCTGCGTGAATCAAGGGTGAACAAAAACCAATCTTGCGCTCCTCTTAGCCGTTGAAATCCTTAACTTATTCCTAAGCCGGATTAATCTTCACCATCAATAGATTGAATAAAGATCATATTCATTCGTTTCTTGAATCTAACTCTCCCGATATTAGATAAATAGATGAAATCACGAGATCCTCTCCCAATTCACTCGCAAACAAGTATAAGAACCAAGAATGAATAAATCTTGAAATAGAAAAGTGCAAACTCTTATTACCTAAACAAAAACCAATAGTTTCTCACAACCACAAAACACAATAACCATAGCCAAGTAGATTTAGTTCATGGCTAGGTTCCAAAGAAACACAAGATAAATAATCCCTAGCATGAACCCAATCGAACAAGGAAGAAAAGATGAAGCTTGTCGAAAATCCCTTGCCCTAGATACTTGTCGAAAATTCCCCTTGCTTTCTCCCTTGGACTTGTCGAAATTTCCCCTAATGCTCTCTCTATTCCTCTAGTCAAAATCTCCTTGCTATTTATAGGGCTAGGCCAAAGTCCTTCTTTGAGGAGGAGTTTGAGTTGGAATTAAATTATCTTTAAAGAATATAATTCTTTATTATAATTGTATTCCTACTAGAACTTCTCCTATCTTCTTGGAATTTAATTCTTCTTTAATCTCTGCATGGAAATCAAATTCCTTTGGGTTTGGGCTTTGCTCCACGTCATCTTGGGCTTGTATAGTCATTAATTTCGACATCCCTATTGCATTTTCTCTTTGTCGGCAATTGCCATGGCAACTGGCTCTGCGTCTCCTTCATGCATTGCCCGGCAACTAGCTCGGTATTGCTTTGGCAAGTGATCTTACACATACACACACAAAGCACACCAAAGCAGCATCTTTTCCACAAAAACTACCAAGTTATGTAATCAAGCTCAACGATGGAAGGAAACATGGATTAATGCATGAATAGCTAATTATGCAACTAATATGAGCCTAAGTCTAACAATAATATGAGTAAAAAGGGTAAGAAAATTAGTACTTTTGAACACTTATCACACCCCAAACTCGAACTATTGCTTGTCCTCAAGCAATGCAAACTCATAATTACCCCGCCAAGACTTCAATTTTCACAAACTTAGCTTTGAACTCGATTTCAATTCTCTGAACCGAGGCACAAAGTATGATTGGCTTTTTATTTTTCGGAAAACTTAGGAGTTACTCGGAATCAAACTATAATGCTTGTGAGTGTGTGCGGAGTTGTGTGCAAGTTGATTTTTCGGATTCTATGCAAACAATAGGTTTTCAAATTACTTCATTGGGTTCTTTTTAACATGTTTTAACTAGAGCAGTTTTGGGCACCTCTAGTGTTTTGTTTTTAGTTTTCTTAAGTTAATTTAATCGACTAGAGCGGTTTGGGCACCTCTAGTTAAATTTTTTAACACATCCTAGAGCCAGTTTCGGGCACCTCTAGTGATCAATTGTTTTAGCACATGCTAGAGCCAATTTCGGGCACCTCTAGCATTCATCCAATTTTTATTCTAATCCCCCAATTTGTTAATTATCAACCTAAGTTCACTAGAATTCCTTAAATCAATCAAACCACAACAGTGTTTCATCAAATTTAGCATCATAGTAAAATTCTAAGTTTTTCCATGGTTATCCTAGAATAAAAATTCTATCAATTAAGTGCATTGGCAAAGTCATCATCGAATATTCATCAAATCTAAGCAATTCTTGTTCCAATTAAAGGCATGGCAAGCAATTTATGTATCCTAAATGTAATACTTAAGATGAATGTAACTAAACATGGTAACTACTAATAACAATCCCCCCCAAACTCGAGTGAGGCATTGTCCTCAATGCATGCATAAAAATAACGAAAAATAAAAATGCATACGAGGACTTACTCCGAGAGTTCATCATCGTAGATGATTAGTTTCCTTCTAGTCGGTGTCTTGATTCTCTTGCTTGAACGCGATGGTTGTTTTCTTTGTTGCCGGGATGTCTTTAGCTTTGGTTGTCGTGGCATCAGCTTGTGCAGCACGATGTAGGTTGTTGCGGCATCTTCTTCATTGGTTGCTGGGGCAAGGATCCCGTCAGTAAATTTCCTTAGCATAGTAGTTGTGAGTCCTGTTGTGAAAAAGAAAATAAAGGAAACCTGAAAACTAAAGATAATGAATAAAATATCTCCTAAAAATAAAAATGAAAATAAAAAGAAAAAGAAAATATTGAAAGGAGAGCATGCTCATGCATCTCCTAAGTTGACCACTTCCTTGTTACGTTCCACATGGGCACCATTGTAGTGCTTCAATCTTTGTCCATTAACTTTGAATTCATGGTTGTCAGAGGTGGACTTGATTATCACAGCACCATGGGAGAATGGTTTGACAACTTCAAATGGTCCCGACCATCTTGATTTCAGCTTTCCCGGGAAAAGTTTTAGCCGAGAATTGAATAGGAGAACTAGTTGCCCTGGCATGAATTGTCGTGGCAATAGTTTCTTGTCGTGCCATCGCTTTGTTTTCTCCTTGTAGATTCGTGCATTGTTATAGGCGAGTGCACGGAATTCTTCTATCTCGTTGAGATCCATCAAACGCTTTTGTCCGGCACTTTCCCAATACATATTCACGGTCTTGATTGCCCAATATGCCTTGTGCTCGATTTCCACCGGTAGATGACATGTTTTGCCATAGACAAGTCGGAATGGGGACATACCTAAGGGTGTTTTGAATGCAGTGCGATATGCCCAAAGTGCGTCATCTAGTCTTATGACCAATCCTTCCTTGAGGGATTTACGACTTTCTCGAGTATTCCCTTCAACTCCCGGTTGGAAATTTCTACTTGCCTGTTGGCTTGTGGGTGTATGCTGTGGCGATCTTGTGTGATATGCCGAACGTTGCAACATCTTGGCAATTAGTCTGTTGTCAAAATGCTTGCCTTCATCGCTGATAATTGCTCTCGGCATCTCAAACCGTGTAAATATGTTTTTCTGGAAGAATCTTTACACGGTCTTGGAATCGTTGTTGGAACTGCAGCTGCCTCAACCCATTTAGACACGTAGTCGACGGCAAGTAGAATGTAGAGGTTGCCGAATGAAGATGGGAAAGGTCCCATAAAGTCCATCCCCCATACATCAAACAGTTCCACCTCGATGATGTTCTGGAGTGGCATCTCATGTCGTCTAGAGATATTGCCCGTCCTCTAGCAACGATCACATTGCTTGTAAAAGTCTTGGGCATCTTTGTACAATGTTGGCCAATACAAACCGGATTGTAAGACTTTGGCCGCGGTACGAGTTCCTCCAAAATGTCCTCCATAGGGTGAAGAATGACATTGTCGGAGTACATTCTGTTGTTCTTCTTCAGGGACACATCAGCGTATAACCTGATCTGCATATTGTTTAAACAAAAGAGGCTCGTCCTAAAAGTAATGCTTAGCATCATGGCGGAACCGCTTCTTCCCTTGGTGAGTAATGCAATAAGGAAAAATACCACAAACAAGGAAATTAACTAAATCTGCATACCAGGGTATTGTCGAGGCATGTGCCGCCGTGGCGACTGCTCCCAAGATTGCCGAGGCGTGTGCGTCAAAGACTGCTGCGGCGTTGAGAGTTGCCGAAGCGTGTGCATCCATGATTACCGAGGCGTCGAGGGTTGCCGAGGCGTCAAGGGTTGCCGAGGCGTTGAGGGTTGCCGAGGCAACTAGAATTTGTTCATCCGGGAATGCATCGCATATCTCTAGATCTGCGTCCTCCTCCCTATTGTGTTCCAAACGTGATAAGTGATCGGCCACTTGATTTTCTGTTCCTTTCCTGTCCTTAATTTCAATATCAAATTCTTGTAAAAGTAATATCCAACGAATCAAATGAGGTTTAGCATCCTTTTTAGCAAATAAGTATTTGATTGCCGAATGGTCCGTATGAACAATTACCTTTGTACCAATTAAATAGGATCGAACTTGTCAAATGCGAAAACTATAGCTAGTAACTCTTTCTCCGTTGTTGTGTAATTCACTTGAGCACCATTAAGAGTTTTACTAGCGTAGTATATCACATGGAAGGTCTTACTGCGGCGTTGGCCTAGGATTGCTCCTACCGCGAAATCACTTGCATCACACATGAGCTCAAAGGTAGCGCCCAATGGGTGGAACGACAATGGGTGCCGAGGCAGCTTTTTCTTTAGGGTTTCAATGCTTGGGTGCAAGAATCATCAAAATCGAAGACTTTATCCTGTTCAAGCAGATTACACAAGGGTTTAGTGATTTTAGAAAAATTATGAATGAACCTCCTGTAAAAACCTGCATGTCCAAGAAAACTTCGAATTCCTTTAACCGAACTTTGTGGGGGTAATCTCTCGATCACGTCCACCTTGGCTTTGTCTACTTCAATTCCCTTGGATGAAATCTTATAGCCGAGCACTATTCCTTCATCTACCATAAAATGGTATTTCTCCCAATTGAGGACTAAATCCGTTTCTTCGCATCTTGCTAACACCCTCTCTAAATTGCCGAGACAGCCGTCGAAGTCATTACCAAAAACCGAAAAATCATCCATGAAGATCTCAAGGAAGTCTTCGACCATGTCTGAAAAGAGTTCCATCATGCATCTTTGGAAGGTTGTCGGGGCGTTACACAATCCGAATAGCATCCTTCGGAAGGCATAAGTACCGTATGGGCATGTGAAGGTTGTCTTTTCTTGATCTTCTGGTGCTATGGCAATCTGATTGTAACCTGAATAACCATCAAGAAAACAATAAAAGGGTTTACCTGCAAGACGGTCAAGCATTTGATCAATAAAGGGTAATGGGAAGTGATATTTCCTAGTGGCTTTGTTTAGCTTTCGATAGTCCATACAAACCCTCCAACCGGTCACAGTCCTGGTTGGGATAAGTTCATTATTTTCATTGCTTACCACTGTTATACCTCCATTTTCGGTACACATTGTACCGGACTTACCCACGTACTATCGGAGATAGGGTATATAATGCCGGCGTAAAGCCACTTGATGATTTCTTTCATTACAACCCCTTTCATGGCATGATTCAGTCTCTTCTGGGCCTCAATTGAAGGTTTGTGATCATCTTCCAACAAGATCTTGTGCATGCACACCGCCGGGCTAATTCCCTTCAAGTTGGCAATTGTCCACCCTATTGCCTTTTTGTGTAGCTTCAACATCTTGATCAGCTTCTTTTCCTGCTCAGGCTGTAACTTAGAAGAAATAATTACAGGCAGTGTATTATCGGTCCCTAAGTATACATATTTTAGTTGCTCTGGCAATTGTTTCAACTCAAGAATCGATGGTTGTTCGATAGAGGGTTTTTCGAGTTTACCTTCCTTACCTGAGTAATCCAGTGGTTCAAAGTATGTACCTGGTCGGTTGACTAGCGAATTTGCCTCTTCTTGTTGTTCCTCATCGACCGGTTCTTCATACTCCTCAGGTTTCTCTTGAGCGGCAATGTAGTTGCCGAGGCAACTAAATTCCTCATCGAAGTTAAACTCTGCCGTGGCATGAAGTAGTTGGCATTCTTCTGGATCGTCGGCATGCCTTAGTGTTTGGAACACATTTAGTTTGACCTGCTGGTCATTCACCCTCATTGTGAGTTCTCCCTTTTCAACGTCGATCAAGGTTCTCCCTGTCGATAGGAATGGTCTCCCGAGAATGATAGGTGCATGCTCATCTGCTTCACAATCCAAAACAATAAAGTCAGCGGGAAAAATAAATTTATCAACTTTTACCAGTATGTCCTCGATTTTTCCCTCTGGATGCACATAGGATCTGTCGGCTAGCTGCAGCATAACTGTTGTAGGTCTTGCCTTCCTAATTCCTAGTTTCTGGAAAACCGATTTAGGCATCAAGTTTATGCTAGCCCCTAGGTCGCATAGTGCTTTCCCGACATAGTGATTTCCAATAGAACAGGGTATTATGAAACTTCCGGGATCCTTCAACTTGGGTGGCATACGATTGTTCAACATTGCCATGCATCCCTCTGTTGCGGCAACTGTTTCAAACTCTCCTAGCCTTGTTCTCTTCGACACAATGTCTTTAAGAAACTTGGCATAGTTTGGCATTTGTTCAATTGCTTCCACCAGTGGCAAGTTGATGTGGACTTGCTTTAGGATATCAAGAAACTTCTTGAATTGGTATTCTTGCTTTTGTCGCTTCAACCTTTATGGGAATGGTGGTGGAAGTCGGATATCTTCGATCCTTTCATTGGTTTGAAATCTGATTGACAGCATTGCCGGGACATCTGGAGTTGCCGAGGCGGTATCAACTAGGGTTGCCGAGGCATGCTTTTCACAAGTTGCCGAGGCGTCTTTATCGCAAGTTGTCGAGGCATCATCGGTTGCCGAGGCATGCTTATTGCCGATTTTCACGGCAATTCCTGGTTCAGCATCTGAGGCTTTGCCGCTAGGTTCGTCTTGATCTTTTTGTGGAGTTTTGTTTGACGAGCGGGTTTGAACCTCTCTAAGTTGTTGGCCACTTCTGGTGGTGATTGCCTTACATTGCTCATGGCCAGTTCCTCTTGCGACTTCAGTATCGCTAGGTAAACCTCCTTGCGGTCTAGTGTTCAGATTTTGAGTAAAGTGTCCGACTTGATTTTCTAATGATTTGAATGCCGCCTCTTGGTTTTGCAATCTCATCTCGGTCCTGTTAATAAAAGTATCAGTTCTTTTTATGAAATTACTATTCTCAGCCATATAAGATTCAGTTTTCATCATAAAAGCATTTAGAGAATTTTCCAAAGAACTAGATGTCGTCGGTTGTTGCATCGGCATCTGTTGCCGTGGCATATTCTGCTGGAATCTCGATGCTTGTACATTCTGATTGTTCTGGTTTAGAGCATTGTTGGGATTACTCCATGAGAAATTTGGGTGCTTCTTCCAAGCTGGATTGTATGTATTGGACATCACGTTGTTGCTCCGATTGTAATTCCCCACATAGAAGCTGGATTCCGGATTCTGCATACATTCAGAAGAATTATGGTTATCACCACATAACTCACAAAAAGAATCCATTACCTTGACTTCATGTGTGTTGTTTGGTTTTTGCATGTTCTAGACCATCTTGGTTAAAGTGGCCAATTGTGCCGAAATTGAATTTGATGATCCTAGTTCATGTATTGTGGCTTGGCGTCTAACTCCTCCTCTTCTAGTGGATGGGAATTGATAATCATTCTTGGCCAGCCTGTTTAAGATTTGCATTGCTTCCTCCGGCGACTTATCTAAGAGTATGCCGTTTGACGAGGCATCTAGCATCATCCTTGTTGGTGTATTCACGGCATTGTAAAACATTATTACTTGAGTCCACACCGGGAATCCGTGTAGGGGGCATTTGTGTAGAAGTTCTCTACATCGCTCCCAAGCCTCGTACATAGATTCATCATCTGCCTGCCGAAAAGAAGTAATGTCATTACGAAGCTTATCAGTCAAATTTGTAGGATTAAATCTAGCAAGGAAATCACGACAAAGATCAGTCCAAGATGCTATGGATCCGGCAGGAATGCTATTCAACCATGCTTTCGCCCTATCCCTCAGTGAATAGGGGAATAATCTTAATCGTAGGACATCGGGGGTGACTCCGTGTATCTTGAACGAGTTGCAAATCTTGAGGAAAGATTTTAAATGTTGTCGTGTATCTTCAGTTGCTGAGCCGCCAAATTGACCAATTGTGTTGATCATATTAAACATTACCGGTTTCAACTCAAAGTGGTCGGCTTCAATTTCAGGTGCGACAACTCCTGGTTAAGTCCATCAAGATCTTCTTCAAGATAGTCTTGAATAGTTCTGTTTCGTGCAAGAATCACTCCTCCTCCTGCTCGAACATCTTGATTCATATTGTCGTCTTGATTTGCCATTGCTTCTCTTATCCTTCGTCTAAGTCTTTGTAAGGTTCGTTCGATTTCTGGATCAAAGGGATATTCTGGTGAAGTCGGTCTCGCCTTGGTCATATACCAATGCAAAACCAAAGTTTGTTAGCCCTTTGAATTTTAAACAAGAAAAGTAAAAAGAAAGTGCAAGAAAGTAAAAACAAAGTCACTATTGCCAATCCCCGGCAACGGCTCCAAAAACTTGTTGCGCGTAATAAGTGCTACGCAAATGTGCAAGTATACACGTCGCAAGTTATAGTATAAAAGATATCATTTCCACAGGGATTGGTGCCACTTCAAGAATCTAGTATCTTGTACTGTAAAAAGTAAAAACACAAATAAAGTTATAGGAAGTTAACTAATAACTAATGCTTAAGATTAATGTAACTAAACATGGTAATTACTAATAACAATCCTTCAAACTCGATTGAGGCATTGTCCTCAATGCATGCATAAAAATAACGAAAAATAAAAATAAAATAAATATAGGACTTTACTCCGAGAGTTCGTCATCGTGAGATGATTAGTTTCTCTAGTTGGCGCCTTGATTTTCTTGCTTGAATGCAATGGTTGTTTTCTTGTTGCCGCTACCATCTTGATTTCAGTTTTCCCGGAAAAGTTTTAGCCGAGAATTGAATAAGAGAACTAGTTGCCCTCGCATGAATTGTCGGGCAATAGTTTCTTGTCATGCCATTGCTTTGTTTTCCTTGTAGATTCGCATTGTTATAAAGTAGTGCACGGAATTCTTCTATCTCATTGAGATCCATCAAACGCTTTTGTCCGCACTTCCCAATCCATATTCACGGTCTTGATTGCCCAAGATGCCTTGTGTTTGATTTCCACCGTAGATGACATGTTTTGCCATAGACAAGTCGGAAGGGGGGACATACCTAAGGGTGTTTTGAATGTAAAACAAAAGAGGCTCGTCCCAAAAGTAATGCTTAGCATCATGGCGTGGAACCGCTTTTCCCTTGGTGAGTAATGCCATAAGGAAAATACCACAAACGATCCGCGCCCTCCTCCCCTATTATGCTCCAAACGTGATAAGTGATCGCCACTTGATTTTCTCGCTCTTTTCTGTCCTTAATTTCAATATCAAATTTTGTAAAAGTAATATCCAACTAATCAAACGAGGTTTAGCATCCTTTTAGCAAATAAGTATTTGATTGCCGAATGGTCCGTATGAACAATTACCTTTTGTACCAATTAAGGCATGTGAAGGTTGTCTTTTCTTGATCTTCGTGCTATGGCAACTGATTGTAACCTCAATAACCATCAAGAAAACAATAAAAGGGTTTACCCGCAAGACGGTCACATTTGATCAATAAAGGGTAATGGGAAGTGATCTTTCCTAGTGGCTTTGTTTAGCTTTCGATAGTCCATACAAAACCCTCCAACCGGTCACACCTGTTGGGATAAGTTCATTATTTTCATTGCTTACCACCGTTATTATTCTCCCTTTTTCGCACACACATTGTACCGGACTTACCCATGTATTTATCGTAGAGATAGGGTATATAATGCCTCGGCACAAGCCACTTGATGATTTCTTTCATTACAACCCCTTTCATGGCATGATTCAGTCTCCTCCGGGCCTCAATTGAAGGTTTGTGATCATCTTCCAACAAGATCTTGTGCATGCACACCGCCGGCTAATTCCCTTCAAGTCGGCAATTGTCCACCCTATTGCCTTTTTTGTGTAGCTTCAACATCTTGATCAGCTTTTTTTCCTCGCCAGTCTGTAACTTAGAAGAAATAATTACAGTGCAATGTATTCTAAGTATACATATTTTAGTTGCTCGCAATTGTTTCAACTCAAGAATTGGTGGTTGTTCAATAGAGGGTTTTTCGAGCTTACCTTCCTTACCGAGTAGTCCAAGTGGTTCAAAGTATGTACCTGGTCGATTGACTAGCCAATTTGCCTCTTCTTGTTGTTCCTCATCGACCGTTCTTCATACTCCTCATGTTCCTCTTGATCGGCAATGTAGTTGCCGAGGCAACCAAATTCCTCATCGGTTAAACTCGCCGTGGCATGAAGTAGTTGGCATTCTTCCGATCATCGCATGCCTTAGTGTTTGGAACACATTTAGTTTAACTTGCTGGTCATTCACCTCATTGTGAGTTCTCCTTTCAACATCAATCAAGGTTCTCTCCCTGTCGCTAGGAATGGTCTCCCGAGAATGATGGGCATGCTCATCCGCTTCACAATCCAAAACAATAAAGTCACGGAAAAAATAAATTTATCAACTTTTACCAAGATGTCCTCGATTTTTTCCTCCGATGCACATAGATCTGGCGGCCAGCTAGCTGCAGCATAACTGTTGTAGGTCTTGCCTTCCCGATTCCTAGTTTTTGAAAACCGATTTAGGCATCAAGTTTATGCTAGCCCCAAGGTCGCATAATGCTGCTTTCCCGACATAGTGATTTCCAATAGAACAGTGGTATTGTGAAACTTCCGGGATCCTTCAACTTGGGTGGCATACGACAGTGCAACATTGCCATGCATCCCTCTCATGCAAGCAACTGTTTCAAACTCTCCTAGCCTTGTTCTCTTGGACACAATGTCTTTAAGAAACTTGGCATAGTTTGGCATTTGTTCAATTGTTTCCACCAATGGCAAGTTGATGTGGACTTGCTTTAGGATATCAAGAAACTTCTTGAATTGGTATTCTTGCTTTTGTCGCTCAACCTTGTGGGAATGGTGGTGGAAGTCGGATATCTTCGATCCTTTCATTGGTTTGAAACCTGATTGACGGCATTGCCGGACATCCGAGTTGCCGAGGCATTATCAATCGGGTGCCGAGGCATGCTTATCAAGTTGCCGAGGGCGCCTTTATTATCTTGGTTGCCGAGGCATGCTTATTGCCGGCTGTCGCGGCAATTCCCTGGTTCAAGATCCGAGGCTTTGCCGCTTAGGTTCGCCTTGATCTTTTGTGGAGTTTTGTTTGATGAGCGGTTTGAACCTCTCTGTTGTTGGCCACTTCTAGTGGTGATTGCCTTACATTGCTCATGGCCGCCTCTTGCGATTTCAAGATCGCTAGGTAAACCTCCTTGTGGTCTAGTATTCAGATTTTGAGCAAATTGTCCGACTTGATTTTCCAATGATTTGATTGCCGCTCTTGGTTTTGCAATCTCATCTCGGTCCTGTTAATAAAAGCATCAGTTCTTTTTATGAAATTACTATTCTCACCATATAAGATCTGGCCATCATAAAAGCATTTAGAGAATTTTCCAAAGAACTAGATGTTGTCGGTTGTTGCCGCGGGCATCCGCTGTCGCGGGCATATTCTGCCGAATCCCGATGCTTGTGCATTCGATTGTTCGCTTAGAGCATTGTTGGGATTACTCCATGAAAAATTGGGTGCTTCTTCCAAGCCGGATTGTATGTATTGACATCATGTTGTTGTTCCGATTGTAATTCCCACATAGAAGCTCGGATTCCGATTCTCGTGATACATTCGTAAGAATTATGGTTATCACCACATAACTCACAAAAAGAATCCATTACCTTGACTTCATGTGTGTTGTTTGGTTTTTGCATGTTCTCGACCATCTTGGTTAAAGGCCAATTGTGCCGAAATTGAATCATGATCCTAGTTCATGTATTGTGGCTTACGCCTAACTCCTCCTCTTCTAGTAGATGGGAATTGATAATCATTCTGGCCAGCCTGCTTAAAATTTGCATTGCTTCCTCCGTGACTTATCTAGGAGTATGCCGCTTGTCGAGGCATCTAGCATCATCCTTGTTGGTGTATTCACTGCATTGTAAAACATTGTTACTTGAGTCCACACCGAACTGTAGAGGGCATTTGTGTTCGCTCCCAAGCCTCGCACATGGACATGGATTCATCATCCGCCAAAAAAGAAGTAATGTCGTTACGGTTTATCACCAAATTTGTAGGATTAAATCTAGCAAGGAAATCACGACAAAGATCAGTCCAAGATGCTATGGATCCGCAGAATGCTATTCAACCATGCTTTCCCTATCCTCGCTGAATAGGGAATAATCTTAATCGAAGACATCGGGGTGAAGTCTCTTGCATCATAAAAAGTAAAAACACAAATAAAAGATTATAGAAGTTTAACTAATAACTAATCTAGAAAGCAATAAAGTAAAAGAAAAGATGAATTCAAATGAGAGAGATAGGCCAGGTTATCGTGAGTTGAGGTGTGATAGCCGATTGATTGTCTTGGTAAAAGAGTGCACGGGCAACTCAGTGTCGTGGCAACTTGCACAACGGGTTGCCTTGGCAACTAATCGATGGTTGGCGCAACTAGTTGGGCAACTACTTGGGCGTCGGGCAGCAACCTTCGTTCCGGCAGAGCATTCTTCAATGGTTTCTTCTTATCCCTAAGTCGAAACTCTAGCTACTTGTGCATGCCTTGATAATACATCCTGCGTGAATCAAGGGTGAACAAAAACCAATCTTGCGCTCCTCTTAGCCGTTGAAATCCTTAACTTATTCCTAAGCCGGATTAATCTTCACCATCAATAGATTGAATAAAGATCATATTCATTCGTTTCTTGAATCTAACTCTCCCGATATTAGATAAATAGATGAAATCACGAGATCCTCTCCCAATTCACTCGCAAACAAGTATAAGAACCAAGAATGAATAAATCTTGAAATAGAAAAGTGCAAACTCTTATTACCTAAACAAAAACCAATAGTTTCTCACAACCACAAAACACAATAACCATAGCCAAGTAGATTTAGTTCATGGCTAGGTTCCAAAGAAACACAAGATAAATAATCCCTAGCATGAACCCAATCAACAAGGAAGAAAAGATGAAGCTTGTCAAAATCCCTTGCCCTAGATACTTGTCGAAAATTCCCCTTGCTTTCTCCCTTGGACTTGTCGAAATTTCCCCTAATGCTCTCTCTATTCCTCTAGTCAAAATCTCCTTGCTATTTATAGGGCTAGGCCAAAGTCCTTCTTTGAGGAGGAGTTTGAGTTGGAATTAAATTATCTTTAAAGAATATAATTCTTTATTATAATTGTATTCCTACTAGAACTTCTCCTATCTTCTTGGAATTTAATTCTTCTTTAATCTCTGCATGGAAATCAAATTCCTTTGGGTTTGGGCTTTGCTCCACGTCATCTTGGGCTTGTATAGTCATTAATTTCGACATCCCTATTGCATTTTCTCTTTGTCGGCAATTGCCATGGCAACTGGCTCGGCGTCTCCTTCATGCATTGCCCTGGCAACTAGCTCGGTATTGCTTTGGCAAGTGATCTTACACATACACACACAAAGCACACCAAAGCAGCATCTTTTCCACAAAAACTACCAAGTTATGTAATCAAGCTCAACGATGGAAGGAAACATGGATTAATGCATGAATAGCTAATTATGCAACTAATATGAGCCTAAGTCTAACAATAATATGAGTAAAAAGGGTAAGAAAATTAGTACTTTTGAACACTTATCACACCCCCAAACTCGAACTATTGCTTGTCCTCAAGCAATGCAAACTCATAATTACCTGCCAAGACTTCAATTTTCACAAACTTAGCTTTGAACTCGATTTCAATTCTCTGAACCGAGGCACAAAGTATGATTGGCTTTTTATTTTTCGGAAAACTTAGGAGTTACTCGGAATCAAACTATAATGCTTGTGAGTGTGTGCGGAGTTGTGTGCAAGTTGATTTTTCGGATTCTATGCAAACAATAGGTTTTCAAATTACTTCATTGGGTTCTTTTTAACATGTTTTAACTAGAGCCAGTTTTGGGCACCTCTAGTGTTTTGTTTTTAGTTTTCTTAAGTTAATTTAATCGACTAGAGCCGGTTTCGGGCACCTCTAGTTAAATTTTTTTAACACATCCTAGAGCCAGTTTCGGGCACCTCTAGTGATCAATTGTTTTAGCACATGCTAGAGCCAATTTCGGGCACCTCTAGCATTCATCCAATTTTTATTCTAATCCCCCAATTTGTTAATTATCAACCTAAGTTCACTAGAATTCCTTAAATCAATCAAACCACAAAAAGTGTTTCATCAAATTTAGCATCATAGTAAAATTCTAAGTTTTTCCATGGTTATCCTAGAATAAAAATTCTATCAATTAAGTGCATTGGCAAAGTCATCATCGAATATTCATCAAATCTAAGCAATTCTTGTTCCAATTAAAGGCATGGCAAGCAATTTATGTATCCTAAATGTAATACTTAAGATGAATGTAACTAAACATGGTAACTACTAATAACAATCCCCCCCAAACTCGAGTGAGGCATTGTCCTCAATGCATGCATAAAAATAACGAAAAATAAAAATGCATACGAGGACTTACTCCGAGAGTTCATCATCGTAGATGATTAGTTTCCTTCTAGTCGGTGTCTTGATTCTCTTGCTTGAACGCGATGGTTGTTTTCTTGTTGCCGGGATGTCTTTAGCTTTGGTTGTCGTGGCATCAGCTTGTGCAGGCACGATGTAGGTTGCTGCGGCATCTTCTTCATTGGTTGCTGGGGCAAGGATCCCGTCAGTAAATTTCCTTAGCATAGTAGTTGTGAGTCCTGTTGTGAAAAAGAAAATAAAGGAAACCTGAAAACTAAAGATAATGAATAAAATATCTCCTAAAAATAAAAATGAAAATAAAAAGAAAAAGAAAATATTGAAAGGAGAGCATGCTCATGCATCTCCTAAGTTGACCACTTCCTTGTTACGTTCCACATGGGCACCATTGTAGTGCTTCAATCTTTGTCCATTAACTTTGAATTCATGGTTGTCAGAGGTGGACTTGATTATCACAAAGCACCATGGGAGAATGGTTTGACAACTTCAAATGGTCCCGACCATCTTGATTTCAGCTTTCCCGGGAAAAGTTTTAGCCGAGAATTGAATAGGAGAACTAGTTGCCCTGGCATGAATTGTCGTGGCAATAGTTTCTTGTCGTGCCATCGCTTTGTTTTCTCCTTGTAGATTCGTGCATTGTTATAGGCGAGTGCACGGAATTCTTCTATCTCGTTGAGATCCATCAAACGCTTTTGTCCGGCACTTTCCCAATACATATTCACGGTCTTGATTGCCCAATATGCCTTGTGCTCGATTTCCACCGGTAGATGACATGTTTTGCCATAGACAAGTCGGAATGGGGACATACCTAAGGGTGTTTTGAATGCAGTGCGATATGCCCAAAGTGCGTCATCTAGTCTTATGACCAATCCTTCCTTGAGGGATTTACGACTTTCTCGAGTATTCCCTTCAACTCCCGGTTGGAAATTTCTACTTGCCTGTTGGCTTGTGGGTGTATGCTGTGGCGATCTTGTGTGATATGCCGAACGTTGCAACATCTTGGCAATTAGTCTATTGTCAAAATGCTTGCCTTCATCGCTGATAATTGCTCTCGGCATCTCAAACCGTGTAAATATGTTTTTACGGAAGAATCTTTACACGGTCTTGGAATCGTTGTTGAGGCTATTTTGCCTCAACCCATTTAGACACGTAGTCGACGGCAAGTAGAATGTAGAGGTTGCCGAATGAAGATGGGAAAGGTCCCATAAAGTCCATCCCCATACATCAAAGCAGTTCCACCTCGATGATGTTTCGGAGTGGCATCTCATGTCGTCTAGAGATATTGCCCGTCCTCTAGCAACGATCACATTGCTTGTAAAAGTCTTGGGCATCTTTGTACAATGTTGGCCAATACAAACCGGATTGTAAGACTTTGGTCATGATGAGTTCCTCCAAAATGTCCTCCATAGGGTGAAGAATGACATTGTCGGAGTACATTCTGTTGTTCTTCTTGAGGACACATCGTATAACCTGATCTGCATATTGTTTAAACAAAAGAGGCTCGTCCTAAAAGTAATGCTTAGCATCATGGGGAACCGCTTCTTCCCTTGGTGAGTAATGCAATAAGGAAAAATACCACAAACAAGGAAATTAACTAAATCTGCATACCAGGGTATTGTCGAGGCATGTGCCGCCGTGGCGACTGCTCCCAAGATTGCCGAGGCGTGTGCGTCAAAGACTGCTGCGGCGTTGAGAGTTGCCGAAGCGTGTGCATCCATGATTACCGAGGCGTCGAGGGTTGCCGAGGCGTCAAGGGTTGCCGAGGCGTTGAGGGTTGCCGAGGCAACTAGAATTTGTTCATCCGGGAATGCATCGCATATCTCTAGATCTGCGTCCTCCTCCCTATTGTGTTCCAAACGTGATAAGTGATCGGCCACTTGATTTTCTGTTCCTTTCCTGTCCTTAATTTCAATATCAAATTCTTGTAAAAGTAATATCCAACGAATCAAATGAGGTTTAGCATCCTTTTTAGCAAATAAGTATTTGATTGCCGAATGGTCCGTATGAACAATTACCTTTGTACCAATTAAATAGGATCGGAACTTGTCAAATGCGAAAACTATAGCTAGTAACTCTTTCTCCGTTGTTGTGTAATTCACTTGAGCACCATTAAGAGTTTTACTAGCGTAGTATATCACATGGAAGGTCTTACCTGTGCGTTGGCCTAGGACTGCTCCTACCGCGAAATCACTTGCATCACACATGAGCTCAAAAGGTAGCGTCCAACTGGGTGGAACGACAATGGGTGCCGAGGCAAGCTTTTTCTTTAGGGTTTCAATGCTTGGGTGCAAGAATCATCAAAATCAAGACTTTATCCTGTTCAAGCCATTACACAAGGGTTTAGTGATTTTAGAAAAATTATGAATGAACCTCCTGTAAAAAACTCGCATGTCCAAGAAAACTTGAATTCCTTTAACCGAACTTTGTGGGGTAATCTCTCGATCACGTCCACCTTGGCTTTGTCTACTTCAATTCCCTTGGATGAAATCTTATAGCCGAGCACTATTCCTTCATCTACCATAAAATGGTATTTCTCCCAATTGAGGACTAAATCCGTTTCTTCGCATCTTGCTAACACCCTCTCTAAATTGCCGAGACAGCCGTCGAAGTCATTACCAAAAAACGAAAAATCATCCATGAAGATCTCAAGGAAGTCTTGACCATGTCTGAAAAAGAGTTCCATCATGCATCTTTGGAAGGTTGTCGGGCGTTACACAATCCGAATAGCATCCTTCGGAAGGCATAAAGTACCGTATGGGCATGTGAAGGTTGTCTTTTCTTGATCTTCTGGTGCTATGGCAATCTGATTGTAACCTGAATAACCATCAAGAAAACAATAAAAGGGTTTACCTGCAAGACGGTCAAGCATTTGATCAATAAAGGGTAATGGGAAGTGATATTTCCTAGTGGCTTTGTTTAGCTTTTCGATAGTCCATACAAACCTCCAACCGTCCACAGTCTGGTTGGGATAAGTTCATTATTTTCATTGCTTACCTTCGTTATACCTCCATTTTCGGTACACATTGTACCGGACTTACCCACGTACTATCGGAGATAGGGTATATAATGCCGGCGTAAAGCCACTTGATGATTTCTTTCATTACAACCCCTTTCATGGCATGATTCAGTCTCTTCGGGCCTCAATTGAAGGTTTGTGATCATCTTCCAACAAGATCTTGTGCATGCACACCGGCTAATTCCCTTCAAGTTGGCAATTGTCCACCCTATTGCCTTTTTGTGTAGCTTCAACATCTTGATCAGCTTCTTTTCTGCTCAGTCTGTAACTTAGAAGAAATAATTACAGCAGTGTATTATCGGTCCCTAAGTATACATATTTTAGTTGCTCTGGCAATTGTTTCAACTCAAGAATCGATGGTTGTTCGATAGAGGGTTTTTCGAGTTTACCTTCCTTACCTGAGTAATCCAGTGGTTCAAAGTATGTACCTGGTCGGTTGACTAGCGAATTTGCCTCTTCTTGTTGTTCCTCATCGACCGGTTCTTCATACTCCTCAGGTTTCTCTTGAGCGGCAATGTAGTTGCCGAGGCAACTAAATTCCTCATCGGTTAAACTCGCCGTGGCATGAAGTAGTTGGCATTCTTTCGGATCGTCGGCATGCCTTAGTGTTTGGAACACATTTAGTTTGACCTGCTGGTCATTCACCCTCATTGTGAGTTCTCCTTTTCAACGTCGATCAAGGTTCTCCCTGTCGATAGGAATGGTCTCCCGAGAATGATAGGTGCATGCTCATCCGCTTCACAATCCAAAACAATAAAGTCGCGGGAAAAATAAATTTATCAACTTTTACCAGTATGTCCTCGATTTTTCCCTCCGGATGCACATAGGATCTGTCGGCTAGCTGCAGCATAACTGTTGTAGGTCTTGCCTTCCTAATTCCTAGTTTCTGGAAAACCGATTTAGGCATCAAGTTTATGCTAGCCCCTAGGTCGCATAGTGCTTTCCCGACATAGTGATTTCCAATAGAACAGGGTATTATGAAACTTCGGGATCCTTCAACTTGGGTGGCATACGATTGTTCAACATTGCCATGCATCCCTCTGTTGCGGCAACTGTTTCAAACTCTCCTAGCCTTGTTCTCTTCGACACAATGTCTTTAAGAAACTTGGCATAGTTTGGCATTTGTTCAATTGCTTCCACCAGTGGCAAGTTGATGTGGACTTGCTTTAGGATATCAAGAAACTTCTTGAATTGGTATTCTTGCTTTTGTCGCTTCAACCTTTATGGGAATGGTGGTGGAAGTCGGATATCTTCGATCCTTTCATTGGTTTGAAATCTGATTGACAGCATTGCCGGGACATCTGGAGTTGCCGAGGCGGTATCAACTAGGGTTGCCGAGGCATGCTTTTCACAAGTTGCCGAGGCGTCTTTATCGCAAGTTGTCGAGGCATCATCGGTTGCCGAGGCATGCTTATTGCCGATTTTCACGGCAATTCCTGGTTCAGCATCTGAGGCTTTGCCGCTAGGTTCGTCTTGATCTTTTTGTGGAGTTTTGTTTGACGAGCGGGTTTGAACCTCTCTAAGTTGTTGGCCACTGGTGGTGATTGCCTTACATTGCTCATGGCCAGTTCCTCTTGCGACTTGAAGATCGCTTAGGTAAACCTCCTTGCGGTCTAGTGTTGATTTTGAGTAAAGTGTCCGACTTGATTTTCTAATGATTTGAATGCCGCCTCTTGGTTTTGCAATCTCATCTCGGTCCTGTTAATAAAAGTATCAGTTCTTTTTATGAAATTACTATTCTCAGCCATATAAGATTCAGTTTTCATCATAAAAGCATTTAGAGAATTTTCCAAAGAACTAGATGTCGCTCGGTTGTTGCATCGGCATCCATTGTCGTGGCATATTCTGCTGGAATCTCGATGCTTGTACATTCTGATTGTTCTGGTTTAGAGCATTGTTGGGATTACTCCATGAGAAATTTGGGTGCTTCTTCCAAGCTGGATTGTATGTATTGGACATCACGTTGTTGCTCCGATTGTAATTCCCACATAGAAGCCGGATTCCGGATTCTGCATACATTCAGAAGAATTATGGTTATCACCACATAACTCACAAAAAGAATCCATTACCTTGACTTCATGTGTGTTGTTTGGTTTTTGCATGTTCTAGACCATCTTGGTTAAAGTGGCCAATTGTGCCGAAATTGAATTTGATGATCCTAGTTCATGTATTGTGGCTTGGCGTCTAACTCCTCCTCTTCTAGTGGATGGGAATTGATAATCATTCTTGGCCAGCCTGTTTAAGATTTGCATTGCTTCCTCCGGCGACTTATCTAAGAGTATGCCGTTTGACGAGGCATCTAGCATCATCCTTGTTGGTGTATTCACGGCATTGTAAAACATTATTACTTGAGTCCACACCGGGAATCCGTGTAGGGGGCATTTGTGTAGAAGTTCTCTACATCGCTCCCAAGCCTCGTACATAGATTCATCATCTGTCTGCCGAAAAGAAGTAATGTCATTACGAAGCTTATCAGTCAAATTTGTAGGATTAAATCTAGCAAGGAAATCACGACAAAGATCAGTCCAAGATGTTATTGATCCGGCAGGAATGCTATTCAACCATGCTTTCGCCCTATCCCTCAGTGAATAGGGGAATAATCTTAATCGTAGGACATCGGGGGTGACTCCGTGTATCTTGAACGAGTTGCAAATCTTGAGGAAAGATTTTAAATGTTGTCGTGTATCTTCAGTTGCTGAGCCGCCAAATTGACCAATTGTGTTGATCATATTAAACATTACCGGTTTCAACTCAAAGTGGTCGGCTTCAATTTCAGGTGCGACAACTCCTGGTTAAGTCCATCAAGATCTTCTTCAAGATAGTCTTGAATAGTTCTGTTTCGTGCAAGAATCACTCCTCCTCCTGCTCGAACATCTTGATTCATATTGTCGTCTTGATTTGCCATTGCTTCTCTTATCCTTCGTCTAAGTCTTTGTAAGGTTCGTTCGATTTCTGGATCAAAGGGATATTCTGGTGAAGTCGGTCTCGCCTTGGTCATATACCAATGCAAAACCAAAGTTTGTTAGCCCTTTGAATTTTAAACAAGAAAAGTAAAAAGAAAGTGCAAGAAAGTAAAAACAAAGTCACTATTGCCAATCCCCGGCAACGGCTCCAAAAACTTGTTGCGCGTAATAAGTGCTACGCAAATGTGCAAGTATACACGTCGCAAGTTATAGTATAAAAGATATCATTTCCACAGGGATTGGTGCCACTTCAAGAATCTAGTATCTTGTACTGTAAAAAGTAAAAACACAAATAAAGGATTATAGGAAGTTAACTAATAACTAAACTAGAAAGCAATAAAGTAAATGAATAGATGAGATCAATTGAGAGAGAGATAGGCCAGGTTATCTTGAGTTGAGGTGTGATAGCTGATTGGATCGTCTTGGTAAAAGAGTGCACGGGCAACTCAGTTTTCGTGGCAACTTGCACAACGGGGTTGCCTTGGCAACTAATTGATGGTTGCCTGGGCAACTAGTTGGGCAACTACTTGGGCGTCTGGGCAGCAACCTTCAAGGTTCGGCAGAGCGTTCTTCAATGGTTTCTTCTTACCCCTATGTCGAAACTCTAGCTACTTGTGCATACCTTGATAATACATCCCTGCGTGAATCAAGGGTGAACAACAACCAATCTTGCGCTCCTCTTAGCCGTTGAAATCCTTAACTTATTCCTAAGCCGGATTAATCTTCACCATCAATAGATTGAATAAAGATCATATTCATTCGTTTCTTGAATCTAACTCTCCCGATATTAGATAAATAGATGAAATCACGAGATCCTCTCCCAATGCACTCGCAAACAAGTATAAGAACCAAGAATGAATAAACCTTGAAATAGAAAAGTGCAAACTCTTATTACCTAAACAAAAACCAATAGTTTCTCACAACCACAAAACACAATAACCATAGCCAAGTAGATTTAGTTCATGGCTAGGTTCCAAGGAAACACAAGATAAATAATCCCTATCATGAACCCAATCGAACAAGGAAGAAAAGATGAAGCTTGTCGAAAATCCCTTGCCCTAGATGCTTGTCGAAAATTCCCCTTGCTTTCTCCCTTGGACTTGTCGAAATTTCCCCTAATGCTCTCTCTATTCCTCTAGTCAAAATCTCCTTGCTATTTATAGGGCTAGGCCAAAGTCCTTCTTTGAGGAGGAGTTTGAGTTGGAACTAAATTATCTTTAAAGAATATAATTCTTTATTATAATTGTATTCCTACTAGAACTTCTCATATCTTCTTGGAATTTAATTCTTCTTTAATCTCTGCATGGAAATCAAATTCCTTTGGGTTTGGGCTTTGCTCCACGTCATCTTGGGCTTGTATAGTCATTAATTTTGACATCCCTATTGCATTTTCTCTTTGTCGACAATTGCCATGGCAATTGGCGTGGCGTCTCCTTCATGCATTGCCCTGGCAACTAGCTCGGTATTGCTTTGGCAAGTGATCCTGCACATACACACACAAAGCACACCAAAGCAGCATCTTTTCCACAAAAACTACCAAGTTATGTAATCAAGCTCAATGATGGAAGGAAACATGGATTAATGCATGAATAGCTAATTATGCAACTAATATGAGCCTAAGTCTAACAATAATATGAGTAAAAAGGGTAAGAAAATTAGTACTTTTGAACATTTATCAAATGGCATCGAAGAAGTTGAAGAAGTTGAATACACAGCTTCAGGAGTTGTTGGATCATGGGTTTATTAAACCGAGTGTTTCTCCATTAGGTGCTCATGTTCTTTTTGTGAAAAAGAATGATGGTACGATGCATATGTGCATTGATTACTGGTAGTTAAATAAGTTGATGGTGAAGAATAAGTATCCTTTGCCAAGGATTGACGATTTGTTTGATCAGTTTCGCATAGCGGCGGTATTTTCTAAGATTGATTTGAGATCGGGGTATTATAAGTTGAAGGTTATGGAGGTGGATGTGCATAAGTCTGCGTTTCGTACAAGGTATGGGCATTATGAGTTATTGGTGATGCCGTTTGGTTTGACAAATGCCCCGACTGTGTTCATGGATATGATGAATAGGGTGTACCATGAGTATCTTGATCAGTTTGTGGTGGTGTTTATTGATGATATCCTTGTGTACTTTTGTACCGAGAAAGATCGTGATCAGCATTTGTGGATTGTTTTGCAAGCCTTGAAGGATAATCAGTTGTATGCCAAACTAAGTAAGTACGAGTTTTGGCTGAAGGAGGTGATGTTTCTTGGTCATGTGGTTTTCACGGAGGGTATTCGTGTTGATCCACGGAAAATTGAGGCTATTCTCAATTGGAAGCAACCAAAGTCTATATCGGAGGTTCGTAGTTTCCTTGGGTTGGCTAGTTATTATCGACATTTTGTAGATGGGTTTTCTAGCATTGCGGCACTGTTGACAAATTTGTTGCAAAAGAATGTTCCTTATGTGTGGACGGAGAAGCAACAACATAGTTTTGAGAAGTTGAAGGAAGTTTTGACATATGCTCCTGTGTTGATCCAACTCGAGTCATGGAAGGGTTTGTGGTTTATAGTGATGCGTCGTACGTTGGTTTGGGGTTTTGTGTTTCAAGGGTCGAATAGTGGTGCCGGATGATTCGGAGTTGAGGTATACTATTTTGACGGAGGCACATTCTAGTCCTTTTGCTATGCAACCCGGTAGTACCAAAATGTATCGTGGGTTGAAAGAGGTGTACTATTAGGTTGGTTTGAAGAAGGATATGGTAGAATTTGTTCTAAGTGCATGGTGTGTCAGCGGATTAAGGCTGAACATCAGTTTCCATCTGGGTTGTTGCAACCATTGAGAATTTCGGAATAGAAATAGGAGAGAATTACCATGGATTTTGTATCAGGGTTGTCGTTGACACTGGCTAAAAAAGATTCCATTTGGGTGATTGTTGATTGGTTTACGAAGTGTGCACATTTTCTTCCCGTGAATACGACGCATACCATGGACAAGTTGGCGAACTTGTATATCGATGAGATCGTACGTTTGCACGGGGTACCTAAGTCTATTGATTCGGATAGGGATCTGAGGTTTACAGCGAGGTTTTGGGAGTGTTTGCACCAGGCTTTGGGTATGAGACTGAGTTTCAGCACCGCGTATCATCCTTAGTCGGATGGGCAATCTGAGCGTGTTATCCAGATTTCAGAGAATATGTTGAGGTGTTGCATCATTGAGTTCCAAGGAACCTGGGAGAACTATTTACCTTTGATTGAGTTTGCGTATAACAATAGTTACCAAGCAAGTATACAGATGGCACCGTACGAGGCTTTATATGCTAGAAGTGTCGTACGCCTTTGTGTTGGGCTGAGGTTGGGGAAAAGTATGTTTCCTTATCGGATGTGTTGAAAGACACAGATGAGAAAGTGAAGCTAGTGTGTGATCGCTTGAAAGCGGCTGCGGATCAGTAGAAATCTTACGCGAATTTGAAGCGTCGGGAGATAGAATATGTGGTTGGTGACCATGTGTTCTTAAAGGTATCACCATGGAAAAAGGTGATGCGATTCGGATGTAAGGGTAAACTTAGTCTGAGGTTTATTGGACCATATGAAGCTGTGGAACGTGTTGGTCCTATGGCTTATCGGTTGAGGTTGCCTCCCGAGTTAGAGAAGATACATGATGTGTTTCATGTATCTATGTTGCGGAGGTATCGGTCGGATCCCTCGCATGTTATGCCGGTGGAGCATATTGAGTTGAAGCCGAATGTATCCTTTGATGAGGAACATATGGAAATCCTTAATTCCAGCAGCAAGGTTCTTCATGGCAAGATGATTGAGCTTGTTAAGGTTTTGTGGCGACATCATGGTGTCGAGGAAGCCACTTGGGAAAGCAAGGTGGACATGTTGGAGCAATTTCTGCATTTGTTTCCTTCAGGTAAATTTCGAGGACAAAATTTCTTAAGTGGGGGAGAGTTGTAATACCTCGGTTTTGGGTCTAGTTGTTTTGGGGTTCGTTTTAAGGGTCTGATAGAGACGTATTAGGGATTCGAGTCAGTTTCGGGATTAAATCAGATTAAATATTTTTGAAGGTGATAAAAATATAGAAAAATATTCTAAAAATTATTATTTAATATATTAAGGATTTTGGTGAAATCAATTTTGTAAAATGAGTTTTGGAAATCGGACATTTTGGACTAGTGACCAAAATGTAAACTTTGAAAACTATTTTTAGTGATTGTTTTGTAAATAGTCAAAAATTTTAATCTTTAAGGAGCTAATTGCCCAAAAGTCTAATCTCAGACTTTATCCCTTAATTGGATATTTTTAAAGTGTTTTGGAAAATATAAATAGGTTGAGGAGAATTAATTTGATAATTAAATCTTTAAAACAAAAATCACGTAACTAACTTTCTCTCAAAATATTTTCTCTCAAAATCTATCCAGCTAAACATCACTTTTTCTTCTAAATCATCAGGTAAATCTATCCAGCCAATTAAGGGAGAAAGCATCTATTAGAGGTAATGTTCGTCCTTCTCCTCTAATGAAAGGTTCTTTACTGAAATTCCCAAGTTATTGACTATTTGCAATTGTTTTCTAATGTGTTTTGGTAGTTTAATTCAGGAAAATTGGTTTAATTGTGTTGTGATTGAGGAAATTGATATATTTTCGAATTGGATTTGTTTTGATGGGTTATTGATCAGATTAAATCATGTTTTTAGTGTTTGATAGTGTTGAAGGCTTGGTTTTATCAATATAATCCTGAAACTAGTTGAATCCATAATGTTAATGGTGGTTAGTTAAGGGTTTTTGTGTTGTTAATGGAGTTTATTTGTTGCTGGAAGTAAAATGATGTTGTAAAAGGGTTTTTAGATGTTAATTGATGAAGTTTGATATGTTGAATCGTTGTTTTGCGCCTGGGTTAAGATTGGAAGGTGATTGAGGTTGCTTTCGATAAGTTTCGGATGGTTTTTGAGTGGGCAACTTGTGAGTTGCTGGTAATTGCTTTAAGACATTGGTTTGAATGCATTTTGATGCATGTTCCTCTGTTTTGTGTGGCCAAAACAGAGGATAATCAAGGCGAAGTAGCTTGAAGTGGATCGTTGCTAGCTGTGAGCTCGATTTGCTTTGGCGAGCAAGGCGAGGCGTAATCAGTGAGTGGAAATGGTTTTAAAGGCATTTCAAAGGTTTGAAAGTGGTTATGGGAGTTTAGGTTAAGTTTGAAACACTTACCTAAGCTCGGAAGTAAGTTTCCCTCTTTTGCTCTTTAATATCAGATTGGATAGGAGCATGGTTGATTACATGTTTTGGTTGTAAACATGGTTTGATTTATTTATTGTAAATGCATGGTTTTGAATACATATGCAAAGATTTAAATGTATGTAAAATTTTAGTGAGCATTGGTTTTCACTCTGGTTGGGAATGGGGTATTGCTATGGCAATGTGGTTTGCATATGTGATGACTTTGTATAATGCATTGTAAAACAGTGAATAAATGGTTTTGGAAATGATATATTGGCTATGTGACAAGATGTAAAACATTCAGATATAGTTGGCATGTCATAGGATGAAGTGCACTATAATATATATATACAAAATCGATTATGGCCATGGGTCCTTGAGGTTGGTGGTTTAACTAGGCCACTCGGACTATTGGGACATCTCTTGGGGTATACGGTTTAACTAGGCAGCCCAAGATGATGGTGATCTTGCGGTTTAACTAGGCAAGGTCGATAAAGCCCGAGGTTTAACTAGGCGAGGCTGACAAATCTTGCGGTTTAACTAGGCAAGGTTTGGGATATCATGCGGCTTAACTAGGCATGGTATGAGTTATCCGTGTATCCGACGTATGGATGGAGGATTGTTCATCCAAGGATAGAGGTCGTCTATCCGGGGTCACTACAATTGCCAATATATGAAAGTTCATGTGTTGAACCTATTTGATAATGCATTGGGATTTAAGCATGGTAATAAGATTTAATGCATTGGGATTTAAGCATGAGATGGTTTAATGCTTGGGATTTAAGCATGTGATTTGTAAATGTTTTGCATAAAATGGATTTGCATGTTTTGATTTGGGAATCAATGGAAATGCTTTGGTTGTAAGCATGGTTTGAAAACAAGTGTTAGTTTTCAAAGGTTTTAAATGCATCATTGTTTTATGAGCATCCTCACTAAGCATGTGTGCTTACGCTCTCTTTTTCCCTAATGATGCAGAGCATTGAAGTTTGCGGCAGCAAAGGCAAGGTTAAAGTGATCCAAGAGCAAAGACTATTTTGAGTATGAACTCGGTTTAAGTTTCCGGTTAATAAGGCAATGTGTTCGCCATGTTTTTGGGATTTGTAATTATGTTTTCCTCTGGTTTTTGGAGCATGATTAATGTTGTGTTTGAGGTTGGATTGATGATGATAAGTATGTAGTTGATTCTTGCTTATGGTTAATGGTAGGTGGTTGCTTAGGGATGCATCTAGAAAGTCTTGGTTAAATGCCATGTTTTGATAATTCTAGCATATTGGTTTTGATGCTATAGATATGTTTGGAAGTGGTATATGCTAATAAATGTCAAATGAGTGTTTGGGTATGTTTGGTAAAGTGGTCTAGGGAGCATGCCTATAGTTTGATCTTTTGGAAGCTTATGTTTAGTTGTGATTGCTAAATCTTAGTGCAAGTGATGGAATATGGTTGGATGGTTGGTTGTATGCATGAATGTGAGTTGCTAGGATCTAAATGCATTTAGATTGGATTGAAAAACCAGCTAAAACTGACATTTTCGGTCCAGGTGTATCGGAACGCATCCCCTCGTACTGGTATGGCTAAGCTATTTCAGGCTTAGCGCTTTGATACGCGGGAAGGTGTTTAGATACACGTCAACCTTTCTAGGCATAGCGTTTCGATACGCGGGAAGGTGTTTCGGTACGGGTCAGCCTTTTTAGGCATAGCGTTTCGATACGCGGGAAGGGGTAAAAATATTTTGGCTTAGCGTTTCAATACGCGGGGCTGTATCGGTACGGTTTTGAGCTACTGGATCTGAGTTTTGAAAATTGGCCAAGGCATACCAAAACACCTGTACTCGTATCGATACGGGCTGCGGTTAAATAGGTTATTGGGTTGTTTGATAGTTTTTGATTCTTTCATTTTGGTCCCTGATTGTTGTGAATGCAATTGCTTGAGTTTGGATGGTCGTATTGAGCTAAAAATTGACATAAGAGCATGTAATCTGACTAATTGAGGATTGGTAAACTTAATTTCAGTTTTGATCCTTTAATTTACCAGTTTTACATTTTAGTCCCTAAAATGTATCGTATGCAATTGGTTGCCTTTCCGTGGTCCGTTTCCTTTGAAAATTCATTCGCTGCAAGCATGATCACTTAGGATTAATAATACGCATCTAGATAAGATAAAAGGAAAAAATGGAATGGTTTTCATAGTCTTCTTCCAGTTTGCTTCGGCAAACCTAATATAGCTCACTCAGTTTGGTCGGGCGTCTAGGCCAGGTCGAGGGGGTTACAACTTATTTGAAGAACCAAAAGGTCGTGTCAAGTTACCAAATCCTAATTCCTATATAAACCACTTACATATGACCAATAGAGGACATGAAAATATAGCAAACCGTCATGTCATCTATAACACCCTTAACATATACTCATAGACCGAATATACATTAAAGATGTTACGGAGTTATTGAAAGAAATCTTGACTTAAATTTTTTTTATCAAACTTTATCTTATAGTTTAACCCTTTCTCGGTTTTGAGTTAAAAACTATGTCAGTCTATTGCAGCTAGTTTTGACCCTGAATTGATTTATAAAATTCATAATTGAGTTATTGAAATAAAAATATAATTCAGGGTGAAAACTATGTACAATGCCTAGACCCTTTTTCGGTTTTAAAATTTTTATGCGATCAGGGTTAAACAACACTTAACTACGTCAAAATTCATAATTATTAATAGCAAACCATTCCTCTAAGTCCATACTTCCATAACAATGTATAAAGACGTTATAAATTTATATTTACAGAACAGTTTACCCACTTAAAATATTACATGCCCACTAGTCTATCAAATTCCGTGAAAGATGTACGTACTGTACTTACATATAGTAACTTGATCTTCCCAATTAATAGCTCCTCCTTGCTAGTCTTGTTTTGGAGAACCTACGTGTGAAATAACACACGCTAAGTACGAACTTAGTGAGGCAATGTAAAATAATTAAAACATTTCTTTGCAAAGTAATAATAGAAATAAATAGAGTGCAATATAACTATCAAAAAGGATTTGAAAATTATAAAGACTGGCTTATCAAATCCATTACCCTTTTTCATAACCTGTAAAAATCTCAATATTCTTATATATGAACAATACATGTTATATCAATACGATCCATTGTACTTTCAATTTCAATATAGCCCAATGTACTATGGATGAGATTACATGGTATGCGAGTCAATGATGAGTATGCACATGTGCTGACATCAACAAATTTGTTGTGCCATAATAAAACAATATATCAATGTATCAATATCAATGTATCGATGTCAATGTATCAATGTAAACACTACCGTAACTTAACGGCATCAATAATAACGATAGGTCATAGTTGTATAACACAATTCACTGTATCACCGCCGTAACTTAATAGCAGTATTAACCGATAGGTCATAGCTGTAAAACACAGCTCACTATATCATTACTGTAATTTGACAATAATATTATATCGATATACTCCACCTCTTTGGCATGCCAATATACCAAGATTCTCAATAATTATGCAATGGGCTTTTTGCACAATTCACTATTATGAACCTTTCATTCATTTCGATATTATCAATGGATCAAAATCAATCATTTTAACATATAAAATATGCATAGGGCAGTTCATACCCGAAATCATTCACAACCATTTAATATAAATCAAATCCTTTTCTTCCAACATTTGAGTTTGACTTATCACAAGTCTTCCTCGTATCATAATTAAAATAAATAAGATTGCACTCACCTGGGCCATAATAGTATGCCTCACTAAAGTTACTCGAAGTCCTTATTTTTCTTTTTATCATTTGGTTCTCCTTCAATCTCTTCTGGAACTGTATAAGGCCAATCGAACATATTCATTACTACTCTCATATTCGACTTAAGTCTAACATTGCTAACTTGATTCTTAGACATGACTATTCAAATATAAATTTTTTCTGAAATTTCCCCAATACTTTACATTATTGTTGAAATAGTCCCTAGGTCTTTAGTGACCATTTTGAACATTAAAGAACTGTTCAAGCCTAATTTGAACAATTTCCATAATTAATCACTCATTTTGGACTATTACCTTTTCAGTCCTCAAACTTTATAAAAGTGACATTTTAGTCACTACTTCACTTTTGTACATAAATTCATGTACAATTAAACCATTTATTTATTTCTAACATCCTTAGAAATTTTCCTTCAACTTTCAACTTTATTCAATTTGGTCCTTCACTAATTTTTATTTCGAAATAGGTCCCCCATATTTCCTTTCTTGACATTTTAATCCCTTAGCTTTCATAACATGCTTGAATCTTCAAATCAATCAATTTTCCCTAAATTCAAGACCAATCCCTATTTTTTCCTAAATTGCCGAATTGGTCCTTGAATTTTCCAAAATTTTTCATTTTGATCCTTAATTATCAATTCAAGCCACTTTCACCATAATTCAATGATTCCAATGCTAAAATAATATTTACAATAATTTCCCCTAATATTTACAAAATTTCGAAATGATCCCTAATTTACAACTTGGGGAAATCATTCAACATATCATCAAAATTAAGCTTCTAACACCAACATAAAGCTTCAAACAACTTAAATCCTTCAATATCATCACAAATTCTCAAACTCCTAACAAATCCCTAAATTTCAAGACTAGGGTTTATAACTTCCAACATAAAATTAACTTAATTTCAAGCTTGCTTTCATCAAAACTAATCTTAATTCATCATCTACTACAACAATTCTAATAAAATTTCATGAAACCCTAATTTCTCTCTCTTCAAACCTTCACTTAAAATTCATAATTCCATGAAATTTTACTACCAAAATATAGAGAATGAAGAGTAGATCACTTTACCTTAAACAACCTTGCTTGAAATCTTGATCAAAAGCCTTGAAAACGGACTAGGAATTTTTTTTGGTATTTTCCCTCTTTTCCCTTTGCTATTTGAACAGCCCAAGGATGAACAAAATAATGTTTTGTTCATCTTTTAAATGAATCCACATGTTTAAAAATTAAAATGAATTTTTAATTCATTTTACATAGTGAAATTACTATTTTGCCCTTTTATTATAATGGCCAAGATTCAATCTCATCAAAATCAATGGCCATGATTTAATCCATGTGTAAATCTTCTTTCAAAATTGCCCTCAAAGTTCCAAAATATTTCAAAAATGCCATCCATGGCAAATGACCAATTTGCCCTCCAACTAGACTTTATTTACAACAAGTCTTGAAAATTGCCATTCCATAAAAATTGAACCAAATTGGTTCTATTCTAACCAGCCCCCTTCCCAAAATATCATAAATTTTAATTTATAATATTTATTCGATCCAATTATCTGAATTTCATTCAATACGATTTCCAAATTTTATTTCTTTGAGCTTTATATCCACTCCATCATATTCTAACTAAATCTAGTTAGAATTCCTCCAACATTAGTAAAATGTTCATAAAATAATATTTTATGAATTTTCCATAATCTTTGGAACCATCTTTAAAATTTCAATTCGATCCGATATACCGATGTCAATAAAATACTTCTATTGCGATTTTACCTTTTCTGAGCTATTGGATTTATTCTGGAAATTCTATATTTTCCCTATTCGGGAAATAAACTCTATTATCCCATAAAAACTTCATTTTTTCCCAAAGGCTTAGACTGAATTTTTCCTAACTCAGTCTATTATTCCGATAATTATCAAAAATCTTCATAGAATAAAATTTCTCTTAGAATTCCTTTATCGATAATCTATACGAATTTTCTCTACTTTTACAGAGTCCAAAATATTGATCAGAAACACTTTTATGGGACCTTCCCGAAGGTTACCCATCCTAAAATTTTTCTGGCCTGAGCACACTTAACAATTTTATTCGATCCAAATTCGAATAACATAAGCCTCGTATGAAAAATCCAGTAACACATAAATACCACTCTTGAGGATGAACTATTCATTTACAGGGTTAACTTACATAACTTTTGAAAATTGCATTTTGGTCCCTAAACTTTTCTAAAGTTTACACTTTAACCCCTAAACTTTCAAAAATTACAATTTGGCCACTAGTCCAAAAATTGGAATTTTACATCATCAACCTAGCAAAATTTGACTATCAACTCCAAATCACTTTTTCATGCTTTAAACAACAACAACTTGAAAATCATGCAAAAGCCTGACAACCATGAATCCAATGCATTTCAACAATATCTAAATCAAATAGGAAAACTAGACAATCATCGAAATGTATCTAAAACAATCTCCCTAATTTTATGACTCACGTTGCCTTATTACTTTTTTTTTTTAAAACTAAACACATACTCAAGTCTTGGGTTGCCTTGTGATCACTCTCTGCCTCAAACAACCGCTCGTAAATGATTTAATCCTCTGCATTAATAAAAGAAAATGAGCGTAAGCTATTAAATCTTAGTGAGTGCATTCGCACAAATATAATCATCAATGCATTAAATCAAGACAAAGTAAACGTTTTGCTTTTTAAAACTTATCAAAAATCAGAATTTAATGCTTACATAAAGCTCATAAAAAACCATATTTTCTCACATCAAAACTTAGCAAAAGGTTGACATATTGGCATTACTTCTTGTGACTAGACATATCTCATTGAAATTATAGGATACATGGATCAAACTTATCAAAATATGAGCTTAGGGCCCTACCCTCATATATATATAAAATTGCATGGTTGTTAGACACTCGTCCTTTTTGTTCTCAACCAACAAATGATTGGGGAGAACTTGTCTTTATGAACCAACAACTATAGACACTCGTCTTTGTGGAACAATTACGATCGATCAATTAGACTAATTAGTCCTTCAAATTTATTTCTCAAATTTTTATAGAGTACTCATCATATGACACACCAACTATATCCGATCTTTCGTTTACAAGGTCACAAATCAATATACCCATTTAAACACATTTACTTACTTTTTTTCATATGCAAATCACGAATCAAAATCATCAAACTTCAATGCTTATCGGCATTTTCTCAAAACTTACCAAAAACTTATTTTAGTATTCGCGAGTACTTACATGCTTAATAAAAAGTCATATCGAAATATATTACATACAAATAGTAGGTTAACATACTCTTTTCATCAAATTGAAACCAAATACTCATATTCCTCTTGGGAAAAATTAAAGCGAAATGAAACGAAACTTTATAATAGCTTACTTCTGAGCTTAACATAGCTAGTTAGGCCATTATTAAGCCCCAAGAATCATTTCAAACCTTGTTAAAAGTAACTCATAAGTTCGCACTCATTCGTACGTTTTCGCTCTAACGTCAAAAATTTTGTCGATTTGTCGATATCGCTGAACGAACGTCAATATTCCGCAATCAATTTTGAAGCGTCTACAACTCATTAACAATATAATTCCTCATCAAAATAAATCCCAAAAATTCTATAAATTTCATTATAAGCTAATCATCAACCCAAAGTTCCCTCAAATACCGAAAATCGCCAAAAATGATGATATCCATCCTTCCAACTCCCAACCAAAGTTAAAACCTTAATCCCAATACTAAAACAACTCTAACAATCCCCAAATATCCTTCCAAAACAATAGTTATCAATAGGAAACCCAAATAACCGTAAACTCACAATTCCTCTTCGAAGAACAATTAACTAAAATTAACCAAATCAATTAATTTCGGATTTAATTCTAAAAAAATTAGGATTAGATTATCGATAATCCATAAGAAAACTTCATAACTCAATCCAAACACTTAGGTTTACTCAATAAATCAAGATTCCACCATTAAACCTTCCAAAAACTGAATTTCCACAACTAAATCTTGTTTTAATTTAAAAAAGGCAATTAAAATATAATATTAGGAATACAAAATGAGTGGAATATCATCAAGAAACATCACAATGACCTTGCAATAATTGAAAACGAAATTGGAGAAGCAATTCCCCTTTTAAAAATGGTGTCAATTTAAAGAACAAGGATGAAATAGAATTTTTGATGTAATAGCTAGTGTTTTAGAAAGAAACTAGCGAAGAAAATGATTTAGATTCCATGAAAAGATTGTAGAAGTGTTTGAGAATCAAGAAAATGAATTTGAGAGAAAATAAAGAGTTTTCTCTTCTTGTAAAAATAACCGTCGGGTGTAAAATGATAAATAAATGCTAAAATTTAATTTTAAAGACACAAATATACTTTTAGTCCAAAAAATTATTTATTCTGCATTGCTTTTAGCTCCTAAAACACTCTTAAAATGCACTAGAGAACGGAACCTTAATAACATAGGTTGGTTTCAAGTATTAATAGAGCCCAAAGTGGATAAAGAAAAATAAAGGCATGCATTAAGCCCAAAAGGCAAAGACAAAACTGAATCCACTACTAATACAAAGCTTTTTGGACCAGAAACATGTCCCAACTGGACCCGAACTACAAAACAGAAAAAACGACAGCAAGCAAGAGCAAAGAAACTTTTTTTTTCTTTTTTATCTTCGAAAAGCCGTAAGAAGTGTAAAAATTTCAAGTCCAAAAATCCCTCCCTCCCTTCTCTTTCCCCTGCCTTAACCCTCCCATTCCTTCCCCTATAAAATCCCCAATCGAATCTCTTCCCAAAATTATATAAAAAAGCCTACCCACTTTCTCTCTGATTCTCTCTACTTCTACTTTCCATTTGCATCGGATTGATTGCATGGTCAGCAGCTTCTTCTCTCCGCAACTTCTCGTTAGGGTTTTTCTTTCGGGGTGCTGTTTTCTTTCAACGAACGAGAGATCTTTTGCTGCTTCGTTATTTTTTTAATTTCTTTTTCTCGGTATGGACTATGAAGTTTGCGAAAGTAGTGGTATGTTGCATTTATTAATGCCATATTATTGTATTGAACAATGCCTGGTGTTTCTCGGTTTCTTTTTCTTCACCCCTTTTCTTTCTTTTTATTTCGAATTCGAAAATTGGATAATGGGTGCATTTGGTTTTTGGTGTTTGGGTGGGGATAAGATGATGAATGAGAGTTCAGGGTTTAATTGGGGTCATTGGCTTTTTGTTCAATTTTATCATGGAAATGCTGTCCTGTTCTTTTTCTTTCTGGGTTTTGTTTGTTTCCAGCTTTTAGGTTTTATTACCACGCGTTTCCTTGAATTCTAATTGGGATTCGGAGATAGAGAAATCCATGACATAAAGCATATTATTTTTTCCCCTGTCTGATAAAGAAAACTCTTGTTTTTTTCAATTATTTTCCCATAATATGCTAGATTTTTAGTTGGTCGATACTTGAGAATAAACAGCTATCTATTGTTGTTAGAATAATGCAAGCGGAAGCCAAATTTTAGAAACCGTGTTATTTATTAGAACTGTTTCAATAAATTTTCTTCTTAGTTGGTATCTTTCTATGTCCGTTTTGTTGTCTATGTTTGGGTTTAGTGGCTGCCTCTACCAATAAATTTTATTCTATGATTGTTTGAATTGTCCGCTAGGTTTTGCACCGTGAGCTCTGGGTCTGGTTTCCTTCCCGACCAGCTATAGTATCTACAATCATATTTACAGTGCCTTCTAATTTGACCATATTGTTATAGTCCCCTTGACTCTCTACTCCTTGAAATGGAAACCTAGTTAACGTTGGAAGTTTCTATGCATGTATTGATTTACTTTTATGATAGTACACAAGATGATTCATTATAGGTCCAATAATTTCCAACACTTTTACCTGTATTTGTTAGACTGCATTTCCTTGTTTTAAACCTTTTAAACAATAGCATTTAGAAACTAGTTATTGCCCTACGATGCATGTTTACAGTGTAATCGTTCAAAATTTTATCTGAAATGTCTACAGGTACTGATGATGATCTACCTCCATCACATCCACCTAGAGTTTCAATTAGGGGTATTATTGCTGGAAATGGAAGATCTATCATAGGTTCTGCTTCACATTCTAGGATGCATTCTGACATGGAGACCCAAATACATCTACTAGAACAAGAAGCTTATTGTGCTGCTCTGCGTGCTTTTAAAGCTCAATCTGATGCCATTACTTGGGTATTTACTTTTCTGTTTCTGCACTTACTGGTTTTGATAGGCTTTCCTATTTATTTCATGTTGATCGGTGTGTGTGCTGTGGCATATGCTGGCATCTTTAGGAAAAGGAAGGCCTGATAACAGAACTTAGGAAAGAACTGAGGGTGTCGGACGATGAGCATAGAGAGCTTCTGACCAAGGTTAACTCTGATGATATTATCAGAAGGATAAGGTTTGAATGCTTCGCGAATTAGCCTGAATTTTTAGTGGCCTGGAATAGAATCAATGGCCTTGTCATATCTTATTCTGTTCAACGAGTTATAAACGGGCACTACTAGCAGGGACTGGAGACAAACTGGTGGGAACCAGCCTGCAAGACTTGGTGCATTTCATACTGTCCACGGTATCTTGCCTAGTCCAACTGTTTCGGCATCCCGCAAGAAACAGAAGACATCTCAGTCGGTATATCTCTTACCATTTCTGGTGCAATAACAAGGTTTATAGAACTCTCATTATTAGTAGTTCTTTGTATTAAGCTTTCTTCTTTGGATGCTAGCTAGCAAAGCTGCTTTAGGAACAGGGACCAAATGCATGAAGCACTGACCTTTTTTTTCATGATAGAAATGCCAATGTGAACATTGACTTGATATACTTGAAAATTTCCCCTACAGGGTCAATCATTGCCTGGCATATCCTCAGCAAAGCCTATGCAGTACCCTACTGCAGTTTCTGCTGGAAGTAGGCAATTCAACAACCGAGGTACTGTTGCTGGCCTTTCGGCCAATGAGCGTGGTGAAGGTGCAACTTTTGATCCCTTAATTGGAAGGAAAGTGTGGACAAGATGGCCTGAAGACAACCATTTTTATGAGGCTGTAATCACTGATTACAATCGCTCTGAGGTATATTCAAAGCATACAAAAACATCTTCTGTCACTCTAACTGAGATTTATATTAAGCTGGAGCTTATAGTTGATGATGAAAATTTTAAAACACTTAACGTTTAAAGCATATGCATGAAACCTAAGGCTTTGTCAGAGCTGCACATTGTCTGACTTTTTATGCCATTACTTGACTCATAAATCAAAAGAATTTGATGCCTTTTCAATCCCCAATGTTGCAATTATTTTGTTTGTCTTAGTTTTGCTATTATATATGCACGTTTTGCTGACATGCAAATCAAAAGATTTATACAGGACCTTTTTATTTCCCAATTTTGCAACTATATTATATGTTTCTGTTTTGCTAATCTATCTGCAATCTGTCAATCTTTTGAGCTGGGAAGAAGTATCAACACTACTTTTCCTTCAATTCACAGTACCCAAGGAAAAATCTTTTATTAGATATGAAGGAACCCATAGTCATAATCTTATTGTTCAAAAGGATTGATCTTTATGCAATACAAGTTTATTACATGGTAACAGTTGTAAAAGGCTTTATAGAACTGTATCTATTAATTCTGTGTTATTGTTAAGCCATCATTGGTATATTTTATTGTTGTTTTACAGGGTCGACATGCTCTGGTGTATGATATAAATACAATAAATGAGACTTGGGAATGGGTTGATCTCAAAGAGGTAAAGTAGATATGATTTTTTATCTTGAAGTTTGTCGCTTGTGTGTGCTGGTCATTTCTTTATGCAGCAGCAAAGTTACAATGTGTAGACAAATATGATTTTGCTAGTTTGTATTGATAGTGTATACTGCTCTTGATTCTATTTTGTGTCACTCGTTAAGTGTTACCTATACTGTTGCTAAATTTAAATAAGTACCAAATATTCTAAGTTCTAACATTAACATAAAAAAGATATATATGTATGTAAGTTTCTCTCTCGTTTTAAATAAAAACATATTATTAAGTTGGGGGGGGGGGGCATACGTTATAAGAAACTAACTGGTTCTAACCAGGTACATGTCTCTTCCCTTTCAAAGCACTTTTAAAAATAAATAAAAAATGACACTATAAAATACCCGCACAGTAGGTGGCAAATCCTATTAAACATTATTTATGGAGATTGTGAAACATGTTACAGGGAAATAATACCTCATTATTGGATTTTATTTGTCCACATTTTTTTATGCCATACAGTAGAAGTTGGAAATTAGTTAGGCCTTGTTTGAGCTGATGTTTGTTGGCATTGGTGAAGAGATTTGAAGCCTTATGAAGTCGTACTCTAGTGACCTCGTAATAAAAGGTCTATCTGAAACCTAGCAAATATAAGATTGACAGTCAACTTGAAGTTAACCCAAAGAATGTTTTTTTGCGGTTCAATAACGAATGTTATTTTGATTATAACCATTATTTAATTATTATTTATTTATTTTTAACCATTATTTAGAATTATTCAAGTTTATATTCTAAGAGGTTCTGGTGTTATTTTTCTAGCAATCTTGACTGTGCATTTGTGTAGCGGTTTCGTTTTTAGTTATGTCTGTCTTCATAGTTTGCTAGAAAGTGAGCCGCTATAGGTGCCTATGAATTGTATATTTCGGTTGTCATTCCTGATGGCATCAACGCCTGGTGCTCTTCATATCCTTCATTTCTGTGCTTTTCATATCAAGTTTTTCATCATCTTGATTTACCATATTTTTAACCTAAGCTATACCAGGAAAACCATATGGGGATTATGAAACTAATCTTCTTATTGCTTATTATTTGAAGATTTGAAGTGCGTTGGTATTTGTTTTTGTTTGGTATCCTTTTAGAAGAGCTGATTTTGATTATGTAAAGCCGGCAATGGTTCTACTGCTTCATCAAAGTGGAAATCTTAGTGCGAATAGCTTTCCATATACATTTTATTGAGAACAATATTGATCTCCTAATGTTTACAGATTTCTCCGGATGACATCAGATGGGATGGTGAGGACCCAGGCATATCTTATCGAGGAGGCCATGGTTTACATGGAGCTAAGAAATCTTTCAGTCATGGTGCTCCTGCTCCTGGAAGAGGCAGAGGTTCAGTGAAGGGCCCATACAGAAAAGAAGCTTTGCCATTACAGAATGGTATTACGAAGAAACTTACCGATGATATCGAGTTGTTAAACACAGAGGCTCTAGTAAAGGAGGTATTTATGGAGAGCCGGCTTAAGGATTTCGTTACACATCAGCTTGAGATAATTTACATTATATGTTGCTTTCTAATTTGATTTGATTCCTTTAAAAGGTGGAGAAGGTTTTCAATGCTAGCCATCCTGATCCCCATGAGCTTGAGAAGGCAAAGAAGACGCTGAAAGTAAGTTTGTCATTCATTCAAACACCTTAGAATATCTTTGCTTCCATTGCTTAGGACTGCAAACTTAACCATTTTATGTAATGCAGGAACATGAACAAGCACTCATTGATGCTATTGCGAGGCTTGCTGATGCATCTGATGGTGAAAGTGGTAACCAATATATGTATACATAGTGCTCTATTTCTTGTGTCTGCTGCAGATAGTCTATACTGAGACTCATCTTATTACACAGTTTTAATTCCATTTGATTTGGGAAAAAGCTAGCTGTCTTTTCTTTGTTTCACATTTGCGTTTCTTTTGCTATTAATCATCTAGCATTGTTCTGTTGATCGAGTATGTAACAACTCTGTTTAATCCAAGATTCTTTCTCTTTGCGCGCGGGGGGGGGGGGAGTATGTGATACGGGCTTATTAGGAGAGATGGATTAATATTGTAAGATGTGCATCACAAATGAAATTGAATGAAGAATGTAAGCCTGGACATGCACAACTTGTTTTGGATCCAGAGTGTATGATGACGGTTTGTTGCTTTCTAATTATACCATTTACAAAGTAAATCATGTCTTAATTCTATACAGTGGGGGAGGCTCATTGTTTTGTTGCTGTATTTGATTATTAGATGGAGAACGAACTTACCCTCGTGGGCAACCGATGGAGCAGCTGTGAGTATGCAGCAGGCAGCAAACACCGTAAGAGTGTTATATTGAAGTCCGAAAGTATTACATGGTTGCATCCGAATTGCAATAGATAACTATTTTTGCATCTGGTCCCTTGTTGGATAGAAAGTTGCCTAAACATAAGACACCTCAAATTTAGCTCTGGAATGTAAAATTATTCATGGCAGCCGTCAATGTAAAAGCTTTGATTTGTGGAAACCAAGCTTTCCATAACTTTGTTCATGCAGCAGTTCAACATTTTTGCATCATGAGACATTTGATATGAATGAATGATTCAATCTAATAATTCTAATATCACTAGATGCTTCACAAATTGTTGGTAGCTTTTAGGGTTTCACATGTTCTAAGCAGATGGGATTTGGATCTTTGCCTTTCTGTTGGCTATCAAAACATAGGATTTCATTTAATAATGAAAATCATAAAAAAGTATAAAGAATGAAAAAGTCATAAAGAAGGTAAAATCAACATAGCAATTATCAAGGGAT
The DNA here is from genome assembly GCA_019671005.1 of Hibiscus mutabilis. Lineage (NCBI taxonomy): Eukaryota > Viridiplantae > Streptophyta > Magnoliopsida > Malvales > Malvaceae > Hibiscus > Hibiscus mutabilis. The sequence continues at coordinate 23,089,991 of CM033737.1, forward strand.
TGACTTCAAATGATTATATTAAGCATAAATAATGTAGCAAACATCCTCCGTTGAAATTCTTGTATATGTGAGGTCTACCAAAATCGATACTAAGGCAAATAGCAATAGATAAGAGGTTTATGTATGGTTCTCTTACCAAGAACGAAATCTCTAAGTACAACAAGATCAATGTTGTGGCAATCAATCAACCAACCAGATGCAATGCAAGGAAAGGAGAAGAATGTCAAGAAATTGATGAACGACGTATACACAAAGCATCAAAACTTGGATTTCAAGAACCCAGAAACTCCGATAAAAAAGAACAGGCACATATCGATAGAAAACATCTCAACAGAAGTTAGAAGATGTGGGCAAATTCAGAGAACCCAACAACACATCAGGCTAAGCACATAAATCAGATTATCATTGATCAAAAAATCAAGCAGATCTGAAGCACAAGCATAGTGTCACGACCATACCTTCGTTCACTCGACAAGTAAACCGTGCGGCACTTGAAAGGGATGCTTCCCGACCAAGTCGGCCTTGTTCTCAGTAGATCTTCGTTCACTCGGGAAGTATACCGTGCGACACTTGAAAGGGACGCTTTCCGACCAAGTCAGCCTTGTTTTCTGTAGATCTATTCAAGATAAAGCAAGCAACGCGCCAGTTCTTAAGCCACAACATAATCCCTCAAGCCACGAGTCGATACCGTAGGACATAGCGGATGCCCATAGTCGACCCCCACCTTCCTCAAAGGAAAAAGTGGTTTTATTAAATGAAAGAAATATTCGGGTTACAAAAGAAGACTCACCCACACCATCGACTTGGTCGGTAGGGGCCGCCTCGATGGTGTGTAGGATACATACCTGTACCAGTGGATCAGTTCAAACTCTGCCGACTGTCCACCCCTACATATATGCGAAAACAAATTTATAAAAAAGACCCGAGTAGTCATTAAATGCTTGAAAACAAGACACTTTTCCCTAACCATAGAAAAACCTAAGGAGATGACACTTTTCCTAAAAACATTACAATGTTTGAAATGAGAACACTTTATTCTTTACCAAGCCATGAGATCCTCAAGCACGGTTGGTCCCGATGTAGATATTCGGTTGTGGCGCTGTAAAGGGGATGGCCACAACACATAGCATACCTGCAAAGGAAACCCAGGCGAAAATCATATTAGCAGCCAAACATTTGAGATAGCATGATTTAAATATCTGTGGATGTCCTCATATGTAAAGGGTTGATTGTTTTTATCCAGTATTTAGAAAAAAAGGTGTTGTTGATAACATTATGGGCATGTTATCATTCTTGCAAATGAGAATTGTGGCGCTGGATTTTAGGATTGTTGGCTGTTTCATTTGAACTTCCATTTGTCACCAAAAGGGATTAGAGAGAGAGAGTTGTAGCAGAAATTGAGGTTGTCAGCATTGGAGAGAAAAGGGATGGAATTATAGGAGTATTTGTGAAATGTCTAAATCATGGTAGATGAGAAATATTCAATCAGCTTTTAAGGAGAAACGATTTTGATCCATTGTTGCTAAAGTTTTGGATTTCCCCAAAAACCTATTTTTTTAACAAGGAATTCGCACATCATTTTCATCAAATCCCGTTACAATTATATCTTTTTGTCGTTAGCAGTTTCTAGTTAAATTTAGCTGATACTAATTTTTTTTCAATATATTGTTAATATATTAGTGTGATTACATGATAGTATATGTTTATTTTTTTTCTTAATTATTTGACAATACACACTTTGTACACACAAGTGCTCGAACCTAGGTCTCTTAGGAAGAACATGCTACATGCATGAGCTGGGTTAAATTACTCATATTGGACAAGAAGCTGAATTTGTTTGATGCAAAGAATAAAGGCCAAAACAATGCACGCATAGGAGGTCAAAAACAATGCATCTTGGACAAGAAACTGGATTTGTTTGTGAAGTCTGGAAAGTCAGCCAACTTACGACGAGTTTTTTGATGGGATCCAGACATTTCTGGGCCGAGTTATCTTCTAACAAATTGTCCGTCATTTAGTTACCTTTCCAACGCATCTTGAAACGCGTCAATCGGACATCGGTAACTCAAGATACGTCCAATTTACTGAAGACTGCGCATGCAAAAAACTGGATACGAGATTATTACGGGATTTTCAGCCCAAAAGCTAACATATAAGGCTTTGGACGAATTAAACTTAGCCCAATATATTTATTATAATTTAAATTGATGTTTTTAGGGTTTTATATACTTTAGGAACTAGCCACCCTTCTCTTAAGCCGTTAGATCAAGTCCAATTTAATGGACCAGATTTGTTTGTTTATTTTATTATTATCTTTATTTTTCCTAGTTCAAGTTAAACTCTTTATTTGTAGCCTATTTAAAGGCATATTTGCTTCATTAATAAGAAGAACATGAATTTTTTAGTTACAAAAAAATCTTTGGCCATGGACCATTTTATTTTCAAGGTAGATGGATTTGCCTTGTTATTTTTTTCGTATCAGAAGTCTTCTTCAACATAAGTTCGTTAAGTTCTTGTTATGAAGATCATCTTCACACTCTTGCTTGCCTAGTAACTGCGTCTAGGAGGGTTGGTTAGAGCCGCTTGAGGTTGCTTGCTTAGATAATTGCATCTAAGAGGGTGCTGAGGACAAAATATCCTACAACATCTAATCTATCATATTCACCTTATTTTTTTAATTTTCCAGCTTTAACTCTGAAATTTTCAAGAAACCCTCAACTAGTTTCTCTTGAATTTTCAGATTTGCTCCTAACTTCCTTGTTCGAGTCTAAAGCCCTAGGTTTGCTTCCAAGCCATCAAATTGAAGGTTACCATCTGCCAAAGCATACTCTATCATTTGGTATCAGATTTGGGACGATTCTTGGCAAGAATTTTGGCATTTTTAGGTGAAAAATTTGAAAATTAGGGAAAATTCGTCAAAATCAAACGAACGAATTTTGAGCTGAAAATTTCATATCATATCTACACGTTAGAGGAGTCACCACATAAAATTTTAGAATTTTTTGACATCCGGAACACCTCGAACGAAGTAGATTAAGTTGCTGCAAAATTCTAGGGTTTTCGGGGTTTTTTCTAATTTTCTTTCATTTTTAGCCATTAGTTTTCGTTTGTTTTAGCTTTTATTGCTTCTTATACATCTTCTAACACCTTATTGTTTCCTTGTGTTAGTAGGACTAAAAGTTGCATACTCTTCTTTCTCCTTGCAACTATAATTCTATTATTGTCTAACCTTTTCTTTGGATTCTTAAAGCAATTAAGATGTTTTATTCTCTTTTCAACACACGTTATCCTATACCAATAAATATTTTTCGGTCACGATGTAGGATACAAGGTAATCTATGTTCTTTAATTATTGATGGCGACAGTCGTGTAAACTTAGTGAGCAGCTTCATTGTTGATGCACTCGATCTACCATGCCAATAACACCCTAAGTCGTATCATCTTCAAGGGTTTAATAGCGGACCGAATATGAAGGTAACCGAACGTTGTTTAATCTCTTTTACTCTTGGAAACTATTGTGATGATGTATGGTGTGGAGTGGTTCTTATGGAAGTCACCCACTTGCTATTAGGAAGAGCTTGGAAAAATGATCGAGACTCTGTCCATCGAATCAATACAAATGGATACTCGGTTGTGCACCAAGGCCAGAAGCTCTCGTTCTCTACAATAGAGCTGGAAAAAGTATATGAAGAAATGGCGAAAGCAAAAAAATAGTGTGAGAGGATAAAACGAAAAAAATTGGAAGCACAAAAGGCTGAATCAATTGACCACACGAAGGCAACCAACCATGAAGACATCCCAAAACCAGAAGGTACACATGATTCTCTTCGTACTTCTACTTCTAGCATTTGTGCAAATGTTGATGTTGGAGAAGAGCCGTCTCCCAAACAAAAGGATAGTGATAGTGAACACATTAGACAAGATGGAAATGCTTTCTAATCCCTCATGTGAAGCAATAAGTCCACTTGCTATACTCTCATCACCTCCTCACAAAGAAAGCAAGTGGAATTCTAACCCTTCATTTGATTCTTGTCCTATCATTCCGTTAGAAACACTTTCTCCTCTACAGAAATTGTACATTGCTGATAAATTTTGTGAGATGGATATGGGATGTGAGATACAAAAGACTGAGAGTAAAGAGGCCGAGAGTGAAAAAAGTCAGATTAATGGCCCAAATTTGGTGAGTGAAAATACATGAGGTAAAAGTCACACAAAGCCCAAAAGAAAAAAGACAAGAAAAAGAACGCGATGAGTGATTTTGTTTTGACTAATCATTACAAATGTTCGAGTAGTATTGTCTTATTTTTTCAGGATTTTGTTGAACCATTGAGAGGAACTCAATTAGATCACTCCACATACAACAAAGAAGCCTTTTCAATTGAAGTTGATGATTGTTCTCTCATTGCCGATTTAGATTCGAGGACGAATCCTTTTGAGGAGTGGAAGAATGATACATGCATGAGCGGGGTTAAATTACTCATATTAGACAATAAGCTGAATTTGTTCGATACAAACAATAAAGTCCAAAACAATGTACGCATAGGAGGTCAAAAACGATGCATCTTGGACAAGAAACTGAATCTGTTTGTGAAGTCTGGAAAGTCAGCCAACTTGCGACGAGTTTTTGGATGGAATCCAGGCATTTCTGGGTCGACATTTCTTCTAACAAGTTGTCCGTCATTCAGTTACCTTTCCAACGCATCTTGAAACGCGTCAATCGGACATCGAGAACTCAAGATACGTCCAATTTACTAAAGACTGCGCATGCAGAAAACTGGATACAGGACTATAACGAGATTTTGTAAAATTCAGCCCAAAAGCTAACATATAAGGCTTTGGACGAATTAAACTTAGCCCAATGTATTTATTATCATTTAAATTGATGTTTTTAGGGTTTTATATACTTTAGGAACCATCCACCCTTCTCTTAAGCCGTTAGATCAAGTCCAATTTAATGGACCATATTTGTTTGTTTATTTTATTTATTCTTAGCTTTAGGTTAAAGCCATCCTTCATCTATAAAAGGATGATGCTTTCTTCTTTGTTTTTCAGATTTCTTTGATTTATGAAATATTTAGTGAGTTTGTTTTTGCAAGTCCTGATTACTTGTGCCTTCGAAGTCTTCTTCAACATAAGTTCGGCGAGTTCTTGTGAGGGAGATCATCTTCACACTCTTGCTTGCCTAGGTAATTGCATCTAGGAGGGTGGGTTAGAGCCGCTTGAGGTTGCTTGCTTAGATAATTGCGTCTAAGAGGGTGCTGAGGACAAAACAACATCAACAAATCACAAACCATCTTCTTCTTCGATCTTCACGCCATCTCCACAAGCCATAAACAAAGCTGGAAATTTGTCTCCCAACTTTCTCTTTTTGGACAGAATGTCCTTCATAAATTTGACATAGTTGGGCATTTGTTCAAGGGCTTCTACCAATGGAATGTTGATTTGCAATTGCTTAAGAACCTCCAAGAAATGCTTGAACTGCTGATCTTGCTTATACTTTTGAAGTCTTGCTGGAAATGGTGGCGGCGTATAAACATATGCCAGCGCTGCTGGCTTTTCCAACGCAGTGCTGGCATCAGTCTGTTTGGCATCAATGCTGGCATTGATATACTGTCAGGCATCAGTTCTAGCATCATCTGCTTTTGTTTCCTCTTTCTCTGCTTCTTGGGATTATCTGCTGGCACAGGCTTCTCATCTTGGCAATTAATTGGTTGCGTAGCAACCTTCTTCGTTTCGCACTACTTACCACTCCTAAGAGTTATAGCTTTGCACTGCTCATTGTCTTTGTGTCGAGCATCTTCTGTGTCACTTGGCAATGCTCTCTGGGGTCGGTTGCTGAGTGCACTGGCAATCTACCGAAGTTGGACTTCCAAGTTTCTCATTGATGCTGCCAAACTCTGGACTGTGGCATCATTCCTCTCCATGTACTCTGTGAGAGTGCCTCCTTGGTTGAGTCTCTGCCCTTGCTGAAAATTGTTTTGGGCTTTCTGTGGCATGGCATTAGGATAGAATGTTGGCATGGCATTGTTATTCTGCCTCTGAGTATTCTGGCGCTGGGCATTGTACTGGTTACCTCCTTGATTTCCCCATGCTAAATTAGGGTGTTGTCTCCAACCTCCATTATAAGTATTGGATTTAGGATTATAGTGGTTAACATTGCCAATAAAATTTACCGATTTAGGGTTGGCAGGGCATTCATCCACATGATGATTCTCTCTACAGATTGTATAGAAAGGGTCTAATGCTTTGACTTCTTGGGACTCATTGTTCTTTTGCAACGTTCTTATCATGCTAGCAAGATTGGAAATCTCGGCATGAATGGATGTTAGTACATCAACCTGAAATTTCCCAATGGTTTTAGTTCCGGTCTCAAGCCTCACAACAGCATATTCAAAATTGTTGATTGCAATCCTCTCTAAAATGTCAACAACCTCGGTATATGTCTTGTCAAGCAATGAACCAGCTACTGAACCATCAACAATAGTCCTTGTTTGTGCATTTAATCCATTATAAAAGGTTTGTATCTGGGTCCAATTCGGGAATCCATGCATAGGACACCTCCTCAACAAGTCTTTGAATCTTTCCCAGGCATCATATAAGGTCGCATCCTCAGCCTGCCTGAATGTAATGATCTCACCTCACAACTTTGCAGTGAGTGTTGGCAGCTGAAATCTTATCAAGAACTTCTGGCATAGGTCTGCCCTTGAAGTGACTGATCCAGGTGGCAAGGAATTAAGCCAAGCCTTCGCTTTGTCTCTCAAAACAAAAGTAAATAACTTTAGCTTCACGGTATCTTCAGGTACTCTATTTTGTTGGAATAGCTGGCAAATCTCCATGAACTATTTAAAATGTTGCCTCGGATCTCCAGTGAGTGCGCCATCAAACTGACCTACATTCAAAAGAGTTTGAATCATTAATGGCTTAAGTTCAAAATTGACAGCGTTTACCTCTATGCCAACAAGTCCTGGCATCAAATTGTCAATGGTTGGTGTCGAATGTTCTCTAATAGGCCTCTCATTAACAACTGGGACAATAGGTGGTGGTGGTATCCCATTGTTAAGTGGGTTTCCCCCATTGTTCACCACACCATTCCCTATGTTACCTTGGTTCATCTCTCGAAATCTTCTTTTTAACCTCCACAAGTTTTTCTCAATGTTCGGATCGAATGGCCACTCGTCCACCACATGATGGCTTCTGGTCATACACCGGCAAAAATAAAATAAAAGGAAAAAGAAAACAAAAATAAAAATTAAAAAGTAAGTCATGTAAAACTTAAAAACAATCAATTCCCTTGCAATCCCCGGCAACGGCGCCAAAAACTTGTAGACTCTCTAGGTGAAATGGTGGCAAACGGGCAAAAGATATGTGTTGGAAAAATATAAAACAGTGCCAAAATGAGTCTTTTGCGTGCAAGTATACACGGTCTGCAAGTAATACAGCTGGTAAGCTGAGTATCGATCCCATAGAGATTGTCTTGGAATTCAATTGCCTTGATTGTTACTTGCCTTAAGAAAAAGTTGATTTGAAATTGGTTTCGGAAAATAATTAAAAAGTAAAGAAATGAAAGTAAAGTAAGACGATGGCAAGAAAGGTGTTTTAATGATTGATGAGTGTTGACAGGGAATGCCTGGTTTTCACGCTATTCATGTCGTGCCAGCCTTTAACAACAACCTGTCCTGGCATTGTTTGTCGAGCAGATTCAAAATTAGCAAAGCCTCTTTCGATGGTCATTGCCCTAAATTGGTCATGTAAAAACCCTTATATCTATATAGTGTATGTTTTTAAATAAACCGACTTGATTAAGATCCAATCTATACTCCTAAAGGGTAGATTTCACTCCCGAAGTAAGTTCATCTACTTGAACGACTTCTCTTGAAGCTTTTCTCCTCAGTATTCAACAACTTAATCGTTGTCACCCCAAGTCTCTTAAGATATTGAGGCACAATAGGCCAACAGTGCTAGCTCTCGCTTGGCAGAGTATTTAGAAAACATTAAAGTATGCCAAATAGTTAAAGTGCCAAGGCAGATTTTTTATTAAAAACTAAAGCACGAAAATAACATAAAACCCAAACATCCCCCACCAACTATTAAATTAGTTCATGGTGAGGGATTTAACCAATAATCCACAAGCGTTTTCGAAATACATCATCCTTAAAGACAAGATAAAATAACTTGAAAGAGAGAATGGGCTAGAAGGGGTCTCTCAATGCAGCCCTTCAAGATCCAGGCTTCTTAGCTAAGTCGGTCGGATCACCCTTCCATGGTGCAGCCGATCGTCACACACCAACTCCTCACGATCCAATCTTCCTCTCCTAAAGTCTACCTTGGTTGGTGTTTAAATAGGCGTGCAAGGAAGGGATAGGAGTAGCTCTTCAAATTTTAAATTTTAACTACCCAAAGGATAAGGGATTATCTTCTTATCCAGATTTGATTTTTCCACTATCAGGATAAGGCTGATGTCATCCCGTCGATGCTGCCCTGGCATCCAAGCTTGGCATGAATCTGCCAACAAGTCTTGGCACCATCTTATTTTCTATTTTTCGGAGATTGTTCTAATTGCTATTTTTCTAGAGCCTGATCATGTCCTATTTTTTTGGGGTCCAAAAACCTCTTGGCTTGGAATCAAGTTCACTTCTCTGTCATCCAGTGCTTGGCATTTTTTGGTCCATCTGCGCCAACAAAACTCAGCATTCTCTCTGGAATTCCTTCCTGAGGTGTTTTCCTGGGCCAAATCCTATGTCAAACCTGCGAAATTGCCAACAAAACAACCCTTCACACTGGCATAGACAAAACTCTAAACTCCTTATCCAAATGCATGATTCTAACATCCAAATGCAACTAAATGTACCTAAAAACAAGCAAAAGCATTGTAAGATTGGCATTAAAAATAGTACTTTTAGAGAGGTAATAGATGTGTTTTTGATAAAATAGAATGGAATTGGTTTTGAGTCACTTGAATGCCAATATATGATATAATGTATCATGTGAAATGGAATATGTTTGTATAATATGGTTTATACATGTGTTGCTCTTTAAGCTAGCTATTTTGAGATTTTAGCATGAGAAAGCTTAAATTGAGGTTATTGCTAGAAATCCATGATACATGAGATGTAAAGGTTTAAAAGTGAATATTTGGAAAGATTAAAGAAGCATGAGATGTTTTGACATGAACTTGAATACATATTTGGAAACAAAATGGTTTTAAATGCATTGATAAGTGTTTTTAAGATTTCCCTCACTAGGCTTTATAAGCTTACACTCTGCTTTCTCATCAATGTAGAGAAGTAAGCATTTGGGCAGTAAGCAAGCAAGAGGCGATCCAAGGGCAAAGTGATTTCAAGTATGGTTTTATAAGTACTTTGTATTAATAAGAGGCAATGTGACCAAGTTGTAATTGGGAGGGTTTTTTTGTTACTCCCTGGTTTGGACAAGTTACATTTGATATTTTGGACTTGTATAATGTTTAATATCTTGCTTTGAGGGGTTGGGAAATGTTTTGCATGCTTGGGTAGAGATCATGCCTATAGGACCTTTGTTTGAATATGCTATGTGGTGAATGATCCTCTACCATGCTTATATGTTTGTGGAAATGGTGCTTGAGATGTTATACGATGTTTAGGAGATGTTTGAAGTTTTTTGAAGTGAGCCAAAGAGTCATATGTTAGACCTAAAGGTCATTACAAGCCTTCACATATCGGTATGAGTACCCAGGGATCTGTACGCAGGGTTTGAAAAGGCTTCATTTTGAGGGCAAAATGCCCAGGGGTACCGGTACAATTAGACGAGTATTCGTACACCCTTTGGAATTTACACATCAAAATCGGTGCACGGGTTTGATTACCAGTATGAACCCTTCATTTTTATAGCGTTATACCGATACACAGGGTACCGTATCGGTACGCATTATGGTTACTGGAAATTGAAGTTTTGAAGGAAAAAAGGGGGTCGGTACGAGAACTAAGCTGTATCGGTACATGTTGCTTTATGCACCGTATTAGTACGATGGCTAATGTATCAGTATGCATGGCAGTTAAGTTTGTTGAGCCATATCGATACTATCGATACGGGCTTGCTCGTATCGGTACTCATTGCTGATTTCTTTGTGGTTTTGCCTGTTGAAGTTTGGAAATGTGCAATCTAGTCCCCAAATGTTATATATGCAATTGTATGAGTTTAGTTGATTATTTTAAGTTGAAATTTAACCAGTATGCATGAAACTTGACTAAATAAATATTGGTAACTTTAATTTTATTGAAGACCTCATAATTTTTAGAAATTGCAATTTGGTCCCTAATGTTCGTTCTTGATCAATTGGATGTCAATTTGATGCCCGATTGAGTTGTACATTTCACCACTGTCAGCATGATCACCTTAGAACATTATTATGCATTTAGATAAGATAAAATAAAAAATAGACCATTTTCTAAGTAATTCTTTCAGGTTTATCATGGCAAACCCAATGTAGCTTTCTTGGTTCGGTCTGACGTCTAGGTTGGGTCAAAGGGGTTACATTTGTTGGTATCAGAGCCATGTTATGATTGTTGGGAGGTGGGTTATGGTTGTTTGGCGTATAGTTGTTGTATGGTAGCTTGGGGACACATTGCCTTATTACTACAAATGTGAAATGATTTTTGTTTTAAAACGTGAGAGACTTGGATTCTTGCTTCAAGCTGACCTAATTATTTTGTTTTATTGCATTATTATGTTTTATACTCATATTTTTTAGAAATAGGACCGAGACGAGAGATGAGAGCTTACATGGGTAGTGTTGAGGATGTATATAATGATGGGTTGCCTCCTCCTCCACCGATTCCTCCTATTGGTGTTGGAGTTGAGGGTGGTGTGCCTCAGGCACTATAAGGACTAGTTTTTGGGGATATGACATCGTTGATCCAGACGATGACTGAAGCGTTTCAGGCAGCTATAGTAGGAGTGTAAGTACCTGTACCGGCACCTATAGCAGTTATTAATACAGGGCTTCCATTGGAGCGTTTGCATAGCTTGAGAGGTACCGAGTTTAGGGGTTTAGCTCCAGAGGTAGCTTAGGAGTGGTTCGCTAATGCCAAGAGGATCCTTAGACATATAGAGTGTATGGATGTTTGTAAGTTGGGCTGCATAGTGTATTTGCTTCAAGGAGATGCCTATAGCTGGAGGATGACTTCTATCACGGGTATGGCACCTGCAGATATGATGTGGGAGTTCTTTTGTGCTACTTTTCAAAAGAAGTATCTGGGTTCCCGATACCAGGATAAAAAGAAGCGGGAGTTCATGGTGTTGGTTCAGGGTAGCATATGTGTATCCGAGTATGAGGTTTAGTTTGTTCGACTGAGCTAGTATGCTGCTGAGATGTTTATGATGAGTGTCAGCAATGTGATCGATTCTGATATGGGCTGACTAAGGAGGTGAAAACTTATATGCTGGCTATAGATTATACGGAGTTTAATGTCCTGGTTTCTCGAGCTAAGGACATAGAGCAAAATATGGGTTTGTCCTCACGTTTGGGGAGTTCTTCTACTGGGAATAGAATTTGTAATGTCCTAAACTTGGGCCTAGATGTTAGATAGGTCGATTAGATGGTTCGGGAGAACCAGATTAGGCAATTCGAGCTAGTTTCGGGAATTAAATCTTAATAAATTGTTTTTGGATAAAATAAAATATGAAAAAATGTTAGAAAATATTTAATTAAGATTCTAAGGGTTTTGGTAAATTTAATTTGAGGGAATTAAATTGGATTTTGGGACATTTTGGTCCAGTGACTAAAATGTAAAGTTTTTAAAACTGTTTTTGGTGACTAAATCATAAAAGTGTCAAAACTTAGAATCTTTAAGGAGCTAATTAACCAAACTTTTCATCAGATTTTCCCCTTAATTTAGGCTATTTTTAAATGGTTTTAATATTAAAATAAAATTGAATTGATAAAAAGGATTTTATTTAACCAATTCTATTTTTCTTACATAACTATTTTTTCTCTCAACTTTTCTCACAACTTTATTAGCAACCAAACTATCAATTTCATTCCAAAATTCTCAGGAGTCAATCTCTTTTGATTTATTATTTGATTTTTTTTATTTCTACATCAAAATCTATTTGGTTTCTTGAAGTTATCATCCAATCTTTGCCAATTAAGGGAAAAATCAACAATTACACGTGATTTTCATTTCTATCCTCTAATTAAAGGTTCTTTATTGAAATTCCCAAGTTCTTGATCATTTACAACTGATATTTGTTACGGAATTATGATTAAATCATGAATATGGTATTTAAATTGGGTTTTGATGTGAAAATTTGATAAACACTGTTATGGATCTGTTTTGTTTTGAATCTAATTGATTTAGATCTCCTATAAGATGTGTTTTAATGTTGCGAGAAGATATTAATTAAAGGAATCCCGAAACTATGTGAATTGCTAATTTTCTAAGTTGTAGTTAGATTTTGAAGTGATCTTGGTGTTGTAAGGTTGGTAGAGGTATAAGGATGATATAAAGATGTTTTTGATGTTAATTGATGTTGTTAAGATGTTAAAATCAATAGGTTTTGGCTGGGCTTTGTTTAGATGATGTTTGGTGATGATTTTAGTTGTTTTATAGAGGTGTTTGATTGTTTTTAGTAAGGTGTAGTTGTGTTTGATGGTTGCTAGAAATTAGAGATGCATGGAAGTGCATTAATCATCAGTTTTAAAAGGGATAACCCCAAAATACCCTTTATCATAATGTAGATTAAAACCTAGACCCCATTTTTATTACCATAAAATACCGTTTTACACCCTATATATATATATATATATATATAATACACCAAAAATTCCCAGCTCCTAGAAAAACCCACGGCAATTTCACTACCCCATTCTTTCATCTCCCCTGGAGCCACACTCTCCCACTCGGCTATCCACCCCAATCCATAAAGCCATTTGATTTTCCACTATCAATTTCCCCGTCAACCCCTAAAAACCAATAGACGCCCACTGTATTTTTCATTTGCTCCATTCATTCCTACACAGCTGGGCCCCCGCTACCATTACATTCATCACCAAAACTACACTTCCATTTTTTCTTATCATTAAGCTCACACACGGCAACCCCCAAAATTTCTCTTCATCTACAGTCCCACCCTCATTCAAACACCAACCCTTAAATCAAGCTTTTCAACCTCATCGACAACGATTCGTGGATTGATCGATCGAGCATATATTTGGGTTTTGATATTTTCTTCCCTTGTTTACTTATGTATAATCATTCTTATGATTTAATGAAATATTGATGGGATTTGTTAATATCCTCTCTATTTATTTTAGTTTTTCCTTATGTGTTTTATTTTGTCTATTATTTTTTTTTTGTGATATGTAGGTTATTTTATTTGTTGGAGGTGGTTTAATTTATTATTTGCTTGAATATATGTTTACATGTCGTATTATATATTATAAGCATTTTATTTATATTATATATTATTATTAGAATATATTATATTATTATCTATCTTATAGTATATATATATTATTACACCTAACATTTAATTTCCGCAACTAACATTTAATTTCTGTTATTTAAATTTTTCGCATTTCTTTCATGTTAGAACCGGTCCTTTTTCCGGATCTCTTTTATTTTATGCTCTTTGGTTCGATCCAGTCCTTTTTTCTGAATTGCTTTGTTCGATTCGGTCCTTTTTTCGAATCATTTTTTAATCCGGTCCCTCTCCGGATTCTTTTTTAATTCCAGCTTTTTTTCCCGCAATTTACTTTCTCGCATTTTAATTTCTGTATTTATTTTACGCATTTCTTTATCTGTTCGATCTGGTCCTTTTTCGGATATTTAAATTTTCGCTCTTTATTTTATCTCTTGTTGGATCCGGTCGTGTTTCGGATTTTTAATTTTGCCTTTATTTATTCTTATTTCGTATATATGTATATTTGCTTTATTATCTTGCACACGGAATATAATTATGTTAATGTGAGGTCTTTTTATTCGACGGTAAATGCAGGCAGTATCAAACGTAGTAATGGTGGTCTTGCCGTTTACTTTCGAATAACGGAGCCCTTAAAATAGACTCGCATGTATAACCGAATTTTAAATTAATCGTCACTTTAATTCACAAAGTTCGATATTAACAAGGCGGTAATTATTATTTTCTTTTTACGGTACCAATTTTGGGGAGGTATGCGGGTGCCAAAACCTTCCCCATCCGTAATCAACTCCTGAACCCCGTTTTTGATCGAATCTATGGTTTTATGGTGTCTGGCCTACCTCAGTGGCCGGTGGCGACTCTAAGTTTTATTATTTTTTAAAAACACGATTTTTAAAGAATTTCCCTATCTTTTTAAATATTTCCAAAAAATGTAAAGAAAAATCAAATTATGTATCTTTTAGCGAACCCTCGAAATTTTTTAGGTCGCTACAGCTGGCGACTCCGCTTGGGACCGGTTTTAATTTTTAAAACTAAAGTGAGTCAGGCCAATTTTCAAAAAGAACAAAAATATTGATTACCGCTTTATTAATGCGGGAAATTGTGAATTAAAGTGACGATTAAGTTGATATCCATTTATAAATGCGAGTTTATTTTAACGCATTTAAAATTTGACATTTAAACTTGTCCTTTTAAGTGTGAGTGTGTGGGGGGGGGGAAACGCTAGTGCTTACGTGTGGATATTGTTCCTCCGTATGGGCCTAGTAAGTACCTTCGGGGCTCGACTATCCTATGTTTTCATGGGAATATTGTTTCCCCGTACGAACATAGCGAAAGGGTCCCCCTGAATTGAACTCGGTTGAAAGGAGCCTATAATGGGCAATGACCGGGGGCCTTGCTACTCTTTAGAAGAGGAAAGCGAGGATAGTTCAGGTACCATTTAGAACCAAAATTGCATGTAGAAAGCATAGAAAGCACACCCCCCTTTAGAGCCATGCGGTTAAACGAATCGTATCCTTCGTATGTGTTGCTTGTTGAGAAGATTGAGTTAAATCCAGATTTGATCTATGATGAGGAGCCGATGAGAATTCTGTTTTGAAGCAGCAAGGTTCTTCATGGAAAGGCCGTAAAGTTGGTAAAGTGTTGGAGCGACATCGTGGTGAGGAAGCCACCTAGGAAAGCAATGAGGACATGTTGAAGCAGTTTCCATACCTTTTTCTTCCAAGTAAATTTCGAGGACGAATTTTCTTAAGAGGGGGAGAGTTGTAACGCCTTGAATTTGGGCGTAGATGTTAGATAGGTCAATTAGACGGTTCGGGAGAACCGAATTAGGCAATTCGAGCTAGTTTTGGGAATTAAATCTTAATAAATTGTTTTTGCCTAAAATAAAATATGGAAAATTCTAGAAAATATTTAATTAATATTATAAGGGTTTTGCTAAATTCAATATGAAGGAATTAAATCAGATTTTGGGACATTTTGGTCCGGTGACTAAAATATAAAGTTTTCAAAACTATTTTTGGTGACTAAATCATAAAAGGGTCAAAACTTAGAATCTTTAAGGAGCTAACTAACCAAACATTTTCATCAGATTTTCCCTTAATTTAGGCTATTTTAAAAGGTTTTGAAATGATTTTAATATTAAAATAAAATTGAATTGATAAAAAGGATTTTAATTAACCAATTTCGTTTTTCTTACGTAACTACTTTTGCTCTCAACTTTCTCAGCAACCAAACTATCAATTTCATTCCAAAATTCTCAGGAATCAATCTCTTTTGATTTCCTATTTGATTTCTGCATCAAAATCTATTTAGTTTCTTGAAGTTTTCATCCAACCTTTGCCAATCAAGGGAGAAATCAGCAATTAGAGGTGATTTTTGTTTCTCTCCTCTAATTAAAGGTTCTTTATTGAAATTCCCAAGTTCTGGATCCTTTACAATTGATATTTGTTATGGAATTATGATTAAATCATGAATATGGTATTTAAATTGGGTTTTGATGTGAAAAATTGATGAATGCTGTTATGGATCTGTTTTGTATTGAATCTAATTGATATAGATTTCTTATAAGATGTGTTTTAATGTTGTGAGAAGAGATTAATTAAAGGAATCCCGAAACTATATGAATTGCTAATTTTCTAGGTTGTATATAGTTAGATTTTGAAGTGATCTTGGTGTTGTAAGGTTGCTGGAAGTATAAGGATGTTATAAATATGTTTTTGGATGTTAATTGATGTTGTTAAGATGTTAAAATCAATAGGTTTTGGCTGGGCTTTCTTTAGACGAAGTTTGGTGATCATTTCGCTTGTTTTAGAGAGGCGTTTGACGGTTTTGTAATATCCCAATTTTTGCTTAGTGACTAAAATGTAATTTTTGAAAGTTTAGGGGATAAAGTGTAAACTTTGGAAAAGTTTAGGGACCAAAGTGTAGTTTTAAAAAGTTATGTAATTTAACCCCGTAAATGGATAGTTTACCCCAAGAGTGGTATTTCCGTGTTACCCAAATTTTTCATATGAGGCTTATATTATTCAAATTTTGGATCGAATAAAAATTGTTAAGCGTGCTCAAACCAGAGTATCACATGGATGGGTGACCTATTGGCAAGATCCCATATTCAATATTTTGACTGATAAAAAGGATTTAGTTTAAGTCAGTAATATTCGTAATGGATTGTTGAGATAATATTTCTAAGAGGAAATGTATCCGATAAAAATTCTCGTTAATTATCGATATATCGGATCGAATTGAAATTTTAAAGACAGTTCCAAAGATTATGGGAAATTCATAAAATATTATTTTATGAATATTTTATTAATTTTGGTGGGATTCTAACTAGATTTAGATAGAATATGATGGAATGACTATAAAGTAATAAAGCTCAAAGAAAGAAAATTTGGGAATCGTATTAAAGGGAATTTGAATATTTGGATCGAATAAATATCAGAATTAAAATTTATGATATTTTGGGAAGGAGGCTGGTTAGAATGGAACCAATTTGGTTCAATTTTTATGGAATGTCAATTTTAAGTCATGTAAGTAAATAAAGACTAGTTGGAGGGCAAATTGGTTATTTTCCATGGATGGCATTTTTGAAATATTTTGGAACTTTGAGGGCAATTTTGGAAGAGGAATAACACTTGGATTTAATCATGGCCATTGATTTTTGATGAGATTGAATCTCGGCCATTGGATTAAAATGGCAAATTAGTAAATTCACTAGTTAAATGAATTTGAAATTCATTTAACTTTACACATGGATTAAAAAAATTAAAAACATGAGAAAAATCTTTCTCATCTATTATTTGTGCCATTCGAAACTCATAAAAAGAAAAGGGGAAGGAGTTTTCAATTTTCAAGCTCAAAATTGGAGAATCAAGACAAATTTCAAGCAAAATTAATTTAGGTAAATTGTTCTACACTTGATTCTCTTCATTTTGATAATAATATTGGAATCAAGTTGAATTTTGATTAATTCCATGTCCAAGGTTATAAACCCTAACCCTAAAAATTGGGGATTTTCGTTAGGGAACTAAATTGAGGATGGAATTGAATAGAATATGATGTTGTAAGCTTGATTTTCATGTTAGATTGAATAATTTTCCAAGATGAGATTTTAGGGACTATTTCGAATTTGATTAAGGAATTAGGGGAAATTATTGAAAATTTTATTTTAGCATTGGAATTATTGATTTATGATGAAGTTAGGTCAAATTGATGATTAGGGACCAAAATGAAAAATTTTGGAAGTTGAAGGACCAATTCGGCAATTTAGGAAAAAAATTAAGAATTGGTCTTGAGTTTATGGAAAATTGATAAAATTGAAGATTCAAGCATGTTATGAAAGTTAAGGGATTGAAATGACAAGAAAGGAAAATTTAAGGACCTTTTCGAACATAAAGAATTTAGTGAAGGACCAAGTTCAATAAAATTGAAAGTTGAAGGAAAAAATTAAAGAATGTTAGAAAATAAATGAATGGTTATTTGTGCATGAATTTATGTACAAAAGTAAAGTAGTGACTAAAATGTCACTTTTATAAAGTTTAAGGACTAAAAGGTAATAGTCCAAAATTAGTAAATGATTATGGAAAATTTTCAAATAGGCTTGAACAATTGTTTAATGTTCAAAATGGTCACTAAGGACCTAGGGACCAATTCGGCAACTTTGAAGAATGTTGGGAAATTTTCAAAAAAAATTATATTCGAATAGTCATGTTTAAGAATCAAATTAGCAATGTTAGATTTAAGTCGAATATGAGAATGGTAATGTATATGTTCGATTGGTCTTATACAGTTCTAAAAGAGATCGAAGGAGAACCAATGATAAAAAGAAAGATAAGAACCTCGAGTAAGCTTAGTGAGGCATACTGTTCATGGCCCAGGTTAGTGCATTTACATGTTTTAAAATGCAATTAGGGAGACATGCGAATAGTCGACCTTAAATCAAAATGATATTGCATTATCTATATATATGTTAATTTATGTTGCCATGACCAATTATGTTGAAGTACGAGATATGAAATGTTTATTTATATGATGATCTATGTTTACCATGAACATTTATGATGAAGCATGAAACATGAAATGTTTATTTATATGATTGATTATGATGATTGATTGATGATAAAAGAAATGCCCAAGTATTGTGTATGAGAGTCCATGGTATAGTTGGCATGCCATAGAGTCTTTAGCAGCTGCACCCTCGTGTTCATGTTATCAGACAGATATTGTGACAAAATGATTGTGTCACATGCACCATGGGGATCCACACCCACTGTGTCTGAGTGCATTGTCAAGGTTCTTCATGTTTATGGGGAGCAAAGAGTGTCCCCGAGTACGTACTCATCTTCACGTTAACGTTAGACACTATGGTGTCAATTCAAGATGACTCGTGTACCTCGATCTCATATAGCGTACTTTGGGCAATGATAAAAGAATCATGTCACGTAAATGAATCATGTCATGTAAACGAATCATATTACGTATATGAACCATGCCATGAATATGGAACATGCCATGTATATGAATTAAATCACGTATATGAATCATGTCTGGTAAAAGAATCATGTCATGTAAATGAATCAAGTTATGCATATGAATCATTCCACATATGAAAGTCATGTCATGCAAATGAAATATGCGACGTATGAGAATCATGTTATATAAATGAATCATGCCATGAATATGAATCATGTTACGTATATGAACCATGTCATGAATGTGAATCATGTTATGTATATGAATTAAGTCATGCATATGAATGATGTCACGTATATGAATCATGCCAAGTATATGAATCATGCCAAGTACATGAATTGTGCCATGTATACAAAGTATGTCACATATATATGAAATATGCTATGCATATGAATCATGCCATGTATACAAATTATGTTACGTATATGAATTATGCCATGCATATAAATCATGCCATGTGTACGTATTATGTCATGTATATGAATCATGTCATGTAAATGAATTATGCCATGTATGTGAACCATGCCATGTATATGAAATATGCTATGTATATGAACTATGTCATGTATATGATTTACTTGATGATGATAGAGTATATGAAACATGGCTAATGTAGAAGAATATGACAAGCACATGAATATTTACTGGTTAGGGAATCTTAATAGTACAATTCTATCTTAGACAAAAAAATATGATGTCTTTATATGATACATATTGTTTTATCTCATGTTTTAATAGATAAATTTATCTGCCTCATTAAGTTCGTACTTAGCGTGTGTTTATTTCACACGTAGGGTTCTCCCAAGTAGAATGGCAAGAAGGAGCTATTAAATTGGAAAATCAAGTTACATTAGTAATCACGGTATGTACATCTTAAGTTATAAGTTTGATGTCTACTGGGCATGTACATATATGTAGTGGATTTAAAGAGACAAATTGTTTTGTAATCTTGAGTTTATAATGTGTTTATGCACTATTACAACGTATGAATTTAAAAATTGGTTTGCTATAAGTAGTTATATTTTTTGATATAGTTAAGTATAGTTTAACCCTAATCGCGTAATAATTTTAAAATCAAGAAAGGGTCTAGGCAAGGAATATAGTTTTCACCCTGAATTATATTTTTATTTCAATAACACATTTATAAATTTTATAAAACAATTCATGATCAAAACTAGCTGCTATAGACTGACATAGCTTTTAATTCAAAACTGAAGAAGGGTTAAACTACATGATAAAGTTTGATAAAAAAATATTTCAAGTCAAGTTTTCTTAACAACTCTGTAACATCTTTAGTGTATATTCAGTCTACGAGTATACGTTAAGGGTGTTACATCTTTTTAGTAAGGCGAAGTTGTGTTTGATGGCTGCTGGAGATTAGAGATGCATGAAAGTAAATTAATCCTCTATTTTTGATTCGGTAACGTAGTGGAGTTGGGTCCTTTAGCTTTTGGAGAGGCTGCAAAAGCTTCAGAAGCTTGATTCTCGCAGCGGCAAGAGGGATTTGGGTTGTTGGTGAGTGGAAACATGTTTTCCTTCTTTTAAAAGGTTTGAAGATGGTTGTTGGGAGTTTAGAATAAGTTTGAAACACTTATCTAAGCTCAAAAGTAAGTATTGGTTGATCTCTCTCTCATTTTCGGTTTGCAAAATACAATCTCATGCACATGTTTATGATTTTGATTACCTTCTGTTATATGCATATTTTAGAAAATGAAAGATGTTGCAAATGATCATACATGTTGACATTTGAGTATGGCAAATGATTTACAAGAGAATTTTGAGAATGCTAGATGGTTTAATGTATTGGAAATGGTTTGAATTGATGCATATGTAAAACAATAAGGTAATGTGGTTTTTATTGAGTATATTGGCAAGTGGCTGAGATTAAATGTTATCGGATATAGTTGACTAACCATAGGGTTTAAAGTGCACTATAATAAGTTGCCTCATGTGTGTCGAGGGGTTAATTGTGCCATTTTCTCCACCATGAGAACCACAACGGTCGAGGGGTTAATTATGGCGTTTTCTTCCGGCTGGTGGATTTATACGTTATAACCATTGAGGGCTGCTCCGGTTCGAGGATGTATGTAAAGTGGTTGAAGGAACCACTTGGGAAATCCGTGTATCTGATGTGTTTTTGTAAAATAGAATGGAACTTGGTTTTGAGTCACTTGAATGCCAATATATGATATAATGTGTCATGAGAAATGGATTATGTTTTGTATAATATGGTTTATACATGAGGTGCTCTTTAAGCTTCCTATTTAGAGATTTTGGCATATGATGCTTCAATTGAGGTTTATGATAGAAATCCACGATACATGTGCTGCAAGTGATTTAAATGTGCATATTTGAAGAGACTATAGAAGCATGAGATGAATTTGTCATAAGCTTTAAATACTTGTTGTGAAATAAAATGGTTTTATATGCATTGATGAGTGCTTTTGAGATTCCCTCACAAAGCTTATAGCTTATGCTCTCATTTCTCATCAATGCAGAGAAATAAGCACTTTCAGACAGCAAGTAGGAAAGAGGGGATCCATGGGGTGAAGTATTTTCTAGCATGGTTTTACAAATACTTAGTAGTAATAAGAGGCAATGTGACCAAGTTGTTATTGGGAGGGTTATTTTGGATACTCCCGATTTGTACAAGTTATATATGATGTTTTGGACTTGTAATGTGCTTTATATCTGGTTTTGAGGGGTTGGGATTCATTATGCATGCGTGGGTAGAGATCATGCCTATAAGGAATTGGTTTGATTATGCTATGATGTGTATGATCCTCTATCATGCTTATATGATTGTGGAAATGATGTTTGAGGCGTTATATGATGATTAGGTAGTGTTTAAAGTAAGTTAGATTAAGCCAAAATGTCATATGTTTGACCATGAGGTCATTCCTTACAGATACGAGTCCTTAATGATCGGTACGCAGGGACTTGTCTCAGCTCAATATGGGAAAAATTGCCTAGGCATACTGATATGTATGGTAATCATATCAGTATGCATTGCTGGGAAATAAGCCTGGTGTCAGTACACGGGTAATCGTATTGGTACTCTCTTTAGCCACTAGAATCCGTATTTTCAAAAACACATACCCGTATTGGTACGCATGAGGATCATACCCATACACCTTTGTAATTTACATCCGTTGCAATACAAGAGTGTCCGTACCGGTACGCCAGCTGTTATTTCTGGTAATATGCTTTCTTAAGTTTGTATTCTTCGTTATTTAGTCCTTGTTTCTTGAATATGCAATTAAATGAGTTGGGATGATTATTTTAAGTTGAAATTTAACCTTATTGTATGGAGTATGACTAATTAAGGATTGATAACTTTACTTTAAAGAATTCCACATAAATATCTATAATTGTAATTTGGTCCCTAGAATGTAATCTTATGCAAATTGGATGTCAAATCAACATCCAATTGAGTTGTAAATTTCATCACTGCTAGCATGATCACCTTAGGACTTAATTATGCATTTAGAAAATATAAAATGAAAAAATGGATCATTTTCTAATTAATTCTTCTGGGTTTGTCTCGAGAAACCAAATATAGCTTGCTTAGTTCGATCTTACGACTAGACCCAGTCAAGGGGGTTATATGATTACTGAGTCAGATGCTTGTAGAGATTGGTACAAGAAGCATAGGGATATGAGGTATTGTCCCAATCAGAGACTTGGTGGGAGTAGTGTTGGACGTGGACAACATAGTTAGAGCACCTTTGTTCGAGCACTTGAGTGTGGGCATTGTGGTATGTGACATTCAGGGGAGTGTTGGGCTACCATTGGTACTTGCTGGAGCTGTGGTTCGCAAGATCAAATTGGGTGTGGCTGTCCACAGTTGGCTAGGGAAGGAAAGGCTCATGTACCTGCTATTGTACTACACAGAGGCTGTGGGCACAGTTAAGGAAATTTTCAGAGTAGGGAGGATGGTCAAAGAACAATTTCTCATACTATGGCGGTTCAACCTGAGGGTGGTGGACCGGCGAGGATTTACGTGAATCGTGTGGGAAGGAATGATACATATGTGATTGTAGGTACATTTACTTTGTAGTCTATATCATTATTCTCTCTGATAGATTCTGGTTATACACACTCATACATCTTGCATGTACATGCACTTTTGCTTGATATACCTATAGAAGTGTTAGATGTGCGTATGCGTGTAACTAGTTCTTTTGGTGAGACAATAGTTGCTAGGAGATTGTTTAGGAGATGTCCTTTGATGGTTCAAGGTCATGTGTTTGCGGCTGATTTGATGGAGTTGTTGTTTCATGGTTTTGATGTAATCTTATGGATGGATTGGTTGATCGAGCATAGGGCTGTGGTTGATTTTGAGACCAAGTGAGCTTCGTTGAAACTTGCTGAAGATTATGAAGTGGTGGTTGTGGGCGAGAATGTTAAATTATTGTCCAATTTTGTTTCAGCTTTAGAAGCGTGAAAGATGTTGGAGTATGGGGGTCAAAAATACCTAGCTTATGTTATGAACCTGAGTATGAAGAAGGTGCGAGTTCAGGATATCCACATTATTTGTGATTTTCCATGTGTGTTTTCAGAGGAGTTGCCTGGATTACCACCGGATAGGGAGGTAGAGTTTTGCATTGAGACGTATGCGAATATGACACCGGTGTCAATTGCACCGTAACGTATGGAACCGAAGGAGTTAAAGATACAGCTTCAGGAGTTGTTGGACCGTGGTTTCATCTGACCTAGTGTGTCACCATGGGGAGCACCGGTGTTGTTTGTGAAAAAGAACGATGGCACGATGAGAATATGTAGTGATTTTCGGCAGCTGAACAAGTTAACAAGAATAAGTATCCTTTGTCTAGGGTCGATGATTTGTTTGATCAGTTTTAGGGTGCTACGATGTTTTTCAAGATTGATTTGAGATCTGGATATTATCAGTTGAAGGTGAAAGATAAAGATGTTCCGAAGACAGCTTTTCGCACGAGCTACGGGCATTACGAGTTCTTAGTGATGTCGTTTGGGTTGACTAATGTGCCTACAACTTTCATGGATATGATGAATCGGGTATTCCATGAATTCTTGGATCAATTCGTGGTGGTGTTCATCAATGACATTCTTGTGTACTCTCGTACCGAGGAAGATCACGATCGACACCTATTGATTGTGCTGCAAGTTTTGTTGGATAATAAGCTTTATGCCAAGTTGAGCAAATGTGAGTTTTGGTTAAGCAAGGGGTTTTTCTTGGTCATGTTGTCTCAGCGGAAGCTATCCGTTTGGATCCGTAAAAAATTGAGGCGGTTATGAATTGGAAGCAACCTAATTCGGTGATAGAGGTTTATAGTTTCTTGGACTAGCAGGGTATTATCGTCGTTTCATGGATGGTTTCTCGAAGATTGCTGCTCCTTTGATGAAGTTGTTGCAAAAGGATGTAGGTTTTGAATGGACAGAGAGTAGACAACAAGCTTTTGATAAGTTGAAGGTAGCTTTGACGCAAGCTCTGATCTTTATTCAACCTGAGTCGGGGAAAAAGTTTGTAGTTTATAGCGATGCATCCTATGTTGGTTTGGGCTGTGTGTTGATGCAAAGGGTAAAGTTGTAGCTTATGCATCTAGGCAGTTGAAAGTGCATGAGCGCGATTATCCTCGCATGATATAGAGCATGCATCGATAGTGTTTGCTTTGAAGATTTGGATGCATTATCTTTATGGTGATGTAACCCTCTTAGCTCGGCCTAGCTGAAACCGGACTAAAGGAGCCACATTATGTTTTTCGAAGCAAACTGGAGTTAAACCCTAAACCGAGCTCTAATTTTTTTCTTTTACCTTGTCTAGATGCATTTCATTAATGTCCTATGTGAACATGCTTCTGCAATCGTGTAACATTCAGATCGTATTACTAATCAGAGTCCAATAAACCAAGAATTCACTTAAGGGACCAAAACATAAATACTGCAAATTACAGGACATTAATCACCATTAAGATTACCAACCTTTGATTAATCCAATTACATGCTTGTAGGTTAGTTTCCATTCCAAAACGATCACTCAATCCCAATTAATTGCATTCATAACAAATAGGGACTAATTTGCAAGACGTCCAAACTTCAGCACAAAATATCACAAATTCAACAAGGCGTACCGATAAAGGAGGCCCCGTATCGATACACATTAACTATGCACCCAAGGAGTAATAAGATGTATCAAGATTTAAAGACTCGGAACTCTGACCAAGTACCTTATGGATTGCTTCAGCCTATCTCTATTCCCTAATAGAAATGAGAACGAGTAACGATGGATTGTATAACGAAATTGTCGGCTACATCAAGTAAAAAGAATTCAATATGAGTCATTATGGATTGTTTGACAAGTTTGCTCACTTTATTCCAGTTTGAATGGATTATTCGCTGGATAAATATACAGAACTTTATGTTCGAGAGATAGTAAGACTACATGGTGTCTCAGTATCGATAGTGTCAGATAGAGACCCAAGGTTTACTTCAAGGTATTGGGGTTCGTTATTTGAAGATTTAGGTACTAAGCTAAATTTTAGTACAACTTTTCATCCGCAAACAGATGGGCATTTTGAAAGGATCATGCAGATTCTATAAGACATGTTAAGAGATTGTATAATTGAGTTTGCAAAATCATGAGAAAAGTACTTTCCTCTAACCGAAATTGCTTATAATAATAGTTATCAAGCAAGTATCAAGATGATACCTTTCAAAGCATTGTATGGAAGAAAGTGCCAAATTTCTCTTAATTGGCTCGAGTTACAAGATTAAAATGTTCAAGAATAACTCAAACGTTGGAGGAGTTGTGTAACACCCCGATTTTGGACCTAGTGGTTTTGAGGTTTATTAGACAGTCCGGTGGACCGGGTTAGAGATTTGAGTTGGATTCGGGACCGTATATTTTTTGGTAAGATAAAAATGTGGAAAATAGTTAAAAACCATCTTTTATTATATAATTATTTTTGGTGAATCAATTTTAGAAAAAGGAATTTGGAAACGTGACATTTTGGAGTAGTGAGCAAAATGCGATTTTTGAAAGCTGCTTTTAAAGGTGACTAAAATGAAAGCGGTCAAATTCTTAGAATTTTTAAAGAGCTATATTACCAAGATTTTTCTGATGATTTCTACCTTAATTTAATATATTTTAACATGTGTTTTAAAGATAATTAAAAAAGGAATTTTGTTAAAAAGTTAGTTAAGCTCATTAAAGAAAATTTACGTACCTTTTTCTCTCACATTTTCTCTCCACTCTCTCCTCAACCAAACACTCAAGTTTTCATCAAAATCTATAGGTGAGGAGTCTTTTAACTTCTTTTATGATTGGTAATGGTTTGATTAACATTGTTTTTGCAAATCTCATTTAAATCTTGTGTTTTCTTAGCTTTTTCAAACCAATTAAGGGAGAAATCTCACAATAGGGGTAAGGTCCGTGATCTCCTCTATTGTATGGTTCTTTAATGAAATTCCCAAGTATTTGATCCTTGATTTATAGTTTGGAAACTAATTTTTATGCTATATCAATGTCTAATTGAGTTATTTTGAGAATATTGATGAGATATTATAATTTTCGAAGTGGATATGTTTTTCTAGTGTGTGAGTTGGATTTAATATATGTTTTGGATGTACTTTGATGTTGATAAGTTGTTTTTATCAATAGAATCCTGAAACTTTTGAATCTCTAATTAGTTAGGTTGTTAGATTGGGTTTTTTTGTGGTGATATTCGAGTTTAATCTTTGGTGGAAGTAAAGGGATGTTAGGAAAGGTTTTTGGATGTTCTTTGATGTTAATTGAAGGCTTGAATTGTTGTATTATGGCTGGGTTAAGTTTTGGAAATGTTTGATGGTGTTTTCAGTATGTTTCGGAAGATGTTTAAGTGGGCATCTTGGGAGTTGCGGGAGATTGTTGTTAGGCAATGGTTTGAATGCATTTTAATGCATTTTCCCTCTATTTTATGTGTTTAAAACAGGGGATAATCAAGGCAACAAAGCGTGACGTGTTTGGTGGCTTGTCGAGAGCTTGTTTCGTGTTGGTAAGGAAGGCGAAGCGTATCGGTGAGTGGAAACTGGTTTTAAATGCTTTACAAAGGTATGTAAAGGTTGATGGGAATTTAGGGTAAGCGTGAGACACTTACCTAAACTTGAAAGTAAGTTTCCCTTATTTTGCTCTTGAATATCGATTTAGATATGAGCGTATTGTTTGCATGTTTTGGTGATAAACATGGTATGATCTACTTACTTGTAATGCATGATTTTGAGTACATATGCAGAGGTTTAAAAGTATATTAAATGCTATTGAGCATTGGTTTCATTCGGTTGGGAATGATGCTATTGCATTGGCAATGAGATTTGTATATGTGGTACTTTATGAAATGCATTGTAAAACAGTAAGCAAATGGTTTTGTAAATGATATATTGGCTATGTGACTTGGTGAAAACAATCGGATATAGTTGGCATGCCATAGGATTAAAAGTGCACTACAAATTATTAGAAAAATCAATCGTGGCCATGGGTCCTCGAGGTATGGCGGTTTAACTAGGCCACTCAGACTGTTGGGACATCATTTGGGGCATGCGGTTTAACTAGGCAACCCAAATTGATGGTGATCTTGCGGTTTAACTAGGCAAGGTCGGTACTCTTGCAGTTTAACTAGGAAAGGTTGAAATCTCATGGTTTAACTAGGCGAGGGTGTCAAATCTTGCAGTTTAACTAGGCATGGTATGAGAGATCCGTGTATTTCGATGTGTGTATGAGATAGAGGTAGTCTATCCAGGTCACTATAAATGCCAATATATGGAAAAGATCGTGTGTTGATTCTTGTATTAAAATGCTTTGGAGTTTAAGCATGGTTTGATTAAAATTCTTTGGGATTTAAGCATGAGATGTTATTGATGTTATGATTATCATTATGTTTTGATTCAGTTAGAATCTTGAGGAAGTGCTTTGTAAGTAAGCATGTTTTAGGAAAAGCAAGCATATGTTTTTAAAAGAATGCAAATGCATCATTGTTTATGAGCATCCTCACTAAGCATGTGTGCTTACGCTCTCTTTTTCCCAACGATGTAGAGCATTAAAGTTTGGGGCAGCAAAGGCAAGGTTTGCAAGGATCCAAGAGATAAACTACTTTGAGTATAAACTCGGTTTCTATTTCCGGTTAATAAGGCAATGTGTTCGCCAAGGTTTTTTGGGGTTGTAATCCCGTTTTCTTATGGATTTTGAGTACGATTTCTATGCTTTTTTTTTTGTGGAGGTTTAATGTTGGAACTTGTTGTAGTTATTGTGAATGGTGTCCTAGGTATACATCTAGAATTTCCTTGATGATTGCCTTGTTGTGATGGTTTGAGCAAGTGTATTATGCTTTGTGGTGTGTGTTGTTATGTTGCCTATGCTGCGAATGGTTTTATGGTGCAATTTAAGATGTTTGGCTAAGTGTTTTAGGAAGCATGCCTTTAGAATACCTTGAAAGGTATGGAAGCCCTCTTGGGTTGCTGAGCTTATGATGTTTAGGTTGCCTTTTCATCTAGATAGAGTGGTATAGAAATTTATGGCTTGGTGAAGTGGTTTGCTTTTGAAATAAGTTTGTTAAACCAGCCAATTGTGACCATTCAATTCCAGGCGTATCGGTACATAAGTATACGTACCGATATGGGAAGCCATTTCAGGCTTGTGGTACCGGTACGCGAGCTGGGCGTTGCGATACAGAAGAGTATAACTGAAGTTGCGTACCAATACACGGGTTTGCGTATCGGTACTGGTAGGCTAAATTTGGCTTGGGAGATCGGTACATGGGTTTGAGGATCGGTATGGGGCCTTGGTTTGGTAAGTCGTACCGATACACAGGGGTCGTACTGGTACGAGGTATGGCTACTGGAATTTTTGGAAGTTCGAATGTAAAGGGCGTACCGATGCCCGGATTGGAGTACCGATACCCATGGCAGTTAAGTTAGTTAAAGGCTTTAGTAAAGTTCTGTTTTCTTTCGTTTTAGTCCCTGAATCTTGTTTTGTTAATTATTTAAGCATGGATGATCATTTGAGGTTGAAATTTGTCATATAAGCATGAAATGAACCTAATTTAATGTTGGTAACTTAAAAAGTGTAAAAACCCTTTTAATTTGCTGAATTTACATTTTGGTCCCTAAGTTGAGTCTTGGCCAATTGGATATTATTATGATGCCCGATTAAGATGAGTGCTCACCTTTGAACAATATGATCATGTCGGATAACGTTAATGCATCATGAAAAAATGGGTGAGTTTTAGGTTTAATCATCCTTGTTTACTTCGGTAAACCTAATGTAGCTTGCTCGGTTCGGTCTTGCGACTAGGCCGGGTTGAGGGGGTTACATTTGTTGGTATCAGAGCTAGGTTTGCAAAAAGTTGGGATGTTGTTGTTTGTTTGGCTGATGTTGTTGAACTGCACGGTGATTGTTTAATGTTTTGTCGGGGTATGATTGGGGGCACATTGCCTATTACCGAAGATTTTCAATGCGTTTTAAAGTAAACTTGGATCCTTTGCCTGATATTAGCCTAACTCTAATGTGTTTTGATGCTTTTGTTAGCATGGCTCAACGTGAGACACGGTCTATGGCTAATACTGTCGGGGTTGGGCAGAATATTGAGACAGGGGAGAATCTCCCTCATGTTTTACCTCCTCCTCCTCCCGTGGTCCCTCCAATTGATGTTGGGGCGGGTGAAGCACCCCAAGTTCCAGTATATGGTGATCTGACTCCGTTAGTATAGGCCATAACGGGAGCTTTTCAAGCAACGATGGCTGGAGTGCAGGCGCAGGCACCGGAACCTGTTGTGGTGGCAAATCAAGGTTTACCCTTAGAGCGTTTGAGAAGCTTGGAAGGTGTGGAGTTTCAAGTTTTAAGCCCTGAGGAAGCCGAAGGTTGGCTGGAAAAGATGGTCCGCATTATGGATCAGATGGGATGCAACGAGGAGCGCAAGCTGGGTTGCACTGTATCCCTGCTGCATGGGGATGCATACCACTGGTGGGTGACCACTATTGTTGGTGTTCGTAAGGCAGATGTTACTTTAGAGTTCTTTCGGAGGGCTTTCAGGAGGAAGTACCTTGGTGCTCAGTACATGGATATGAAGAAGCGCGAGTTTATGTCGCTATCTCAGGGAAGCATGTCTGTTGCTGAATACGAGGTGAAATTTGTCCGGTTGAGTCAGTATGCTCTGGAGTTGGTTCCAGATGACCTGTAGAGATGTGACAGGTTCTGTTATGAACTTGTAAAGGACATTAAGATATACCTCCTGGTCGTAGATTACATAGATTTTGACGTGTTGGTCAACCGGGCCAAGGATATAGAGCAGTCTGTGGGTGCACCAGTTCAGGCCGTAGCTGCAAACTTAGGCAAAAGAGTGGCGAACTCGAGCTATTTTGGGAGGCAAAATAGGAGGTTCAGGGACAAGAGGCATAAGCCAGACCAAAGGCGTGGTGGTGGAGTTGGCCAGGGTGCTCAGTGAGCTCATGTTACACCAGAGTGTGAGTGATGCAGTAGGCGTCATGTGGGTATGTGCTGGGGTAACACTGGAACTTGTTGGATTTGCGGATCATCTGATCACCTGAAGCGTGATTGTCCTTGGGCTGTGAGAGATGTATTAGTACAGGTTGCTGCACCTGCTAGGGGCCGAGGCAGTGACAGGGATAATTTTCAGAGGCGAGAGGATGGTCAGAGGGGTATGGCTCATGCTGCAGCAGTGAGACCTGAAGGTGGTGGACCGGCTCAAGTCTTTGCTCACTGTAAGGGTCGTAATGACACGGATGTGATCGCATGTACTTTTACTTTGCAATTCTTATCATTGTTATCCTTGATTGATTCGGGGTCTACGCATTCATATATCTTGGGTGAGTATGCATCTATGCTGAATGTTCATGTTGAGCTCTTAGATGTTGGCATGTTGGTCACAAGTTCTTTTGGGGAGACAATTACAACAAGAATGTTGTATCGGCGATGTCCCTTAGTGGTGCAAGGTCATGAGTTTGTTGCAGACCTGATAGAATTGCCATTCCATGGTTTTGATGTCATTCTGGGCATAGACTGGTTGAGTGAACACAGAGCAGTTGTGGATTATGAGACCAAGAGGATTTTCTTGAGGTTAGCCGACAACTATGAGGTTGTGGTGGTTGGCGAGAATGTTAAGTTCCTGTTCAATGTGGTTTTGGCTGTTAGAGTGGAGAAAATGATGTTTAATGGCTGCCAAGCTTATTTGGCTATTGTTATGAATTCGGAAGCCAAGGGAGTTCGAGTGCAGGACATTCAGACTGTTTGGGACTTTCCTAAGGTTTTTTCTGAGGAGTTGCTGGGTTTTCCTCCTGATAGAGAGGTAGAGTTTCGTATTGAGACATGCGAGGGTACAACACCGGTGTCTATTGCTCCTTCTAGGATGGCATCAGAAGGATTGAAGGAGTTGAAGTCGTAGCTTCAGGAGTTGTTGGATCATGGGTTTATTCGACCAAGCGCTTCTCCATAGGATGTGCCTATTCTCTTTGTGAAAAAGAAAAATGGTATGATACGTATGTGCATTGATTATCGTCAGTTGAACAAGTTGACGGTAAAGAACATGTACCTGTTACTGCAAATTGATGATTTGTTCGACTAGTTTCGTGGAGCAGCAGTGTTTTCCAAAATAGATTTAAGATTGGGGTATTATTAGTTGAATGTTAAGGATGTGGATGTGCGTAAGACCGCGTTTCGTACGAGGTATGGGTATTATGAGTTTCTGGTCAAGCCTTTTGGTTTGACAAATGCCCCGGCCGCGTTTATGGACATGATGAATAGAGTGTTCCATGAGTATCTTGATCAGTTTGTGTTGGTTTTCATAGATGATATTATCATGTACTCCCGTACCGAATAAGAGCATGTTCAGCACTTGCGGATAGTGTTGCAAGTGTCGAAGGATAATCAATTGTACGCCAAGTTGAACAAGTGCAAGTTTTGGCTTAAAGAAGTGACATTCCTAGGTCATGTGGTGTCCGCGGAGGGTATTCGCGTTGATCCATAGAAGATTGAGGCTATTCTCAATTGGAAGCCACGTAACTCAGTATCGGAGGTGTGATGTTTTCTTGGGTTGGCTGGTTATTATCGCTATTTTATTGAGGGGTTTTCGAGTATTGCAGCTCTGTTAACCAAGTTGTTACAGAAGAATGTTCCATATGTGTGGACGGAGAAGCAACAACATAGCTCTGAGAAGTTAAAGGAAATTCTGACACACCCTCCTATGTTGATTCAGCCTAAATCTGGGAAGGAGTTTGTGGTTTATAGTGATGCGTCGTATGTTGGCTTGGATTGTGTGCTGATACAGGATGAGAAGGTTGTGGCCTTCGCATCAAGGCAGTTGAAAGTTCATGAGCACAATTATCCAACTCATAATTTGGAGCTTGCAGCTGTGGTTTTCACTTTGAAACTTTGGCGACATTACCTCTATGGTGAGAAGTGTGCTCTTTACGGATCACAATAGCTTGAAGTATTTGAAGTCCCAGAAAGATTTGAATCTTAGGCAACGTAGGTGGCTGGAGTTGCTTAAGGATTACGACTTGACCATTGAGTGTCATCCTGGTAAAGCCAACGCAGTGGCAGATGTATTAAGTCGTAAGGTTGCGGTTGAGCTCCGAGCTATGTTTGCAAGGTTAAGCGTGACACAGGAAGGTGGTTTGCTGGAATTGCAAGTTAAGCCTACGTTATCGCAGTTGATTAAAGCTAAGCAACTGTTTGATGATTCGTTGGTTGAGCATGTTAAGAATATTGTAGATGGTAATCCGACAGATTTCTATTTTGATGATGATGGAGTTTTGTGTTTCAAGGGTCGGATAGTGGTGCTAGATGATTCGAAGTTGAGGCACATTATCTTGACGGAAGCACATTCTAGTCCTTTTTCTATTCATCCAGGTAGTGTTAAGATGTATCGTGATTTGAAAGAGGTATACTACTGGGTTGGGTTGAAAAATGACATGGCTGAGTTTGTGTCCATGTGCATGGTATGTCAGCGGGTTAAGGATGAACATCAGTTTCCATCCGGGTTGTTGCATCCACTGAAAATTCTGGAGTGGAAATGGGAAAGAATCACAATGGATTTGTAATAGGGTTGTCGTTGACACCGGCTAAGAAGGATTCTGTGTGGGCAATTGTTGACCGGTTCACGAAGTGTGCACATTTCTTGCCAGTGCATGCAACGTATACCTTGGACAAGTTTCCAGATTTGTATATAGCGGAGATTGTGCGCTTGCATGGTGTACCTAAATCCATTATTTCGGATAGGGATCCGAGGTTTACGATAAGGTTTTGGAGGAGTTTGCACCAAGCCTTGGGTTCGAGATTAAGTTTTAGTACCGCTTATCATCCCCAGTCGGATGAGCAGTCTGAGCGGGTTATTTAGGTTTTGGAAGATATGCTGAGATGTTGTATTATTGAGTTCCAAGGAACCTGGGAGAAGCATTTGCCTTTAATTGAATTTGCTTACAACAATAGTTATCAAGCGAGTATACAAATGGCACCTTCTGAGGTGTTATATGGTCGGAGATGCCATACGCCCTTATGTTGGGACGAGGTGGGAGAAAAGCTTGTTACCCTACTGGATGTGTTGAAAGACACGAATGAGAAGGTTAAGCTTGCATGCGACCGGTTGAAAGTGGTTGCGGATCAGCAGAAATCTTACGCTGATTTGAAGCGTAAGGAGGTTGAATACGTGGTGAGCGATCGCGTATTCTTAAAGGTGTCACCATGGAAAAAGCTGATGAGATTCGGACGTAAGGGTAAGCTTAGTCCGAGGTTCATTGGACCATACGAGGTTATTGAACGTGTGGGTCCTGTGGCATATCGGTTGAGGTTGCCTCCCGAGCTGGAGAAAATTCACAGTGTGTTCCATGTTTCGATGTTGAGGAGATATCAGTCAGATCCATCACACATCATGCCGGTGGAGGATGTGGAGTTGAGGTCGAATCTAACCTTTGATGAGGAACCAGTAGAGATCCTCGATACCAGTAAGAAAGTTCTTCGTGGTAAAATGATTGAGCTTGTGAAAGTCTTATGGCGACACCGAGGTGTTGAAGAAGCTACTTGGGAAAGCAAGGCGGATATGGAAGAGCAATTTATGCATCTATTTCCTGCAGTTAATTTCAGGGATGAAATTCCTTAAGTGGGGGAGAGTTGTAACACACCGGTTTTGGGCCTAGCGGTTTTGAGGTTTATGAGACAGTTTAGTGGATCGGGTTAGAGATTCGAGTCAGATTCAGGACCGTATATTTTTGGTAAGATAAAAATGTGGAAAATAGTTAAAAATCTTCTTTTATTATATAATGATTTTTGGGGGGAATCAATTTTAGAAAAAAAAATTGGAAACGTGACATTTTGGAGTAGTGACCAAAATGCTATTTTTTGAAACTATTTTTAAAGGTGACTAAAATGAAATGGGTCAAATTCTTAGAATCTTTAAGGAGCTATACCAAGGTTTTTCTGATGATTTCTCCCTTAATTTAAGATATTTTAACATGTGTTTTAAAGATAATTAAAAAGGGATTTTAGTTAAAAAGTTAGTTAAGCTCATTAAAAAAAATTTACGTGACTTTTTCTCTCAACTTTTCTCTCCACTCTCTCCTCAGCCAAACACTCAAGTTTTCATCAAAATCCAGAGGGGATGAGTCTTTTAACTTGTTTTATGATTGGTAATGGTTTGATTAACATTGTTTTTGCAAAATCTCATTTAAATCTTGTGTTTTCTCACCTTTTGTCAAACCAATTGAGGGAGAAATCTCACAATAGGGGTAAGGTCCATGATCTCCTCTATTGTATGGTTATTTACTGAAATTCTCAATTATTTGATCCTTGATTTATAGTTTGGAAACTGATTTTTATGTTATATCAATGTTAATTGAGTTACTTTGAGAACATTGATGAGATATTATAATTTTCGAAGTGGATCTATTTTTCCAGTGTTTGAGTTGGATTTAATATATGTTTTGGATGTACTTTGATGTTGATAAGTTATTTTTATAAATAGAACCCCGAAACTCTTGATCTCTAATTAGTTAGGTTGTTAGATTAGGGTTTTGTGGTGATATTCGAGTTTAATCTTTGGTGGAAGTAAAAGGATGTTAGGAAAGGTTTTTGGACGTTCTTTCATGTTAATTGAAGGCTTGAATTGTTGTATTATGGCTGGGTTAAGTTTTGGAAACGTTTGATGGTGTTTTCGGTATGTTTCGGAAGGTGTTTGAGTGGGCATCTTGGGAGTTGCGGGAGATTGTTGTTAGGCAATGGTTTGAATGCATTTTAATGCATTTTCCCTCTGATTTTATGTGTTTAAAACAAGGGATAATCAGGGCAACGAAGCGTGACGTGTTTGGTGGCTTGTCGAGAGCTTGTTTCGCGTTGGCAAGGAAGGCGAAGCGTATCGGTGAGTGGAAACTAGTTTTAAATGCTTTACAAAGGTATGTAAAGGTTTTTGGGAGTTTAGGGTAAGCGTGAGACACTTTCCTAATCTCGGAAGTAAGTTTCCCTTATTTTGCTATGGAATATCGGTTTAGTTATGAGCGTGTTGTTTGCATGTTTTGGTTATAAACATGGTATGATCTACTTACTGGTAATGCATGATTTTGGGTACATATGAAGGGGTTTAAAATTATATTAAATGCTATTGAGCATTGGTTTCATTCCGGTTGGGAATGATGTTATTGCATTGGCAATGAGATTTGCATATGTGGTAATTTATGGAATGCATTGTAAAACAATAAGTAAATGGTTTTGTAAATGATATATTGTCTATGTGACATGGTGAAAACAATCGGATATAGTTGGCATGCCATAGGATTAAAAGTGCACTATAAAATATGAACAAAATCGATCGTGGCCATGGGTCCTCAAGGTATGGTGGTTTAACTAGGCCACTCGGACTGTTGGGACATCATTTAGGGTATGCGGTTTAACTAGGCAACCCAAATTGATGGTTATCTTACGGTTTAACTAGGCAAGGTCGGTACTCTTGCGGTTTAACTAGGAAAGGGTGAAATCTCGCAGTTTAACTAGGCGACGGTGTCAAATCTTGCGGTTTAACTAGGCAAGGTTTGGGATATCATGCAGTTTAACTAGGCATGTTGTGAGAGATTCGTGTATCCAATATGTGTATGAGATAGAGGTAGCCTATCTGGGTCACTATAAATGCCAATATATGGAAAAGATCATGCGTTAAATCTTGTATTAAAATGTTTTGGAGTTTAAGCATGGTATGATTAAAATGCTTTGGGATTTAAGCATGAGATGTTATTGATCTTATGATTATCATTATGTTTTGATTCGGTTAAAATCATGAGGAAGTGCTTTGTAAGTAAGCATGTTTTGGGAAACTCAAGCATATGTTTTTAAAAGAATGTAAATGCATCATTGTTTATGAGCATCCTCACTAAGCATGTGTGCTTACGCTCTCTTTTTCCCAATGATGTAGAGCATTAAAGTTCGGGGCAGCTAAGGCAAGGTTTGCAAGGATCCAAGAGATAAACTACTTTGAGTATGAACTCGGTTTCTATTTCCGGTTAATAAGGCAATGTATTCGCCAAGGTTTTTGGGGGTTGTAATCCCATATTCTTATAGATTTTGAGTACGATTTCTATACTGGTTTTTATGGAGGTTTGATGTTGTTAAGCTTGATGTTGGAACTTGTTGTAGTTATTGTGAATGGTGTGATATCATTATGATGCCCGATTGAGATGCGTGCTAACCTTTGAACAGTATGATCGTGTAGGACAACGTTAACGCATCTAGATAAGATAAAAGAAATAAAATGG
Source organism: Hibiscus mutabilis (assembly GCA_019671005.1). Lineage (NCBI taxonomy): Eukaryota > Viridiplantae > Streptophyta > Magnoliopsida > Malvales > Malvaceae > Hibiscus > Hibiscus mutabilis. The sequence continues at coordinate 23,126,621 of CM033737.1, forward strand.
GTGAGTTTTAGGTTTAATCATCCCGGTTTACTTTGGTAAACCTAATGTAGCATGCTCGGTTCGGTCTTGCGACTAGGCCGAGTCACGAGGGTTACAAGTTGATTTAACACAAGACATGGAGGATAAAGTAAAGATTATTCAGCAAAATTTCAAGGCTGTCGTGAATTGACAAAAGGCTATGCAAATAAGAAGAAAAAGAACATTGAATATGAAGTTAGAGAAAAAGTGTTTTTAAAGGTTTCACCTTTGAAAGATGGTGATTACATTTTAGTTGAAAGGAAAGCTTAGTCCCAGATTTATTAGGCCATATGAAATTCTAAAAAGAGTGGGACCAATGGCTTACCAATTGGCTTTATCTTCAGATTCGAGCAAGATTCATGATGTGTTTCACGTATTCATGCTTCGGAGGTATTGATCGGATTCTTCACATGTAATTACTTCTCAGGAGATTGAACTACAACCAAATTTGACATATGAATAAAAACCAGTGAAAATCCTAGCATACAAAGTTAAAGAATTAAGGGACAAGAAAATTCTACTAGTTAAAGTCCTCTGGAGAAATCATAAAGTAGAGAAAGTCATTTGGGAAATTGAAGAGAGAATGAATAAGCAATATTTGAAATTATTTGAAATGGGTAAACGTTGAAAATTCGAGGATGAATTTTCTTAAGGGGGAGGAATTGTAATATCTCAATTTTTGTTTAGTGACTAAAATATAATTTTTGAAAGTTTAGGGGTTAAAATGTAAAGTTTAGAAAAGTTTAGGGACCAAAGTGTAATTTTAAAAAGTTATGTAATTTAACCCCATAAATGGATAGTTCACCCCCAAGAGTGGTATTTTCGTGTTACCCGAATTTTTCATACGAGGCTTATATTATTCGAATTTTGGATCTAATAAAAATTGTTAAGCGTGTTCAAACCAGAGTAGCACAGGGATGGGTGACCTACTGGGAAGGTCCCATATTCGATATTTTGAATGATAAAAAGGATTCAGTTTAAGTCAGTAATATTCATAATGGATTGTTGAGATAAGATTTCTAAGAGGAAATATATCTAATAAAATTTCTGGTAATTATCGGTATATCAGATGGAATAGAAATTTTAAAGACGATTCCAAAAATTATGAGAAATTTATAAAATATTATTTTATGTATTTTATTAATGTTGGTGGGATTCTAAATAGATTTAGTTAGAATACGATGGAGTGGTTATAAAGCTCAAAGAAAGAAAATTTGGAAATCGTTTAGAGTGAAATTCGAATAATTGGATCGATTAAATATCATAAATTAAAATTTATGATATTTTGGGAACAAGGCTGGTTAGAATTGAACCAATTTGGCTCAATTTTTATGGATTGGCAATTTTAAGTCATGTAAGTAAATAAAATCTAGATGGAGGGCAAATTGGTCATTTGCCAGATATAGCATTTTTGAAATATTTTGGAACTTTGAGGGCAATTTTGAAAGGTGAATAACACATGGAATTAATCATGGCCATTGATTTTTGATAAGATTAAGTCTTGGCCATTGAATGAAAAGGGTATATTGGTAATTTTACTAATTAAATGAATTAAAAATTCATTTAATTTTCAACGCATGGATAAAATAATTAAAAGATGAGAAAAATCCTCCTCATCTTATTTTGAGTTGTTCGAGAACAAGAAAGAAAGGGGGAGAAAGGAAAATTTTCAATTTCAAAGCCAAAATTGAAGAATCAAGGTTATTTTCAAGCAAAACAAAATAAGGTAATTTAATTTATGCTTGATTCTCTACATGTTGATGGTAATTTTGTTTGATAAAGTCATGTATAGTTTATGTTTATGGATGATGATGGTTATGGAATTGATAGTAGATGATGGAATTGAAGTTGTATTTAGTAAAATTGATGTTGTAAACATGAAATCAAGTTTGAATTTGGATGAATTCCATGTTTTAGGTTATAAACCCTAACCCTAATTTTTGGGGATTTTGGTTAGGGAATTAAATTGAGGATGAAATTGAATAGATTATGATGTTGAGAGCTTGAATTTGATGTTAAACTAAATAATTTCCCCAATTGAAATTATAGGGACCATTTTGAAAAGATTGAGAAAATTAGGGGAAATTATTGAAAGTTTTATTTTTATATTAGAATGGATGAGTTATGATTAATTAGCTTGAATTGATGATTAGGGACCAAAATGAAAAATTTTGGAAGTTGAAGGACCAATTTAGCAATTTTCTTGAATTTATGGAAAATTGATAGAATTGAAGATTCAAGCATGTTATGAAAGTTAAGGGATTGATATGTCAAGAAAGGAAATATAAGGGACCTATTTCGAAATAAAGAATTTAGTGGAGGACCAAGTTTAATAAAGTTGAAAGTTGAAGGAAAAATTTCAAGAATGTTAGAAAATAAATGAATGGTTTATTTGTACATGAATTTATGTACAAAAGTGAAGTAGTGACTAAAATATCACTTTTATAAAGTTTAAGGACTAAAAGGTAATAGTCCAAAATTAGTAAATGGTTATGGAAATTGTTCAAATTAGGCTTGAATAATTGTTTAATGTTCATAATGGTCACTAAGGACCTAGGGACCAATATGGCAACTTTGAAGAATAGTGGGGAAATTTTTAGAAAATTTTATATTTGAATAGTTATGTTTAAGAATCAAGTTAGCAATGTTAGATTTAAGTCGAATACGAGAATGGTAATGTATATGTTCGATTGGTCTTATACAGTTCCAAAAGAGATTGAAGGAGAACCAAATGATAAAAAAAAGAAAGAAAAGGAAACTCGTGTAAGCTTAGTGAGGTATACCATTACATGGCCCAAGTGAGTGCATTTATATGTTTTAAATTGCAATTAGGAAGACTATCGAATAGTCGACCTTAATTAAAAAATAGTATTGCCTTATATATATATATGTTGAGCTACTGCATGTTGCAATAAAGGTAGATTAAAAGGATTATGAAGTATGAATTATTATTCTGAGAAATGATGATGATCTATGTTTGCCATGGCTATTTATGATGAAGCATGAAACATGAAATGTCTATTTATATTGATGTTGAGTTGATGATGAAAGAAATGCCCAAGTATTGAGTATGAGAGTCCATGGTATAGTTGGCATGCCATAGAGTCGTTAGCAGCTGCACCCTCATATTCATGTTATCAAACAGATATTGTGACAAAATGATTGTGTCACATGCACCCTAGGGATCCACGCCCACTGTGCCCCAGTGCACTGTCGAGGTGCTTCATGTTTATGGGGAGCAAAGAGTGTCCCCAGGTACGTACTCATCTTCACGTTCATGTTAGACACTCGTTGTCATTTCAAGATGACTCGCGTACCTCGATCTCATATAGCGTATTTTAGGAAATGATAAAATAATCATGTCACGTAAATGAATCATGTAATGCAAACGAATCATGTTACGTATATGAATCATTTCATGATTATGAACCATGCCACGTATATGAAATATGTCATGTATATGAACCATGCCATGAATACGGAACATGCCATGCATATGAATTAAATCACGTATATGGATCATGTCAGGTAAAAGACAAATGTCATGTAAATGAATCAAGTTACGTATATGAATCATGACATGTATACAAATTATGTTACGTATATGAATCATGCCATATATATGAATTATGCCATGTATATGAAGTATGCCATGTATGTGAATTATGTCATATATATATATATGTAAATCATGTCATGCATGTGAATTATACCATTTGTATGAACTATGCCATGTATATGATTTACTTGATAATGATGGAGTATTGGAAACTAGACTAGGTTAGGAAAATTATGACTTGCACATGAATATTGACTGACTATGAAAACCTTGTTAGTACGATACTACCTTAGACATAAACTATGCTAGGCTAATGTATAACATGTATTGCTTTATTTTATGTTTTCATAAATAAGATTATTGCCTCACTAAGTTCGAACTTAGCATGTGTTATTTCACACGTAGGTTCTCCCAAGTAGAATGGCAAGAAGGAGATATTAAATTGGAAAATCAAGCTACATTAGTGATCATGGTATGTACATCTTAAGTTGTAAGTTTGATGTCTAGTGGGCATGTACATATATGTAGTGTATTTGAAGAGACAAATTGTTTTGTAATCTTAAGATTATAATGTGTTTATGCACTACTACAATGTATGAATTTAGAAATTGGTTTTCTATAAGTAGTTATATTTTTCGATATAGTTAAGTATAGTTTAACCTTAATCGCGTAGTAATTTTAAAATCAAGAAAGGGTCTAGGAAGGGTACATAGTTTTCTCCCTGAATTATATTTCTATTTCAATAACACATTTATAAATTTCATAAAACAATGCAGGTTTAAAAATAGCTGCTATAGATTGACGTAGTGTTTTAATTTTTAATCGAAAAGGGTTAAACTACAAGATAAAGTTTTAAAAAAATAATAATATTCAAGTCAAGTTTTTCTTAACAACTCTGTAACATCTTTAGTGTATATTTGGTCTACGAATATACGTTAAGGGCGTTACACCTCACCTCTAATGGTAGCTTTTCCCCTTAATTGGTGATTTTCAAAGCCAAAGCAATAAGAAACCAAGTTTATTTTGTTAGAAAACCATTATTATCTCATTTGAAATCAAAAGATTGATTAAAATTGGATTTTACCTGGAGATTTTGAAGAGAGAAAAGGTTCTTGGCTAGAGAGAATTGGAGAGAAAATCTTTTTTTGGAAAAAGGTAGTTACGTAAAGTTAGTTTTAAAGATTTTTAATTATCTAATTATTTCCCCAAGCCTTTTTATTTATTTAAAATAATTTAAAATCTTTAATTAAGGGAAAAAGTTTGATATTAGACCCTTGGGTAAATAGATACTTAAAGATTCAAAGTTTTGACCCTTTTTCAAAACAGTCACTAAAATAGTTTTAAAACATTCATTTTGGTCACTAACCAAAATGTCCACTTTCGAGACCCCTTTTTGTAAAATTGATTCCACTAAAAATCATTTCCATAATAAATAATGATTTTAGATAATTTTTTTATATTTTTAACCCTTCAGAAATTATTTAATCCAATTTAAATCTCGAAACTAACTCGAATCCTCTAATCCGATCCAACGGACTGTCTAAACCAATTGGAAAGACCTCTTAGGCCTAAAACCGGGGCGTTACAACTCTCCTCCTTAAGAAATTTAATCCTTTAAAATTTACCTGAAGGAAATAGATGCAGAAACTGAGCAACCATGTCCGACTTACTCTCCCACGTGTCCTCTTCAACACCGTGATGTGTCCACAACAACTTAACAAGCTCTATCGCCTTGCCACAAAGAAATTTACTGCTGGAGTCAAGGATTTCCACTAGTTCCCCCTCATAAGACACATTCGTTTGCAACTCAACATCTTCAACTGGCATAACATGCGACGGATCCGAGTGATACCTCCGCAACATGGACACATGAAAGACATCATGAATCTTCTCCAACTCAGGAGGCAACCTCATTCGATAAGCTACAAGAACAATGCATTCCAACACCTTATACGGTCTAATAAACCTCAGGCTCAACTTTCCTTTACGCCCAAACTACATCACCTTCTTCCAAGGCAAAACTTTCAATAAAACTCTTTTGTGCACAACGTACTCAATCTCTTCAATACACATCCTCATCATGCCATCCTTCTTTTTCACAAAAAACACTAGTGCTCTCTATGGTGACACGCTTGGCCGGATAAAACCACGATCCAACAACTCTTGAAATTGCATCTTCAACTCCTTCAATTCTTTAGGTGACATGCGATACAAAGCAATCGACATTAGAGCTGTATCTGTATAGGTCTTGATACAAAACTCTATCTCCCTATCCAGTGGTAACCTTAGCAACTCCTCCGAAAACACTACTAGAAAATCACAAATGGTACGTATATCCTGAACAATCACCTCCTTTGCATTTGGTTTCATAAAATAAGCTAGATATGCTTGACACTGAAACTCTAATAACTTTCACGCTTCTATAGTCGAAACCACCTTGGACAAGAATTTAACATTCTCCCTCACAACCACCACCTCATAATTATCAGCGAGTTTCAACAAAACTTGCTTGGTTTCGAAATCGACTACAACCCTATGCTCAGTCAACCAATCTATACCCGGGATTACATCAAAACTACGAAAAAACAACTCCATCATATCAACCGTGAACACATGACCTTGAACCATCAAAGGACATCTCCTAAACAACTTTCTAGCAACTAATGTTTCTCCAAAAGAACTAGTTACTCGCGTACCCAAATCTAACATTTCTAAAAGTACATAAAGCAAACGTGTATGTTTGCACAAGATATATGAATGCGTAGAAGCAGTGTAATGCCCCAAATTTGGGTCTATAAGTTAGCTAGATCAATTAGACAGTTCAGGGAAACCGAATTAGGTGATTCGAGCTAGTTTCAGGAATTAATTCAAAATAAATTATTTTTGGCTAAAATAAAATATGGAAAATATTAGAAAATGTTTAATTAATATTCTAAGGGTTTTGGGAAACTCAATTTGAAGAAATAAAATTGGATTTTGGGACATTTTGGTCTGGTGACTAAAATGTAGAGTTTTCAAAACTATTTTGGTGACTAAATCGTAAAAGGGTTAAAACTTAGAATCTTTAAGGAGATAATTTACCAATGTTTTAAATAAGATTTTCCCTTAATTTATACCATTTTTAAATATTTTTAAAATGGTTATTATATAAAAATTAAATAGATTTGATTAAATAGATTTTTAATAGCCAAATTCATTTTCTTACGTAACTACTTTTGCTCTTAACTTTCTCTCAGCTTTCTCAGTAGCTAAACTATCAATTTTACTCTACAATGCTCATGAATCATTCCTTTTTGATTTCATCCTGATTTCGTAATTGATCCTTTGATTTCTACGCCAAATCCTATTTTTTTTCTTAGAGATTCCACTCAAATCTTGCCAATTAAGGGGGAAATCAGCAATTAGAGGTGAATTTCGTTCCTCTCCTCTAATTAAAGGTTCATTAATGAAATTCCCAAGTTCTTGATCCTTTACAATTGATTTTTGTTATGTGTTGATGATTAAACCATGATTAAAAGGTTTTAATTGAGCTTTGATAAGAAATTTGATGAATATTGATAATGGATCTAATTTGTGTTGATTGTAATTGATTTAGATCATTTGTAAGATATGTTTTAATGTTATGAGAAGAGATTAATAAATGGAATCCATAAACTAACTGAATTGCTAATTTTCTAGGTTGTAAATAGTTAGATTTTGAGGTGATCTTGGTGTTGAAAGATTTATGGAGATATAAGGTTGATATATTGCTGCTTTTGGAAGTTAATTGATGATTTTAAGATGTTAAAATCATTAGGTTATGGCTGGGCATTGTTTAGGTTGAGTTTGGTGATGCTTTTGGTTATGTTAGGGAAACATTTGATGATTTTTAGTGAGGCAAAGTTGAGAGTACATGTTGCTAGGATTAGAGATGTAGGGAAATGCATTAATCCTCTGTTTTTGTGTTGGTAAAACAAGGGAGACGAATTCTTCATCTTTTGGAGAGACTTTGGAGGCTTCGGAAGCTTGATTTTGCATCGACAAGTGGAGCGTTGTGTTGTCGGTGAGTGGAAATGTGGTTTACTACTTTATAAAGGTTTGAATATTATTTTTGGGAGTTTAGATTAAACACTTGTATAAGATCAGAAGTAAGTATTGGTTGTTCTCGCTCTCGTTTTCTGTTCTACAAAATACATTCTCATGCACATGTTTATGAATTTGATTACCTACTGTTATATGCATGTTTTAGAAATGAAAGATGTTGCAAATGATCATATGTGATGATTATTGAGTATAACAAATGATTTATGGAAAGAGTTTTGAGAATAATAGAATACATGTTTATTGCATTGGAAATTGGTTTGATTTGATCCATATGTAAAATAGTTAGGTAACATGTTTTGATAGCGTATATTGGCATGTGGCTGTGATTAAATGTTATCATATTTATTGGACATGCCATAGGGTTTAAAGTGAACCATAATAAGTCACCTCATGTGTATCAAGGGGTCAAGAGTGTGCCATGCTCCACCATGAGAACCGCAGCGGTCGAGGGGTCAAGAATGTGCTAATTCTCCTGCTGGTGGATTTATGCACCATAACCGTTGAGGGGTAGTATTACCATGCTCCGGTTTGAGGATGTATGTGAAGTGGTCAAAGCAACCACTTGGAAAATCCATGTATCCGATATGTTTTTATAAATAGAATGAAATGGTTTTGGGTCACTTGAATGCCAATATATGATTTAATGTATCACGAGAAATGGATTATGTTTTGTATAATATAGTTTATACATGTGGTGCTCTTTAAGCTTGCTATTTTGAGGTTTTATCATGAGAAATCTTAAATTGAGGTTTATGCTAGAAATCCATGATACATGTGTTGCAAATGATTAAAAGTGCATATTTTGGAAAGACAATAGAAGCATGAGATTTAATACTCGTTTGAAACAAATTGTTTTAAATGCATTGATGAGTGTTTTTGAGATTCTCTCACTAGGCTTTATATGCTTACGCTCTCCTTTCTCATCAATGCAGAAAAGTAAGCATTTTCGGACAGCGAGCAAGCAAGAAGCAATCCAAGGATTGAGCTATTTCATGTACGATTTTATAAATACTTTGTGGTAATAAGAGGCAATGTGACCAAGTTGTAATTGGGAGGGATGTTTTGGTTACTCCCTATTTTGGACAAGCTTTTTTTTGGTATTTTGGACTTGTGTGATGCTTTGGGTCTTGCTATTAGGGGTTGGGATGTGATTTGCATGCTTGGGTAGAGATCATGCCTATAGGATCTTTGATTGGAGTTGCTATGGTTCGAATGATCCTCTATCATGCCTATTTGATTGTGGAAATGTTGGTTAGAATGTCATATGATGTTTGTAAGATGTTTGAAGTATGTTAGATTGAGCCAAATAGTTATATGTTTGACCAAGAGGTTATTATAGACCAGGCCATACTGGTACATGTCCTCAAGGATCGGTACATGAGGTCTGTCTCGGCTCAAATCTGTGCAAAATTGCGCAGGCGTATCGGTACGTCTGGTAACCATATCGGTACGCCCCCTCGAAAAAATACACTAAGTATTGGTACACAGGCAACCGTATTAGTACGCCTCTTTGCGATTGGAATTCCCTATTTTGATATTGAACTATTAGTATCACTATGCCTGAGGACCGTACCGATACCCTTTTCAAAATATACCCGTATCAATACGGGAGAGAGGTGTATCGGTACACTATATGTTATTTCTGGTAATATGATTTGTTGAAGTTTGAATCATTGTAGTTTAGTCCTTGTTTCTTGATCATGTAATTAAATGAATTTGGATGATTATTTTAAGTTGAAATTTAACCAGAATGCATCTAATATGATTAATTAAGGTCTGGTAACTTTGGATTTAAGTAAGTACACGTAGTTTTCTAAAATTACAATTTGGTCTCTAGAGTGCGTTCCCAACCAATTGAACGTCAATTCGACGCCCGATTTAATTACAAATTTCACCGTTGCCAAGATGATCAGTTTAGGACTTAATTATGCATTTAGACAAGATAAAAGAAAAAAAGAGGACCATTTTCTAAGTAAATTGTTCAGGTTTTGTAATCCCCTCGACCCGGCCTAGATGCTCGACCGAACCAAGCGAGCTACATTAGGTTTGCCGAAGCAAACCGGAGAAAGATTACAAAAACTGGTCCATTTTTTTCTTTTATTTTGTCTAGGTTCATTTTATTAAACCTAAGTGATCATGCTTGCACGGGTGAAGTTACAAAGGAAACGAATCACAGAAAGGCAACAAATAGCATCCGATACATTTTAGGGACTAAAAAATAAAACTGTTAAATTGCAAGGCCTTTAGTGAAACTTGGGTTACCAATCCTCAATTAGTCAGATTCCATGCTTACTTGTCAAATAAGAGCTCAAAGCAACTATCCAAGCTCATACAATTTCATTCACAATAATCTGGGACCAAAACGAAAGAATCAGAAACTATCAAACCTTCCAATAACTGATTTAACTACAACCCTTTTCGATACGCTTACAGGTGTTTCGATACACATTGGACAATTTTCAAAACTCAGATTCTAGTAGCTCAAACCTGCACCGATACAGCCTCGTGTATCGAAACACTAATCCAGTTTGCTCTTGCCCGTATCGAAACACCTCCCCGCGTATCGAAACGATATGCCTAAAAAGGCCTACCTGTATCAAAACACCTCTCCCGCGTATCAAAATGCTAAGCCTAAAATGGCCTAGCCGTACCGGTATGAGGAGACACGTTTCGCTATGCCTGGACCTGAAAGGTCATTTTTAGATGTTTTTTCAATCGAATGTAGATGTATTTAGGTCCTAGCAACTCACACTCATGCATGCAACAAACCATCTATTCATATTCCAATATTTGCACTAAGATTTAGCAACCACAACAAAACATAAGCTTTCAAAAGATCAACCTATAGGCATGCTCCCTAGACCACTTTACCAAAAACTCAATTGAACACTTACTAGCATATGCCACTTTCACACATATTTATAACATTATAATCAACATGCTAGAATCATCAAAACATAGTGTTCAACCAAGACTATCTAGATGCATATCTAAGCAACCACCTAGCATTAACCATAAGCAAGAATTAACAACATACTTATCGACATCAATCCAACTCCAAAACATCAACATTAATCATGCTCAAAAACTAGGGAAAACAGAATTACAAATCCCAACAAACATGGCGAACACATTACCTTATTAACCGAAAACTTGAACGAGTTCATACTCAAAAATAGTCTTTGTTTGTGGATCACTTAAACCTTGCCTTTGCTGCCCCAAACTTCAATGCTCTACATCATTAGGAAAGAGAGAGCGTAAGCACAAATGTTTAGTGAGGATGCTCCTAAAACAATGATGCATTTTAAACCATTTGAAAACTAAACACTTGTTTTCAAAGTATGCTTACGATCAAAGCATTTTAATTGATTGCAAGTCAAAACATGCATATCAACCTTATGCAAAACATTTACAAATATCATGCTTAAATCCCAAAGCATTAAATCATCTCATGCTTAAATCCTAAAGCATTAAATCATAATACATGCTTAAATCCCAAAGCATTATAAAATAGGTTCAACACATGAACTTTCATATATTGGCAATTATAGTGACCCCGGATAGTCGACCACTATCCTCGATTAGCCAACCGCTAATCATTGGTTAACCAACCCTTGACCTTACATATCGAATACACAGATCTCTCATACCATGCCTAGTTAAACTGCATGATATCGCAAACCTTGCCTAGTTAAACCGCAAGATTTGAAAGCCTCACCTAGTTAAACCGTGGGCTTTACTGACCTTGCCTAGTTAAACCGCAAGATCACCATCATCTTGGGCTGCCTAGTTAAGCCGCATACCCCAAGTGATGTCCCAATAGTCCGAGTGGCCTAGTTAAACCACCATACCTCAAGACCCATGGCCACGATCGATTTTTAGTATATATTATAGTGCACTTAATTCTATGGCATGCCAACTATATCTGAATGTTTTCTCATCATGTCACATAACCAATATATCATTTACAAAACCATTTACTCACTGTTTTATAATGCATTATACAAAGCACCAAATATGCAAACCACATTGCCAAAGCAATACCACATTCCCAACTGGAATGAAAACCAATGCTCACTAGCATTTTATATACTTTTAAAACCATTTCATATGTATTCAAAACCATGCATTTACAGTAAGTAAATCAAACCATGTTTAAAACCAAAACATGTAATCAACCATGCTCATATCCAAATCGATACTAAAAAGCAAAAGAATGAAACTTAATTTCGAGTTTAGGTAAGTGTTTCAAGCTTAACCTAAACTCCCATAAACACTTTCAGACCTTTGGAAGACTTTTAAAACTGTTTCCACTCATCGATTACTCCTTGCCTTGCTCGCCAATGCAAATTAAGCTCCCGAAAAGCAATGATCCACCTCAAGCTACTTCGCCTTGATTATCCCTTGTTTTGACCAAACAAAACCAGAGGAAACATGCATCAAAATGCATCCAAACCACTGCCTCAAAGCAATTACACGCAACTCACAAGATGCCCACTCAAAACCATCTGAAACTCATCGAAATCAACCTCAAACACCTCCCAATCTTAACCCAGGCACAAAACAATGATTCAATACATCAAACCTCAGCAATTAACATCTAAAAGCCCTTCTTCAACATCCTTTTACTTCCAGCAATGATTAAACTCCATTAGCATCACAAAAACCCTTAACTAACAACCATTAACATTAGGGATTCAACTAGTTTCGGGATTATATTGATAAAACCAAGCCTTCAACATTATCAAACACTAAAAACATGATATAATCTGATCAATAACCCAGCAAAACAAATCCAATTTAAAAATATATCAATTCCATCAAACAAAGCACAATTAAAGCAATTTTCCTTAATTAAACTACCAAAACACATTAGAAAACAATTGTAAAGAGTCAATAACTTGGGAATTTTAGTAAAACAAACCTTTCATTAGAGGAGAAGGACAAACATTACCTCTAATGGATGCTTTCTCCCTTAATTGGACGATTTACATGTGAAAACAAAGTTAAAACAATAATATTTTGTTTGGAAACAATTGAGAATCCAATTGAAATCAAAAGATTTAAGAAAACAAAGATTTACCTGAAGATTTAGAAGAAGAAGAAGAAGAAGATGATGATGTTTGGCTGGAGAAATTTTGAGAGAAAGTTAGTTACGTTATTTTTGTTTAAAGATTTAATTATCAAATTAATTCTCTCCAACCTATTTATATTTTCCAAAACAGTTTTAAAATAGCCAATTAAGGGATAAAGTCTAGATTAGAATTTTGGGCAATTAACTCCTTAAAGATTCAAAGTTTTGACTCTTTATAAAACAGTCACAAAAAATAGTTTTTGAAGTTTACATTTTGGTCACTAATCCAAAATGTTTGATTTCCAAAACTCATTTTACAAAATTGATTTCACCAAAATCATTAATATATTAAATAATGATTTTATAACATTTTTCTATATTTTTATCACATTCAAAAATATTTAATTCGATTTAATCCTGAAACTAAGTCGAATCCCTAATACTAGTCTATCGTACCCTTAAACAAATCCCAAAACAACTAGATGCAAAAACGGGGCGTTACAACTCTCCCCCACTTAAGAAATTTTGTCCTCAAAATTTACCTAGAGGAAACAAATGCGGAAATTGCTCCAACATGCCCGCCTTGCTTTCCCAAATGGCTTCCTCGCTACGATATCGTCACAAAACCTTAACAAGTTCAATCGTCTTGCCACGAAGAGCTTTGCTGATGGAATCAAGGATTTCCATCGACTCTTCATCATAGGACAAATCCGGCCTCAACTCAATATGCTCTACCGGCACAACATGCGAGGGATCCGACCGATAAGCAGAGGACCAACACGCTCCACAACCTTATATGGCCCAATAAACCTCAGACTAAGCTTACCCTTATGTCCGAATTGCATCACCTTCTTCCACGGTGACACTTTCAAGAACACACAATCACCCACCGCAAATTCAATCTCCATACGCTTCAAATCCGCATAAGATTTTTGCTGATCTATAGCCGCTTTTAAGCGATCACACACAAGATTTACTTTCTAATCCGTGTCTTTCAACATATCCGGTACGGATACATGCTTTTTCCCTATCGCAGCCCAACTCAAAGGCGTACGACACCTCCGGCCATACAATGCTTCATACGGTACCATATGTATACTCGCTTGACAACTATTGTTATAGGCAAACTCAACCAAAGGTAAATGCTTCTCCCAGGTTCCTTGGAACTCAATAAGGCAACAACTCAACATATCATCCAAAACCTGGATAACACGCTCAGACTGACCATCTGATTGAGGATGATACACGGTGCTGAAACTCAACCTTGTACCCAAAGCCTGATGAAAACACTCCCAAAACCTCGTTGTAAACCTCAGATCTCTATTCGAAACAATGGACTTAGGTACCCTGTGCAAATGCACAATCTCAGCGATATACAAGTTTGCCAACTTGTCCAAGGTATACGTCGTATGCACTGGCAGAAAAATGTGCACACTTCATAAACTGATCAACAATCACCCAAATGGAATTCTTTTTAGCTGGTGTCAATGACAACCCTGACAAAAAATCCATGGTGATTCTCTCCCTTTTTCATTCCAAAATTTTCAACGGTTGCAACAACCCAGACAGAAACTGATGTTCAACCTTAACCCGCTGACACACCATGCACTTAGAAACAAATTCCGCCACATCCTTTTTTCAAACCAATCCAATAGTACACATATTTCAACCCACGAGAATGTGCCTCTGTCAAAATAGTATGCCTCAACTACGAATCATTCGACACCATTATTCGACCCTTGAAACACAAAACCCTATCGTCATCAAAATGGAAATACGCCGGATTACCATCTGATATGTCCTTAACATGAGGAACCAAAGAATCATCAAATGGTTGCTTAGCTTTAATCATCAGTGACATCGTCAGCTTGACTTGCAACTCAGCCAACAACCCACCTTCTCGGAGTAGAGATTCGAGTCGATTTTGGGATCGTATATTTTTGGTGTTGGAAAAATTATAGAGAAGTGCTTAAAATCATTATTAATTATGTATTTAATAATGGTGGAATCAATTTTGAAAAATGAGTTTTGGAAGATGAACATTTTGGTTAGTGACCAAAATTGAAGTTTTGCAAACTGTGATTTTCTAGTGACTAAAATGAAAAGGGTCAAATACTTAGAATCTTTAAGGAGCTAATTTACCAATTGGTTTTTGATTGTTTCTCCCTTAGTTTAGCCGATTTTAACATGTGTTTTAATTAGTAAATAAAGAGGATTTCGTTAAAAAGTTGGTTATCTTTTCTAAAACAAAAATCATGTCATTTTCTCTCAACCATTTTCTCTCCATTCTCTCCTCAGCCAAATACTCAAGCTTTCTTAGCTTTTTACAAATCAATTGAGGGAGAAACCTCACAATAGGGGTAAGGTCAAAGATCTCATCTATTATATTGTTCTTTATTGAAATTCCCAAGCATTTGATCCTTGCTTTTGTGTTTCTAATTTGATTTTGATGAATTTCTAATGTCTAATTGAGTTATTTAGGGAAAATGAGTTGATTTGCGAATTGGACCTGTTATCCAGTAAGTAATGATGCTTTGATCTATATTTTGGATGTTTAATAATGTTGATAAGTGATTTTTATCAATGGAATCCCGAAACTTAAGAATCTCTATTTGTTTAGGTTTTTAGTTTTGAGGTTTTGTGGTATTTCTATGGTTGTAAGGTTGCTGGAGGTGGTAGGTTGTTTTGGATCTGTTTTTAGATGAGTTTTGATGTTGAAAATGATGCTAGGTTGATAGATGTTGGCTGGGTTATGAATCGAAGTGTTTTGGTTATGTTTTTGGTTGTTGTGGAGGGTTAATTGTGAGGGTGTTGTGGAGATCCGGGAAAGATTATGGTTGCTGCATTTAGAATGCATTATGATGCATTAATCCTCTGTTGTTTTATGGTAAAAATAGGGGAGGTTGATCCGAAAGTGATTGGAGAAGTGTAGGAGGCTTCAAATACTTGTTTGTGCATCGGCGAATTGAGGTTTCGCGCATCGGTGAGTGAAAACATGGATGACAGCTTTGGAATATTTTAAAGATGGTTTTTGGGAGTTTAGGTAGAGCTTGAAATGCTTACCTATTCTCGGAAGTAAGTAAAGTGGTTTTACTCTCTCGGTCATGCCAGTGTTAAATGGTTTTATGCACTTGTTTTGATTTACATGTTACCTACTGTTTAAGCATGATTTAAAGTATTCGATATACTATTTTTAAGCATGTTTTCCTGAAGGATGCACACGGTAAGTGATCCTTGTAAGTATGGTTTATACTTGTGGTTTAAAGCATGGTTATTGCTTTGTAAAAGGCTTGGCTTGTTAAAAATAGTGAGGTAAATGTTTGAATGGTTAATTATATTGGCAAGTGATGTGGTTTTAAAATTGTTATCGGATATAGTTGGCCGGCTGATAAGTGTTCAAAAGAACTATTTTTATTACCCTTTTTACTCATATTATTGTTAGACTTAAGCTCATATTAGTTGCATAATTAGCCATTCATGCATTAATTCATGTTTCTTTCCACCGTTGAGCTTGATTACATAACTTGGTGATTTTTGTGGAAAAAGATGCTGCTTTGGTGTATTTTTGTGTGTGTGCAGAATCACTTGCCAAAGCAAGGCTAGAGCTAGTTGCCAGGGCAATGCATGAAGGATATGCCGAGCCAGTTGCCAGGGCAATACATGAAGGAGACGCCGAGCCAGTTGCCATGGCAATTGTCGACAAGAGCAAAGGTGATATGGTAGTCGAAATTAATGGCTAGACAAGCCCAAGATGACGTGAAGCAAAGCCCAAACCCAAAGGAATTTGATTTCCATGCAGAGATTAGAGAAGAATTAAATTCCAAGAAGATAGAAGTTCTAGTAGGAATATAATTATAATAAAGAATTATATTCTTTAAAGATAATTTAATTCCAACCTAACTTCCTCCTCAAAGAAGGACTTTGGCCTAGCCCTAAAAATAAGATAGGAATTTTGACAATCCAAAGGGAGGAAGAGAGGGAAAATTTCGACAACTCCATAGAGCAAGAGGAGAGAATTTTCGACAACTCCAAAGGGCAATAAGGAAGAGATTTCGACAAGATAACAAGGGGGAGAGAGTTCGATTTCTTCTTCTTCTTCTTTGCTTCCATTAGATTCATGGTTTGGGGATGATTCTTTGTATATCTTTTGAACCCCACCATGAACTAACTTGATTGGTTGGGGTTATTGTGTTTTGTTGTTGTGAAAAACAATTGGATTTTGTTTAGGTAATAAGAGTTTGCACTTTTAATTCAAGGTTTACTCATTCTTGGTTCTTATTCTTGTTTGCGAGTGAATTAGGAGAGAATCTCGTAACTTCATCTATTTATCTAATATCGGGAAAGTTAGATTCAAGAAACGAATGAGTATGGTCTTTATTCAATCTATTGATGGTGAAGATTAATCCGGCTTAGGAATAAGTTAAGGATTTCAACGGCTAAGAGGAGCGCAAGATTGGTTGTTGTTTACCCTTGATTCACGCAGGGATGTATTATCAAGGCATGCACAAGTAGCTAGAGTTTCGACTTAGGGATAAGAAGAAACCATTGAAGAACGCTCCGCCGAACCTTGAAGTTGCTGCCCAGATGCCCAAGTAGTTGCCCAGCTAGTTGCCCAGGCAACCATCGATTAGTTGCCAAGGCAACCCCGCTATGCAAGTTGCCATGGCAACTGAGTTGCCCTTGCACTCTTTTACCAAGATGATCCAATCGGCTATCACACCTCAACTCATGATAACCTGGCCTATTCTCTCTTTTCTTTCATCTATTCTTTTAGTTTATTGCTTTTACTTTTCTCGTTAATTAAAACCTCTATTATCAATTGTGTTTTTATTTTCATAGTGCAGTAACTTAAGCAAAGTGGCCCAAACCAATCCCTGTGGAGACGATACTCGATACTCATATCACTTTATTACTTGCGACGTGTATACTTGCACATTTGCGTAGCACTTATTACACGCAACAAGTTTTTGGCGCCTTTCCCGGGGATTGGCAATTGGTGTTAGTTGTTTTTGTTATTGCATTTTTTTTCTCTTAGTTTTACTAACTTTTCTTTTTGTTTGTTTATAAAAAAAAATTAGGTGCGCTACAAGTTAAGGGACATCAACATGTCGGGAAATAAAAGCCGATCTATTCGAGAGATGATGTTGGAAGATATGAATCAATCCAATCAAGAGTTTCTTGCACCCTTTGATGATTACCTATACCAACCGAGAAAAGCCCAAAGAACTTATATCGTGGAAAAATCTTGTGTTATGTGTGGAGAACATCATGTGTTTGAAAATTGCCCTCACATTTTCGGTGCATATAACTACATGGAGGACCATAGAGGAAACCAACAGCAAAATTCTTCATGGTATGGTCAAAAAGCTCAATTTTTTTTTACCATAACAATTTTGCCGCAGCAACAGATATGCCATGGCAACGTAGTCCTTTTCAAGAGCATTCCAATTCCTTGGAGGAAACATTACTAGTTTCCTTGGCTAGACATGACGGATCAATTGAAGAGATTCGAGAGCTATCAAAATCTATGGATACGAGGATAGCTCAGTGGGATGCAACCTTAGGGGATTCAGAAGATCAATTGGGGAGATCTACATATGTCATGGATAACATGCACCAACAATTCATTCCTAGGGATACTGACGTCCCAAGGCAAGAGGATAAGGAGCAATGTAAAGAAAGCTCTCCGATGTGTGGGGAAGAACTAGAACCTCAAAGTCAAGAGGATGCCAATGAGAGAGACTGCCCAACACATGATGAGCTTGAACAACAAATTGCCTCGACAATGATTGAGGAGCCTGAACAGAGCAATGCCGCGACAACACTCAGTGAAGCTGAGAACAACAATACTACAACAAATTCTGAGGAACCTGATGCCCATAAGGTTACAACATTGATGTTGAAGAAGGAATCTGTAGATTGCTCTCATCTACAATTGCCACGACAATTACACGACCACATGCAAGATCAACGAGATGATAATACTTTGCTAATGGAATATGAGCAGGTAATGGTTGAACCTTTCGAATTCTTTAAAAGCTCACCTCGTCCATTGCAGGTATGTCTTGAGGAACCGAGGTTGGTAGATTTGAAGCCATCAAAATCTCTACTGATGGAGATGTTTGAAAGGCCAAAAGAAAAAGTTGTTTGGATTCGTAAAGCTTTTGAAAAAAATGGTTCATCCCTTGACTTACAGCAAATTTTGGCAACTGATTGCCACGACAATTGGCTTGAGCAGCAATTGCCACGACAACAAAGGCTACATCCAACCATGATAGAAGTCGACAAGAATGAGGTAATTGAATGGTTGAGAATGGATATAATTTTTCCTATTAATATATTTGTGCCTTCAGGAATAGTAGCAAGGTGGAGAGTATACATGGACTACAAGCGAACAAAAACGAAAGACACCTCCACCATGGTAACGCAAAAGGGAGTAGTGGCAAGCACATTGGCCAAACTCTTTTTGGGCAATATTGTCACCCGATGGAGGGTGCGGATGGACTATAAGAAGTATCGAAAACGACCATCCTCAAGTTTTCTCATATATGCACTAACATTAGAAGATGCATGTTGACACTCTTTTCAAACATGGTCGAAGACTTCCTTGAGATCTTCATGGATGATTTTTCCGTTTTTGGTAGTGACTTCAACAGTTGCCTCGACAATTTAGAGAATGTGTTGGCAAGATGTGAAGAAACCAATTTAGTCCTCAATTGGGAGAAGTGCCATCTTATGGTAGATGAAGGAATAGTGCTCGGCCACAAGATTTCATCCAAGAGAATTAAAGTAGACAAAGCTAAGGTGGACGTGATCGAAAGACTACCCTCACCAATATAAATCTTCAATTTTGATGATTCTTGCGCCCAAGCATTCGAAACCCTAAAAGAAAAGCTTGCCTCAGAAACCCTCAATGCCGCAACAACCCTTGATGCCTCGGCAACCATGGATGCGCATGCCTCGGCAACCCTCGACGCCGCAGTAGCTCTTGATATGCACGCCTCGGCAACCATGGATGCGTATGCCTCGGCAACTCTAGACGCACACGCCTCGGCAACCCTCGACGCCACGACAACCACTGATACGCACGCCTCGGAAACCATGGATGCGTATGCCTCAGCAACTCTAGACGCACACGCCTCGGCAACCTTGGGAGCAGTCGCCACGACAGCACATGCCTCGGCAATACCTTGGTACGCGGATTTAGTTAATTTCCTTGTTTGTGGTATTTTACCTTATGGCCTTACTCACCAAGGGAAGAAGCGGTTCCGCCATGATGCTAAGCATTACTTTTGGGACGAGCCTCTTTTGTTTAAACAATGTGCAGATCAGGTTATAAGCCGATGTGTCCCTGAAGAGGAGTAACAGAATGTACTCCGACAATGCCATTCTTCACCCTATGGAGGACATTTTGGAGGAACTCGTACCGCGACCAAAGTTTTGCAATCCGGTTTGTATTGGCCAACACTATACAAAGATGCCCAAGAGTTTTACAAGCAATCTGATCGTTGCCAGAGGATGGGCAATATCACCTACAAACCAATGGACAATCAAGACCGTGAATATGGATTGGGAAAGTGCCGGACAAAAGCGTTTGATGGATCTCAATGACATAGAAGAATTTCGTGCACTCGCCTATAGCAATGCACGAATCTACAAGGAGAAAATAAAGCGATGGCACGACAAGAAACTATTGTCGCGGCAATTCACGCCAGGGCAACTAGTTCTCCTATTCAATTTTAGGCTAAAACTTTTCCCGGGGAAGCTGAAATCAAGATGGTCAGGACCATTCGAAGTCGTCAAACCATTCTCCCATGGTGCTGTGATAATCAAGTCCATCTATGACAACCATGAATTCAAATTTAATGGACTAAGATTGAAGCACTACAATGGTGCCCATGTGGAACGTAACAAGGAAGTGGTCACTTTAGGAGATGCATGAACATGCTCTCCTTTCAATATTTTCTTTTTCTTTTTATTTTCATTTTTATTTTTAGGAGATATTTTATTTTTTCATTATCTTTAGTTTTTAGGTTTTCTTTATTTTTTTTCCACAACAAGACTCACAACCACCACGCTAAGGAAATTTACTGCCGACTACTTGCCACAGCAACCACAACAGAAACTGGTGATGCCCAGGCAACAACAATGGCTTCGGCAACTACTGATGCCCATGCAAGTAAACCTGCATCGACAAACATGGATCAAATCAAGGCAATGCTATTCAAGCGGTACCAGCCACAAGCATTTAACCACTGACCGGAAATTGAATCAAGCAAACGGCACGAAGAAAACTCATCACTCGAGGTGACGACCTCTCTGACTAACTCATTTCATTTAGTTTCTTTTAAATTTTGTTTCACTTTTACGTGCATTGAGGACAATGCTTCTCTCGAGTTTGGGGGGAGTTAGTTTCTAGTTAGTTTCATGTTTAGTTGCATTCATCTTTAGCAATCACATATAGGTTGCATATGTTACATTCCATGCCTTTAATTTGAGTTAATTGCTTAAGACTTGTTGAATATCCAATGATGAATTTTTGCCACTGCACTTAATTGAAAGAACCTTTAATTTTAGGATTACATGAAAAGAACTTAGAATTTTACTATGATGCTGATTTTTTTTACACGGTTGTGGCTTGTTGATTGAAAGAAACTTAGTGAACTTAGGATGCTTAAAATTAGGGTAAATTTAAAATTGAAAATTAAAAGTTAATTTCTTGCTAGGGGTGCGCAAAACTGGCTCTAGTAGTAATTGCTCTTTCTTGCTAGAGGTGCCCGAAACTGGCTCTAGTAGTTAATGCACATTAAAGAATCGCTAGAGGTGCCCGAAATTGGCTCTAGTCGACTAAAATAAAATGAGAAATTGCTTACTTTGCTAGAGGTTCCCGAAATTGGCTTTAGTGAAAATAAAAATAAATGCCCCGATAATTAAATTGATAAAAGCCTATTGTTCACATAGAATCTTGAAAATCAACTTGTACACAACTACGCACACACATTGTCACGAGCATTATAGTTTGGTTCCGGGTAATTTTTGTGCTATCCAAAAAATTAAAAGGTGATCATACTTTGTGCCACGGTTCCGAGGTTTGAATTCAAGTTTGAAGCATGTCTTTGATGATTAAAGTCTTGGCAGGTAATTATTAGTTTGCAATGCTTGAGGACAAGCAATAGTTCGAGTTTGGGGACGTGATAAGTATTCAAAAGTACTATTTTTATTACCCTTTTTACTCATATTATTGTTAGACTTAAGTTCATATTAGTTGCATAATTAGCCATTCATGCATTAATTCATGTTTCTTTCCACCGTTGAGCTTGATTACATAACTTGGTGATTTTTGTGGAAAAAGATGCTGCTTTGGTGTATTTTTGTGTGTGTGCAGAATCACTTGCCAAAGCAAGGTTAGAGCTAGTTGCCAGGGCAATGCATGAAGGATATGCCGAGCCAGTTGCCAGGGCAATACATGAAGGAGACGCCGAGCCAGTTGCCATGGCAATTGTCGACAAGAGCAAAGGTGATATGGTAGTCGAAATTAATGACTAGACAAGCCCAAGATGACGTGGAGCAAAGCCCAAACCCAAAGGAATTTGATTTCCATGCAGAGATTAAAGAAGAATTAAATTCCAAGAAGATAGGAGAAGTTCTAGTAGGAATATAATTATAATAAAGAATTATATTCTTTAAAGATAATTTAATTCCAACTTAACTTCCTCCTCAAAGAAGGACTTTGGCCTAGCCCTATAAATAAGATAGGAATTTCGACAATCCAAAGGGAGGAAGAGAGGGAAAATTTCGACAACTCCATAGAGCAAGAGGACAGGATTTTCGACAACTCCAAAGGGCAAGAAGGAAGAGATTTCGACAAGATAAAAAGGGGGAGAGAGTTCGATTTCTTCTTCTTCTTCTTTGCTTCCATTAGATTCATGGTTTGGGGATTATTCTTTGTATATCTTTTGAACCCAACCATGAACTAACTTGATTGGTTGGGGTTATTGTGTTTTGTTGTTGTGAAAAACAATTGGATTTTGTTTAGGTAATAAGAGTTTGCACTTTTAATTCAAGGTTTACTCATTCTTGGTTCTTATTCTTGTTTGCGAGTGAATTGGGAGAGGATCTCGTAATTTCATCTACTTATCTAATATCGGGAGAGTTAGATTCAAGAAACGAATGAGTATGGTCTTTATTCAATCTATTGATGGTGAAGATTAATCCGGCTTAGGAATAAGTTAAGGATTTCAACGGCTAAGAGGAGCGCAAGATTGGTTGTTGTTCACCCTTGATTCACGTAGGGATGTATTATCAAGGCATGCACAAGTAGCTAGAGTTTCGACTTAGGGATAAGAAGAAACCATTGAAGAACGCTCCGCCGAACCTTGAAGTTGCTACCCAGACGCCCAAGTAGTTGCCCAGCTAGTTGCCCAGGCAACCATCGATTAGTTGCCAAGGCAACCCCGCTGTGCAAGTTGCCACGGCAACTGAGTTGCCCTTGCACTCTTTTACCAAGATGATCCAATCGGCTATCACACCTCAACTCACGATAACCTGGCCTATTCTCTCTTTTTCTTTCATCTATTCTTTTAGTTTATTGCTTTTACTTTTCTCGTTAATTAAAGCCTCTATTATCAATTGTGTTTTTATTTTCACAGTGCAGTAACTTAAGCAAAGTGGCCCAAACCAATCCCTGTGGAGACGATACTCGATACTCATATCACTTTATTACTTGCGACGTGTATACTTGCACATTTGCGTAGCACTTATTACACGCAACACCGGCCATAGGATTGAGTGCACTATAAAATAAGTCACCTCAGATGTTGAGGGGTTTATACGGCGTACCGAATACTCTATCCAAGTACCCTAACGATAGAGGGGTTAAATAGTACTGAATACTCTCGTTAGTAGGTTAAGCATCTAACCGATGAGTGGGATTGGTATCCCTATGGGTTGAAAGTGTACCCGGTTGTTAATGTACGACGATTGTGATTGTATCGCTATTCCGGTTGAGATGGCTTGAAGTGTTGGGTTAACACTTGTTGAATCCGTGTATCTGATGTACTCTTTTGTTATTGAACTTTTTAATGATCACTTGAAAGCCAATATAATTGTTAACGTATCATTGAAATGTTTTATGATGTATAATGTGATTTATACATGTTTCTCCTCAAGCTTTGCATTTTGTAGTAATGCGCATAGGAAGGCTTAATTAGAGGTGTAATACCCCAAAATTTACTAAGTTGATTAAGGGTCATTTAGTACTAAGATAATAGCTTAAAAGCTAACTTAGTGACTAAAATGACAAAAATGCGAAAGTTGGGATTTCTTTAATTATGGGTTTTGGAAAGGAAATTTCTAAGGTTTAAAGGTCTCATGTGATAGATAGTGAATTGAATAAGGTATTCTTAAAGTTTGGTTGAATTCCAAGGAAAATTGGAATGGGAATTGAAGTTTAAAAAGGTAGTGACCAAAATGTAAATTTTGAAAATTTTATGGCTAAAGTATAAACTTTGGAAAAGTTTAGGGACTAACGTTGTAATTTCCCAAAAGTTTAGGGTTTTTATTTCATAAATAAACATATCACCTAAGGGTGTGAATCGAATGCAGAATTATTGGTTCGATCTGATACTTTGAGTATTGGGAAAATCATAGTTAAAGTTTAAGTGGAATTCGGATACCCGGATCGAACTGGAAAATTTTGAAATTTTTCCATATGATAGAGAAATGTTATAAAAGTCATTTCCATGTGTTGGAAATATTTTTAGTTTGATTCAAGATGAATCCTACAGTTTATTTTTGAGAAAGGATTATTTATCATATATTGGATCAAATGGAAATTTTGGAGACTGATCCAAAAGCTAAGGAAAAGTCATAAAATGTTATTTTAAGAATATTTTATTATGGTTGTTTGAATTCTAACTAGATTTAGTTAGATTGTAATGGAATGACAATTTGGAAATAAACTAGTAAATAAAGACTAGTTGGAGGGCAAATTGGTCATTTGGCCCCAATAGCAATTTTGAAATATTTAAAAAGTTATAAGGGCAATTTTGGAAATAAGAAATGGAAGATTAAATCTTGGCCCTTGATTGATGATAAAATCAATCTCAACCATTGGATAAAAGGCAAAATTGTAATTTCACTATTAAATGAATTTAATATTCATTTAATAGATATATGTGTAAAGTAATGGTAAAAAGATGAACAAGATGCTCATCTTTTCCAGCAACAAACGTGAGGTCTAGGGAAAGAAAGAGAAAAAAATTTCCAAGCTCGATTCAAGCCCCGAAACTCGGTTTTCAGGTAATCTCTTCAAGTAGAAAGTTGTTCTACTCTTCAAGCTCTATCTTTTGATATCAATAATTCATGGAATCCATGCTTGCTTGATGAGAATTTACATGAGAAAGAAATTAGGGTTTGTGGATCAAATTGGGGCTTTTGAGATTTTATGATTCCATGATTGAATCCAAGTTGAAATCAAGCTAGTTTGATGTTAAAATCATGATATTGAGTTGGGATTTAAGTTTTACATGTTTTAATTATTATGAAGATAATTAGGGTTTATGGATTCAAGTTTAATTTAGGGTTTGTGATTTTGAAATAATGATCTAGTAAGTGACCAAATTGAAAAGTTAAGAGATAAGAAAATGAAGTTAGAATGCCAAATGGATGTTGAATTGAATTAGTGACAATTTTGACAATTTTTCAAAGTTAAGTGACCAAATTGAAATTGAAGTTTTGTATGGGGGTTAAATCTGATTTTTAGTTGTAATGATGGAATTAAGGTAGTAATGTTGAATTGAGGACTAAATTGCAAAGTTAAGAAACTTGAATCCTTATCTTTGCATTTTATTGACTATTTCAGTAAATAAGGAAAATTAGGGAGAATTATTGTGAATAATTATTTGGTGAAGAATGTGTTGAGTTGGTGGTTTAAAGCTAGTGACTGGACTAAATTAAAAAGTAGAGAAATAAGGAGAAGTTAGTATAAAAGCTGAAGTTGTTTATGGAAGCTGTGTAGAAAAACTGGTTTATGGTAGTAACTTTGAAAATTCACCATAAATTCTACAAAAATGGTTAGAAGGTGAATTTTATACCGATGTAAAGATTTGTTCGTCTAGTTTTGTGTCCAACAAACGGAAACTGATTTCGAGTTCCGAGTAAAAAGATATGAATTTTTAAGTGCTGAAAGGTCAGAAAATAGTATAGCAGGTTGTTCCGAAATTCAATACTGGAAATTGACTTTGAAAATTTGCCATAAATAGTACAAGTTGAATATGGGCTATTAGTTTATATGGTTGAAAAGCTTATTGAATCTAGTTTCTTTCAGAACAAACGGAATCGAATTCTGAGTTGTAGATTATTTTATAGAAATATTTCTTTGGAGGTACTGCAAACTGCCAGAAAATGAGAATTGATACACTTTGTATCTAAGGTTGATTAGTAAGCTTGAAAAGGGTTAATGGAAGTTCAAATTGGTCACTAAGGACCATAGTGAATTTTTCAACAATAAAAGGAAGAAAAGAAAATGTTTGGACATAACAAATATTTTACTTATTTGAATTATGAAGATAAGTTCGGATCAATGGATGTTCGAGGCACAATGAAGGAAAGGATCAACGAGGACTTAGTGAGGCATGCTAATACATGGCCCAAGTGAGTGCAATTGCATACATGTCATACTACACTGATATTTTATACATGACTGGGATGGCTTGTGATGAGCCTGCCCTAAATTATTGTTGCTATGATATTTATGTCATTGAGCATATGATTGACATATCGTAATATGACAAGAATTGAAATATAAAATGCATTGATCATATGATTACTTACATTGATGAGATTGAAATATTATTTCTAGTATAAACTACCAAATGTTGATATATATATTGATTGATATATGTTGCCATTGATGACATAAATGATGAAATAAAGCCCAATGTATGATATAGAGGTTCGATGGTATAGTTGGATATCCATAGGGTCATAAACAGATGTATAAATATTCTAAGCACTTCGGTGCAATATTCATAAATACTCATTGAGGGTATACTCATGCAAGGTTTGGGTATACGAAAATACTTAGGGTGTTAAGCACTACGGTGCAATTTTATTAATACTTAATGAGGGTATACTCATGCAAGGTTTGGGTATACGGAAGCACTTAGGGTGCTAAGAACTATGGTGCAAATAATATACATACTCAAGAAAGGTTTGGTATGGGAGGATGACTCGTGTACATGGAATCTCTTAATTTGATATATTGGGCTAAATAAATTGAAAAGAATCAAAAAGAAATAGAAAGATAAGCTTGAAAGCTTACATATAGAAATGGAAAAAGGTATTGGTAAGCATTGAAAGCTTACGAATGGAAATGGCAACGATATTGGTAAGATCTAATCATATCACTTTGATATACATATTTATTTATGTTAACGAGTATATAATGGTAAGGTGATCATATGCATTGTTAATCATTAATATTGATATTATGACAATTGCACTTGAATATGAATATTGCCTCATTAAGTAAATACTTAGCGTGTAACTGTTTTACACGTAGGAAAGAAGAAATGGTTGGAGTAAGGAGCTTATTCTTACATCGTCAATCAATAACATGTACATTAGTATCAATGAGATATTCTTGATACTGTTTGATATTTACTAGTTGGCATGTATATTAAAAGGGTATGCCTGCTCTGATAGAATTTGTATTTTATTTGGTATCTGATAAGTGTTCAAAAGTACTATTTTTCTTACCCTTTTTACTCATATTATTGTTAGACTTAGGCTCATATTAGTTGCATAGTTAGCCATTCATGCATTAATCCATGTTTCCTTCAATCGTTGAGCTTGATTACATAACTTGGTAGTTTTTGTGGAAAAGATGCTGCTTTGGTGTGCTTTGTGTGTGTATGTGCAGGATCACTTACCAAAGCAATGCTGAGCTAGTTGCCAGGGCAATGCATGAAGGAGATGCCGAGCTAGTTGCCAGGGCACTACATGAAGGAGACGCTGAGCCAGTTGCCATGGCAATTTTCGACAAGAGTAAAGGTGATATGGTAGGCGAAATTGATGACTAAACAAGCCCAAGATGACGTGGAGCAAAGCCCAAACCCAAAGGAATTTGATTGCCATGCAGAGATTAAAGAAGAATTAAATTCCAAGAAGATAGGAGAAGTTCTAGTAGGAATACAATTATAATAAAGAACTATATTCTTTAAAGATAATTTAATTCCAACTTAAACTCCTCCTCAAAGAAGGACTTTGGCCTAGCCCTATAAATAGCAAGGAGATTTCGACAATCCAAGGAGAGAGAGCAATAGGGAATTTCGACAAGTCCAAGTAGGGCAAGAGGAGAGAATTTTCGACAAGCATCAAGGGCAAGGAGGATTTCGACAAGCCTCCTTCTTCATCTTTTCTTCCTTGTTCGATTGGGTTCATGCTAGGGATTGTTTATCTTGTGTTTCTTTGGAACCTAGCCATGAACTAAATCTACTTGGCTATGGTTATTATGTTTTGTGGTTGTGAGAAACTATTGGTTTTTGTTTAGGTAATAAGAGTTTGCACTTTTCTATTTCAAGGTTTATTCATTCTTGGTTCTTATTCTTGTTTGTGAGTGAATTGGGAGAGGATCTCGTGATTTCATCTATTTATCGAATATCGGGAGAGTTAGATTCAAGAAACGAATGAATATGATCTTTATTCAATCTATTGATGGTGAAGATTAATCCGGCTTAGGAATAAGTTAAGGATTTCAACGGCTAAGAGGAGCGCAAGATTGGTTGTTGTTCACCCTTGATTCACGCAGGGATGTATTATCAAGGCATGCACAAGTAGCTAGAGTTTCGACTTAGGGATAAGAAGAAACCATTGAAGAACGCTCTGCCGAACCTTGAAGATTGCTGCCCAGACGCCCAAGTAGTTGACCAACTAGTTGCCCAGGCAACCATCGATTAGTTGCCAAGGCAACCCCGTTGTGCAAGTTGCCACGGCAACTGAGTTGACCGTGCACTCTTTTACCAAGACGATCCAATCGGCTATCACACCTCAACTCACGATAACCTGGCCTATCTCTCTCATTTGAATTCATCTTTTCTTTTACTTTATTTGCTTTCTAGATTAGTATTTAGTTAAACTTCTATAATCCTTTATTTGTGTTTTTACTTTTTATAGTGCAAGAGACTAGATTCTTGAAGTAGCACCAATCCCTGTGGAGACGATATCTTTTATACTATAACTTGCGACGTGTATACTTGCACATTTGTGTAGCACTTATTACGCGCAACAAGTTTTTGGCGCCGTTTCCGGGGATTGGCAATATCGACTTTGTTTTTATTTTCTTGCACTTTCTTTTTATTTTTCTTGTTAAAATTCAAAGGGCTAACAAACTTTGGTTTTGCATTGGTATATGACCAGGGCGAGATCGACTTCACCAGAATATCCCTTTGATCCAGAAATCGAACGAACCTTACAAAGACTTAGACGAAGGATAAGAGAAGCAATGGCAAATCAAGACGGCAATATGAATCAAGATGTTCGAGCAGGAGGAGAAGTGATTCTTGCACGAAATAGAACTATTCGAGACTATCTTGAAGAAGATCTTGATGGACTTAACCAGGAGTTGTCGCACCTGAAATTGAAGCCGACCACTTTGAGTTGAAACCGGTAATGTTTAATATGATCAACACAATAGGTCAACTTGGCGGCTCAGCAACTGAAGATGCACGGCAACATCTGAAATCATTCCTCGAGATTTGCAACTCGTTCAAGATACACGGAGTCACCCCCGATGTCCTACGATTAAGATTATTCCCCTATTCACTGAGGGATAGGGCGAAAGCATGGTTGAATAGCATTCCCTGCCGGATCCATAACATCTTGGACTGATCTTTGTCGTGATTTCCTTGCTAGATTTAATCCTACAAATTTGACTGATAAGCTTCGTAACGACATTACTTCTTTTCGGCAGGCAGATGATGAATCCATGTACGAGGCTTGGGAGCGATAAAGTGAACTTCTACACAAATGCCCTTTACACGGATTCCCGGTGTGGACTCAAGTAACAATGTTTTACAATGCCGTGAATACACCAACAAGGATGATGCTAGATGCCTCGGCAAACGGCATACTCCTAGATAAGTCGCTGGAAGAAGCAATGCAAATCTTAAACAGGCTGGCCAAGAATGATTATCAATTCCCATCCACTAGAAGAGGAGGAGTTAGACGTCATGCCACAATACATGAACTAGGATCATCAGATTCAATTTCGGCACAATTAGCCACTTTAACCAAGATGGTCCAGAGCATGCAAAAACCAAACAACACACATGAAGTCAAGGTAATGGATTCTTTTTGTGAGTTATATGGTGATAACCATAATTCTTCTGAATGTATACAGAATCCGGAATCCAGCTTCTATGTGGGGAATTACAATCGGAGCAATAATGTGATGTCCAATACATACAATCCAGCTTGGAAGAAGCACCCGAATTTTTCATGGAGTAATCCCAACAATGCTCTAAACCAGAACAATCAGAATGCACAAGCATCGGGATTCCAGCAGAATATGCCACGGCAACAGATGCCGCAGCAACAACCGACAACATCTAGTTCTTTGGAAAATTCTCTAAATGCTTTTATGATGAAAACTGAATCTTATATGGCTGAGAATAGTAATTTCATAAAAAGAACTAATGCTTTTATTAACAGGACCGAGATGAGATTGCAAAACCAAGAGACGGCAATCAAATCATTGGAAAATCAAGTCGGACAGTTTGCTCAAAATCTGAATACTAGACCTCAAGGAGGTTTACCTAGCGATACTGAAGTCGCAAGAGGAACTGGCCATGAGCAATGTAAGGCGATCACCACTAGAAGTGGCCAACAACTTAGAGAAGTTCAAACCCGCTCGTCAAACAAAACTCCACAAAAAGATAAAGATGAACCTAGCGGCGAAGCCTCAGATACTGAACCAGGAATTGCCGCGGCAACCGGCAATAAGCATGCCTCGGCAACCGACGATAAAAATGCCTCGAAAACTTGTGAAAAGCATACCTTGGCAACACCAGTTGATAACGCCTCGGCAACTCTAGATGTCCCGGCAATGTCGTCAATCAGGTTTCAAACCAATGAAAGGATCGAAGATATCTGACTTCCACCACCATTCCCACAAAGGTTGAAGCGACAAAAGCAAGAATACCAATTCAAGAAGTTTCTTGATATCCTAAAGCAAGTCCACATCAACTTGCCACTGGTGGAAGCAATTGAACAAATGCCAAACTATGCCAAGTTTCTTAAAGACATTGTGTCCAAGAGAACAAGGCTAGGAGAGTTTGAAACAGTTGCCGCGACAGAGGGATTCATGGCAATGTTGCACAATCGTATGCCACCCAAGTTGAAGGATCCCGGAAGTTTCACAATACCTTGTTCCATTGGAAATCACTATGTCGGGAAAGCATTATGCGACCTTGGGGCTAGCATAAACTTGATGCCTAAATCAGTTTTCCAGAAACTAGGAATCGAGAAGGCAAGACCTACAACAGTTATGCTGCAGCTAGCCAACAGATCCTATGTGCATCCAGAGGGAAAAATCGAGGACATACTGGTAAAAGTTGATAAATTTATTTTTCCCGCTGACTTTATTGTTTTGGATTGTGAAGCAGATGAGCATGCACCTATCATTCTCGGGAGACCATTCCTAGCAACAAGGAGAACCTTGATCGACATTGAAAAGGGAGAACTCACAATGAAGGTGAATGACCAGCAGGTCAAACTAAATGTGTTCCAAACACTAAGGCATGCCGATGATCCAGAAGAATGCCAACTTCTTCATGCCACGGCAGAGTTTAACTTCGATGAGGAATTTAGTTGCCTCGGCAACTACATTGCCGACCAAGAGGAACATGAGGAGTATGAAGAACCGGTCGAAGAGGAACAACCAGAAGAGGCAAATTGGCTAGCCAATCGACCAGGTACATACTTTGAACTACTGGACTACTCAGGTAAGGAAGGTAAGCTAAAAAAACCCTCTATTGAACAACCACCAATTCTTGAGTTGAAACAATTGCCAGAGCAACTAAAATATGTATACTTAGGGACCGATAATACATTGCCTGTAATTATTTCTTCTAAGTTACAGCCTGAGCAGGAAAAGAAGCTGATCAAGATGTTGAAGCTACACAAAAAGGCAATAGGGTGGACAATTGCCGACTTGAAGGGAATTAGCCCGGTAGTATGCATGCAGAAGATCTTGTTGGAAGATGATCACAAACCTTCAATTGAGGCCCAGAGGAGACTGAATCATGCCATGAAAGGGGTTGTAATGAAAGAAATCATTAAGTGGCTTGACGCCGGCATTATATACCCTATCTCCGATAGTAGTGGATAAGTCCGGTACAATGTGTACCGAAAAAAGGAGGTATAACAGTGGTAAGCAATGAAAATAATGAACTTATCCCAACCAAGACTGTGACCGGTTGGAGGGTTTGTATGGACTATAGAAAGCTAAACAAAGCCACTAGGAAAGATCACTTCCCATTACCCTTTATTGATCAAATGCTTGACCGTCTTGCAGGTAAACCCTTTTATTGTTTTCTTGATGGTTATTCAGGTTACAATCAAATTGCCATAGCACCAGAAGATCAAGAAAAGACAACCTTCACATGCCCATACGGTACTTATGCCTTCCGAAGGATGCCGTTCGGATTGTGTAACGCCCCGGCAACCTTCCAAAGATGCATGATGGCGCTCTTTTCAGACATGGTCGAAGACTTCCTTGAGATCTTCATGGATGATTTTTTGATTTTTGGTAATGACTTCGACGGCTGTCTCGGCAATTTAGAGAGGGTGTTAGCAAGATGCGAAGAAACGGATTTAGTCCTCAATTGGGAGAAATGCCACTTTATGGTAGATGAAGGAATAGTTCTCGGCCACAAGATTTCATCCAAGGGAATTGAAGTAGACAAAGCCAAGGTGGACGTGATCGAGAGATTACCCCCACCAAGTTCGGTTAAAGGAATTCGAAGTTTTCTCGGACATGCAGGTTTTTACAGGAGGTTCATTCATAATTTTTCTAAAATCACTAAACCCTTGTGTAATCTGCTTGAACATGATAAATTCTTCGATTTTGATGATTCTTGCACCCAAGCATTCGAAAACCTAAAGAAAAAGCTTGCCTCGGCACCCATTGTCGTTCCACCAGATTGGACGCTACCTTTTGAGCTCATGTGTGATGCAAGTGATTTCGCGGTAGGAGCAGTCCTAGGCCAATAAGACCTTCCATGTGATATACTATGCTAGTAAAACTCTTAATAGTGCTAAAGTGAATTACACAACAACGGAGAAAGAGTTACTAGCTGTAGTTTTCGTATTTGACAAGTTCTGATCCTATTTAATTGGTACAAAGGTAATTGTTCATACGGACCATTCGGCCTCAAATACTTATTTGCTAAAAAGGATGCTAAACCTCGTTTGATTTGTTGGATATTACTTTTACAAGAATTTGATATTGAAATTAAGGACAGGAAAGGAACAGAAAATCAAGTGGCCGATCACTTATCACGTTTGGAACGCAATAAGGAGGAGGACGCGGATCTAGAGATATGCGATGCATTCCCGGATGAACAAATTCTAGTTGCCTCGGCAACCCTTGACGCCTCGGCAACCCTTGACGCCTCGGTAACCCTCGACGCCTCGGCAACCATGGATGCTCACGCCTCGGCAACTCTCGATGCTGCAGCAGTCTTTGACGCGCACGCCTCGGCAATTTTGGGAGCAGTCGCCACGGCAGCACATGCCTCGGCAATACCCTGGTACGCGGATTTAGTTAATTTCCTTGTTTGTGGTATTTTACCTTATGGCATTACTCACCAAGGGAAGAAGCGGTTCCGCCATGATGCTAAGCATTACTTTTGGGATGAGCCTCTTTTATTTAAACAATGTGCAGATCAGGTTATACGCCGATGTGTCCCTGAAGAAGAGCAACAGAATGTACTCCGGCAATGCCATTCTTCACCCTATGGAGGACATTTTTGGAGGAACTCGTACCGCGACCAAAGTTTTGCAATCCGGTTTGTATTGGCCAACTTTGTACAAAGATGCCCAAGACTTTTACAAGCAATGTGATCGTTGCCAGAGGACGGGCAATATCTCTAGACGACATGAGATGCCGCTCCAGAACATCATCGAGGTGGAATTGTTCGATGTATGGGGGATCAATTTTATGGGACCTTTCCCATCTTCATTCGGCAACCTCTAAATTCTACTTGCCGTCGACTACATGTCTAAATGGGTTGAGGCAGCTATAGTTCCAAACAACGATTCCAAGACCGTGCAACGATTCCTGCAGAAAAACATATTTACACGGTTTGGGATGTCGAGAGCAATTATTAGTGTCGAAGGCAAGCATTTTGACAACAGACTAATTGCCAAGATGTTGCAACGCTTTGGCATATCACACAAGATCGCCACGGCATATCACCCACAAACCAACGGGCAAGCAGAAATTTCCAACCGGGAGTTGAAGGGAATACTCGAGAAAGTTGTAAATCGCTCAAGGAAGGATTGGTCATTAAAACTAGATGATGCACTTTGGGCATATCGCACTGCATTCAAAACACCCTTAGGTATGTCCCCCTTCCGACGTGTCTATGGTAAAACATGTCATCTACCGGTGGAAATCGAGCACAAGGCGTACTGGGCAATCAATACCGTGAATATGGATTGGGAAAGTGCCAGAAAAAAGCGTTTGATGGATCTCAATGAGATAGAAGAATTTCGTGCACTCGCCTATAGCAATGCACGAATCTACAAGGACAAAACAAAGCGATGGCACGACAAGAAACTATTGCCACGGCAATTCACGCCAGGGCAACTAGTTCTCCTATTCAATTCTCGGCTAAAACTTTTCCCGGGAAAGCTAAAATCAAGATGGTCAGGACCATTCGAAGTCGTCAAACCATTCTCCCATGGTGCTGTGATAATCAAGTCCATCTCTGACAACCATGAATTCAAAGTTAATGGACAAAGATTGAAGCACTACAATGGTGCCCATGTGGAACGTAACAAGGAAGTGGTCAACTTAGGAGATGCATGAGCATGCTCTCCTTTCAATATTTTCTTTTTCTTTTTATTTTCATTTTTATTTTTAGGAGATATTTTATTTTTCTTTGTATTCTTTAGTTTTCAGGTTTTCTTTTCCACAACAAGACTCACAACCACTATGCTAAGGAAATTTACTGCCGAGATCCATGCCCCGGCAACCAATGAAGCAGTCGCCACGACAACCGCAAAAGATGACGCCACGACAACCAAAGCTAAAGACATCCCGGCAACAAGAAAACAACCATCGCATTCAAGCAAGAGAATCAAGACACCGGCCAAAAGGAAACTAATAATCTACGATGACGAACTCTCAGAGTAAGTCCTCGTATGCATTTTTATTTTTATTTTTCTTTATTTTTATGCATGCATTGAGGACAATGCCTCGCTCGAGTTTGGGGGGGATTGTTATTAGTAGTTACCATGTTTAATTACATTCATCTTAAGTATTACATTTATGATACATAAATTGCTTGCCATGCCTTTAATTGGAACAAGAATTGCTTAGATTTGATGAATATTCGATGATGACTTTGCCAATGCACTTAATTGATAGAATTTTTATTCTAGGATAACCATGGAAAAACTTAGAATTTTACTATGATGCTAAATTTGATAAAACACTGTTGTGGTTTGATTGATTTAAGGAATTCTAGTGAACTTAGGTTGATAATTAACAAATCGGGGGATTAGAATAAAAATTGGATGAATGCTAGAGGTGCCCGAAATTGGCTCTAGCATGTGCTAAAAAAATTGATCACTAGAGGTGCCCGAAACTGGCTCTAGGATGTGTTAAAAAAATTTAACTAGAGGTGCCCGAAACCGGCTCTAGTCGATTAAATTAACTTAATAAAACTAAAAACAAAACACTAGAGGTGCCCAACACTGGCTCTAGTTCAAACATGTTAAAAAAGAACCCAATAAAGTAATTTGAAAACCTCTTGTTTGCATAGAATCCAAAAAATCAACTTGCACACAACTCCGCACACAGTCACAAGCATTATAGTTTGATTCCGAGTAACTCCTAAGTTTTCCAAAGAATAAAAAGCCAATCATACTGTGCCCCAGTTCAGAGAATTGAAATCAAGTTCAAAGCTAAGTTTGTGAAAATTGAAGTCTTGGCAGGTAATTATGAGTTTGCATTGCTTGAGGACAAGCAATAGTTCGAGTTTGGAGGTGTGATAAGTGTTCAAAAGTACTATTTTTCTTACCATTTTTACTCATATTATTGTTAGACTTAGGCTCATATTAGTTGCATAGTTAGCCATTCATGCATTAATCCATGTTTCCTTCAATCGTTGAGCTTGATTACATAACTTGGTAGTTTTTGTGGAAAAGATACTGCTTTGGTGTGCTTTGTGTGTGTATGTGCAGGATCACTTGCTAAAGCAATGCCGAGCTAGCTGCCAGGGCAATGCATG
Source organism: Hibiscus mutabilis (assembly GCA_019671005.1). Lineage (NCBI taxonomy): Eukaryota > Viridiplantae > Streptophyta > Magnoliopsida > Malvales > Malvaceae > Hibiscus > Hibiscus mutabilis. The sequence goes on from CM033737.1 coordinate 23,162,877, forward strand.
AAGGAGATGCCGAGCTAGTTGCCAGGGCACTACATGAAGGAGACGCCGAGCTAGTTGCCATGGCAATTTTCGACAAGAGTAAAGGTGATATGGTAGGCGAAATTGATGACTAAACAAGCCCAAGATGACATGGAGCAAAGCCCAAACCCAAAGGAATTTGATTGCCATGCAGAGATTAAAGAAGAATTAAATTCCAAGAAGATAGGAGAAGTTCTAGAAGGAATACAATTATAATAAAGAATTATATTCTTTAAAGATAATTTAATTCCAACTTAAACTCCTCCTCAAAGAAGGACTTTGGCCTAGCCCTATAAATAGCAAGGAGATTTCAACAATCCAAGGAGAGAGAGCAATAGGGAATTTCGACAAGTCCAAGTAGGGCAAGAGGAGAGAATTTTTGACAAGCATCAAGGACAAGGAGGATTTCGACAAGCCTCCTTCTTCATCTTTTCTTCCTTGTTTGATTGGGTTCATGCTAGGGATTGTTTATCTTGTGTTTCTTTGGAACCTAGCCATGAGCTAAATCTACTTGGCTATGGTTATTGTGTTTTGTGGTTGTGAGAAACTATTGGTTTTTGTTTAGGTAATAAGAGTTTGCACTTTTCTATTTCAAGGTTTATTCATTCTTGGTTCTTATTATTGTTTGCGAGTGAATTGGGAGAAGATCTCGTGATTTCATCTATTTATCTAATATCGGGAGAGTTAGATTCAAGAAACGAATGAATATGATCTTTATTCAATCTATTGATGGTGAAGATTAATCCGGCTTAGGAATAAGTTAAGGATTTCAACGGCTAAGAGGAGCGCAAGATTGGTTGTTGTTCACCCTTGATTCACGCAGGGATGTATTATCAAGGCATGCACAAGTAGCTAGAGTTTTGACTTAGGGATAAGAATAAACCATTGAAGAACGCTCTGCCGAACCTTGAAGATTGCTGCCCCGACGCCCAAGTAGTTGCCCAGGCAACCATCGATTAGTTGCCAAGGCAACCCCGTTGTGCAAGTTGCCACGGCAACTGAGTTGCCCGTGCACTCTTTTACCAAGACGATCCAATCGGCTATCACACCTCAACTCACGATAACCTGGCCTATCTCTCTCATTTGAATTCATCTTTTCTTTTACTTTATTTGCTTTCTAGATTAGTATTTAGTTAAACTTCTATAATCCTTTATTTGTGTTTTTACTTTTTACAGTGCAAGAGACTAGATTCTTGAAGTAGCACCAATCCCTGTGGAGACGATATCTTTTATACTATAACTTGAGACGTGTATACTTGCACATTTGCATAGCACTTATTACGCGCAACAGTATCTAGATGAATTTTAAATCAATCAGTTTTGTTAATTATATCAAGACAAATTAAATTGATAAGTTGCTGCCTAAAAATAAACTCGATTTGAAGATGAAAATATTATTTTTAGAACTTTACGCGAATAACTAGATTTGTATATAAAAACTAAATACATTGTAATATAATATTAAAGAAACAAAACTTTACCGAATTACAAATGTAGAGGGTTTTACGAATGTTTTGTGATACCTCTAACTCGTACTCAGTGTTGGATAAGGGAAAAGGGGTGTTACAAGAGGGTTAGCAATGTGACTTGCTGGTGATTAGTGATACATATAGCATATGGTTTAATATGCTTGTTTTAATGATATAAAGTGCATGTTTTAAAGGAGGCATGCTGTTTTAAAAGATGATGTTGAGCAAATGGTTTTAAATGCATTGATGGTGTATTGTTATGTACTTTCCTCACTAAGCCTTGTGTGCTTACGCTCTTTTTGTCCATCAGTGCAAAGAATTAAAGTCTCAGAAGGCAGCAACAAGCAAGTGGATCTTGGCAAGACTTGTTTCCAAAGTATGTTAGAGTCTAGACTATAATGAATAAGAGCAATGGGGTACTTGTTATGTTTTGGAAGATGTTTTGTGGAACTCCCTGCTTGAGCATATTTCATTAGCTGCTCTTGGTTTGTAATTTCCCTTTAAGTATTGATTTTGGTGCTAGTTTATCTTTAGATATGTTGTTTGGGTGCAAAACTAGGAAGCATGCCTATATATTTCCTTTTGAAGCATGATGCTTGGATATGCTATAGGAACGGTGTTGCTAGGTGGCTTGTGATATGTTTGGGATGTTGGTATTGTGTTTGAAGCATGTTGGATTGATTAGAGTATGCTAGGCTTTTTCAGGCTTGTAGGACCGGTACAGGTATTGTGTGTTTTGATATGCCTAGGCAAATTTGGCTTGGCATACCAATACGGGTAGGGGCATTTCAATACGAGATTTAGCCTCCAGAATTCACTTTTTCAACATGAACCCGCGTATCAAAACACCTAGAAGACCGTATCGGTACGGTTTTAAATATTTCAAAAGTTAGGTATTTTGGTTAAGCATATCGATACGACATAGTGGCATATCGAAATGTGGTGTTTACAACCGTTTCGATACGGGTTCACCTGTATCGGTACGGGCAACTGGTTTTTTAAAAATGCTTTTTGATTGTTTTCGTCATCTTTGCAATATAATCCCTGAATCTTGCCAATGCATTTGTATGAAATAAAATGATTGGTTTGAGTTGGAATATGAGATATATGCATGAAACCTGACTAATCTAAGGTTGGTAACTTAAAAGTGGGTTTTGACATGTAGCTTTGTCAAATTTACAATTTGGTCCCTAAGTGGTATACATGATCAATTGGATGTCAAATTGATGCCTGATTGAGTTGGGGTTACACTTGTTATCTGCATGAATATGTAGGATTAGTAATTGGCATCTAGATAAGATAAAAAGGAAAAAGGACTGGGTTTTGTTAAATCTCTTCGGTTTGCTACGGTAAACCTAATGTGGCCTTCTTGATCCGGTTGGGCGTCTAGGCTGGGTCAAGGGGGTTACATTTGGTGGTATTAGAGCCAGGTTGTGTTCGTTAGGGAGGTTGTTGTGTTGTTGCTATGTTTGATTTGTATGGTGATTGTTGTATACACGCTGGTTGATATGCACGATGATTGATATATGAATGTTGACTGTTATATGCTATATTGGGAAAGTTTTGGGGTACTCATTGACATATTATCATAGTCTGGAAAGTTTTGATTTTTGAAATGAAAGTCTTGGATCCTTGCTTGAGGCTGGCCTAACTATTTTTGTTTTGAAATGATTATCATGCCCTAGATATATTTTAGCATGATGGGACCAAGGAGAGAGTTGTGATCTAGCACGATTGCTGCTGCCGATGGGCAGGATGATGCAGGAGAGGTTGTACCTCTTGGAGGGTTGCCACTGCCCCCACCTAATCCACCTGCTGGAGTGGAGCATGTACCACCTGCGCTGACTGGGCCAGGGATGGGTGATATGGAACCATTGATACAAGCCATGACCGGTGCATTTCAGGTAGCAGTTGCGGCTGGGCTGTGTTGTTTCCCTACTTTAGGGTGATGCTTATGCTTGGTGGACTACCATGATATCCGGTATGGCGACCGAGGATGTGACTTCGGAGTTTTTCTGTGAGGTTTTTCAGAAGAAGTTTTTGGGAGTTCGATATCAGGACGAGAAGAAGCATGAGTTTATGGCTTTAGTGCAGGGCAGTATGTTTTTTACGAAGTACGAGGTGCAGTTTGTGAGGTTAACTGGTATGCACCTGAGTTGGTTCCTGACGAGCATACTCGATGTGATCGTTTTTGTTATGGACTTGTGTAGGATGTTAAGACATATATGCTTGCTGCTAATTATACCGACTTTGATGTATTGGTATCGCGAGCCAAGGATATAGAGTAGAATTTGGGCTTGGCTTCTAGATCATGAGGTTTTGGCTCAGGTAAGAGAGCTACAGATTCAGGTTATAGTAGTGGTCAGGCTAAGAGACACCGTGATAGGAGGTTTTGCCAGGAGCTGAGGCATGGAGGAGGTGTTGTGGGACGTGCAGTCCAGGGGTAGGGTGACTAGGTTAGAGCCCCGTTTAGCACGTGCTGGGTTTGTGGATCTCAAGATCCTTTGAGGCGAGATTGCCCATATTTGGTCAGGGAAGGTCAGGCACTTGCGCCTGTTGTGGCTAATGCTTGTTGGAGTTATGGGTCAGGCGAGCATCAGAGGCGTGATTGTTTGTTGTTGGCTCAAGGTGGGCAGGGTACTGCACCTGTTGTTGCTCCGCAGCGGGGTCATAGTTGCGGTCGCAGACCGTTTCAGCATTGAGATGTAGGACAGAGGACTGTGGCTCATACTGTTGCTATCCAGCCTAAGGGAGGTGGATCGGCTAGGGTGTATGCGTACCGTGAGGGTCACAATGACACCGATGTGATCGCAGGTACTTTTAGCCTCCAGTCGTTGTATTCGTTGGTTGATTCTGGTTCTACTTTTTCATACATTTTGAGTGAGTACCTTCCTCAGACGGATGGGCAGTCAGAGCGTGTGATTCAAGTTATTGAGGATATACTAAGGTGTTGTGTTATTCAGAACCAGGGAACGTGGGAGAAGCAATTGCTGTTGGTGGAGTTTGCTTACAATAACAGTTGTCACGCTAGCATACAGATGGCACCTTATGAGGTGTTGTATGGCAGAAAATGTCGCACGCCCGTGTGTTAGGCAAAAGTGGGGGAAAAGTTTGTGTCAATGCCCAATGTTTTGAAAGACACAAACGAAAAGGTAAATTTGATATGTGAGCGCTAGAAAGCAACTGCTGATCGTTAGAAATCCTATGCAGATTTGAAGCGTAGGGATATAGAGTACGCTATGGGTGATAAAGTGTTTTTGAAGGTGTCGCCCTGGAAGATAGTGTTGCGTTTTAGGTGAAAAGGGAAGCTCAGCTTGAGGTTCATTAGACCATACGAGGTTGTTGAGCTTGTGGGTCCTGTTGCGTATCGGTTGAGGTTACCTCCGAAGTTGAGAAAGATTCATGATGTGTTCCATGTTTCGGTGTTGCGGAGGTATAGGTCGGATCCATCGCATGTCATGCCGGTGGAAGAGATTGAGTTGAGACCGGATCTCTCTTATGATGAGGAACCAGTATAGATTCTTGATACCAGTAGTAAGGTGCTCCGTGGCAAAACGGTCGAGCTAGTTAAGGTGTTGTGGAAGCACCGCGACGTTGGGGAGGCCATGTGGGAGCGCAAGTTGGATATGATGAATCAGCTTCTGCACCTGTTTCCCCCAGGTAAATTTCGGGGACGAAATTTCTTAAGTGGGGGAGAGTTTTAATGCCCCAGTTTTACAGCTTAGCGGTTTAG